>CM046035.1:31333731-31933731 GCA_025215565.1 Flaveria ramosissima
CTTTGGTTAGGGCTGGGTGGAATGGAACAAGTGTCCTAAACTGGGAAGGGATAAGGAGGCCAAACCCAACAAGCCCAAGGGACGAGCATTTGTGATGGAACCAGCTGATACTCGCAAGGAACCTGATATGGTCAATGAAATGTTCCTTATAAACAACCATCCTGCTACCATTCTCTTTGATACTGGAGCAACTGCTAGTTTTGTCTCTAGTACTTTTAGGCCTTTGATTGACTTGAGTGTGTGTACCCTAACTGATCCGTTTACCATAGAATTAGCCGACGGTAACATTATAGAAACTAATGAAGTCATCAAGGACTGTGTAATGAATCTAGAAGGTAGCATATTTAAGATTAACCTGATGCCTATTAGGTTAGAAGGATTTGATGTGGTTGTTGGTATGGATAGGAAGGGTGCCACACTGAGATCCTGCGTGGTCGTTTATGGCATGTGACAAGTTTTTATAAGATACTAGGTGAACAATCCGGCAGTTATGGTCCACTGTTTTGAGGCTCAGTTCTTCCTTCGAGATTAACTGGTAAAACACAACTTTTGAAGAGGCTAACCGGGACTGAGTGCAGGGTTGATTATGATCCACCACAATAGTGAAAATTTGATTCTTTAAATCAAATATGTATTCTATTGAATCCTTTTGTTTTTAAACTTTAAGCACTTGAATTCACCAACTTTTTTGTTGACACAATTTCTTTTTAAGCATGTTTCAGGTAATCCATGAAGGGACTCTAGCTATTGTTGAAGACCTTGACCTAGCACCATGACCATGGCATTGGCTTGTCTCATTTTCTTTAAAACAATTTGAACAATTTATAATTATTGTAGATGAATATATTTTGTCCTTATATTGGATGTACAATTTAATTTGAGGGCTAGATCTGTTTCTAGCCCGGGTTTATTTTAAACTTATAATGCCATGTGATGTTCTCTCCTTTTGTGCTTATATGATGGTTTGTTTCCGCTGCCATTTGTTGGTCCATGTGATCGATGAACAGTACAATTGATATGATAATTTGATCAATATCAAACACACAATCCAAACAACAACAATTGAGAATGAATAAGATGAATCAAGACATAATTGGTACTCAAATGAACAATCTCACTCAATAACAACAAGCACAATTGTATTTCAATGAAGTAACTGCTTAGAAATGGTAGCTTGCAACAGAATTCCACGATTAGGGTTTTGCAAGCTTGCCATACAAAGTGAAATGACAATAGTATATATAGCAGTCATAGTTTCGCTGACAGAAAACTGTCATGCCGAAACTATAGTTTCGCCCGGCAGAACACAAGTTCGCCGGGTAAACCAAAACAGCAAACTGTGAGCGAATGTATAGATTCGCTCACAGTTTCGCTGGACTGCCAAAACTGCTAATTACTAACAAAATACAAAATGAAACTAACAAAAGTCCTATTACAATGTAAAGTAAACATCTATACTAAAGTGAGTCCAACCTAACATGATCTTCAATACTCCCCCTAGGTTGGACCTCACTATCTTCACTTCTCTTGATTTGACTCGTCTGCTCCGGTTTCCTCTGCTGCTGTTGGTCTATCTTCATCACCTCCCGCAACAACATCTTTAGAAGCTTCAGCCACTGATCCTCCAAGGTTAGTTCCTGCATCACCAGCTTCCTCAGAATGACCACTAGCTCTAGCAAACTGCCTGGTCATGTCTTGAACATCCATGGCAAAATCATCTTGTGCTCTCACCTTTTCAGCCAAACTCTTTACCTCCGCCCGTACTTCTCTTATTTTGTTTGCCATATTCATAAACAAACTGGCCTCTTTTCGTGTTTCCTCTCCAGCCCCAGCCTTAATATGATTTTCACAAAGAGTCAAGAGATCTTCATCACTGAAGCTGAATAGCTCCATCGGATCAAACACCCTAAACTCTTTTCCGTGTTTGGCTCTAATCACCGCCTCACCAGTGTTATTATCATAAAACCACTTTTCAAAGTCCTGTAAACGTTGGGGAAGAGGATCAGCCAATCTTACCCTGTTTACAGTCTTTGGTGGTTTGACTCTCAAAACAATCCTTCCTTTGCCAGTCTCCCAGTCTTTATCTTTCTTTGATCTTTTTCGTTCAGCCTTTATGTATCCAAATGACTCAAAATTATCATTAAGTCCATTTTTAATTTCCTTCTCAAGAAATACTGCCCTTTCACTTAAATGAGCATTAATCAAAGGCAAAGTGGCCAACCGTCTCAGATCCCATTTGGGCAAGGTCTTAAAAGCCTTCCTCTTGAGCATGTAGCTGATATTACCTCCTCTTCTTTTAATCATAAACATCTTTAAGCTAGGATTATAACACCAACTTATTATCTTCTTGTCTGCCTCTTTCCTGCTTAAACCTTCTATATTTTGAAACAAAGGAGTAAGTTCTTCAGCCTCCTTCTCCTTCACCAACAATTCATTCTTATCCATCTCAAACACATCAGCTTCATCATCTCCCTTCTTAGCAACATACACCAGTGGTCTCTCATCTACTTCATAAAACTCTGGTTCAGAATCATAATCTACCAATTGCTCATCCTCCTCTTCTTCATCAATCAAACCTTTTCCTTTATCAGACACTCCCTCAGTGGTAGCTGTAACAACCACTTCTTCACCCACAATATCCTTATCAAAATCAAACTGTAAGTTAACAAACCCTGCTTTAATAATATCATCATCCTCATTTCTTCCAGCATCTTCTCTTGGGATCTCTTGTTCCCTGCTTCAGTATTAGCTGTTCCAGAAGTGCCCTCTCCTGCCTTGGATGAAGTACCCATATTCAAGAATGAGTACTTAGATATATCAGTCATATCATCTAACTCAGATTGAGTTAGTTGTCTAGGTAGGCCAGCTGCAGCTTTCATCTGAGAAATTTCCTCAAACAATCTCTTAATCAAATTATTCTGGTCAACCAACATCTTTTGCATTCCTTCAATTACATCATCCTTCTGTTTTTCCCTAATCTCCTGATTCGTCAGTTTAGTCTTTATCATACTCAACTCATTTGCCAATGAAGTATTTAGATTACGAATCACATCCTCATCAAGACCAGCACTAGCCTCTTTCCTGGCAGTGAATCCCTCGTGTTGATGTTTTGTTCTCCGTTCAGGCTCAACAAAGTCAGATTTCTTTTTAGATCTCCGTTCTTTCTCCACACTTATCTTCTCTGCTTGTGCATCTATATCTTCTTCAAAATCATAATCTTTCTCTTTTGCATATCTCTTTCTCTTCTTAGCTGCATCAGCTTGCTGCACCCTTGTTTCCTCAGCCCTTTTGTTTTCAGACTCATCAACCCGTCTGATATAATTCCAGCGTTCTGGAGGGTACATATTTTCCCAGAGATGGGTGATTTTACCACTGAAATTATGGCGGATAGCACAACAATCAGCAAATATCCGAGGGTTCATCTGCACTAATCTCTTGACTTCACCATGTTTAGGAACATCAGGAATAAGATCATCAATAAACATCTGATAAAGCGAGGATATAACAACCATTTATCCTTCTTCACAGCCATCACATTCTCTGCCATACACGCAAAGATCAGTCTAGCAATGTTTGCTTTCTCCCCTTTACAACATATCACCATAGCTTTGGCCCAGTCGAGATTAAGTCCATCGGATCCACCCTTACGGTGATCTAAGCACATAATAAAAACATGAGCTATATATCTCCATTCCTTAGATAAAAAAGACTTTTTAATCTCCTTCCTCGAACCAAGAGCTGGTCCCTCATATCCCATTTGTCTGAAAGCTTGGAACACTTCAGACTCCGTCATATCCACTTCATCACCAGTATCATCTTCTAGTCTAAGAATCCTCGACACGCTCTCAGCAGTAATAGTTATATCATGATCAATCACTCTAGCTGTGATTCTCTGAACATCTCCTCCAGTGTTGTATTTTGCTGATCTCCAAAAATCTCTAATATGAAGATCATAGATAGTGGGTGAGTGAGAGATAGCATATGCAATGGGTGATCTCTGAAGCCATCTAATACAGTCACGAAATCCGGCCGCCTTCGGAAGAGTATCGTCTAATATGGCAGTGATGTTATTCCTCTCATCAAACTTGAGATTCGCCATGATAACCTGAAAAGAACAACAAATAAATTTGAATGAGAAATACTGAAAATAAGAAAATAAGACAAAGACCTAAGAAACAATCAGTTTCGGCATGCGAAACAATAGTTTCGCTCACTAAGACATGATAGTTTCGCTGAGTCAAAGACAATTTCGACAAGGAAAACAAAAAGTTTCGACAAGCGAAACTATAATTTCGCTCATTGAAACTTGTTATTTTCGCAGAACAAAAGGTAGTTTCGACAAGATTAGAAAAAATTAAAGAAGTTTCGCAATTAGTTTCACCAAATATTAATTTAGTTTCGCTATTACAATATAGTTTCGCTGGATGAAAATTAGTTTCGCTGACATAAGAACACATGCGAAACTGAGTAAATTAAAGATCAGTCATTGCAATTAGAGAAGATATGGCGAAACTGTTAAGTTCGCTCGGACAGCATAACTTTACAGTTTCGCTGAAAAGATGTGAACTTTCGTTCAATTTCGCAGAGAAATCTGTAGCTTCGCTGAACGAACAGCGAAACCACCGAAGCGACACAATCCAGATTACTTAATAAAGGATGATTTTAACCAGATTAAAGAGTGAATCAAGGTTCGAAACTCACATACGAAGTGAATATCACTAAAAATCAGTCCAAATCACTAACATAAATCAAAATCGCCAATACTGTTACGGAAGAACCCTAAAAGTGAAACTGATCGTTTGTGCGAAATTATGAGAGAAAATTCGCAAACATGACTTATATAGCAAATAGTTTCGCAGACAACGAAACTATAAATTCGTCTGGCGAATTTACAGTTTCGCCCAGTGAAACTGTAATTTCGCTAGGAGATAACTGATTAACAACTTATTAGCAAACCTAGCGAAATTGCAGTTTCGCTTTGCGAAATTGTTAGCGAAAGAATAATTTCGCACCCCCTTTTTTTTTTTAATTATTATTTTATTATTATTATTTTTTTTTAAATTTATAAAACTCAAAGGAAGCACATCTCATAATGAGATCTAAAATAATGTGAGATCACATTCTCTAAATGTCACACCCCCGCTAAAAGCGGAAACACGGGGATGTAACGAGACCGGGATCGTCATAACACATGGTAAGCGATAGAGAGCAATATAAATAAATGATGACATGCGTGTCATGACGACACCCGACAACAAGGGGACTTGTGTCGTGTTTAGTCAATGTCCACAACACATAGCCATAAGCAACATGATAATGATAACACATATTCACGTAAGACGAAGATGTAAATGTTATTTCCCACAACCCGGGAACAAGTTCAAATAATGATAATTGTTTACATGCGTTCACATTGTTCAAAAGATTGTTTATCAAAATGAGCTAAGTTCCAAAAATGCATCCTAGGGTCTCCACTAAGGCAGCACACCTAGATTCCTGGACTTGCATGATCACCTGAAAAGATATGCTTAAAACGGTCAACAAAATTGTTGGTGAGCTCGCAGGTTTATGTAATAAAAATGTAAGTGATGCTGTAATAGATAAGCGCGTCGGAATACCGTGAATACAGTTATTACACAAGTAAATATCACATGACATGAGCTTTGCAACCAAACCTAGCGACGTACACAAAGAAATTGTCGGCATATATTCACCCAAGGGCCCGTTCCTGGCCACTGATGGTACCAACTAGTATACCATCGAACGAGGGTGGGGGTGTCAACCCAGTAGTACTACCAATACCTAACCGTCGGTTCCCACACTGGAATTAAATAGTTGCAAAGATAGAACCACACAGCAGACCCAAGCATGTATCAAATAGTACTTGCAACACAGTATCACGTTGATTCCTTGTATTTAAAATGTATGTAAGTTGTACAGCATAAAAATTGTATAAGCATACTTTTCCCCCAATTTGTAAATGATTGAAATATTGTATAAATGTGAAAAGGGGCCACGAAACTCACTTGTTAAGTGGTAAGTATGTATGAGCGATGTATCCCAAATGTTGAATGCAAATAAACAGTCAAACACCTATTGACAGTTATTGTATAGCATTAATGATATGATATATGTATAAGCGCGCAATAATGATGGGTCGGTTCGGGTCGTATCGGATGGGTCACGCACAGCACACACAGACTGACACACGTACTAGATCCTATGTAGATCCAAGTACAAGACATTGTTGCCACTAATGATGATATTTTAGTAAAAGTCTCGTGTTGTTTATGAAGAAACATTGAATAAGTGTCAATAGTTATAAATCAATTTGGTCGTTGTAAAGCGTTAGTTCAATTTGTTCAAAATAGTTTCTGTGCCCTTTCTCGCGTTGACTTTAATATTTGTGGCCAAACAATGGCATTATTGTGTTAGTGTTACCTCGACACCACACAACATACTCACGCCACGCACAAGGGGTCAAACACAACAATTTCAGTCGCATAACAAGGCCAGACGCACGACTCAACCTCCATTCGTGCGAATCAACCCTCAATCGTGCGAATCAGCTTCATTCGTACGATTGAGCCTTCATTCGTATGATTGGTCTTCAGTCGTACCACAAACACCCAATCGCACGACTCAACTTCCATGCGCACGAATCAACCTTCAATCGTGCGAATTAGCTACTTTCGTACGACTGAACCTTCATTCGTGCGATTGGACCCTAGTCGTGCGAATCACTTTCATTCGCACACATTCAGTCGGTCACCTGACTCAATCGCACACCAACACTCAATCGCATGACTCATTCGCATACACTCATTCGCACGCATGACTCAATCGCACACAGACACTCAGTCGCACAACTCAGTCGCACGACATGCCTAGTCGCACAACTCAGTCGCGCGATTGACTCAGACGCATGATCCAGTCGTACGACCCACTCAGTCGCACGGCTCAATCGCATGGATGACCCAGTCGCCTGATCTGCAGAATCGCGACTGTGGTCGGGAGGAGCAGCCCCCGAGCTACTCTAAACACGGGTTTACACCACAAGGACCCTCAAAAACACTCAACAAACATACCCAAGCATAAAACACAAGCAAAGAGACCTCACACGCACCCATACGACCTTGTGTGTCGGGTTGAACCCGAACACCCGAAACCCTAGTTTGGACAGCCGTGAAAAGGCTAAGAAATGGACAACCAAGACATACCTGCTAGAGAGGGGTAGTGTAGGCTGTTGTAGATGATGTCAAGACGAAGAAAACGAGACCTCTCGGGTCGAATTTGGTGCTAAAATGTAGTTTTAGTGTGTGAAGAGGAGATGAAGATGAAGAAGATGGATGAAATGGGGGTCTAGGGCTGGAAATGGGGTATTTATACCCAGCCCAAGTTTCCAAAATTACAAGTTTAGTCCCTGCACTTAACCCCCGAGTTTTCCCAAATTTGTTCGGTTGAAAAACGACTTCGTTAGGGTGTTTTATATTAATTATAAAAGTATATTTAATGTTATTATGACTTAAGAAATGGTTATATTAAAACATTTATTATATTTATAAAATGATATATTTAACGTCTTCAAAAATGGAAGTTTTTAATGGTCTTTTTAAGGTTCACACACGATTTTTAACGAATGTACACACAACGATAATATTGCACACATGATACCCACATAATGAGTCAAATAATGATGAGAAATGACCAATATAGAATAGATGACGGACAAACACGTCAATTGACGGACCTTAAAGTGACGGATGTCACACTAAATATTTTAGAACATAAAGATGATCAAAGAATCATCTACCAGTCATGAGATCATACTGAATACAAGATCTGATCACAATCTGCACAGAAACAACTGAAATTAGAACAAATCAATAACGATTGCAGATATAATTGTCCAATTAAACTCATGCCTTATCCTTTTTCGACCAACAACTTATGATTCATTTAAGGTTCGATTAGATGCTTTAGAATGCTAAGACCCCACAATCATTTGGTAAAAACCCTCACCCAACCTCAGGATTTCTTGAATTATGAATCAATCTTCATAGAACAAGGTTTGTGGATTAGTGTGCAAATGATTATAAACAGAATATTTCATTCTGAGAGAAATTCATTGATAAGATGATTTGACATAATTATATCAAAATGGTGAGAGCTCCAGATCTATACTCACGTATAACAGAGGAGATAACCATTTGAACATATGCTGATGAGAGCTCCAGGTCAGTACTATCGTACAGCAGAGGAGATCATCACTCCAGGTCAGTACTCACGTACAGCAGAGGAGATAAGCACAAACACAAGACATCTTGACACTAAATATACCAGCAGATGGTGATGACAAAACAAAGCAAAATGAACGAAAGATTCATTCTCAATCCAATTTTTGTCAGGACTCAGTTTTTGTGCAATCCAAAACGATTGAGTAAATCCAGACATTCTTACGCATAAAGTTTAATTTAATCAAAAAGCTGCTGTCTACTTCATTCGTCAGGCTGAGTCTATCAAGCATATCGTTAAAGAATCTGATCCATTTCCTTTTTTTTTAATGTGAAACAGAATCCAGTAACAATTACTATCATTTCTCATAGAAGTACTGGTCATGTAAATAAAAATATTTAGAGAATATACAATCATTTCTCATCATGTTAAATTTCGATCTCAGAATAATGATATTACTCCCCCAAATTTTTATTTTCATATTTCTATTATTATAAATGAATTTTAATTTTAATTTTTTTATTATAGTTTTTTTTAATTTTTTTTATCAAAGAAATAGAAAATGAAAATTTAAAAAGATGATTAACCCAAGCATAGAAATCAATTCATAAAAACGAGGTTATCAAATGTTTTTGTGAAAAGATCAGCTTTTTGATTTTTGTATCGATGGGTATAATATTAATGAAACCCTTCTCTTGAGCATCACGAATCGCATGAATTCGTGTTTCAATATGCTTTGTGCGGGAATGATGAATGGGATTTTAGCAATTCCAATGGCCAGCCTCATTGTCACAGAATAAAGGTGTATGAAGGAAATTAATTCCATAATCAATCATTGGTGTGGATCCAGAGAACTTGAGCAGAAGCAGCTGGATGCAGCAATATATTCAGCTTCCCCTGTAGAAAGAGAAACAGTAGTTTGTTACTTGCTCTGCCAGGATACCAGACAATTTCCCAAATATTGACAACCTCCAGACACAGATTTTCTATTTAACCTGCACCCATTGGAATCACTATCAGAGTAAGCATGTAAATCAAAATTTCCACCATATGGATACCACAATCCGAGACGAGACGATCCTTTGAGATAACGAAATATTCGTTTGACAGCTTTCTCATGAGATTCCTTTGGAGCCGACTGATATCTAGCACAGTAACCAACAGCGAAAGTGATATCAGGACGACTTGCAGTAAGATACATGAGAGAGCCAATCATAGACCAAAAAAGATGAGGATCAACTGGTTTTCCATTTTCATCCGGAGTTAGACAGGTCAGAGCAGTAAAAGGAGACATCTTAGTAGACGCATCATCCATCTTAAATTTCTTCAGAATATCTTTAATGTACTTCTCTTGATGAATAAGAATTCCTTCTTTCTGTTGTTCAACTTGCAATCCAAGAAAGAAACACATTTCACCCATCATACTCATTTCAAACCTTTGGCTCATCACCTCTTCGAGCTCTCTACACAATTGAGAGTTTGTAGATCCAAAAATAATATCATCGACATACACTTGAACAAAGATCATTTCACCATTCACCTCTCTTTTAAATAGGGTCATATCAATGGTACCACGAGAGTAACCAGTGCTTAGAAGATATTGCGTAAGAGTCTCATACCAGATTCTTGGTGCTTGATGAAGACCATACAAAGATTTATGAAGCTTATACACTTTATCAGGAAAATCAGGATCTTCAAAGCCTGGTGGTTGACACACATATATCTCCTCATCAATGTCTCCATAGAGAAAAGCACACTTCACATCCATCTGGTAAACTTTGAATTGTTTATGAGCAGCATGAGCAAGAAATATTCTGATTGCTTCAAGACGAGCAACCGGAGCAAAGACTTCTGTATAATCAATTCCTTCTTCTTGAGCAAAACCTTGCACTACCAGTCTAGATTTGTTTCGCACCACCACACCCCGATCATCTGGTTTGTTCTTAAATACCCATTTTGTACCAATTGGATATTTGTTGGGAGGTAAATTAACTAAGGTCCAAACCTTAAGCTTTCTGAACTGTTGAAGTTCCAATTGCATAGACTCTACCCAACAAGGATCTTGTAGAGCAGCATGAACATTTTTTGGAACAATTTGAGAAATGAAGCATGAGAAAAGACAAATATTAATCAGACAAGATTGACTTCGCGTGCGAACACCATCAGAAACAGATCCAATCACATTATCAAGCGGATGATCTTTCAAAGTTTTATAATCACTTGAAGAAGGAAAGATAGTTGAAGAAGTATCAGCCATTGCCGGAGAAAGATTAGATGAAGGTGAATCAATGACAGGTGTTGAATCAGGTAAATTAGGAGATGTAGGAGATAAAGAATCAGATAATGGAGCTTGATCAGGCATTGGAGACGAAGAGCTGACATCAGTTGAAACAGCATCATTTACTAGCGGGATTGATGAAACAGACGATGGAGATGATGGAATAATATTCGTTTGAGTACTTGGAATTGATGTATCATCATCGAAAACTGGCAAATTAAATGAATTGAACACAGTATTGGAGTCAAAGAACCATGCAGGTTCAGATTTACTTCAGAAGGATTGGATTCTTTGCCAATCAACATAGAATGACTCTTGAACAATACGTGTTCTCTTGTTATAAACTCGGTACGCCTTTTGTGAAGAAGAGTATCCAACAAAATAACACTCGTCAGAAACAGCACCAAATTTTGTCTTTTGAGATTGAGTATTCAGAAGAGTACAAGAACAGCCAAATGGTCGAAAGAAATCAATTAGTGGCTTCCTCTTATGAAAAAGTTCATAAGGAGTCTTCACTTTATCTTTCACAATTAGCACCCTGTTTAGAACATAAGATGCACAATTAACAGCTTCAGCCCAGAAAATAATGGGTAATGAGGATTCTATCAACATTGTACGAGCAGCTTCCACAAGAGTGCGATTCTTTCTTTCTGCAATACCGTTCTGCTGGGGTGTTCTTGCAGCACTAAATTGTCTCACAATCCCTTTTTGAGCACAAAATGAATCAAGAATCTGATTTTTAAATTCAGTGCCGTTGTCACTTCTTAATCCCATAACTCTTCTCTTACTGACTGATTCAATAGAAATGATTAATTTCTGCAATTCCTCTGCAACTTCACTTTTTTGTGCAAGAAATCTCACCCATGAATAACGTGAGAAATCATCTATAACAACAAGACAAAAAGATTTTTTAGCAATTGATTTAACACTAATTGGCCCAAATAAATCAGTATGTAACAACTCAAGAGGACTTGATATGCTATTTAAAAGTTGGGCTTATGAGGTTTCTTATGTTGTTTCCCTTTGGCACATGCCATGCATTTTTCAGTAACAGAAAAATCTTTTAAAGGAAGTCCTCTAACAAGATTGTTCTTTACTAATTTATTAATTATCTTAAAATTGACATGGCCTAAGCGACGATGCCACAAGAGTGACTCAGAGGTTGATGCTTTTGAGAGAAGACAAGTTGCAGTAGCCTTTGACTCATTTGAATTCATATCAAGAAGATATGTATCATGTTTCCTTGGAGCACGCATGAGAATTAAATCCTCCGGAATAGCTATCTCTGATTTTAAAAATAAACATTCGTCAGATTTAAATAGAACAGGAATGTCTTTATCACAAATTTGAGAGACACTCAGAAGATTAAAAGCCAATTCAGGAACATGGTTGACTTTTTCTAGGGTAAGAGAACCATTGGTAACTTCTCCTTGTCCAATCATTTTTCCACCCTTCTTATTTCCAGCAAATGCCACATATCCTCCATCTATAATCCGATAATTGGTCAACAAATCCTTTAATCCCGTCATATGCTTGGAACATCCGCTATCAACATGCCAAAGACTGTGTACAATCTTTGAAGAGGATCCCTGAAATGAATTAACAAATCATTTAGCCAGGAGCAATAGGGACCCAAGATTGAACAACTTTTGTTTTTAAAGAAGCTGATTTTTTACAAAGAAATTATTAACCAATTTTGTCAATTTATTTCCAAAACAATTCCTATTAGAGGATCTTTGAATCAAAGGGCAATTTTTGACAAGATGATCCTCTTCACCACACCTGAAACAATGATGTTTGAATCTAGGTCGATGATGTGATGAGGTAAAAATAGGATCAATAATAATCTCCTCATCACATTCAGACAAACTAGAATCAACATCACTGAATGTCTCATACATCTCATGATGTTTTTGTTTATTTGAATCAGAATTCTTCTTTACAAAATCAGAACGTGATTCTTCTGACAAATCAGTAAAACTTGTACCATTGGTACCAGTGTCAGATAAAGACGAACTGCATTTTTCTGATGATGTCATATTTAATGGTATGAAAGATGGAATAGGTTGAGAAAAGAACTTTTCGAAAGAATTAATTTTAAGTTGCTCAGTTGTTTTAGGAGAAAATCAGATTCATTGCATTCATTATCAGAACAAAAATCATCACTATCATGATTTGAAGTACAAGATGAAATAGAACTATCAAGAGAACATGAGACATTCAAGTCTGTTACATTTGAACTAGAAACAAACACTGAATTTAAACTAGACTTATTATCTAAAACAGACTGCTGATTTTCAGGTGTACTAGAACTAGTGCATCCAAGCCCACTAGTTGGTCCATAGTCGTAGTCTTCACGAATATACTTAGAGTTATTCCCGACTAAACCTGCAGACATACTGTCAGTATCTGATTTGATTAAATCATTAGAAGGATGAGGAACAGGCATAGGAGAATAACAGTATGTACTAGGAGGAGGATAAACCTGTACATTTTCATAATCCAAACCTGTTTTAATTCTTGCTCCCCGTTGAGATTTACAAAGATCATCATGTTTCATTCTAGAAATAGTCCATTTATCTAACTTTGACTGAAGTTTGCTTGCTTCAAATTCAGCAAGAGCAACCCGTTCGGTCAAAGTATTAACCTCTACATTTCTTTCCAAAACAATTCTTTTTAAATGATCAGTTTCTTTTAAAGCCTCATTTAATTTCACAAAATATTTTGATTCATTCATTTTAAGTTCATCATTAATTCGTTTTAAATCCTTTTCATTATCAATTAACAAACGATTAGCCTTATAAATCCCAAAAAGTCTAATTTTGTAAGCAGATGAGCACAAATCCTGTATTACCTCATAAGGAAGTCCCATTACCAGCCTTTCGGCAGCTAAAGCTTTATCGCACATGCATACTGGAGTACTTGATTTCCTTTCCTCAACAGTAGCGGCCGCATCATCCTTCTCGTTTCCTTTCTCAGCTTTTGAATTTCTTTCTTCATCTGAACCTGTAATTTCCTCTTTCTCCTCTCCATCTGCTTTCTCTTCTTTCTCCTTTACTGAAGATTCATTTTCTCCTTTGAATTCCTTGAACAACACAAATCCATCTTTATCAACTTCCATCTCATCACTTTCCACAACCTCAGCAACTAACGCGTGATTTATTTCAGATCTTGTTTCTTCCACCTCCGCACTCCAGTCAAAGTTTGAGATCAAGGCTGACTCCTTTTTTGAATTTCCTTCTTCCTTTTCTTTCTCTGCTGTCAATCTTGGTACTCCAGTGTTACTAGGATCTGTGACATTTGGTAATGGACATTTACGTTTAAAATGTCCCAATTGTTTACAATTAAAGCACCTCAATTTTGACTTATCAAATCCTAGTTTTGAGGTTGATGATTGACCACCAAAGTTCTTTCTTCCTGTTCTTTCCATGAATCTCCGAGCTCTTAAAGTTAACATTGGCATTTGCCATTGAATGTCAGTTTCTTCTAGATCATCAGGATCAACCTGATACATATCCTCCATAGTCATTCCTTTACCTTTCAATTCTCCAGCAACAAGAGCTTCATAGCTCTGAACAAACATTCCAAAAAGAGCCATTGTTTCAGATGGAATTGAAGTTTCAGCATTCACCTTAGAATTTCCCAATTCTTTTCCAACATGATTACTACCACTCGAGAAATTACTTGTATTGCTCCCTCCTTGAATTGGATTTTGAATGTGAGAGTTTGCAGCGGATGACAACAAAGCAGCATTTTGAGAAAAACCAGATGTGGGCATCATAGTCTGGTTAAATTCTCTTCTTTTCATATCCAACTCAAAAGATTTCAACTTGTTAATGATATCCATCAGCTTATAATCTGTAAAACCTCTTTCTTGTTTGAGCATCCTCACTTGAAGACTCCACTGTGGTGGAAGAGAATCGAGAAGCCTATTAACTTGTTCACTGTTGGAGAGTCTTTCATCATACTTCTTCAAAGTGCTTGAGACGGTTAAGAAACGATTTGTAAGATCTGTCAAACTTTCATTCTTGTATCCTACAAACGAATTGAACTCCTTTTCAGCTTGAATACTCTTGTCTTTCACCAGATCTGCATTCCCATCATAGAATTCACAGAGAGCATCATAAAGGGATTTAGCATTTTTATGCTCTGCAAAACGATTGTAGATGTCTGGAGCCAAGCAGAGAGTTAGAGCACCAAAAGCTTTTTGATCACGATCAATCAGTTTCAGATCTCCTTCAGTATAAGAAGATGGGTCTTTGTTCTGAGAAACGACATCACCAACCGTAACCGTAGGTATATGAGGACCTGAAATAATCGATTCCCATTGATTATGATCTGTGTAGAAAAAGAAAGCTTTGAGACATCTCTTCCAATCTTCAAAATTATCTCCATTAATGAGTCTTGAGGTCTATTAGGAGCAACACTTTCAAGATCCGCAAGTGTAAGAGTAGTTAATTTCGACATTATAGTTTCGGCAGAAAAATTGATAATTTCGCTGACAAATTCGCTGAAAGAGGTGACTTGGTTAACAGTTTCACTGAAACAATACTATCGCAGACACTTTCGCAAAAACAGACACTTTCGCTTGCAATTTCAGCAGCACTTTCGCTTGAACAGAGACAACAATTGCTTAGTTTCGCTGCTAACTTCGCAGGAAACAAGCTTGAACTTTCGTTCAGAAATAGATTCGGCAGCAATTTCGCTTGATTATTGGTCAAAAACACTAATGAACTTTCGTTCAAGGGAGTACTTTTGCTGAAACTCTAGAAAACAACTTCTGATCCAAAATAACTCATAATTTCGCTGAATGAAGATGACAGTTTCGCTGTAAGAACAGTAGTTTCGCTGGTCGATCTCAAAACCCTTTTTCACCTCAAAATCAATCTGAAATCATCCAAAACTCAATGAATTTGAGATCTGATGATTGTAGAATCTTCCTCAATCAAGAACAAGCATAATTCAATCAATTTCCATGCCAAAAACAGCTGATAATCCAATGAAAATTGATTGAAACTAGATATTGACCAAAACCACAAAAACTCAACAAATCAAGAGCACTAAGGCTCTGATACCATATTGTTGGTCCATGTGATCGATGAACAGTACAATTGATATGATAATTTGATCAATATCAAACACACAATCCAAACAACAACAATTGAGAATGAATAAGATGAATCAAGACATAATTGGTACTCAAATGAACAATCTCACTCAATAACAACAAGCACAATTGTATTTCAATGAAGTAACTGCTTAGAAATGGTAGCTTGCAACAGAATTCCACGATTAGGGTTTTGCAAGCTTGCCATACAAAGTGAAATGACAATAGTATAAATAGCAGTCATAGTTTCGCTGACAGTTTCGCTACCAGCGAAACTGTCATGCCGAAACTATAGTTTCGCCCGGCAGAACACAAGTTCGCCGGGGAAACCAAAACAGCAAACTGTGAGCGAATGTATAGATTCGCTCACAGTTTCGCTGGACTGCCAAAACTGCTAATTACTAACAAAATACAAAATGAAACTAACAAAAGTCCTATTACAATGTAAAGTAAACATCTATACTAAAGTGAGTCCAACCTAACATGATCTTCACATATGTATTGCTAGTCTGTGACGTCCCACCCTA
This sequence comes from Flaveria ramosissima, assembly GCA_025215565.1. Classification (NCBI taxonomy): domain Eukaryota; kingdom Viridiplantae; phylum Streptophyta; class Magnoliopsida; order Asterales; family Asteraceae; genus Flaveria; species Flaveria ramosissima. Next base: position 31,349,879 of record CM046035.1, read on the forward strand.
CCTGGGCCCGGGGTGTGATAGTTCAATTGATAGAATATTAAATATCAAATGCAATAAATAGTAATCATGAAAAACAGAATGATTTGAATACAATAAGTGAATCAACACGATTTGATTCAAAAGATTTTCATTAAAACAAATAAATGAGTACAAATTATCAAATAATGATTGCTAAGGATGATGTTTGCTATGATTGTCTTGATGATTTTGGTGTAATCGATATGGTGGCTGCTAGGGTTTTTGTGTTTGATTGATCGTTCGATCGATGTGTTGCTAGGTATTCAGCCCTCCTAGAAGTACAAGCCTAGGTGTTCTAATTATAGGCTCATGGATTTTACAACTAGGATTTTTGTAAATATTTTGGAATCAGTAACTTTCTTTATTTAGATAAGAAAGTTACTCAGAGAATGTTACGATGTGACATTCTCCGACTAAGTTTAAGTCTTCCGTGAAGGTCGACTTTATGCCCTTACTCAGTGATTGGATTGTTGACTTGATGTACTTGTTGTACATGCAAGTGTTGATCTTCCGTAGGAGTGTAGTCTTCCGTAGGAGTTTTGTCTTCCGTAGAAGTTGAAATTCATTGGAATCCAAGTTATTCATCCGCAAATCTTTAGTCTTCTGAAGGTGTCCCTTGTCTTCATCCGCAGAACTTTGGTCTTCCGAAGGTCTCTTGTCTTCATCCCCAAAAAAGACTTCTTCCGCAGAAGATCCTTGGATACACTTTGTTCATGATTATCAATGGAAGAACAAAATGTTCATCCGTAGATGTTTCTTACACGTAGTCAATTTATAAAATTGACTAAGTATATAATGTCAAGCCTTCAATTACATATAAATCAATACATTAAGAAAATGAATTACAAGAGTTCATTAAAAAAATTGATTAAAGTTCTAAGCCTATACAAAAGGATCTAGACCTATTGTTCCAAGATCTAACAATACTCCCCCTTAGGCTTAGACACTTGTAATCAGTTATTCAAAAGTAAAAGCTCCTCGACCCTTAACACCATCTTCTTGTAAAAATATGTCACTGCATCCTTTTGATCATCCTACTTGTACTTGGTCTCCATTCTGCAGATCTTTTGTAGTGTTTCAAAACTCAACCCCAGTATATCTTCTTTTGTTGTAAGGGTTATCAAAACATTATTGTTATGAACTATCTCTAATTCATCTTGCTCTGATATTCTCAACTCAGTCATTTCTGATATCTCTGTGCCAATCAATTGCCCTGCTTCAAATTTTCTTCTCTTATATGCCTTTGCATGCAATTGCCAATGACTTAATTAAGATGTACATATAACCACAAGTGATTCTAAGATTTTTCATTAGTCAGCTTTAGGAAATACTTGTCATGAAGATATGAAGTGTAACTTGGGTGAAGAAGCTTGATTTCCACATGATCAAAAATTCTAATACTTTATGCTTTCTACTTTTCTTCATCCCTTAACAACACCAGCTTTTTTGATCTCTCAACATATCCCCATTCAGTTATGGGAAATGTATATTGATTTCCTTCAATGTTCTTGATGGCTGGTGTCTTTCTATTTGAGTATCCAACCCTCCTCAAGAATTCATCATCAACCAAGGAGGAGGAGTTGTAGTTGGATCTTCTTTGATTATTCTTCCTACTGTTATGCTTAACATCATATGTTTTAGCTTCTTTCAATACATCATCCTTGAATTTGTTCTTCAACTTACCCATTGCCACTAAGAAATCTCTTCCTCTTGGGTTAATAGGATAGTTGGTGATGATTAACCCTTGGAGATCTTTAATGTCAGAATTAGAGAGAGACAATGCTGTTTAAACTGAGTGGAAGTATTGAATCCTTCCTGATGTTCTTTTAATGACAGCACAATCCCAGTTTGGATCATATTTCCAGGCCATAATCCTGTTTTCTTCAACAGAATTAGGAGTTTTGAGATGATCAAATAGTTTAATTAGAGTTGATTTTTGCTTAGTTATCTCTCTCACTGTTGTACCCAATGGCCATACCTTTCCAGGAATCACTTCTCTTGGTTCTCTAATAAGCTCTCCTTTTCCTTTATGCTGATCTTTGCTTTCAACAGTCATAGGTTTCGCATAGGTTATGGCTTGATGTTCATAAGTAGGATTTGGAGCATCAGTCTTGAATTTTACTCCACTTTCTAGTTCCACCTTCATAACATGTTCCATCATTCTTCTTAGTTTTCCCACTGACCTCCCTTTCAACTCATGCATCTTATGATTGTGACCTTGTAACCAACAAGTCATATTGTATTTGTTGAGTTTAGCTGTATCATAGTGACCCAGCTCCTCTTTATTTTCTGAATGGATTGAAAGGCTGTGAAGGTGTTCATAATTGCATTTAAAGATCATGAACCTTGCAACCTCAAATTCTTTCAGCATATCCTTCATTTATGTCATATTCGTTCTCTCTACCATATCATAAGGGAAACCATTATTGATCAATGTCATGAACATTGCTGATTGAGGTCTTTCTTCCAGAATGTCTTTTGTTGTCATCAATTTGATCATCCTTTTAATTTTCTTGATCTTTAGGAGAATCAATCTTGGTCAGCTCTTCCCATTCATCATCACTCTCAACTTCAACATGTGTTATAGGCTTTAAAGTGGACACATCCACTGAAGGAGTATGTTCAGGAGACATAGGTTTTGATCTTTTGGGGGAATCTTCAACTTCAATCACTTCCTTTTTGAATGATCCCCAGTACTTTCTTTTCCTGTTGTATTGTATGATTGGCTTTGAAGCTTCAGCAGACTCTCTCGTTTTTTTGTTGTAATACTTGATTCAAGAGCACAAATTCTCATTTTTAACTCTTCAATTTATTGATCTATCCTTTTCGGAATCTCCAATTGATTGCTTAAAGAGTTTTTGGCTTTCTGCAAATCCACTTGCCATTTCTCCTTTTCATTCTTCTCAAGTTTCATAGATTCTTCAAGTTCTCCGACCAACTCATGGAGAGCATCTATCATTTGATTGTTTTCTTGATCATTTTCTCCCAGCCTCTTTAATGAAGATTCTTTTTTTGTTAACACCACCTCCTTCTCCCTTATCATCCTTTTTAGTTCCCTTATTCTTTCCAACCTCTTGTTAGACTTGATTGTCAATTTGTTGTACTCAGTCACCAGATAACATTTACTCACTGGAATGTCATCATCACTAAGATCATCTTCATGATAAGCAATAACATCAACATAATTTGCTTCCCCTTCACTTCTTGATTAATCTCATCTGTCTCAGCATTATCACCTTTAATAGGATCAAAACTTGCATAACTTGAGCTAGATTCAACTGCTGGATTTACTGGTTCTTGTTGAGGTTGTTGTTGCAGTTAAAGATCAGTGGTGGGTGAAAAAGGTTTAGTGTTATTGGAGTTAGCAGGGGTTTAAGATTGGGTGATTGATAATGGGACAGTGCTTGCTTGGGATAATAATTCCGTCTCACCAGAATGGACTAAGACTTGAGAATGGGTAGGAGAAATAGGCATTGTATGGTCACTTGCTGGTGATTAAATTTGTGGTGTTAGAGGTTTTTGATGAATTGGTGATTGTGGGTGAATAGGAGAGATGGGCAGTGTATTTTCACTGGCAGGTGATTGAGTTGGTGGTGATGGAGGGTGAATGGGTGATATGGGCTGGGTGTTTTCACTAACAGGGGGATTGGATCTGTGGAGATTGTTCATGGTGGTGTAAGGTGATTGATGAGAAGAGTTAGAAGCCTGCTCAGTAGTAGAAGGAGAACTATGTTGATCTTCCCAAACCAACTCTTAAGGAATATTAGCATTAGGATCAACCACATGTGCAAACATGGGCATATCTTCACCTTCATACTTTCCACTAATCTTGTTTAGAACAGATCTTCCCAAATGAAACACATCACCTACTCGTTCTATTCCAGGCAGCTCAGAATTAATGATCAGTTGAAGGAAGCTCGGAAACATGAACATCTTATCATCTTTCTGTACTCTTATTTGGTCACATAAACAACCAAAGATGTACTTCAAGTAATTATAGGTCCTACCTTCAAATATTCCATTGACTCCAGAGGAAATATGTCTTGAAAAGCGATCTAGCCCTGATTTCCTATTTGACATGCCTTACAGATACATGTGACATAGGAATCTTTATGTCTTGCACAGTCTTCCTTTCTTGATTTCACCCTTCTCAAAGTCATCATCATAACCCATCAGGTTGAAGATTTTCTCTATATACTCATTATCAAACACATGAGGGTGACCCGCCTCTTGTTCTCTCAATTCTAGAACTCTTCTTATGGTTTGTTCAGTAACCCACATCCGCTCATTCTTAATCTCAGCAACTATCACTTCACTATCTCCTTCTTCTGCTATCACAGTGGTGTTTTAGAAGTCGATAATGTGCTGTTGGTGAATTACAGGTGCTGCCGTCAATGCGTAGAACAACCTTGATTGTCTTAAGTATCTGATGATATCTCGACATCCTTCCGATACAGGGTTGTCAGCATTTAGAAAGGCACATACGTAGTGCTCTCTAGCAACACGATTAGCCATCTGTACATAAGAATGAAGAAGATTAGGTTAGAATAAAGTTATCAGAAATAAGAATGTGAAGAATTTAGATGATAATAATTAATCATTCAGTTCATTATTGATGATTATTATATGTTTTACCTTGAAAACAAAGATCTGAAATCAAGTTTATGATTTTGTTTGATGTTTTGATTCGGGTAATTTGAATGCAGGCGAAAGAGGGATGATGTTTTGAATAATGTTTTTCTAGGTCAAAAAGTGCTCTGTAAAATTGAATAATGAATACTTAAGTCAAAAAGTGCTCCATAGGACATCTGTGGATGCCTAACTTTAAAGAATTGAATTTTCATGGAAGTACAATTTGATTTTCCATAGGTTACCAATCCATGGAAATGTATTATACTTTTAAAAAATCACCACATCCGTACGTTACCAATCTACGGATTGGTTTAAGTTTCGCACTGTAACATCTGTTGATAAGTGAAATGCACTGTAGTTTTTGCTGATTCTGAAATGTTAAGTTTGAAACTTTTTTAATTGTATGGTTCTATCAAAATGATGGAACCATTTGCTGCTTTTGAACCTTGTTGACTTTGTTTACATGACAACTCGTGCACAAGAAAAATTATAACTTGAAAAACCTCATGTATCCTACAACAAGTTAGTGCTCAAATTCCAATTCCTTCATTTGACTATTGGTTTGACAATTCAGATTTCAAACATTCATGAAGTAACTACTCCCCCTAAATTTGTGATTAATGTTAAACTGATGCACTTATCATAAATTTATGTAGAAGAATAGTATGAAAGGCATATGACAGTCCAAAAGAACTGGAAAATATATAAGCTAAAATAAACAAAAGTGAATTAAAATCTATGTACAAGCATATATAAACATATAATGGGATCATACTATAATGCTAAGCATGTTCCTTATTAATTTGTTTGATGAAATGAGACCTGTATGTAGTCCTGATTGCAAGTACGATTCTCCACTTAAATTCAAAAAAGAGTATGGTGTCAACTAGGCATGTTGTTTATCATGTTTTGATGTTTATTAAAGATAAACAGTTATGGGCTCCATATTCAATTCACATTAGAGTTTGTCGTCCTTTTTTGAGTCAAATCATCACTTTTTCACACTTAAAAACTATGCACTTTAAGTTATAAGTTCTATCTTGAGATGTATTTCACATCTCATTAATGCATTGATGCAAAAGCTCTTAAGTTAATATACAGTTGATCACAATGGATTCTTTGGAGTGCTGAGATATGACCATCATCTGGTCATAAGGTCTTTACTTCTGTAAAATAGAGGTGCCTTTAACCCAGGTCTTTGTTTACAAAAAACAGAGGGATGATAAGGATCATGATCTATTCATATGTTGGTTACAAATGTATACCAAGGTGGTCATAAACCCAGATCTTATGTTTACTCAAAACAAAGGAAATATGATTTGCAAAGATAGAGATTATAAAGTAAATTTCAAGATTTGGTTGGACTCACCTTAGATTAGTGTTTATATTAGGTTTAATGTAATAGGATATATGTTAGATTACTTTGTTTTAAGTTTGTATTTTGTGTATTTGGTTGCCTAGTGAAACTATGAGCGGAATTGTAGTTTCGCTCATAGTCAGCAGGCTTGGTTCACCCGGCGAAACTGTGTTTCGTCGTCGGGCGAAATTGGCCATGGGCCAGATAGTGTCCAGCAAAACTGTCAGCGAAACTAGGTTTCCTATATATTTAATTGTTTCTATCATTGTAGGTTAATCTTGAAAAACCCTAATATGATATATCTTTGTCCAAACTATGTATTTTTGTCTGGAATTCAATAGAAGTCATATTGACCCTTTGTTATTTGTTTGTGTTTGCTTTGTTTTGATTATTATTGAACACATTTGATTCTACATCATCATTGTGTGATTATGATGAATGTTTGTTAGTGGTTTTTGATCATTTGGTTAATCAATTGTACTGTTATTCGATCCCTTGGACCAACAAAATGGTATCAGAGCCATTGTGCTCTTGATTGATTGAGTTTTTCGTTGGTTTAGTTCAAATTCATTAGTTCATCAATTCTAGATCAAGTTTGAGTGTTTTTTATATGAAGTTGATTGAGATTGATTAGTTTTTTGTTTGGAAAGCTTTGGTAATCATCAGATCTTAAGTGCTTTAAGATTTGAGTGATTTCGGATCAATTTCTTGTCGAAAAAGTTTTTCAGACTCTTTGAGCGAAACTAGTGATCTTCTAGCAAAACTGCAGTTTTATCCAACGAAACAACAGTTGTTTTGTTTACTGTATTGGTTTCTTCGACCTCAGCAAAAGTGCCCATATTGAACGAAAAGTGATTGTGCACTTTCATCAAGCGAAACGCCAAATTTACATCCGAATGGAAGTTCAAACAAGTTTGGAGCAAATTTGTATGCGAAACTGTATAAGCAAGCACCTTGCTAGTAAAACTGCTGCCGAAATTCCGAGCGAAATTTCAGCGGAACTAGTTCTTTTTCTGCGAAACTACTTGTCTAATCATGTCTAAGATGGCAACTCTTATGCTACCTGATTTGGAGGGTTTGGCACCAAATCAGCCCCCGAGACTGATCAACAGAGATAACTTTGAAGTTTGGAAGAGGTGGTTGAAAGCATTCTTTTATTACACAAATAATAGTCAGTGGGAATTAATCATCTCCGGACTGCATATACCTACTATTACTGTTGGAGATGTTGTCTCTTAAAACAAGGATCCAATTACTTTAAATGAAAAGGATTTGAAACTGATTGATAGAGATCAAAAAGCATTTGGAGCATTAACCTTGTGTCTTGCACCAGACATTTACAACCGCTTTGCTGAACACAAAAATGCCAAATCTTTGTATGATGCCTTATGTGAGTTTTATGATGGGAATGATGAGTTAGTCAAGGACAAAAGGATATAGGCTGAGAAAGAGTTCAATTCGTTTGTGGGTTACAAGAATGAGAATCTTACTAATTTGACAAATCTCTTTGTGACAGTATCAAGCACACTAAAGAAATATGATGAAAAACTTACAAACTATGAACAAGTGAATAGGCTGGTGGATTCACTTCCACCTCAATAAAGTCTACAAGTGAGAATGTTAAAGCAAGAGAGTGGATTCACTGATTACAAGCTCATGGATATCATCAACAAGTTAAAGTCCTTTGAACTGGATTTAGAGATAACGGAGTTCAATCAGTCTATGATGCCATCATCCGGTTTTCCTCAGAATGTTGCATTAATCAAATCCGTTGCAAGCTCGCCAATGCAAGCATCAAGACACGGAGGAGTAACTACAAATGTTTCATGTGATCAACTCAGTGGTGGTGGTAACCCATTCAGAGATCAATCTAACTCAAAAGCTGCTTCTGGAACTTCAATTCCATCTGATACATTGGCACTTGTTTAGCATGTTTGTTGCAGGATCGGGTTTGTCACTTAAACACTTGTGATTCTCTCAAACTCGCTTATAATAACACTCAAATGAGATGAAGCACTGCCTTTAACAAGAGTTGATAATAATATAATAAGTAATCAAAGGAACAAGCAGAAATATATTTTCAAGGTACTTGTATATATTACTTCTCAACTCAAGATTACAAGACACTTACAAGCATACTACAAGAGTTACAATGAGAAACTATATATACTAGATCCTACAGCCGGTTATACTTGATACCAGGTGGAAACCTAAGACTAAAGCATATACTACAATGCTATAGTTAAGGTATCTTAGATAAAGTATTATCTAAGATATGGTAGTCATGACATGTCCATGACTTACCTTTTGTCACCAACTAAAGATGGCAACTGTACTTAACATAAAACGTAAACAGTAGATTAAAGTATGGTCAACTACATGGCTTTTGAGAAAACGCCATGCAGTATCTCAGAGATTTGCAGCGGAGTGTCAGACAGGCCATACTTATGTCCACTGGATAATAGGAGTGTCTTCCGAAGGTTAACTGGCTTCGGAAGAACAAGTTCTTCCGAAGCCACTTATACTTCGGAAGATGCTTCTATGCTTCCGAGGCTTTGAGGACTTCTTGTACTTCGGAAGTTGACTTCAGATCTTTGTCTTTAAGTCTTGATCTTCGGAAGTAGCTTCTTTGTCTTCGGAAGTTGGAGTTTTCCTTCGGAAGTGCACTTTACACTTAGACTTCGGAAGAGCTCCTTCTTCCTTCGGAAGTGCCATACTTAGCTTCGGAAGTCCTTTGTATGTTGTACTCAAAATCTTCTAAGTGACTTAGTTTTGGTGCAACAGCCTTTCTAGATCCAACAAACTCCCCCTAGGCTGATGCTACCAAAACATCACTTATTTCTGCTTCTCAAAGCTTTCACCACCAGGGACAAAAGATATTTGTGTGTCTCTCTGTTCTTCCCGGAAGTAGTGCTGAGAAGCTTGTACAAATCATTCGTGGATAGGAGATCCAGTCTATCACTTTGAATGACATGTACCCTCTGTTGTGACCCCCTGAAGAGAGTTAGTTGACGGGAGTTATAGTCATACTCCCATCTAACTATGGTCTCAAGTTCAGGACCTTCAACCATTTGAAGAAAGGCTTTGCCTTTGGTTGCTGATCCTTTCCTTTCCTCCTCCTCTCTCAGTTTCAACTCCTCTTCAACCTTGCTTCTAGCAGTAAGCTCGGCTATATGAAGGCTGCCTAGATGATTTCTGATGTGGGCAGCTACATCGGAGTTTGAAGGGTTGGAGAATGGTTTCTCTGCTAACTCAGCAATGTCGAACCTGCTTAAGTGTAGCAGAGATGAGGCATTCAGCCTGTTGAGCTCTCCATTCTCTCTCTCAACAACAACGTTGTGAGAAGAGTCTTCGAACCTCCACTGGATTATCTTCTTTCTGGGTGCAAGAGGTTGTCTTGGTACCCTATCTCCTTTCCTCAGCTTCTTTTCTTCCTCATTCAATGTATCTGAATTGAGGCCAAGGAGTTTTGCAGCTTGGTCCAAAGTTCCTCTGGGCAGATCAAGAAATTGATCTCTTATGAGGGAACTTGAGGATCCAACAACATAAGTCAAGTTGACTGAATCCTCCTCACAGGAGATGTCGCTCAGAGTTGTACAGTTGATGAGCTTAGTCTTGACCGCCTTGAATTCCTCCATAGAGAGATGTTTGGAAGGCTGAGGGGATGGTTTGATTGGTTGTTGGGTAGGTTTAGGAGTTTGGGTTCTGGCTAAGGTTTTGGGTTGGATGATGGGTAGTTTAGGTGGTTGAGGTGAAGAGGTTGGTGGGTGTGATGGTGTAGGTTCAGGGGTGAATGGTTCAGAAGTAGGTTCAGTTTTGATTGGGAAGGGAAAGGGGTATAGGTTCAGGTTGAGGTTGGGTTTGGATTTTGGGTTGAGAGGTTGCTTTGAAGGTCATCCCCTGTCCCCTTCTATACATCTCTTTCCTTCTCCCTGCGCGAATGTCAGCCTTGATGTCACTGACATGTCGCTGGAGAGTCTTCTCAGACATGGGACCCACCTGCCTGCCAGAGAAGCCGTGAGCTTTGAGATAACTCTTCATCCAGGCTTTCTCACCTATCTTCTTGGCGGCAGACAGTCCAGCTTCTTCTTCTTTCTTCTTCTTTTCCACAAGCTTCTCCCTTGCAGCTCTCTTTCTCTCCTTCTCCATTTGATCTTGCTCTTTGTTGAAGAGCCATAAGATCGTATCACTGTTATGTGGAGACAAATCCTCTTGAGAGAATCCTCTGGAAAGTAGGAAAGTGATCCTTTCTCTCCTGAGCTGCAGATCAGCTTCCCTTTCCTTTCTCTGCCTTTCCTCTTCTAAGGCCAACCTTGCAGCCTCTTCTTTTTGCTATTTTAGCAGCAAGGTTGCCTTTTCCAGCTCTATCAACTCCTCTAATGGTAGCAGGAGTACATCTTCAGAAGCAGCCCCTAGACTGACAAGTCTGTCTATAACCTCTACTCTTCTTCGATTGTTGACTGCCTCCTGGTTGGCTACAGCTGCTTTGGTACTTGCAGCTAACAGTTTCCCAGTTGGTAGTCTACCTTTCCTTTTGAGCTTCTCCAACCTTTCTTCTTCCTGAAGCTCTTCCGAAGTCATCTTCCTCTTGCCGTTTATGTCTTCGGAAGTGCTAGACTTTGGGGGTTCTTGGATAGAAGATCCAGGTTGGGTAGTAGAGGTGGGAGCTGGAGTCAATGCAGATGTTAGAGCCAATGGTTGACTGAGAAAGTCCTCCCTATTAACCGCAGATGCAAGTTCCAGAATTGCATCTGTCACTATTAGATCATCGGAAAGAGAAAATAGTCCTTCCGCAGCAGCAATCTCAGCTTCGGAAGTCTGAGCTTGTTCTTCCGAGGCTTTGAATTGTGCTTCGGAAGTCTGTGAAAATGCACTTTCTGTCCCAACTGTTTCAGTTGCTGGGCCATCAGTCCTAGTTTCCCCTTCGAAATTAATCTCAGGTTCCATTTGGACCTTAGGTTGACCAACTTCCTCGACAGTGGTAGGAGGTGCATTCAACCTCTGAAGCTCTTGAGCTCCAAAGTAAATCATTGACATATCTGGGCTAGGCTGTTCTATGAGGGATTCCAAAAGGAACTTGTTGAAGAACCTATTGAGATCCTGGAGCATCCTTTGATCCACTTGAAAGACAATTAGAGGAGGCTCAGGGAAGATAGCAGCTTGTTGCATTGGATATCTTGAGCTCAAAGAAGTAAGAGCTTGACTTTGGGTTTCCTGTCTTTGGCTTTGTCTCTCAACATTCTCCCCCTTTTTGGTAGCATCATCCTGAGAGCTAGATGAGCTAGAGGAAGAGGTCAAGGAGACCTGAACTGGTACATGCCTAACAGATCTCTCAATCTGTTTCTCAGCTAGTTTGGCCTTGAGAGTTTCAATCTCAAGTTGCTGAGTGGCAGACATATCCTCTAAAGTCTTAACCTTTGATTCAAGGTTTGAGACTTTAGAAAGTAGGTCTTGAATGATGAGTTGCCTACTTCCCTCATCTTCTTTTGCAGAATCACCACCAGTTGTTCATCCTCACCACCAGTTGTGGTTTCTTGGCACCCTGGTTTCCCTTGCACAATGATGTCTCTTTTAGAGGCATCAAAGGGCATGGTTGCCGCAGATTCAGTCTGACTGTCGTTACCACTGTCCTGAGGATCCATTGAGGCTCCTTCAGTAGTGGCAGCTGAATCTACATGAGTCCCCTCCACATCAGTGGGACTCACCACAGTAGGGCTTTGCTGGTGTGGGCTAGAGATAAGGGGTCTCTCTAGGCTCTGTTGATCCTTGATACGGTGTTGTGGATCAACTTCATTGCCTTTAAGAGACATAATCTCTTCACCAGCTCCGGTCAAAAGGTCAGTAAAAGAAAAGGAGTGAAGACCTAATGACCCGGGACTTTGATCAATGTCAAAAGGCATTGAGCTGTCCCTTTGTGGCTGCTCAGGGGAGTATAGAGACTCACCCTGAGGGCTATCAGCTGGAGTTTTGGGCTCATGGGTCTGAGACTGAGGAGACTCAAGACCCATATTAAGGTCAATAGTGAAGGATGGGTGGACCTCTGGCTGAGTGGGAGCCCTTTGTTCCACTCTAGCCTTTTTAGATTGAAGAGGAGGGGCTTGTTCAATCAGAGTAGATTGAACAAGGGTTCGTTTGGGACGTCTCTGGTATGTAACAGTAATGGGTGGAGAAGGTAGATTTGGGATGGTGAGGGTAGTTGCTGGTGTGTGTTCATCACCTGTGGGGTGAACAGGGATGTCACCAGGAGCCATTGGCTCAATCATACCTGGAAGTAGTGCGGTATCTCTTCCAGTGTAGTTGGTAGACACTCTCTTCAAGATTTTGAAGATGGTCGGCCTCATTTGGGGAGCAGACAGAGCAGCTGCACAGGCAAGCTTACCCTGATCCAGCTCACAGTTGATGATGTGCTGGAGAAACCTGGGATACATAAAGAATGTGTCCCTTTGCAGATTTCCCATAAGGTTAGTCAGCACAAACCTTGAATAGTTGAAGCGGAGGCTTTGTACCAACCCGTGAACTAAGCACCCAAGTTCATACGGGATTTGATCCCATCCCCCAGATTTGTTAGATAGACAGTGAAGAACCACATGCAGCAGGAACTTCCACTTGTAAGAGAAATTGAATTTGTAGACCGTTGACCTGCTTACATCTCCACCGTATCCCATTTTGAGATAAGAACTATCAAAATCTGATTTGGGGAATTCCGTTGGAGCACCCTCATCATGGAGCTCGAGATGCTCCCTGATGATTTGTTCAGAGATGACCAACTCTTGGCCACAAATACTTGACCTTATGACACGAACCCCGTTTAGGGTTTCAATTCGACCATTTGCCCAAAATTCAGACATTTGGTTTGAGTAGATGGTAGGGTTTACGGTCAAAGCAGTGTAGTATGAAGATTGGGCTAGGAAAGAAATGATATATGAGAAGTCAGCATCCCTTGAAGAGTCATGGAGTGCGACCTGGTTGTGCTGAGGGTTTAAGGCCATTGAGGAAGATGACAGCAGAATAGTCCGGAGTAAGGTAAATTGGAGAAGAAGAAAGCTTTTAGGGCAGTAATTTGGGTAAAAAGAGTGTAAGTGATTAACCGGAAGTATTTAAATGGGTGAAATGGCGGTTTAAAGGGTGGTTTGGATAAGATGATGTGAGGGTTCAGTGGATGATGTGACATGGGCGGTAAGGTTAGACCATTTAAATAATCCGACATCATTAACAAAATCTTTACTTTTTACAGTGTGGGGCCCAAAAGATTTCCGTTACACAGTTGTAGGATTCTATGTGCCCAAGACACTTAGAATATTGATGTGGTTAGTACGTTATGATCCAAGTCGGGTTATACCCAATAACAAGCTTAGCAAACACCAATTAATATTTAATTGATGATATGATCATGCAATTAAATATTTACACCAATTTAGAAAATGGGTTTTCTAAATAAGTTGCATATGAGATGGAACAACTTATTAGAATATTTTGTTCAATAATATTATTTGAAGTCTTATTCAAATTAGTTGGATAACACCAAATAATAATGAGAGTATACTACTTATACAATTAAATGGTTAATTGCATAAACTAGTTACAAAACTAGATAACATATATGTGTGTCTTAAATTTTAAAAGAGGGAAACCTCCTTTCGAAATTTTCGGCCGCCCCCCCTTATTTCATTGGGTCCTTGGCCTTGGAAAAGATAGACACATCAATGCTTGTCTAGCTCTCTCTCTTTCTCTCATATCTCAATACATGCAAACAAGAAAACTCTCTCCTTTTCTCTCAAGATTCACGGTTCTAGCAGCAGAATTTTGAGGTATTCTTGAGGTTTTGGTGGTGATTCTTCCTAACAAGAAGGTGCTTTGCAAGGAGGCTTGGGGTATACAAGCTTGAGGGCTCCTTCCTTGGAGTTTTGGCCGAAATTTCAGCATCCTTTCTTCTCTTCTTTGGTCGATTTTAGAGCTGCAGAAAAGTAGATATGGCAGCCCTTTGTGGTTGTCATATTATGTTGTTTTATGTATACATAGCATGTTTATTCACATACAAAAGATCCCTTTTGATTTGGGTTTGTTTCTCCATCTTAAAACATCATTAAGAACATGAAATTTTCAGATTATAAACATGTTATAATGCTATACTTCCGCTGCGTTTTTGTGTAAGTTTAAATGGTTAAACTACGGTTTTGGTGTTCTAACAAACCCATCAATGGCATCAAGAGCCGGTTATGTGGATAACTTGCTTGTTCTTAGCCTTTAAAATTGGTTTTAAAGAAGTATTATCAACCTATTAAGGCTGATTTTGGGCTGCTATATTTTGTATGAATGATTCCCCAAACTTTCAAGGTCATATCACACATGCTAGTGATTAGACCTTGAAAGATATATATTATGAAAAGTTGATTGTTTGGACAATGTTTAAAACCCAAAATTTCAGTTTATGTTGGCTGAAATTTGGTGGTTTTAAGTGGGGTTTCATTATATGTTTGGATGATATGATCATTGGATGTTAGTGTGCATAACCTAGCCTTTGGCCTTTTGATTTGGATGATTGGAATGGTTGGTTTTATTCATTCAATTGGGTTGTAATTTTTATGTTTATTATTTGAGTTGTAATTATTTATTCATTTGGTTATGTAATTAATAAATTAGGTGCATTTCTTTTATTAGAAAAATGTATTAGGATACAATTTTTGTAAAAGGAAGATGCACAAGATCAAGACCCAAAGATGGACATCAAAGACATGGAACTTGAATCATATGGATGCAAGTTCAAGTGGGGGTCTATGATGACCTCAATTTTGTGTTGATTTCAACCCTTAGGAAAGACCAAATGACCACACTTGTGATGGCAAACAAGTGTGGTCACAATAGTAGCTAAGGTTATGCAAATTATGGTTGTTTATGCTTATGCTTGTTTGAATGTTTGTTATTTGATTGTATGGTTGAAATTTTGACATGCATTACAAACTAATTAACAAACTTAACAAGTTATAAAACTGATGGTTCTTAATCATTAAAATGTAATAAAAGGTTATTAAAATGATTTAATGATTTTATAATAAAATGGGTTTTATTAAAAGAACCATAGGGTATCTTGTATTTGAAAGCATGCAAATACAAGTACATAGAGTTTTCTAAAACTAGAATTATGAAATCTCTAAACTTTTGGCAAACAAGTTTAACACCGTCCTTTTGCACAACACTTGAGTCATTTGGAAACTCTAAATGGGATAAAGGTCACCTAACCATTTAGAGGGAACTTGTGATTTAAGGTGGGGATACCACATTGGTGGGATAAAGGTCACCTAACCACTTATGTGGGTAAACTCACACGTGTGTGCAAGTAGGATAACTTGATTTGCAAACCATGTTAAATGGATCACCTAAATATGGTTTCCAAATGGTGTTGATGGGATTAACATGCCGACTTTACATATGATGTTTAAAGTCGATCCCATACCTCTAGAAGTTGCAAATGGTTGCAACCGTCAATCGTTGACCACCTTATTAATTTAAATCATGGGATAAAGGTCACCTAACCACAATTTAAATATAATGTTGGGTTCTAGATTTTAATATAAAAATGACCTTAAAAGGCATTAATTATTAAAAATAGCAATATCGAAAATACTAAATAGACCTTTGTTAAATTTTGTAGATGGCCACCAACAATGAAAATCATGATAACTCATCCACGTCCAACCAATCATTACGAGCGATCCTCTAAAAGGAACGTCTAAATCATAATAATTTCATTGATTGGTATCAAAACTTGAGAATCGTTCTCAAGCAAGAGCGACGATCATATGTTTTAGACGACCCTATCCCCGATCAACCTACTGAGGATGATGAGGAGGCCTTCAACGATTGGTTGAAGTACATTGAGGACTCCGTCCAAGTGTCTTGTCTCATGCTAGCGAGCATGACTCCGGATCTCCAAAAGGAGTATGAACATCACGGAGCTTATGACATGATAACCCAGCTGAAGGAAACGTTCCAACAGCAAGCAAGGGTTGAGCGCTTCGAAACAGTTCGAGCACTCCATGCATGTCGTATGGACGACAACCAATCGGTTTCATCTTATGTACTTAAGATGAAAAGTCATATTGACCGCCTCGAGAGGCTTAATTGTCCCGTCTCGAAGGAATTGGCCACGGATTTGATCCTTAATGGCCTTACCAAGAAGTTCGAGACATTTGTGTTGAATTAGAACATGAATGCATGGGACAAGAGCATTGGTGAGCTTCACTCAATGCTCAAAACGGCCGAGGCGGCCATGGGTAAAAGGGTTTTACCCGTTCCCACCATCAATGAAGGTGGGAACAAGAAAAGGCCTTATCCCGCACCCAAGGCAAAGGTTGCCAAGGGTAAGGGACCCGTTTGGGAAAAGGGGAAAGGGGTGGTAAGGGTACCACCCAAACCACAAGAGAAGAAGCAAAAGGTTGCTACTAATGACCCATGCTTCAAGTATGGGGAGATTGGACATCGGGCAAGGAATTGTCCTGTTCATCTCCAAGAGTTGAAAGCCAATAGGGATGCCGCGCAGACCTCTGGTACAATATACATGATTCATATTGATCTTAATGTTACATCTTCTATCACATGGGTATTGGATACCGGATGTGGAACTCATATTTTGCAATTTGTTGCAGGGGTTCACAAGAAGTAGGGACTCCAATCAAGGGGATGTTAGTCTCTTCATGGGCAATGGAACCAAAGTCCAAGTTGAAGCTCGTGGGGACTACATCCTAAAACTTCCAAGTGGCTTGGATGTTATTTTGAAGAATGTTTTGTATGCTCCTAGTTTGACTAGGAACATTATTTCTGTATCCCAATTAAGACATTATGATTATGTATTATCTTTTATTGAAAATGATATTCATGTTTGTATAAATGATATTTTATATTTTAAAGAAATTCCCATTAATGGTATTTATGAATTGGTTCATGAAAACGCTTTATATAGTTCATTGTACCAAACTAACACCAAGAAACTCAAGTTGGACTTGAATGATACCTATCTTTGGCATTGTCGTCTTGGTCATATAAACAAGAAACGTATACAAACACTTCAAAAGAATGGTCTTTTAAAAACAAATGCATGTGATTCATTTGATGTATGTGAATCTTGTTTACAAGGTAAAATGACTAAGGCACCCTTTAGTGGAACTAACGAAAGGGCAAAAGATTTATTAGGAATCATACATTCGGATGTATGTGGTCCTTTTAAGCCAATGACTAGGAATGGTGAAAGATACTTCATTACCTTTACCGACGATTATAGTCGCTATGGGTATGTGTACTTATTAAGGCACAAAGATGAAGCTTTTGAAATGTTCAAAATCTTCAAGAATGAAGTGGAAAATCAACTCAACAAGTCAATTAAAGTTCTCCGTACCGATAGAGGAAGTGAATACCTAAGTGATGTTTTTCAAGATCATCTTAGGAGTTGTGGGATTGTCTCACAACTCACTCCACCTGGAACACCACAACACAATGGTGTGTCTGAGAGGAGGAATCGAACCTTATTGGATATGGTCCGATCTATGATGGCTAGAAGCACATTACCTCTATCATTTTGGGGTTTCGCTTTGCTCTCCGCGGCCCGTATCTTAAATATGGCCCCAACCAAAAAGGTGGAAAGGACACCTTTTGAGATATGGCATGGAAGAGTTCCATCCCTATCATACTTAAGGGTCTGGGGTTGTGAAGCTTATGTTAAGACTCCCACCCCAAACAAATTGGAAGTCCGATCCACCAAGTGTATCTTTATTGGATATCCTAGAGATTCTATGGGATATTATTTCTATGATCCATTGGAACAAAAGGTGTTTGTTGCCAGAAAGGGTGAGTTCTTAGAAGCAAAGTTCCTTATGGAAGGAACTAGCAGTAGAACAGTGGATCTTGAGGAGGATCAAGAACCAAAACCCGATGCACGTTTGGTTGAAACTAGCACTCAACATGAGGATGTTGAAGATGATCAAATGGTTGATCAATACACAAAAAACGTTCGCAGAAGTGGTAGAACTAGTAATCCACCTGAAAGATACAGATTTTTCATGGATGGATGCTATGTGGTAGATTCAGATGAACCAACCACATACCATGATGCAGTTTCCAATTTGGATTGTGACAAATGGCTTGAGGCCATGAACGTTGAGATGCAATCCATGTATGACAATCAAGTTTGGGAACTTGTTGTACCACCTCTTAATTCCAAGGTAGTTGGAAGTAAGTGGGTTTTCAAGAAGAAAACCGATATGCATGGAAACTTGGATACTTATAAAGCTAGACTTGTAGCAAAGGGTTTCACTCAAACTCAAGGGGTTGATTATGATGAAACCTTCTCACCTGTTGATGCTAAAGTCTATAAGGATATTGTTTGCCATAGCTGCTCATTATGATTATGAGATTTGGCAAATGGATGTCAAAACGGCTTTCCTAAATGGATATCTTGAGGAAGATGTCTATATGGTTCAGCCTGAAGGTTTTGTTGATCCAAAACATCCTAATAAAGTATGCAAGTTAAAGAAATCAATCTATGGATTGAAACAAGCATCTAGAAGCTGGAATCATCGTTTTGATGAGGAGGTAAAGAAATTTGGCTTCATCAAAAACGCTGATGAGGCTTGTGTGTATAAGAAGGCTAGTGGGAGCACAATAACTTTCCTAGTATTGTATGTTGATGACATACTACTATTTGGAAATGACATTCCAACCTTGGAAGGTGTAAAAACCTGGCTTGGAAGTTGTTTTTCCATCAAGGATCTTGGTGAAGCCGCCTATATTCTGGGAATAAAGATCTATAGGGATAGATCAAGGCGGTTGATTGGTTTGAATCAAAGTGCATACATTGATAAGATCTTGAAAAGGTTCAAGATGGAGAACTCTAAGAAAGGTATCGTACCTATTCAAAGAGGAACGATATTGAGTACGACTCAATGTCCTAGCTCAAAGGATGAGCAAGATAAAATGAAGGCAATCCCATACGTATATGCTATTGGATCCATCATGTATGCAATGATATGCACTCGACCGGACGTGTCATGCGCCTTAAGCATGACAAGTCGTTACCAGCAAAATCCTGGAAATAGTCATTGGATGGCTGTTAAGAACATACTTAAGTACCTAAGGAGGACAAGAGATATGTTCCTAATCTATGGATCTGGTGATGAGGAACTCGTTGTAAAAGGTTACACGGATGCGAGTTTCCAAACCGATCGTGATGATTCTCGGTCACAATCGGGATATATTTTCATTCTGAATGGAGGAGCGGTCTCTTGGAAGAGCTCCAAGCAGGATGTGGTGGCTCTATCAACTACAGAATCAGAATACGTCGCCGCCTCATTGGCAGCTCAAGAAGCTGCATGGTTGAAGAAATTTATTGCCGATCTAGGGGTTGTCCCTTCCATTCAGGACCCCCTAGAGATCTTTTGTCATAACGAGGGTGCGATTGCTCAAATCAAGGAACCTCGTGCTCATCAAAAGACTAGGCACATTGAGCGGAGATTCAACTACATACGAGATGAAGTTGAAAAGGGAAAGATATGTATTCGCAAAGTTCACACAGATCAAAACATTGCGGATCCTCTCACGAAGCTCCTTGAAAAGGCAAAGCATGAAGGTCATACTTGTGCCATGGGACTTCGATATTCTAGTGATTGGATTTGATCTGTAAATTTTGTATTTGGATATGTGGAACTCTTTATTATTTGAATACAATTATTTGGTTATAATGTTTCAATTAACGTTCCAATTTAGCATGTTTAATCCATGAGTAAATTGTTTACTCTAAATGTCCGTAGTCGTTCATACTTGTGGGAACAAGTGTGAGGGTAAGATTATTATGAACTTGGATTGGTTGATATTCATAAGGATGAATATAGAGAAATGGGTTGCTACCAAGGTTCATAGATATTTGTGGGATACAAATATTGGACTAACCCGCATCTCAAATTTTACTACATGGAATCTTATTGATTGATCATAAGTAAATTTGAGTAAAGGCGAATATCATTTGGTATCCTCCGACCTGAGATACATATTGGGTTTTGATATTCACCAAATATTATACCTTGAGCTTATTCTTCACTGTCCTGAAATAATGGACAGCACATAAGGGTATGTTCAGATATGACACGAGGTGTTTGTGAGAAACGTATGTAGTCAAGATGGAATTTATTCCTCTTATTCGTTGAGAGCAAGATGTCTAAGGCCTGATTAAGTTAAATCAACAAGGAATGATCACTCTGTGTCCTTGGATTTAACATGACATCTGTAACAAAATGATAAATGATTGATTCACCTAAATCATTTCAAGTAGGGTACTTGAAAGGGATGATGTTATTGAATGGATATAAGTCATGCGTATTAAGGGTAGTAAACCGTTGTTAGGCGGTATTTACTGCTTGCATCAATCTTCTATGAATCTTGGGCAAGTGGGAGATTGTAGGATTCTATGTGCCCAAGACACTTAGAATATTGATGTAGTTAGTACGTTATGATCCAAGTCGGGTTATACCCAATAACAAGCTTAGCAAACACCAATTAATATTTAATTGATGATATGATCATGCAATTAAATATTTACACCAATTTAGAAAATGGGTTTTCTAAATAAGTTGCATATGAGATGGAACAACTTATTAGAATATTTTGTTCAATAATATTATTTGAAGTCTTATTTAAATTAGTTGGATAACACCAAATAATAATGAGAGTATACTACTTATACAATTAAATGGTTAATTGCATAAACTATTTACAAGACTAGATAACATATATGTGTGTGTTAAATTTTAAATGAGGGAAACCTCCTTTTGAAATTTTCGGCCGCCCCCCCCTATTTCATTGGGTCCTTGGCCTTGGAAAAGATAGACACATCAATGCTTGTCTAGCTCTCTCTCTTTCTCTCATATCTCAATACATGCAAACAAGAAAACTCTCTCCTTTTCTCTCAAGATTCACGGTTCTAGCAGCAGAATTTTGAGGTTTTCTTGAAGTTTTGGTGGTGATTCTTCCTAACAAGAAGGTGCTTTGCAAGGAGGCTTGGGGTATACAAGCTTGAGGGCTCCTTCCTTGGAGTTTTGGCCGAAATTTCAGCATCCTTTCTTCTCTTCTTTGGTCGATTTTAGAGCTGCAGAAAGGTAGATATGGCAGCCCTTTGTGGTTGTCATATTATGTTGTTTTATGTATACATAGCATGTTTATTCACATACAAAAGATCCCTTTTGATTTGGGTTTGTTTCTCCATCTTAAAACATCATTGAGAACATGAAATTTTCAGATTATAAACATGTTATAATGCTATACTTCCGCTGCGTTTTTGTGTAAGTTTAAATGGTTAAACTACGGTTTTGGTGTTCTAACAAACCCATCAACAATAAAATCTTTCTTCCGAGTATAAAGCATTTCTGAAGGTAAAGTTCTTCCCAAGGCAAATTTACTTCCGAAGGTAAATTGCTTACTTCCGAGAGTATATGTTGCTTTCAGATGGAGTGTGTTAAGTGCTTCGGAAGTAGATCTGAGATGAACTCAATCGCTTCTTCCGAGACTTAACACTCTTCCGAGAAGAAAATTATCCTGTGAGAAATTTGCTTCGGAAGATATGCAAGATATCTTCCAAGGGTTAATTTCTCTTCGAAAGAACTTATACTTAGATAATTTTAAGAAAAGATCCTTTGTAACAGGGCTTAGATTGTTTTGACATAAGACTTTACACATTGAAAAGGTTTTCAATTTTGGATTAACTAATCAATGTTTATCAACACAATAGCTGTAACGAGATATTTAAATCTCTGTTCATCAAATGCTTTGGTGAACAAATCAGCATATTGTTCATTTGAATCAACTTTGATTAGTTTGATAAGATTTTTCTCATGAATATCTCTAATGAAATGATACCTGATATCAATGTGCTTTGTCTTGGAGTGCTTTACTGGATTTTCAGTGATGGATATAGCACTGTTGTTGTCAATGTGGATAGGAGTGCTCATGAAGTTGAACCCATAGTCTATCATCTGGTTTTGAATCCACAGCAGCTGAGCACAACAACTAGCAGCAGCAATGTATTCAGCTTCCGCAGTTGATGTAGAGACACAGGATTGCTTTTTGCATTGCCATGAGATGATCCTTCCACCAAGAAATTGACATCCACCTGATGTTGATTTCTTGTTGATGTTGCAGCCACCATAATCACTATCAGAGTAACCATAGAGATTAAAATCACTATTTCTTGGATACCAGAGACCTAATTTAGGTGCTCCTTTGAGGTATCCGAGGATTCTCTTGGCAGCAATTAGGTGAGACAGCTTTGGAGCAGCCTGATATCTTGCACAGATGCAAGTTACAAACATGATATCAGGTCTACTTGCTATGAGATACATCAGAGAACCAATGATTGCTCTATACTGATGTTGATCAGTATCCTCCCCCTCAGAATCAGGGCATAGATCATGGTTTCTGGGTATAGGTGTCTTTGCTGCTTTACAATCCTTCATATCAAATCTCTCTATGATATCATTGACATACTTAGATTGATTGATGAAGAACCCTTCCTTCAATTGCTTTACCTGAATTCCAAGGAAAAAGTCCATTTTCCCATGGAACTCATCTCGAACTTCTTCTTCATAATGCTCTCAAAGTCTTTGCACATTTGGTCATTTGAGGAACCAAATATGATGTCATCAACATAGACTTGAACAAGCAAAATGTCTTTCCCAGACTTTCTAATGAAGAGAGTCTTATCAATGGTACCTCTAGTATAACCATTCTTCAGGAGAAATTGAGACAATGTCTCATACCACAGCCTAGGTGCTTGGTGCAGCCCATATAGAGCTTTATCCAACTTGCACACGTAGTTTGGATGTTGTGGGTCTTCAAATCCTGGAGGGTGGCATACATAGACTTCCCTATCTATATCCCCATATAGAAAGGCACACTTGACATCAAGCTGGTAGACAGTGAAATTCTTGGATGCAGCATAAGCAAGGAAGATCCTAACTGCCTCAAGTCTTGCAACAGGTGCAAAGACATCAGTATAATCGATTCCTTCCTCTTGAGTGTATCCTTGAACCACCAGTCTTGCCTTGTTCTTGATAATCAAGCCTCTATCATCTCTTTTGTTCCTAGATACCCATTTGGTGCCTATAGGTACTTGGCCAGATGGTAGCGGACATAGGTTCCAAACCTTTTGTCTTTTGAATTGAAGTAGCTCCTCTTGCATTGATTCAACCCAGCTACTATCTTTCAAGGCATCTTCCACCTTCTTGGGTTCCATTTGGGATAAGAAGCATGAGTACAAGCAGACATTCCCATTATGAGTTTGTCATCTTGTTCTCACACCCTCAGAGACTTCCCCTATGATGTTTTTAGCTGGATGAGTATTGTGAATTATGAGTCTTGGAATCACCTCCAGTTGCAAAGATAAGTCCAAGTTAGACATATTTTGCTCAGGAGCTTGAATACTTGGTCCAGCTGTTGTTTCAAGTTCATTCAATGAGGACTGATTGAATGAAAGAGAAACATCATCATTTCTATGTTGTGAAGCATCATTAACAGTTGCCTGTTCCTTCAAAATGCTGCTTCCATCTGCTTGGTGTTGTGCAGGATCACCTGAAGAGATTTGAAAATCAGCAGGTGAATCCCTTGTTGAAGTTCCACTATCTCTTGAAATGGTTATGCTGTCAGATCTTTCAATAGTGGGAGCTTGATTTGTTGCAGCTCTTGGAGAACTTGGAATAGGTCTGGGAAGCTCAAACAATTGATCTTCATCAGAATTTTTTTAAGCACCTGTTCCAGCTGAAACATTCTCACAAGATGGTTTAGAATAGTTTGGAAACAATTCTAAATCAAAGATATGATCAGGGCCATTCCCCCTAACACAAGGAGTGTGCTCATTAACTACAATGTTGGAAGATTCCTCAAATTGTTGGTTTTTAATATTATAAACTCTGTATGCTTTAGAATAGGAGGAATATCCAACAAAGATAGCATCATCTGACTTTTCAGCAAATTTTGCCAAATTGTCTTTTGTGTTAAGTATGGTACACCTGCTGCCAAAGGACCTTAGAAAGCCAATGAACGGTGGCCTCTTGTTCCATAACTCATAAGGGGTCTTTCCATGTGGCTTTACTACAAGGACTCTATTCTGCACATAGCATGCAGTGCTGACTGCCTCTGCCCAGAATGTTAGAGGCAGCTTTGAATCAGCTTACATAGTCCGAGCAGCCTCAATAAGTGTCCTATTTCTCCTCTCAGCAACACCATTTTGTTGAGGAGTTCTAGGAGCACTGTATTGTCTGGCAATCCCTTTTAAGTTACAAAATGAGTCAAGAACAAAGTTCTTAAACTCAGTCCCTTGATCACTTCTAATTATTTTAACCTTGTGATCAACTTGATTTTCTATTTTAAGAATAAAAGATTTTAAAGTTTCAGCAGTTTCATCTTTAGTTCTTAAAAAGAATACTCATGTAAATCTAGTAAAATCTTCAACTACCACAAGGCAATATGATTTCCTTCCAATGCTCATTATACTTGTGGGACCAAATAGATCCATGTGCAATAAGTGTAATGGAGTGGTGATAGAGTTAACAACTTTGGATTTATGAGAAGACCTGTGTTGTTTCCCTTTCAGGCAAGCAACACAGTTATCTTTGCAGAAAAATTCCTTTTTAGGTAAACCATGTACCAAGTTATTTTTAGCCAATTTATTCATTGTCTTAAAATTGACATGACACATTCGTTTATGCCATAGTGTTGACTCATCACCATCAGCTTTGGAAAGAAAGCATGATACTTCCCCCATTGGGGAAGCATTGTTCATATAAAGCTTGTACATATCCTCTCTCCTGGGAGATCTAAGAAGCACCAATTCTTGAGGAATTGTCATCCCAGGTTTGAGGATGATGCACTCATGTTCTGTGAAAAGCATTTGATGCTTTTGATCACAGAATTGAGAAACACTTAACAGATTGTGTTCAAGCTGTTTGACAAAATTAACTTTGTCAACTTTTAACTTTCCATTGGATATACTTCCTCTGCCAGAAATATATCCTCCGGCCTCACCTCCAAACTGGATAGGACCTCCATCATAATGTTGAAATTGTTGAAGGAGAGATCTGTTCCCTGTCATGTGCCTGGAGCATCCACTATCTACAATCCAAATGTTGTTATTCTTGTCATATGGATGTCCCTGCACATAAGGTGAAATAATTAGTTTTGATTAGAAACCCAAGCCTTATTGGTCTTGGGTTCTTCCAATGAGAGTGACATAATTGAACCAAAATTTATGCATGGGGGTTCAATTGATGTGTTTGAAGAAGAGGTTTAGGCTACAGCATCTTCCTTGATCTTCCATTCCATCCCTTGGTTGATCATAGAAGATGAGCTTGTTGAAGCTTTTGTAGCTTGGCATTCTTCCGAAGCTTCTTTCTTTTCGGAAGAGACCTTCACCACCTTTTCTTCCGAAGCAGTCTTCTTCTGGGATGGTTTCAAGGGGACACTTTTAATTTTCTGAGTCTTTGCAGCTTTAACTTCCGAAGCCTTTTTCCTTTCGGAAGAAGATTTTTCTTCCGAGAGAAGCCTTGCTTCGGAAACAAGCTTTCCCTTTTTCATCACTTGAACTATTTGATATGGTCCAAATGTGAAACCTTCTTTGACTCCTTCTCTTTTAACATTATTTGCATAATGTGTGCTAGCAGGATTGTAGTAACAATCTTTAGCCATGTGGTTTCGCAGACCACACATTATGCATGCAACGTTAACTTTCTGGGAATGAGAGGGTTGCTGTTTCTTGTTCTTTTTCTCCTCATCAGCAACCTTTCCCTTTAACTTCTGATCCTTTGGTAGGATAGGAGTACTGGTACTGTACTCTTTTCCTGAAATAGAAGGTCCAACCACCTGGAATCCAGTTGATATGAATACACCCTTTTGCTTTGGGTCTATCTTTTGCTTGGATTCAGCCACCTTCTTGGCAGTTTTTCTGGCTGCCTTAGCTCTGCTTCTTCTGGCTTTGGTGGTCAGGGTTTGATCATCATTGGCTGGGGAGGGCACAATTACCTGTTCCTTCCCTGTGATGGTCATGGTCTCCATAGTTGCATCACTCTTTGACTCTTGAGAAGGTGGGTCAACAGATGGAACTTCTTGCTCTTTAGTACCACACCTTGGTTGTCTTACAGACTCATAAGAGTGTGGTGGAGCAATTTCATTGGTTCCCAACCCACCTTTGTTTTGATAACAAAGTTTTGAGTGAGAGGATGATGCAAGAATGGCTTGGAAGTTTTGCTCGGAAATAGCATACTTCCTGGCTTGAGCCTCAGCTGTGACAAGCTGGGCTTGAGCATCAGTCAATTTGGATATTAAATCCTTGATTTGAGTCTTGTAGTTTGTGTGTTCATGTTTTAAGAGGGACACAGTTTTCTCTAACTCCTCAATTTTTCTTTGGTAGTTAGATTCAGCCCTTTTAAAATCAGATTTTAAAACATTTAAAGACTCAATATCAGATTTAATTTCCATATTGTAGTCCTGATAAAGTTTAACCTTAACAATACAAGCAGGGGTACAGAGATGTTCATATACCTTGTTTTCATCTGTTCCTGCCATGAGTGCTTGAGCAGGAGTCACATCTTGAACCATGAAGCTCCAGTCAACTTCTTGAGCCATTGCTGGAGTTTCAGTTGACTTTCCGGTGGGCTTTTGTGTAGAAGGATGTGTGGAGGCCTGTGAGGTTCCCGGGTTGGACTTGGGAGCCTTGCATTCTCTTGCAAAATGACCAAGTTGGTTACAGTTGTAACATTTGGCCTTGCTTTTGTCAAACCCAAACTTGTTGGTGATTGGGTTCTGAGGGAATTGCCTTCCAGTTCTTTTAAAGAACTTCTTCGCTCTGTAGGTTAGAAGAGCCATTTGTTGGACTAAGTCCACATACTCTATGTCATCCGGGCTAAAACACTCTAGATCATCAAAGCAGTATTGATAATCATTTGAGTGCCCACTCCCTGAGACAAATGCACAGCCCTCCTGAAAGGAGCTTTGCTGAGCTTGTTGAGACCTTGGAGTCTCAGGGAATGTGATGTAAGGCCCAGAGGAACAAGATGGCTGCTGGGTTTAGGTCAGGTACTCCTGAGACTGGGAGATGCCTGAGCCTTCAGCAACCATTAAAGCGTTGCTAGCAGGAAGACTCAAGGGTCTGCTTGTCTGGTGACCCCTCTTGCTTTCCATTTCCAAACGTTATCCATCAAGGATCCCATAGAGTTCGGTCATGGTGAGTGTATTCAAATTCTCTGTTCTCTTGATGGAGAACAGTAGAATGTCCACTCATTGGGTAGAGCACTCATAAACTTTCTAGTAAGATCTCTGAGTTCATGAGTGATTCCCACAGATTGAAGGGAAGAGATGAGATCCATGTACCTGAAATATTGCTGGCTAAGAGTCTCTCCAGCAACATAGGTGAAGTTCTCAAACTGCTGCTTCAGTGAGTCCTTCTTTGAATCATTCGAGCTTGAGTACATTTGAGCAAGAGCATCAAAGAGTTCTTTGGCAGACTTACAATGCTCAAACCCCACCATGATGGAGTTTGGGATTGCAGTCATAAGAACAGTCATAGCATTGCTGTCTATGTCAAGCTTCTTCCTATCTTCATCAGAATAATCTTCAACGGCCTTCTCGATCATGGCATCGTTTCCACCAGCTACTTTTGGCTTATACGGGTCATTAACGATGGATTGCCACATCTTGCTATCCTGGTACCTGATTAAGCCTTCCATTCTTCTGCTCCAAGACCTGAAGTTTTCAGGGGCGATGATGGGAGCTTTGGTCATCGTTCCCATCTCAACTTCAGATTTGTTGAGGGCCATTTTGAGTGAGGTATAAGGAGGAGTGAAAAACTGTTTGATTAGGATGGTAAGATCTCACAATCAAGAGCCTAAAAAGCTCTGATACCAATTGCAGGATCGCGTTTGTCACTTAAACACTTGTGATTCTCTCAAACTCGCTTATAATAACACTCAAATGAGATGAAGCAATGCCTTTAACAAGAGTTGATAATAATATATAAGTAATCAAAGGAACAAGCAGAAATATATTTTCAAGGTACTTGTATATATTACTTCTCAACTCAAGATTATAAGACACTTACAAGCATACTACAAGAGTTACAATGAGATACTATATATACTAGATCCTACAGCCGGTTATACTTGATACCAGCTGGAAACCTAAGACTAAAGCATATACTACAATGCTATAGTTAAGGTATCTTAGATAAAGTATTATCTAAGATATGGTAGTCATGACATGTCCATGACTTACCTTTTGTCACCAACTAAAGATGGCAACTGTACTTAACATAAAAAAGTAAACAGTAGATTAAAGTATGGTCAACTACATGGCTTTTGAGAAAACGCCATGCAGTATCTCAGAGATTTGCAGCGGAGTGTCAGACAGGCCATACTTATGTCCACTGGATAATAGCTTCTTTGGAAGATGCTTCTATGCTTCCGAGGCTTTGAGGACTTCTTGTACTTTGGAAGTTGACTTCAGATCTTTGTCTTTAAGTCTTGATCTTCGGAAGTAGCTTCTTTGTCTTCGGAAGTTGGAGTTTTCCTTCGGAAGTGCACTTTACACTTAGGCTTCGGAAGAGCTCCTTCTTCCTTCGGAAGTTCCATACTTAGCTTCGGAAGTCCTTTGTATGTTGTACTCAAAATCTTCTAAGTGACTTAGTTTTGGTGCAACAGCCTTTCTAGATCCAACATTTGTTCATAGCTATGAAGCACTGGTGGCTGGTGAATTTAAAGGAAAAGGGATGACTATGGAAGACATGTATCAAGTTGACCCAGATGACTTGGAAGAAAAAGACATTCAGTGGCAGATGGCGATTTTGACTCTTCGAGCTAGGAGATTTATGGAAAGAGCTGGCAGGAAGAACTTTGGAGATCAAAATTCTAAATCTAAATTGGGTTTTGACAAATCTAAGTTGAGATGTTTTAACTACAAGCAGTTAGGACATTTCAAAAGAGAATGACCTTTGCCAATTGTAACTGACCCAAGAAACTCAGGAGTTCCAAGATTGGTTTCTAGTGGAGAGAAGGAAGAGATTAGGCAGAAGAAAGAGACATCACTGATTACTCTTTTGATTGGAGTGCTGAAGCTACAGAAACAAAAGAAAAAATCAAACAAGCACTAGTTGCTGAGATAATGGAGAAAGAGAAGAGTATTGAGGAGTTTGATCCTTTAAAGGAATTTACTAGTGAAGCTGAAATTCATCAGAGTGTTAAGCATTAGGAGTTTGAACGAGACAGGTCAGAATATATATGTATGAAAGGAAGAATTGTGATGAAGAGAGTGTGATTGTTTATTTGGACAATGATGATCTGAAAGGAGTTAAGGGTGGGAATGTGAAGTTGATGGAGAAACAATCAGAGGAGAAGGGCAAAGGGAAACATGCTACTGAAGGTAATGATCTGCCCAAGATATATATTAAATTGATGTGGCTAGTGTGATATGATCCAAGTCGGGTCATACCCAATAACAAGCCAAACAAACACCGACGAATATTTATTTGTTGATTAGATCAAACAAATAAATATAAACACCAATTTAGAAACCGGGTTTTCTAAATCATTGCTTTTGCAAATGAACAAGTTTATATATATATATATATATATATATATATATATATATATATATATATATATATATATATATATATATATATATATATATATATATATATATATTATATATATATATATATATATATATATATATATATATATATATAATTATTTGTTCATTTTTAAAGTGTGTGTGTTAGTGATATAAAATTAAAATGGTTTAATTTTACATCATAAAGGTACAAGAGTGTATTTAGTTTTTACTAAAAAATTTGAATCAAGAGGGAGACAAAGGGTGCCTAATTCGGCCGCCCCTTTTGTCTTGGTACCCTCCCCTTTTTAGTTCCAAGACCATGCAATTACTTGTTTACTTGAACACTCTTGCATCCTCTCTCTTACACACACACACACACACACACTTGAGAAGCTCTCTCCATATCTCTCTCTATCTCACGGTTTTGAAAGAAGGAAGAGCAGAATTTTCAGCTTCAAAAAGGGTTTTTGGTTGCTGAAAATTTGGTGTCAAGATTCCTAGCAATCAAAGGTGTTTGTACAAGCTTGGGGTATCACCTCTTGAGGTCTTCTTCCTTGAAGATTCAGCCACGTTTTCATCTTCTTTCACCTCAAGAAATTCGTTTTTTTTGAGCTGCTACAAAGGTTGTATTTTCACCTTCTTATGTTCTTTATTGTATGCATTTGTATAATGATCCATGGCTTGGGGTTTCTTTATTAAATGGGTTTAATAATCATCTTATTAACATGTTTTAAAACATATATATTCCGCTGCGTTTTCATATAAACAAGGTTATATGAGCTTTGATAAACATGTTAAACCCCTACAATGGCATCAAGAGCCACTTATACATATGCATACATATATTTCCTCCCTAGTTCACGGTTTTGTGGTGCTTGACACCAAAAATCCGTGAGTTAGGGGCTGGATTTTGACCCCCTTTGGTGTTTTAAAGATGCTTCTTTATGCATATAAGGATCTTTAAAACTCTAGATTATTAGATGTTTATTTATATGTTCTTAACCCATTTGTTCTTGGTTTATGTTGGCCAAAAACATGGGCTAAAAGGGGCTGCCAAAATCGATCATCTTGTGTATGTTTGATCATGTTGTTGTTGATTATGCATAACAAAGCCTAGACCATTTGGATTGAATGATTGGTTGTCATGTTATATTCATTTGGGCATGTAATATTTATTTTTGTTTCAAGTCTTGTTTTGTAATCTATTCATTCATATGGTTTGTAATAAATAGATTAGGAGTTTATCTTTACTAGAAAAATGTATTAGGATACATATTTTTGTAAGGATGCTCAAGATCAAGACTTGAAGAAAAGATGGACAAAGAGGATGCTTGAAGATGTGGATTCAAGTGGGAGTTCCTTTTGTCAACCATGTGTCATGTTCTTAACCCTTAGGACAAGACCTTTTGACACACTTGTTTTGGCTAAACAAGTGTGCTCAATTTAGTATGCTTTGTTATGCATATATGAATTGTTTGGTTATGCTTGGTTGAATGCTTATGATGTTGTTTTGTTTTGGATATTTGGATGTCATTAACAAACCATCAACTAGAACAAGCTATTACAAGAAATTGGTTCTCAAATCATTAAGCAAAATAGAATGGGTCTATAAAAGGAGTTAATGGTTTGCAAAATAAAATGGGTTTTATTTAAAAGAACCAAATGGGTACCATATGGTTGAATGCATACAATCATATAGTACATGGACTTTTCTAAAACAAGAATTGTGAAATTATAAATCCCTTTTGAAAAAAACAAGTTAAACACCATCCTTTTACACAACACTTAGGTTACTTGCAAACTCTTAGTGGGATAAAGGTCACCTAACCACTTTGAGGGAACTTGTAACTTGAGGTGATAATGCCATGTTTGTGGGATAAAGGTCACCTAACCACTTATGTGGTAAACTCACACGTGTGTGTAAGTAGGACGACTTGATTTATAAAATATATTGAATGGATCACCTAAAAAGTGTTTTATAAAAGGTGTTGATGGGGTAAACATGCCGTTATAAACATAAGATGCTGAAACGATCCCATACCATTAGAAGTTGCAATGGGTTGCAATTGTCACTTATGACTACCTTGTTTATTTAAATAATGGGATAAAGGTCACCTAACCAATATTTAAATATAACGTTGGATTCTAAAAATATTTTTTTTTATTAATAGTCTATGAGACGTAAAGGGTATTAATAAATGAAATATATAATTATATCAACGATTACTAAAATGGAACTTTGTAAAATCTTGTAGATGGCCGACCACACCAACGCTAATAACGATGTACCAAACCAAAACAACCAATCTCTTAGGGCGATCCTTCAAAGGGATCGTCTAACACCTAACAACTTCATGGATTGGTACCGCAACTTGAGAATTGTTCTCAAGCAAGAAAAGCGGGCCTACATTCTTGATGATCCCATCCCCGATGAACCTAACGAGGAGGATGTGGAGGCCTATAATGATTGGGTTAGATATACGGAAGACTCCATCCAAGTCTCTTGCTTAATGTTAGCAAGTATGACACCCGAACTCCAAAAGGAGTATGAGCTCCATGATCACTCAGTTGCGGGAAACGTTCCAGCAACAAGCTAGAGTGGAGCGCTTCGAAACGGTTCGAGCGCTTCATGCATGTCGGATGGAGGAATCCCAATCAGTTTCATCTTATGTTCTTAAGATGAAAAGCCACATCGACCGCCTTCAAAGGCTAAATTGTCCTGTCTCAAAGGAGTTAGCCACGGATTTGATCCTTAATGGCCTAAGTAAAAGGTTTGAGGCATTCGTCATGAATTACAACATGAACGGATGGGACAAGAGCATAAATGAACTTCATTCGATGCTCAAATCAGCTGAGGCGGGAATGGGTAAAAAGGTTTTACCCGTTCTCACCATTAATGAAGGTGGCAGAAGGAAGAGGTCTCTACCCCCTCCCAAGGCAAATGTTGCCAAAGGAAAGGGGCACGTTGGAGGAAAGGGGAAGATGGTTGTTAGGGCGGAACCTCCGAAGCCCAAGGAGAAGAAGCAAAAGGTTGCTGTAAACGACCCATGCTTCAAATGTGGTGAGATAGGGCATTGGATGAGAAATTGTCCAGTCTATCTCAAAGAGTTGAGAGAAAAGAGGGATGCAGGGCAAACCTCAGGTATAATTTACATGATACATGTTTAGCTAAATGTTATTTCTTCTAACACATGGGTATTAGATACCGGATGTGGAACTCACATTTACAATTTATTGTAGGGGTTCAAAAGAAATGAGCATTATGCAAAAGGGGAAATAAGTCTCTTCATGGGCAATGGTGCAAAGGTTCACGTTGAAGCCCATGGAGACTACATTTTGAAGCTTCCAGGTGGTTTGGAAGTTATTTTAAACAATGTATTATATGCTCCTAGCTTGACTAGGAACATAATTTATGTTTCCCGTTTAAGACAATGTGATTATGATTTCAAGTTTGTTGACAATGATATTCATGTTTCTTTAAATCATGTATTTTATTTTAAGGCTATACCTTGTAATGGTATTTATGAATTGGTTCATGAAAACGTAACATATGATAGCTCAATATACCAAGCCACCAAAAGACTCAAATTAGATTTGAGTGATACCTACCTTTGGCATTGCCGTCTTGGTCATATAAACAAGAAATGTATACAAACACTTCAAAAGAATGGTCTTTTAAAAACAAATGAATGTGATTCATTTGATGTATGTGAATCTTGTTTACAAGGTAAAATGACTAAGGCACCCTTTAGTGGAACTAACGAAAGGGCAAAAGATTTATTAGGTATCATACATTCGGATGTATGTGGGCCTTTTAAGCCAATGACTAGGAATGGTGAAAGATACTTCATTACCTTTACCGACGATTATAGTCGCTATGGGTATGTGTACTTATTAAGGCACAAAGATGAAGCTTTTGAAATGTTCAAAATCTTCAAGAATGAAGTAGAAAATCAACTCAACAAGTCAATTAAAATTCTCCGCACCGATAGAGGTGGCGAATACCTAAGTGATGTTTTTCAAGATCATCTTAGGAGTTGTGGGATTATCTCACAACTCACTCCACCTGGAACACCACAACATAATGGTGTGTCTGAGAGGAGGAATCGAACCTTATTGGATATGGTTCGATCTATGATGGCTAGAAGCACATTACCTCTATCATTTTGGGGTTTCGCTTTGCTCTCCGCGACCCGTATTCTGAATATGGCCCCAACCAAAAAGTTGGAAAAGACACCTTTTGAGATATGGCATGGAAGAGTTCCATCCCTATCGTACTTAAGGGTCTGGGGTTGTGAAGCTTATGTTAAGACTCCCACCCCAAACAAATTAGATGTCCGATCCACCAAGTGTATCTTTGTTGGATATCCTAGAGATTCTATGGGATATTATTTCTATGATCCACTGGAACAAAAGGTGTTTGTTGCCAGAAAGGGTGAGTTCTTAGAAACTAAGTTCCTTATGGAAGGAACTAGCAGTAGAATAGTGGATCTTGAGGAGGATCAAGAAACACAGCCCGATGCACGTTTGGTTGAAACTAGCACTCAACGTGAGGATGTTGAGAATGATCAAGCGGTTGATCAATACACACAAAACGTTCGCAGAAGTGGTAGAACTAGTAATCCACCTGAAAGATACGGATTTTTCATGGATGGATGCTATGTGGTGGATTCAGATGAACCAGCCACATATCATGATGCAGTGTCCAATTTGGATTGTGACAAATGGCTTGAGGCCATGAACGTTGAGATGCAATCCATGTATGACAATCAAGTTTGGGAACTTGTTGAGCCACCTCTTAATTCCAAAGTAGTTGGAAGTAAGTGGGTTTTCAAGAAGAAAACCGATATGCATGGAAACTTGGATACTTACAAAGCTAGACTTGTAGCAAAGGGTTTCACTCAAACTCAAGGGGTTGATTATGATGAAACCTTCTCACCTGTTGCAATGCTTAAGTCTATAAGGATATTGTTTGCCATAGCAGCTCATTATGATTATGAGATTTGGCAAATGGATGTCAAAACCGCTTTCCTAAATGGATATCTTGAGGAAGATGTCTATATGGTTCAGCCTGAAGGTTTTGTCGATCCAAAATATCCCAATAAAGTATGCAAGTTAATGAAATCAATCTATGGATTGAAACAAGCATCAAGAAGTTGGAATCACCGTTTTGATGATGAAGTAAAGAAATTTGGCTTCATCAAAAACGCTGATGAGGCTTGCGTGTATAAGAAGGCTAGTGGGAGCACAATAACCTTCCTAGTATTGTATGTTGATGACATACTACTGTTTGTAAACGACATTCCAACCATGGAAGGTGTAAAAACCTGGCTTGGAAGTTGTTTTTCCATCAAGGATCTTGGTGAAGCCGCCTATATTCTGGGAATAAAGATCTATAGGGATAGATCAAGACGGCTAATTGGTTTGAATCAAAGTGCATACATTGACATAATCTTGAAAAGGTTCAAGATGGAAAACTCTAAGAAAGGTACTGTACCTATTCAAAGAGGGACAATATTGAGTACAACTCAATGTCCAAGCTCCAAGGAGGAGCAAAATAGAATGAAGGCAATCCCATATGCATCTGCTATAGGATCCATCATGTATGCAATGATATGCACTAGACCAGACGTGTCATGCGCTTTAAGCATGACAAGTAGATACCAGCAAAATCCTGGTGATAGTCATTGGATGGCTGTCAAGAACATTCTGAAGTACCTAAGGAGGACTAAGGACATGTTCTTGATCTACGGGTCTGGTGAAGAGGAACTCGTTGTAAAAGGTTACACGGATGCGAGTTTCCAAACCGATCGAGATGATTCACGATCTCAATCGGGGTACATCTTTATTCTGAATGGGGGAGCTGTTTCTTGGAAAAGCTCAAAGCAAGAAGTCGTAGCGTTGTCCACTACAGAGTCAGAATACGTCGCCGCTTCAATGGCAGCACAGGAAGCTGCATGGCTGAAGAAATTCATAGCCGATCTAGGGGTAGTCCCTTCCATTCAGGATCCCCTAGAGATCTTTTGTGACAACGAGGGTGCGATTGCTCAAATCAAGGAACCTCGTGCTCATCAAAAGACTCGGCACATTGAACGGAGATTCAACTACATAAGGGATGAAGTTGAAAAAGGAAAGATATGTATTCGCAAAGTCCACACTGATAAAAACGTTGCGGATCCACTCACAAAACTCCTTGAAAAGGCAAAGCATGAAGGTCATGTTTGTGCCATGGGACTTAGATATTCAAGTGACTGGGTTTGATGTTGTATTTTGTATTTGGATATTGGAACTAATGTTATTTGACTTAATTATATGGTTATAATTTCATTTGTTCTTCTATTTTAGCATGTTTAAATCCGTGAATAAATGAATTATTCTCAACGTCCGTAGTCGATCATACTTGTGGGAACAACTATGAATGTAAGACTATAATGAACTTGGATTGGTTGATATTCATAAGGTATGAATATAGAGCAAGAGGTTGCTACCAAGGTTCATTGATATTTATGGGATATAGATATTGGACTGACCCGCTCTCAATTATTTCTGCATGGAATCTTTCTGATTAGTCATAAGAGATTTTGAGTAAAGGCGAATATCATTGTATCCTCAGACCTGAGATACATATTGAGTCTTGATATTCACCAAGTATTGTACTTTGACTTAGTCCTTTGCTGTTCTGAAAAGGCAGTACATAAGGCTGAGTTCAGGTATGACATGAGGTGATTGTGAGAGACGTATGTAGTCAAGATGGAATTTGTTCCTCTTATTCGTTGAGAGTTAGATGTCTAAGGCCTGTTAAAGTTAAATCATCGGAGAATGACTATTCTGTGTCTCTTGGATTTAACATGACATCTGCAACAAAAGGATAGATGGTTAATTCACCTAAAGCATATTCAAGTAAGGTACTTGAAAAGGATGATGTTATTGAATGGCACTTAGTCATATACATTAGGGGTAGCAAACCGTTGCTAGGCGTTATTTGCTGCTTGCATCAATCTTCTATAAATCTTGTGCAAGTGGGAGATTGAAGGTAATGATCTGTCCAAGATATATATTAAATTGATGTGGCTAGTGTGATATGATCCAAGTCGGGTCATACCCAATAACAAGCCAAACAAACACCAACGAATATTTATTTGTTGATTAGATCAAACAAATAAATATAAACACCAATTTAGAAACCGGGTTTTCTAAATCATTGCTTTTGCAAATGAACAAGTTTATATATATATATATATATATATATATTTGTTCATATGGGATTATTTGTTCATTTTTTAAATTAGTTAGACAATGACAAATAATAGTGTGTGTGTTAGTGATATAAAATTAAAATGGTTTAATTTTACATCATAAAGGTACAAGAGTGTATTTAGTTTTTACTAAAAATTTGAATCAAGAGGGAGACAAAGGGTGCCTAATTCGGCCGCCCCTTTTGTCTTGGTACCCTCCCCTTTTTAGTTTTAAGACCATGCAATTACTTGTTTACTTGAACACTCTTGCATCCTCTCTCTTACACACACACACACACACTTGAGAAGCTCTCTCCATATCTCTCTCTATCTCACGGTTTTGAAAGAAGGAAGAGCAGAATTTTCAGCTTCAAAAAGGGTTTTTGGTTGCTGAAAATTTGGTGTCAAGATTCCTAGCAATCAAAGGTGTTTGTACAAGCTTGGGGTATCACCTCTTGAGGTCTTCTTCCTTGAAGATTCAGCCACGTTTTCATCTTCTTTCACCTCAAGAAATTCGTTTTTTTTGAGCTGCTACAAAGGTTGTATTTTCACCTTCTTATGTTCTTTATTGTATGCATTTGTATAATGATCCATGGCTTGGGGTTTCTTTATTAAATGGGTTTAATAATCATCTTATTAACATGTTTTAAAACATATATATTCCGCTGGGTTTTCATATAAACAAGGTTATATGAGCTTTGATAAACATGTTAAACCCCTACAGCTACTACATCCACTGTTGAGGAAATCAAGAAAAGTACTCCAGTGTGTCAATGTGACAAAGACCTGGCAGCAAAGAAGGTGGTCATGGGTCTCCCTTACGAGGTAATACAAGACGTGTGCTCCTCTGCTTGTAAAATCAGATTATTTGGTGCGTATAAAGCGAATCGTCTGTTGCTTGACATTGAAAAAGATTTAAAACAAACTAATGATGTGCTTAAGCTAAATGAGTCAAAATATTTTGTTAAATTAAATGAAGCTTTAAAAGAAAATGATCATTTAAAAAGAATTGTTTTAGAAAGATATCTTGAAATAAATACTTTGACTGAAAGGGTCGCTCTTGCTGCGTTTGAAACAAGTAAACTTTAGTCAAAACTTGATAATTGGACAATTTCAAGGATGAAACATGACGATTTGTGTAAATCACAACGGGGGGCTAGGATTAAAATAGGTTTGGGGTTATGAAAATACTTAAGTTTATCCTCCTCCTAGTACTTACTGTTATTCACCAATGCCAGTTCCACATCCTTCAAATGATTTCATTCAAACATATACTAACAATCTGTCTGCAGGTTTAGAAGGTGCTACTCCTAAGGACGTGCGTGAGGAGTATGGTTAGGGACCGACGAGTGGACTTGGATGCAATAGTTTTAGTACACCTAAACCTCATCAATTTGTTCTAGATAATAGTTCTAGTTTAAGTAACTTTTTTGTTTCTCATAAGTCTGTCTCAGACATTAACTCTGTGTGTTCAAGTGATTGTTCTACTTCTTTATCGAATAATTTCAGATGTAATGATGATGTTTCAAATGCTTGTGTGGATGAGGCTGTGAATGATTCTATTATTGATTGTATAGATAAATCAAAAAGTAACTGCTTTTAAAAATTCTTTTTTCATACCATTCCATCGTTTACCCCAATTAACATTTCACAATCTATTGAACGGGTAATATCATCTTCTAGGGCAAGTACAAGTACCACATGTATTTCAAATGATGATGCATCAACATTTGTCAATAATCATTCTTTAAAAGACAAAGTTAGAAATAGAGAAATGTATGAGACCTACAGTGATGATGATTCTAGCTTATCTGAGTGCGATGAGGAAATATGTATAAAGAAAATCCCTGATTTGTTACATAATAGACCTAGATTAAGATCCCATTGCTTTAGATGTGGTAAAGATTGTCATGTAGTTAAAAACTATCCTGAGCTTCATCACAGACATGTTCATAAGAATTCTTTTGACAGTAGATTAACTCATATTGTTAATAGTTTCTTTTGCAAAAAATCTTCTGTCCCTAAACCTAAAGTTGTTTAAACATGGGTTCCTATTTCAACAGGTTAAATTGATCAACCAATTTTTGAAGTAGTCATCCACTAAAGCCGTAAATAGTTTTTGGCATGTTGATAGTGGATGCTCTAGACATATGACAGGGTTGAAAGATTTATTGACAAATTATCGTATTACCAATGGAGGGTATGTAGTATTTGCTGGTGAAAAGAAAGGTGGTAAGATGATTGGTCAAGGAGTATCAAATGGATCTCTCACTTTGGAGAAAGTCAATTTTGTGCTAGAGCTTGCATATAATCTATTGAGCGTCTCTCAAATCTACGATAAAGACATTCCGGTTTTATTTCTCTCAAATGAATGGTTACTTCTAAGATCATGGTTTACTATTTCTGACAAGATGGTGCTCATGCGAGCCTCGAAAGATAATGATACCTATCTTCTTGATATGGGATCCAAAGAATCAACTTCCATTGTCACTTGCCTTCTATCTAAAGCTTCATCCTCTGAATCATTTTTGTGGCATCGTAGATTGGGTCATGTTAATTTAAAAATATTAAGAAAATGGTTAAAAACAATCTTGTTAGTGGATTACTATTAAGAGACTTTTCTGTGTTGAGAAATGTATGGCATATGCCAAAGGAAAACAACATAAGAAACCTCATAAACCAAAACTTGAAAAATACTATTTCTAATCCCCTCGAGTTGTTGCATACTGATTTGTTTGGCCCAATCAGTGTAAAGTAAATTGCTAAGAAATCCTTTTCTCTTGTAGTTAAAAATGATTTCTCCAGGTATTCATGGGTGAGGTTTTTAGCTCATAAAGGAGAAACAACCGAAGAGTTGCAAAAGTTAATTCTATCAATCTAAATGATAAGCAAGAGGAAGGTCATGGCTATTCGAAGTGACAACACTACCGAATTCAGAAATCACAACTTTGACTCCTTCTGTGCAAACAAAGGAATTTTGAGACAATTCAGTGCAGCCCGAACACCTCAACAAAACAGTGTTGCTGAGAGAAAGAATCGCACCCTAATAGACGCTGCTTGTACCATGTTGATCGAATCTTCTTTGCCAATTATTTTCTGGGCTGAAGCGGTGAATTGTGCATCATATGTCCTTAATCGTGTTTTGATTGTGAAGGATAAAATGAATACTCCTTATAAACTATTTCATAAAAGGAAGCCATTGATTGATTTCTTTTGTCCATTTGGATGTTCCTATACCTTGCTAAACACTCATGCACAAAAGCCGAAATTTGGAGCTATGTCAGATGAATGTTACTTCGTTGGTTACTCATCTTCTCAGGAAGCTTATCGTGTGTATAACAAGAGAACACGTATAGTGCAGGAGTCATTCTATGTCGACTGGCAGGAATTTATTCTTCAGATGCCAGAACAAACCCTGCATGGTTCTTTGACTTGAATACTGTTTTCAACTCATTCAATCTTCCAGTTTTTAATGATGATACGTCCCTCTCCAATATTCAAACGAACATTATTCCTCCATATCCATTACCTCAAGTTCTTCCCAATTCATCATCTGACCATCAAACCTTAGTTGACCTTACATCTTCATCTTCATTTGACATTCCACCCCCACCTGTTTCGACATCTATTCCTTCAACACCAATCTCTACTCCATCTCAAACTGTTCCATCATCCCAACCTGCTCAACCACCTTCTTCTCCAATATCTACACAATCTCAGTCCATCATCTTACCTCAATCCAATCCATTACCTTTAACCACTGATTATAAAACATTGAAAGATCATCCTCATGATAACATTATTGGTTCCATTACTGATGGTGTTAGGATGCGGTGTCAGTCTGGTTTGATAAACATATGCTTATTCTCTTGTTTTATATCCCAAATTGTTCCAAAGAATGTTCATGCAGCTCTTCAGGATCCTTGCTGGTAGAGAATTCAAAGTATTTGACCCTATGGAGCTTTTTCGTTTTTGTGATGAAGATTTGCTGGTTTTGTGTGAGAATCATATCAAGGCTGAGGCGGGGGAAGAGACAAGGAAAGAAGCCAGTCTGTTTATGACTGTGGCAAATAAAATTAGAGGTGTTAGAGCAGAAGTCAAGTGGCTTGCAGAGAAAGTGAGGGCCCAAGATAATTTAAACATGGACATACATGATCAGGGCAGACAGTTTGGGCAAGCTAGTGCTAATCCTGAAGGGGCTAATGAAGCAGGAAGAGACCAAGGTGAATCATTTGCTGAAGTCCCCAAGGAGGTTGCTATAGGAGGTGTAGAAGACAAATCAAAAGCAGCGGATGAAACTGGAGCTGACGAGATAAATCAAGACGAGTGAAAGCGTTGAGGTCCAACCTAGGGGGAGTATTGAAGATCATGCATAGGCTGGACTCACCTTAGTTTAGAATGTTTATTTTTGCTTGTAATAGGTCTTATGTTAGTTTCCTTTTGTATGTAATTAGCTTTATGTAGTTTTGCAGTCCAGCGAAACTGTGAGCGAAACTATAGTTTCCTTTTATATGTAAGACTGCTATATATGTTGGAACTTGTATGCCCAAGACACATACAATATTGATGTGGTTAGTACGTTATGATCCAAGTCGGGTCATACCCAATAAAAAGCTAAACAAACACCAATAAATATTTATTTGTTGATGAGATCATACAAATAAATATTGAAACCAATTTAGAAAATGGGTTTTCTAAAACGTTGCTTTTGTAATAGAACAATATTTTATGGATAATTTGTTCATGAGAAATTATTTGTTTCATTATTTAAGTGAGTTAAATAATAACAAATAAAAGTGTGTTAATGTTATAAAATTAAAAAAAGTGTTAATTTTATAAACTTATGGGTTGAAAGTGTGTTAAGTTTTAATTTTGAATGAGGAATTCGGCCGCCCCTTTGTGGTCTTGGATTCCCTTTAGTCTTGGTTTAATACAAGACTTTAAACCTACTTGCACTCTTCCCCTCAACACTCTTTCTCTCTCACACATGCAATTCGTCTCTCTTCCTTCTTCTCCTTGCTGAAAATTCATTTTGTTGGCTGAACTTGAAGTTCATATTTGCTGATTTTTGGGTTTAACAAGAAGGACTAGAGATTTGGTGTTCTACTACCTAACAAGTTAGGTGTTTGCCAATGCTTGTGGGTATACAAGCTTGAGGACTTCTATTTTGGAGGCTAGACATCAAGAAGCATCATCATCTTCTTCTAATCCATACTACATCATCTTGTTCTTGAAAGGTAGTTTCAAGAACACCCTATTGTTGTTCTTTTCGTTTGATAGCATTCTATTTCACATACATTTGATCCTTTGTTCTTGGATTTTATTTTGGGTTAAAATGGTTCATATTTTTCAGATTGTTTAACACCTTTTAGCCACTTATATCCGCTACGTTTTTGAAGTTTAAATGGTTAAACTTGCTTGATAAACATGTAACAAAACCCAACAATGGCATCTAGAGCCGGTTATGTGGAATGCTTGCTTTAAAAGTTATTGAAAAGTTAGTTTTCAAGGACTTTTTTAACCCATTAGGGG
The DNA here is from genome assembly GCA_025215565.1 of Flaveria ramosissima. Taxonomy (NCBI): domain Eukaryota; kingdom Viridiplantae; phylum Streptophyta; class Magnoliopsida; order Asterales; family Asteraceae; genus Flaveria; species Flaveria ramosissima. Next base: position 31,392,287 of record CM046035.1, read on the forward strand.
CTGTTTTGTTATGGATGAATGAATCCCTTATGTTTCAAGGTTTAATCTTACATGCTTTAGTATAAACCTTGAAAGATTAACATCAAATGGTTGATTATATTGTTTGGACAAAACACTAAAGTTTTGGTTCATATTGGCCGAAACTTTAAGGTTAAAATAAGGGGTTCATGGTTGTTCTTGAATGTTGAATATGATACATATTTTGGTGCATAACATAGACTTGACCTTATGTGTTTTGGATTTGGTTGATTGTGGTTTTGTCATGTTGGTTTTGATTCTTGAAAGGGTTGTAATATTTGTGTTTGTATTTTGGGTTGGAATTTATTTATTCATTGGTTATGTAATAAATAGATTAGGTTCATTTCTTTTAATAGAAAAATTGTATTAGGATATGATTTTGTAAAAGAAGATGCACAAGATGAAGACCCAAAAGGAAGGACACAAAAGACATGGACACTTGAAGCATTTGGATGTGGATTCAAGTGGGAGTTCATGGACACATATGATGTGTCATTGTTAACCCTTAGGAAAGACCTAATGACAACACTTGTGATGGCAAACAAGTGTAGTCAACTTAGTTGCTATGGTTATGCACTTATGTTTGTATGTGTTGGACCAAAAGAACCAATGAGCCAGATCAGAAAAACCTTTAAGTCCCACAGACATCATAACAACTGAAGTGGTCTACAACAGCTGAAGACAAAGTCTGAAGACAAAGTCTGAAGACAATAGCTGAAGACAAAGTCTGAAGACAACAGCTGAAGACAAAGTCTGAAGACAAAGTCTGAAGACAACAGCTGAAGACAAAGTCTGAAGACCAAGTTCTCAGAAGTTGTCACAACAGCTGAAGTAGTTCTTTTCAGTAGTTGTGATGGTTTACTTTTCAGTAGTTTGTAATCAGTAGTTTTATTTTATGTAAAACATCTGAAGTTCTTACACTTCAGATGCTATAACTTCAGTAGTTGTAATGTTAGCTTGTACTTAGCTTTTTGTGAAGGTGTCCTCAGTTGTTGTGGACATCTTCAGTAGTTTAGTCTACTTTCAGTTTTTTGTATAAATCAGTTAGATGTCACTATCAAGTGACATCAGCTGATGTCACATTCCTTTATAAAAGGAATGTTGACCTAATTGCTTTTGTGCAGAAGCTTGTGCGTGAATGAAAATATTCTCTTTGCAGAAAACTGTTTCTCTCTATAATCGTCACTGTTTGATTGAATATTCATATTATTCTTGCTTAAATTTTGTCTAATTCTTGTTCTTCTCCGCTGCAAATCTTAATCTAATTGATCAAACTAGATCCCGGTCCTTTCAAATGGTATCAGAGCAAGGTTAATCATTGATCAATTTAACAATTGATCATTGAAACTGCTCTTTTGATATCTAAGTTTGATCGAATTAGCAAATTTGCAAGAATTGGTTATAGAGTTTGATTTTATATTGCTTCCGGTGAATTAATTTGAGATTCGTCTTGTTTCAAACTGAGTTGTTGAGTTTTTGAACTAGATCTGTTAAAATTTCATTGAACCTATTTGAATCGGTGAAAATGGCTACATCAATCAATGATCCTCACAATACTTGCTCCTCAACAAAGCCTCCGATGCTTGTTAGGAGTGAGTATAACATATGGCAACGCCGAATGCTCCATCACCTGTCTTTCAACAGTTCAGGTTGTTGGAAATTTGTGGTTCATGGACCATATAAGCCTGTGGTGAGTAATCCGGAAACCAATGAGATGGTTCCGAAGAAGAAAGAGCAATACTCAGATGAAGATCTGAAACTGTTTGAAATTGATGCTAAAGCCCATGGAATTCTGGCCATGGCACTACCTAATGAAATCTATTATGGACTTATGCATCATGAAACTGCTCATGATCTCTGGGTTGCTCTGAAAGAACAATTTGGAGGAACTGATGAGGTCTTGGCAAACAATAGAGAGATCCTTGCCCAGCAATATGAGACATTCTCTCATAGAAAGGGTGAGTTACTGACTCAACAGTTTGAGCGATTTTCCTATTTGATATCTGAGCTGAAAATGGTTAAACATGAATATACAAATAGTCAGATGAACAACAGATTCCTTAGATCCCTGCCTGAGAGATGGGACACATATACTATTGTCCTACGCTCCAGTGCAAATCTGGACAATCTATCTCTCACCCAACTTCATGGGAAGAAAGAGAGATAGAACAGAAAAGGAAACTGGCTTCATCTTGGAAGCTCACTGATGATTTTGTACTAGTGAATACTGCTTTGGTTGGTCATGAGTCAGAATATGCTGTATCAGAAAGTTCTTATGATGAGCATATAGATTTCTCTTCAAACAGTGGAGATCCTGCTTTTGTTGGTGTTGATAGTAATTCAGGGTGTAGTAGTGATAATTTGTGCTTTTTGATGGATGATTTGAAAGGAATTGCTGATGATGATCTGGAAGAGATGGATATTTTGAGCCAAATGGCATTAATCAATATCAGATCTCAAAAATTTTACAAAAGTACAGGTAGAAAATTTCTTGGTTTCTCTAGAAAAACCAAAGTTGGTTTTGACAAGAGCAAGTTGAGGTGTCACAAGTGCCATGGACTTGGACATTTTGCAAGAGAGTGTAGATCATCTGGATCTAACTCTTCTGCACCCTTTGTGACCTTTTCATGCAATAGCTCACAAAACAAAGGGCACCATTCTACCAGTTCTGATCATCATTCACAAATTCAATCATCTCCTGCATATTTTGTCCCTCAAGGTCCAATGCCTTATCCTTATCCCTGTTTTTACATGCCTCAGTCCAGTCAGGTTCCAGTACACATAGCTCAACAACCACATGCCCTACATGAGCCTCAACCATCTCAATCAAATCAACAATCTCAATCTCAATCACATCAAAGCTTTTTCACACCTAGAGTTATTGACTGGAGTAGCTTACCAGATGATCTTTCTGGTTATCCTGAACAATTGTTTTCTGGTGCTGGTCAACATGGTGGTGAAAATCCTTTTGGAAATCTTGCTCTTATGGCCCTGAAGTCTACTGATGGTTCATGCTCAAATGCTTCATCATCACAGGTACCATAGGTATCTTCTGAGGCTAAGGCCAAGTTGTGTTCTGAGTCATGCATAGCTGCTTTTGTCTCAAATAGAGAAGCAAATGTAGCTTTAATTAATCAAAATCATGACCTAGAGAAAGTGATTTCCAAAAGAAAAGCTGAGTTTGAGTCTGTCTTAAATGAAAAAGATGATGAGATTTACAAATTAAAATGCCAAATCACTGATGAAAAGGCAAAGGTAGAGGTCATTTTAGAGAATCATAAGAATCTCAAAGAAACACTTGCAGCTATTCAAGTAGAGTGTGAACGCTGGGTAACATCCTGCAAGGGGTTTGAAATTCTTCTCAGCAAGCAAACAACTTCAAATGTGAAGTTTGGGATTGGGTATAATCACACTATACCTCCTACAGATTTTACTCCCAAGATAGAAGTAAAATCTGAAGGTGAAAGCAATTCCCAAACCACATCATCATGTGTCTCATCCTCAAGTGATAATCCAAAATCAGAGGATGAAGTCAGTATTAGTACCTCAGCTAATCAATCTGCTGATGGTCTCACTGCTGATAAACACATGATCAAAGAAAAACTGAGCACTTCAGGTGTTGTCCCACAAAGTATTAAAAGTACTGAAGGGCAAGTAACAACACCTGAAGAGCATTTCAAACTAAATGAAAACAAACATGGTTTGACAACTGTTGAAGAGTCTATCAGGAAATCCAAAAGTACCGATAGAAAACTTCTGAAGAACAAATCTTCAGTTGTTAGAAATCCTTTAGCACTTAACATAAGTACTGAGAGGAAGAAAGTACTGAAGAACACACCTTCAGTAGTTTCATCTTCTTCGGCAGTTGAACAACAGAAGATGAAGAAAAAGCCATGTGAAATATGTGGTCTATTCAATCATCTCACTGATGAATGTTGGTACAGAAAGGGTTCTAAATTCAACAAAGATAAAATAATTAAAAAGAAAATTAATAAAATGAAAGATGAATTTGAAACCAAGTTTGTACCACAAACATCTCAATCTGATAACCCAAAGTTCTTACAAAAATCTAAAAAGAAGGAAGGGGTTTATCATAAAACAGCTGAAAGTATTCCTCATGGAATATCAAAACACCAGACTAAGTCTGTGTCTTTTAAAAAGGGGGACATGGTGAGTCACAGGAACAAATAAAAAACAAGTACTGATGTGTCTGCTGAACTGAAGGCTTTAACAACCAATCAGAGACAACTTGTTATGATGGTTCAACATCTGTTGGGGAGAGTTAACCAAATAGATGTACCTGTGATTAAACCACTGAAAAGGAAAACTAAGCCAAAATCAAAGGAATTCTTTTCAGCACCATCTCCACCTTCAAAGGCTGTTAATCATGACAAATCATTTAGTATAAAATCTGTTGATGAGAACAGACCCAAAACCAAAATGGTTTGGGTCTCAAAAGCTAACTAGTTTCTTGTGACAAATGCAGGGTTCTTCAGCATGCCATAGAAGCATCTGGTATGTGGACAGTGGAGGATCTATGCATATGACAGGGAGCAGTTCTCTTCTTCATGACTACTCTCAAGGAAAGAAGGGATTTGTATCTTTTGGTAATGATGCTAAGGGTTACATCATCGGCAAGGCTTTGTGTCAAATGGTGAGATAAGATTTGATGATGTTAACCATGTGGAGAATCTCAAGTACAACTTGTTGTGTGTCAGTCAAATGTGTGATAATGGGCATGTTGCACTTTTCACCAGCCAGAACTGTCGGATTCTATCTTCCAATGTTTTGAGAATGATTGACAAGATATTGGATGAATATACTCTCCTGAAGGCCAACAAGATTGGAAGAGTATATGCCTTAGACTTATCAAAGAAAATTGATCTAAAAGGCCATCCATGTCTGTTCTCCAAGGCCTCTCTCAGGAATCTGAACTATGGCACAAAAGGTTTAGTGAGAGGTCTGCCATTAAAGGAGTTCAAATGTGATGACAACTGTTCTGCTTGTTTAAAAGGAAAGCAACACAAAGTATCATTCCCTCCAATAGAAGAACCAAAGTCCCCTGCCTGCTTGCAATTACTGCATATGGATCTTTTTGGTCCAGTAAGAGTGATGAGCATGGCAAAGAAAAAATATTGTCTGGTAATTATGGATGATTATTCCAGATTTGTATGGACCTTCTTCTTACATTCAAAAGATGAGGCTGTTCAAATCATCATGTACTTTGTGTTGTATGTGGAAAAGCAGTACTCCCTTCCAGTCAAGTGTGTGACGAGTGATAATGGCACAGAATTTAGAAACCACACACTTGATGAATTCAATTTATCTAAGGGAATCAAGAGGCAGTATAGCATTCCAAGAACTCCTGAACAAAATGGAGTGGTGGAGAGAAAGAACAGGACCCTTATTGAAGCCACAACGACAATGTTGGCTGATTCTGGTTTGCCACTAACCTTTTGGGCTGAAGCTGTCAACACAGCTTGCTATGTGCAAAATAGAGTGTTAGTAAATCAGAGGTTGATGAAGACTCCTTATGAGATGTTACATCATTTGGCCCCTCTGATTTCCTTTTTTAGAGCATTTGGGTGTCCCTGTTACATTCCTAACACAAAGAAACCACTTTAGAAGTTTGAATCAAAGGTGGATGCAGGGTACTTTGTTGGGTATTCATCTACTTGCAAGGCATACAGAGTTTTTAATTGCAGAACAAAGATAGTTGAAGAAACCTTGCATGTAAAGTTTAATGAATCTCCAAAGGACAAAATCCCACAAAACCCTATGGAGTTATTTGATTTGGACATACTGCAATATGTTCCTTATCAGTCTCCAGCTGTTGCAGATTCTGAGAATCCATCATCTCCTGCAACTAGTCATCCATCTGGTGGTATAAATGCAAGGTTTAGTGATCACCTGCCTGAGTCTACTAAACTTGATGTTCTTGTAGCTTCAGCAGTTCCATCCACAATAAATGCTGATGAGATCTCTGAATCCTCTACTTCATTTGAATTGCCATCTCATTCTAAGTTTCAAGAGTCTGAATCAACATCTGTTGCTGCTGAATCTCCTACAAACACTTGCACAGATCTTATTGAGTACCAAGAACTGAAGAATCACCCCATGTCTCAAATCATTGGTGACATCAATGCTGGGGTTTCAACTAGACGTCAATTGTCCAATTTCTGCTTTTATGCTCTCTTCATCAGTCAGCAAGAGCCAAAGAACTATCATATTAAATTAAGAGACAATGGATGGGTTGAAGCCATGCATCTTGAGCTTCTTCAGTTTCAAAAGCAGCAAGTGTGGGAACTGGTTCCTCTACCCCAAGGTAAGTGTGCAATAGGCACTAAATGGGTGTTTAGGAATAAAACTAATGAAAAAGGTCAAATTGTCAAGAACAAGGCCAGACTGGTTGTACAGGGGTTTTCACAAGAAGAAGGTATTGATTATGATGAAACCTTTGCCCCTGTAGCCAGACTGGAGGCAATCAGATTGTTCTTAGCTTATGCTGCTTTCCATAATCTTAAAGTTTTTCAAATGGATGTCAAAAGTGCATTCTTATATGGTAAAATAAAAGAAGAAGTTTATGTGTGTCAACAACCAGGTTTTGAAGATCATAAACATCCAGATTGGGTGTATAAGCTTGATAAGGCTCTTTATGGGTTAAAACAAGCTCCCAGAGCCTGGTATGATACACTGTCTAACTTTCTTCTTCAAAACAATTTCACTAGAGGGTCCATAGATAAAACTTTGTTCATTAAGAAAGTAGACATCCATAAGCTCCTTGTTCAAATTTATGTAGATGATATTATTTTTGCATCTTCTGATCCACAGTTGTGTGATGCCTTTACTAAGTTGATGCAACAAAAGTTTGAAATGAGTGCCATGGGAGAATTACAGTTCTTTCTGGGTTTGCAAATCAAACAAATGGCTGATGGAACTTTCATTCATCAGTCAAAATATACAAAGGATCTGTTGAAAAAGTTTGATTTACAAAATTGTAAGCCCTGTTATACTCCCATGTGCAGCACCACACAACTGGATGCTGATCAGAAAGGTAAAGCAGTTGATGAAACTCTTTACAGATGTATGATTGGTTCCTTGATGTACCTTACAGCTTCTAGACCAGACATTATGTTTGCAACTTGTGTCTGTGCTAGATTTCAGGCTGGACCTAAAGTATCCCATATGATTGTAGTCAAAAGGATCTTTAGATACTTGCAAGGAACTCAATCTCTAGGACTTTGGTATTCCACTGGGCACTCTTGAAAATTAGTTGCTTTCTCTGATAGTGACTATGCACGGTGTAAATTAACCAGAAAATCATCCTCTGGTGGATGCCAACTTTTAGGCAATTGTTTAGTTTCTTGGCAGAGTAAGAAACAAACTTCAGTTGCTACATCCACTGCTGAATCAGAGTACATTGCTGCTGCAAGTTGTACATCTCAAGTACTCTGGCTTCAGAATCAATTACTGGATTATCACATTACAGAGATTAAGACTCCTTTACTAATGGACGGTGCTTCAGCTCTTTGTATTGTTAAGAATCCTGTCCAGCATTCTAGGACCAAACATATTGAGATCAGACATCATTTGATCAGGGATTGTTATGAAAAAGGTCTGGTTGATCCAAAGTTTGTTCCTAGTGCTGATGAGCTTGCAGATGTATTTACTAAGCCTTTGGACAGTGCAACTTTCCAAAATCTAGTGCTAAGGCTTGGTATGCTGCAGCTAGAATGATTTGACAACTACTGATGATCTCAGTTCACAAGTACTATACAGCTGTCAAAAATAAGTACTGATAAGTTATTTTATCTTCAGCAGTTTTCATAACTACTGAAGACTAAATTACTTAAAAGTACTGAAGTACTTTATTTGTTGAAAAGTACTGATGTAGTTACAACTACTGATGTGGTTACAACTACTGATGTCTGTTCTAACAGATAAGTACTGATGACCAATGAAACATCTGAAAATCAGATGGTCTGCTGAGTAAGTGTTAAGGTCAATGAAACAACTGAGATCTGTGAATTGACGACAACAATTGATGAGAAATTTTACTCTTCAATTGTTTCAAACAACTGTTGTTTCATTTCAAAACAACTAAAGCCAAAACCAAGTCTTCAGTAGTTTCAAACTACTGATGACTAACACCAAGTCTTCAGTTGTTTACAACATCTGAAAGTTAAAACCATGTCTTCAGTCGTTTTCTAACAACTGATGACTAACACCAAAACTTTCAGTTGTTTTCTTTCAGCCGTTTCATAACCTATAAATACCTAAACCTAACTTCAAAAATTTCATAAGTCGTTTTCCGAACTTTCATCTTCCATTAATGGCGACCATGCAAATCAAACCACGACACAACTGTGTTTCCTACTTCACAAAATCGGCCTTTTGGACTAAGTTTGATGTTGCCATTGATCTGATGGTTGATTCCACGTATCAAACTGCTTTTCTTATGAATCCAACCATCTATCCCGATACCCTTCACCAATTCTGGACAAATGTCACTGTCCATACTGGTGAGAATGATGTCGCGATCACTCTCCAGTCGTTTGTAAACCAGAAGAAGGTGGTCATCACTGCTGCTATTATTCGCCAAACCCTAGATCTGAATGATGCCACCTTTGTCACCAAATACCCGAAAGGCACCACTGATCTATCATTCATCAACCATGGGTATGAGGGCGACCTAAGTGCTACCACCATTCTGAAGAAGCATATCCATGATGCTGAACGCCTAATCTTTCATATGATAAATGTCTACCTTGCCCTCAAAACCTCTTCATGGGATCAAATGTCATCCGGGTGGCAGCAGGTATTGTATTCTATCCTTGAACGCTAAAGCTTAAATTTTTCTGAAATTATATTTTTTAAATTAAAAGATCTGGCAATGAAACCTGTGGCTAACAGATGGATATTATATCCAAGGTTTCTTATGGCCATAATCATCAATCAATTAAAATCTGATGGCCCTGTTGGCCTTGGAGTCCCTGCTATGGTAGTTTTGCCTGAGGTATACTCCAGGCACAACTCTGACCCACAACTCAAAGAGGCTGCCAAACTGCTAAAACCCAAGCAGAGGGAACCCACAGCCTCATCCTCCAGATCCAAAGTCCCTTCCAAACAACAATCCAAACAAACCAAAAAGGCTACTCAGGGAGTTGAGTCCCCTGATGATGCCCCTGCAACACAAAGGCATGATGAAACTACTGGTAGTAATCCCCCTGTAGTTTCCAAGACTCTACCAGATGAAATCGCTCAGGTATCCTCTCAACAGGATCCTGATGCAACCAAAAATGGGGAAACCACATTACTGGAATCTCTCTCACTTGAGAAGATTGCCATTGAAGAGCACCATTCACCCCAGGTGAAATCTTCTTCACACTTATCTCCCACTGAAACCACCCCTACAAGCCCAACTGTGGTTTTTGCACAAGTGTTGACTCAACTACATTCCTCTACCCCTCCCCTGAAACCTATTACCACTGGGAAAACCTCAACAGTTGAGGGAGAGGATTATAATGTGGCTGATAACCCACAGCACAGGTATTACAGAGTTCAATCTCCCTGTGTAGAGGAGGAGATTCGAACATCTGGTGAGGCTGCCTCTTCTCCTGTTTTAGCACATGAACAGGATGACGGTTGTATCATCTCTAAGACCTCACCAGAGGCAACTGCCAATGAAGGACATAATCCTAAGGCAGGAAGTCCCCAGTTCCAAGAAATAGGGGCACATGTGAATACTGATCTACACTCAGCACATGTTCATCCTGATTTAATCAGGAGTTCAGATGATTCAGCAAAGACTGATGATGACCTGGGCTTTTTCTTTGATGTTCTAACCAACAACACCATTCTTGAGGCTGAGGTATGCAGACTACAAGAACTGCTTGCCAAATTGTCTCAAGAATCAAGTCCATCTGCCCAAATTCACCCACAGATGGCAGCTTCTTCTGAAGCTCTCCCAAACACTGAGCCACTTCCAACAATTGTGCCACCAGCCTCTAATTCAGGCACCATTTCTCAGGGACAGAACCCCTCTGAGCAAATGGTTGCTGCCTTTCAATCCTCCTTATCTCTTATCATTTCCATCATCACTAACATTGTGCATCAAGCTATTGATGAGAGGCCTTTCCTCAAATTTTCAAACCTTGTTGATGATGTTGTTTCTAAGAGACTTTTCTACATTAAAACCCGAACCCAATGCAACCAAAAGGGGAGTCTAAGTCAGTGAAAGCAGACAAAAGAAAGAGAGGAAGAGGAAGAAGAAAAGAGAAGAAAGAAAAGGAGATGATCACATACAAGAGAAAGAAGAGTGCTGAACAGACTGAAGATGAGAAAAAGTTAGAAGAACTAATCAAAGAAGCTGATGAGCAACATTGCAGATCTATGGATAAGGTCATTGATCAACTCTTCAGACAAGGTTTTGACACAACCAAACTTGACTCTGAAATTAGAAGGCTAGAGATTCAAGAGATTAAGCATAGATGGGCAAGGTGTAATGAGAAAGAAAGGGAAAGGCTGGAAGCTATGATAAGATTCATATCAAAGCATTTGGGAAGATCAATCATTGAAGTGAAGTCATGGTCCAGAGACAGTATTTTGGAGATAACCACCAGAATTTGTTCTTCTGAAGTATTCAACAAAGGATTGATCATAGAAGCTCTTGATGAAGCTGGTGCTGAGAAAAGGTCTGATATGGCAAAGTTATCCAAAGCCTCACTCACAACCAAGATGCTAGAGCAGCCTGTACAATCTCCCACACCAAAACAACCAACTTCACAACCCTCAAAACAAACTCCTTTACCCAAGAAACCTACTTAAAAAACTACCAATGATGCACCCAAGAGGAAGAGAAGGGTGTTGAGGATGAAAGAAGAAGAAAAAGATGATGAGGATGATAGTCTGCCAATCTCTGCTGTTTTTAAAACAAAGATGCCTGAGCCCAGGAGTCAACCAACAACAATCACACCTGACATCCAAAGGCAAATGGTAAAAGTGAAACTTGAAGAAGAAGAACAACACAAACAACATGATGAGCAGCTGTTAAGGATGGTTGATAAAGAGTTTCCTAAGTCTTCATCCATACAAGCTATGAAGAAACATGCTCAGAGGTTGTATGCTCTCAGATTCACATTTCAATATCAAAAAGAGAGAGTGAGTATTTGGCCTGACCCCAGAGTAAGTGACAGAATTCATCAAAAGAATATTCCAAGTCGATACAATGGCCAAGTAAAGAAGACTGTAGATGCTGTGATAATGCTGGCCATTGTAGTGTCACCCTTGGAAATCCTTGAAGACTTCAAGAGAGCTTACAAGTCTAAGATGACCCCACAAACTTTACTAGAAAACAAAATGGTGAAGAAGGGGTTGATCTACAAGAAGCTTGAAGAAATAAAAAGAAATGAGCTCCAGTTGTTACTTGAAGGTACTCATCCTGATGAGTTTGCATACAGAGAAATAACTACTGTGGAGCTAAAGAATGAAAAGAATGTTAAATACTTATCAGAGTACTATGGGCCTGAGTTCTTCTTTGAAAGTGAAGCTGAAGAACTCACAATGGAAGAACAAGTTGTATTACTTGAGGCCTATGTTAGAGAGTCTTACAGACTCATCATTGGTAAGTAGGTCTCATGAATGGGGTACCAGCTCTATGTCCAATTCCACAAGACAGAGTTCCCATTCATCCTTTGCCAATCAAACTTTCTGAAACCTCTTCCCTGGCCTGAGCTTAATTTGGTGATTTCTGAGCTGATCCAGAAAATGTTTCTGCCAATAAGTGGGACTTCAATAATCTTAAAGGTTTTGGCTGCATTGGTTCAGGGAGAGTTTGTTGGACCAAAAGAACCAATGAGCCAGATCAGAAAAACCTTTAAGTCCCACAGACATCATAACAACTGAAGTGGTCTACAACAGCTGAAGACAAAGTCTGAAGACAACAGCTGAAGACAAAGTCTGAAGACAAAGTCTGAAGACAAAGTCTGAAGACAACTGCTGAAGACAAAGTCTGAAGACAAAGTCTGAAGACAACAGTTGAAGACAAAGTCTGAAGACCAAGTTCTCAGAAGTTGTCACAACAGCTGAAGTAGTTCTTTTCAGTAGTTGTGATGGTTTATGTAAATCCAGGATGATCAAACTTGAATCAAATCATGAAGAATTAGATCAAAATATGATGAACACAATGAAAACCCTTTGATCTTCAATTAGATTGCAAAATGTGTGTTTACAAATAATCCCTCAATCAATTGGTCATGCAACCCCCTGCAACACTAGAGACAATTAACCTATTTATAGCCTAGACTAATATTCACTAATTGCACTTAACCCCCTAGACTTAGGCTAATGAATACAAAATTACATATTAAGCATAAAAATGACTAAAAGCAAGATAAAATATATTTTGTTCACACAAAATATATTTATTACAATAAAACTCCTAGTCATTTAAATCTTCAACGTCTCGTCTCAGTTCCTCGTCTCGAACGTGTCCGGTTTGACTTTTGTTGACTTTGACCGTGACGTTAACTTTTGTTGACTTTCACTGTGTTGATAATATAGACTATCTTTTACAGCTCCAACAATACTCCCCCTTAGTCTATCATTATCAACGTCTTCAAACGAAATCAGCACCAAGAAGTCAATAGTAGAAAGATCTTCAATTTGAATCTTTCTGAATCTGATGAGAAAGATTTTTCATCTCATAAGCTCTCCCTATTTATATGCTCCCCCTTTTCTAGTGCAAGCTTTACAAAGATATTGTAACAGGTTTCCCAAATCTCTAATCTTGAGTGCTTCAGAAGATGTAGGAGGAGGATTCCTAGCTCGGTATCTTCTGCAAACTTGAGAAACAGGTTCTTTGATCAGGTACACTGCTCAACTGATGATCGACCATCACTTAAAGCAAAAATCTGAAACACATTCACAAACACAATCTCGACATTTCTAATTAGATCATTTCATTTTAACAAAATAAACCCGTGTTTATCTGTGTGTTAAAAACAAGCGAACCCGTGTTCGTTTGTGCGAAATTTCCGTGAAATGCATGAAAATGATAAAATTGAAACAACATAATATGGAAGACCTAAGAGAAATTAAAATGAAATTTTGTTATAATTTTTTTATTATATACATTTATTATAACATTCTGTTTTTATCTATTAATAAATTTTTTTTATATAACCGAGAATTGAATCGATCATGAGATCACATCCTCAAGATATATTTTAGCACAAAGATGAATTTAAACATTGACAAGCAATGAGATCACACTGATAACTGAATCTAATTACAGTCTTTGAATGATTTTTGAAATTCTCAAACAGATCAATAACGATTGCTGGTATGTTTGTCAACTTAAACTCATGCCTATCTTTTTCAACAAGCAGTAAATGATTCGTTAAGGTTCGATTAAATGCTTTAGAATGCTAGGACCCTACAATCATTTGGCAAAAACCCTCACCCAACCTCAGGATTTCTTGAATTTCGTAATGATCTTTACAGAGCAAGGCTTGTGCATTAGTGTGCAAGTGATTATCGAAAGAATATTGCATTCTGTGATGAATTCATCGTCTAGATGATTTGACACAACTTAGACCAAAATGGTGAGAGCTCCAGGTCTATACTCACGTATAACAAAGGAGATGACCATTTAATCATGTGCCGATGAGATCTCCAGGTCAGTACTATCATACAGCAGAGGAGATCATCACTCCAGGTCAGTACTTCCGTATAGCAGAGGAGATTAGCACAAACACAAGACATATAAATACACCAGACATGGCTCAAAGATATGACATATATGATTTGTATCATGGTGGGTGAAAGATCAATTCTCAATCCAATTTTTATCGGGACTCAGTTTTTGTGCAGGCCAAAATGATTGCGTAAATCCAGACATCCTTAAGCATATATTTTAATTTAAATCATCATACTGCTGTCTACTTTATTCTTCAGGTTGAGTCTACCAAGCATATCATTAAAGAATCTGATTGTTTTTCTTTTATTTGCAATTAAAAATAAGATGTAAATCAGATAACAACATCAGTTACTATCATTTCTCATTTTAAAAATGCAAGTCATGCAAAAACAAGCATTTCAAGAAGATATACAATTATTTCTCAATCATCTCGAATCAAGTTCTCAGTTCTCTTTTCATTTTTATTTACTTAAACTCTCCCCCTAAATTTTTTTTTCAATTTTTTTATTTTATTTTTTTTTGATTTTTGATTTTAATTTTTTTTTAATTTTTTTAATTTTATAATAATTTTTTTATTAAACTGTACAAAAACAAAAATTTATCAAAGAAGGTCTTCCAAACTACACTGATTATCAAGATAAGAAATGAATTAACCTGTTTTTGTGGTTAATGCAAATAAAAATCCAGATTGTGGTTATAATACCATGACCTTAACCTGTTTGTTCCGCCTCAAATTTGAATTAGGAACAATCCCTGTCAGTAAGTCGGATTACTAACAGTCCTCCTGAATTGTTCCTGCACTAATAAACAGATTAGTTAGAAAGGGGAACCCAAGCCATCGTAGTCTTGGGAGTTCCTTTTTCAGTAATATAAGAAACCTGCTTAAGCACACAACCTTTTGAAATATCAGGGATTTTTATATTCTTCTTCTTAATTTTCCAAATTTGTTTCGGTTCAATTAATTTGGATTTGAATTAATTAAATTTTTAAATCATTTTTTGTTTAAGACCAGAAGGAAAAGAATTTGGTTTTAAACCTTTGGTCATTTTCATCTTTGAATCATGTGAAACCAGCTTCACATGAAAAGGTTTGGATGGATGGTTTTTCATCCAACCATTCAAAGATGTGTGCTTTTTACCTCTTAATCCAGAGAAGCAACCCGTGTTGCCTTTACCATCTGGAACAATCTTTGTAGACTTACAGCTGGAGAAGCAATTCGTTTTGCCTTTACCATCTGTAGCAAGCCTTTGAGGACATTTCTTAACCACATGACCTTCTTTTCCACACTCAAAACAAGCCTTGAAAGGCTTTTGATTCTTTGTAGTCCCGTGTTGTGCAGGTGCTGTGTAACACCCGGAAATTTCCTTTGTAGACGACGAGAGAAGAAAAAGAAATAAAGTCCAAAGTCGAGGGACCAAACCCGCCAACGAGAGAAACTTCGATGCAAGGGAGTATAAAAGGGAGGAGGCACTCCCATTCTCCCCATTTTCAGCCTAGAGAGGAGAAGAGAGAAAGAAGAGAAAAGAGAAGAAGTGTTGGCCCGGGTTGGTTCGAGTAGCCAAAATCGACGTGGAGCGAGTCAAATCGAAGCTCTATTCGACGGGATCGTTAAGGTGAGTTCTAGGACCCCTCTTTTACACGTTTTCAACAGATTTTGGGGCTGGAACACGTCCAAAAACCTATTTTCGAGTTTTTGGGTGAAAACCCGTTTGGATGTATGTATGTATGTGTATGATGCGTTAGAGGCTCGATTTCTTGCTTGGTTATGCTTGTATGAGGTCATGGTATGTTTCCCTAACCTTTAGAAGGGTTGATTTGAGCTTAAAAGAGTTTTGGAAGGGGTTGGAGGTCGAAAACCCGCGGCTGCAGTCGACCTAACTGCACTCTGCACCAGCTAGGGCTAGGCGACCGACTGGAGGGCGACTGGAGGCCATTCGGCCGATTGAAGTGCGACTGAGGTCCATACGCACGTTTGCTATGCGACTGAGGTCCATACGCACGAAGTCAGGCGACTGAAGTTCATGTGCTTGGGAGTCATGCGATTGAGAGATGGTACGACTGAAGTTCGTTCGCACAGAGGTCATGCGACTGAAGTCCATGCGCCTGGAGGCCATGCGACTGAGGTTCATTCGCATGAAGAGTATCCGATTGAAGCCCATACGCCTGAAGTCATGCGACTGAAGGCCATACGCATGAAAGTTATGCGACTGGGAGTCCATTCGCATAGAGGTCCATTCGCCCATAGTCCATTCGCCTAGGGTCCATTCGCATAGATGCCCATTCGCCTAAGTGTTCAGTAATGATAACCGAGATGGAATTCCTCGGCGATGTGAAGGGCATGGACGGTATAAGGTAACGCAGGATGATGAGATTATGACGATAATGTTAATGGAGATGATGGTAATATGCATGATGTTATGTGTTATGTTAGGCACGGCGGTGCGTGTGATGCGTAGTATGTATGATGTGCGTGATGTGATTTATGATTGATGCGTATGTGTGATGATGTTGTATGTTTATGTTTATGTTTATGTTCCTTGCTTGGTATGTTTATCTTTCTTTGGCTTTGCGTTGAACGTTAATGAATGTAAAGAAAGTATTATGTAACGTAAAGTGAAAGATAATGAAAGAGGAACGTAATGAATGAATGCATGCGTTAATGAATGAATGAATGAATGACTTAATGAATGAACGAACGAAAGGCTTGCAAGCATATGTATGAGGTGAGTGACTCTGTGTCGCAAAAGACTCGGAAGAGGTTCTTGTTGCGTACTCCGGTACTGTGCCAGTCTTCGGACATGAGTCGGGGGTTTGTGAGCAGGCCCCGGTACAGTATCAGTCTTCGGACATGAGTCGGGAGTATTGCATATGATGAAAGGGACGGATGATGAGATCCGTGCCGCGTATCCCGGTACTGTGTCAGTCTTCGGACATGAGTCGGGGGTTTGTTTATTAGGCCCCGGCACAGTATCAGTCTTCGGACATGAGTCGGGGATAGTGCATGAGACGAGATGAGGAGGTGAGCGACTTTGTGTTGCAACAGACTCGGATGGAGTTCAATCCCGGTGATTGACTCATATGGGATCTTTGTCGCGTATCCCGGTGTTGTGTCAGTCTTCGGACATGAGTCGGGGACTTGTGAGCGGGTCCCGGTGTAGGATTCGATGTGCCCAAGACACTTAGAATATTGATGTGGTTAGTACGTTATGATCCAAGTCGGGTTATACCCAATAACAAGCTTAGCAAACACCAAATAATATTTATTGATGATATGATCATGCAATAAAATATTAACACCAATTTGGAAAATGGGTTTTCTAAACAAGTTGCATATGACATGGAACAATTTATTAGGATATTTTGTTCAATGATATTATTTGTAATGTTATTTATATTAGTTAGATGACATTACAAATTAATAATGGCTATATATGTTATACAATTAATTGGTTAGTTGTATACATTTTCTAAGAGGACCAAATTATAAGACCCACAACTTGTGTATTGTGTTTAATAAAAAAAGGGGGGAACCCTTTTTCAAATGAGTTTTTCGGCCCCCTCCCCTTGCTTCTATTGGACCACTTTTCTTGAAAAGACAATACACAATTAAGGGGTCTTAAAGAACTTGTTCCAGCCATTATCATTAAATTGACATGCAACAAAGAAACTCTCTCTCTTTGCTCTCCTCTTGTTCACGGAAATAAGCAGCAGAAGATTGTTTTTTTGAGCTTCATCTTGGTGTATCTCTACCTAGCAAGAGTGGTGTTTGTACAAGGCTTGGGGTATAAACACTTGAGGGTTCCTTTCTTGGAACTTTGGGGTCGATTCTATCTTCTAACATCATCAAAGTTGCTGCTCAAACTCACGGTTTTTGGAAGCCTTAATTTGGCAGCTTACATTTGGTGTTTTGGAGTCCAAATCCAAGCAAGTGCGAAGGTAACTCAAAGCTTTGTGGGAGTCGACGTTAGAGGAAGTCCAACTTGGAAGCTTTGGCAACATTTCAGCCTTCAAACTCCTTTCATTCATCAACATCTAACTGCTGGAAGGAGGTAGTATTTGGCAGCCTTTAGGTTGCCATATTGTGTTATTATATGTACACATAGCTTGTCTATTCACATAAGAATGATCCTCATGATTTGGGTTTGTTTTCATAACAAATGAATATATAGAAGATAAGATTTTCAGCTTTAAAATCGTTTTAAAAGCCATATATCCGCTGCGTTTTTTTTTCAGAATGTTTAAAAGGTTAAACATGGATTTTGTGTTCTAGCAAACCCGTCAATGGCATCTAGAGCCGGTTATGTGGATGACTTGCTTGTGTTGTTCTTTAAAATTGGTTTTAAAGGATGTTTATAGACATATTTTAGGCTGATTTTGGGCTGTTATTGTTTGGTTGAATGATTCCCCAACTTTCAAGGTCATATCACACATGCTAGTGATTAGATCTTGAAAGATACATATCTTGATGTGTTGATTGTTTGGACAATATTTAAAACCAAAAATTTCAGTTTATGTTGGCTGAAATTTGGTGGTTTTAAAAGGGGTTTCATTAGGTGTTTTGATGTTATGATCATTGGATGATAAAGTGCATAACCTAGCCATTGACCTTGTGATGTTTGGATGCTTGTGTTGGTTGTATTCATTCATTCAATTTGGTTGTAATTTTGTTTCATTATTTGGGTTGTAATTATTCATTCATTTGGGTTTGTAATAGATTAGGTGCATTTCTTTTATTAGAAAAATGTATTAGGATACAATTTTGTAAAAGGAAGATGCACAAGTTCAAGACCCGAAGATGGACATCAAAGACATGGAACTTGAAGCATATGGATGCAAGTTCAAGTGGGGTCCAAGATGACCTGCATTTTGTGATTGTTTCAACCTTAGAAAAGACCTTATGACAACACTTGTGATGGCAAACAAGTGTTGTCAACTTAGTAGCTATGGTTATGCACTCATGTTTGTATATATATGCTTGTTGATTGTTTGTTGTTTGATTGTTTGGTTTGTATTTGAATATTCATAACAAACTCATTAACAAACTTAACAAGCTGAAAATGTTGGTTCTTTAAAGTTAATAAAAGTTATTAAAATGGTTTAATGATTTTAAAGATTAAAATAGGTTTTAATCAAAGAACCATAGGGTACCTTGTATTTGAAAGCATGCAAATACAAGTACATAGAGTTTTCTAAACTAGAATTTTGAAACCTCTAAACTTTTTTTTACAAACAAGATCAACACCGTCCTTTTACACAACACTTGAGTCACTTGGGAACTCTTAGTGGGATAAAGGTCACCTAACCATTTTGAGGGAACTTGTGACTTGAGGTGAGAATGCCTTATTTGTGGGATAAAGGTCACCTAACCACTTGTTTTGGCAAACTCACACGTGGGTGTAAGTAGGGTGTCTTGATTTGCAAATCATGTCAAATGGATCACCTACGATGTGGTTTCCAAATGGTGTTGATGGGATTAACATGCCGACTTTACATATGATGTTTCAAGTCGATCCCATATTTCTAGAAGTTGCAAATGGTTGCAATCGTCAAACGTTGACCACCTTATTAATTTAAAACGTGGGATAAAGGTCACCTAACCACAATTTAAATGTAATGTTGGGTTCTAGATTTTAATATGAAAAGACCTTAAAAGGCATTTATTATTAAAATTACAATATCGAAAATACTAAAATAAAACTTTGTTAAATTTTGTAGATGGCCTCAAATAATGATAATTCCGATAACTCATCCGCGTCCAACCAATCTCTACGAGCGATCCTCCAAAAGGAACGTCTAAATCATAACAACTTCATCGATTGGTATCGAAACTTGAGAATCGTTCTCAAGCAAGAGAGAAGATCATATGTTTTAGACGACCCTATCCCCGATCAACCTAGCGAGGATGATGAGGAGGCCTTCAACGATTGGTTGAAGTACACTGAGGACTCCGTCCAAGTGTCTTGTCTCATGCTAGCGAGCATGACTCCGGATCTCCAAAAGGAGTATGAACATCACGGAGCTTATGACATGATAACCCAGCTGAAGGAAACGTTCCAACAGCAAGCAAGGGTTGAGCGCTTCGAAACGGTTCGAGCACTCCATGCATGTCGTATGGACGACAACCAATCTGTTTCATCTTATGTTCTTAAGATGAAAAGTCATATTGACCGCCTCGAGAGGCTTAATTGTCCCGTCTCGAAGGAATTGGCCACGGATTTGATCCTTAATGGCCTTACCAAGAAGTTCGAAACGTTTGTGTTGAACTACAACATGAATGCTTGGGACAAGAGCATTGGTGAGCTTCACTCAATGCTTAAAACGGCCGAGGCGGCCATGGGTAAAAGGGTTTTACCCGTTCTCACCATCAATGAAGGTGGGAACAATAAAAGGCCTCGTCCCGCACCCAAGGCAAAGGTTGCTAAGGGTAAGGGACCTGCTTGGGGAAAAGGGAAAGGGGTGGTAAGGGTACCACCCAAACCACAAGAGAAAAGGCAAAAGGTTGCCACTAATGACCCATGCTTCAAGTGTGGGGAGATTGGACATTGGGCAAGGAATTGTCCTGTCCATCTCCAAGAGTTGAAAGCGAAGAGGGATGCCGGGCAGACCTCAGGTACAATATACATGATTCATATTGATCTTAATGTTACATCTTCTAACACATGGGTATTGGATACCGGATGTGGAACTCACATTTGCAATTTGTTGCAGGGGTTCACAAGAAGTAGGGACTTCAAACAAGGGGATGTTAGCCTCTTCATGGGAAATGGAACTAAAGTCTTAGTTGAAGCTCGTGGAGACTACATCCTAAGACTTCCAAGTGGTTTGGAAGTTATTTTGAAGAATGTTTTGTATGCTCCTAGTTTGACTAGGAACATTATTTCTGTATCCCAATTAAGACATTATGATTATGTATTATCTTTTATTGAAAATGATATTCATGTTTCTTTAAATGGTATGTTCTATTTTAAAGCTATTCCAATTAATGGTATTTATGAATTGGTTCATGAAAATACTTTAAATAGTTCATTGTACCAAACTAACACCAAGAAACTCAAGTTGGACTTAAGTGATACCTATCTTTGGCATTGTCGTCTTGGCCATATAAACAAGAAACGTTTACAAACACTTCAAAAGAATGGTCTTTTAAAAACAAATGAATATGATTCATTTGATGTTTGTGAATCTTGTTTACAAGGTAAGATGACTAAGGCACCTTTTAGTGGGACTACCGAAAGGGCAAAGGATTTATTAGGAATCATACATTCGGATGTATGTGGTCCTTTTAAGCCAATGACTAGGAATGGTGAAAGATACTTCATTACCTTTACCGACGATTATAGTCGCTATGGGTATGTGTACTTATTAAGGCACAAAGATGAAGCTTTTGAAATGTTCAAAATCTTCAAGAATGAAGTAGAAAATCAACTCAACAAGTCAATTAAAGTTCTCCGTACCGATAGAGGAGGTGAATACCTAAGTGATGTTTTTCAAGATCATCTTAGGAGTTGTGGGATTGTCTCACAACTCACTCCACCTGGAACACCACAACATAATGGTGTGTCTGAGAGGAGGAATCGAACCTTATTGGATATGGTCCGATCTATGATGGCTAGAAGCACATTACCTCTATCATTTTGGGGTTTCGCTTTGCTCTCCGCGGCCCGTATTCTAAACATGGCCCCAACCAAAAAGGTGGAAAGGACACCTTTTGAGATATGGCATGGAAGAGTTCCATCCCTATCGTACTTAAGGGTTTGGGGATGTGAGGCTTATGTTAAGACTCCCACCCCAAACAAATTAGATGTCCGATCCACCAAGTGTATCTTTATTGGATATCCTAGAGATTCTATGGGATATTATTTCTATGATCCATGGAACAAAAAGTGTTTGTTGCCAGAAAGGGTGAGTTCTTAGAAGCAAAGTTCCTTATGGAAGGAACTAGCAGTAGAACAGTGGATCTTGAAGAGGATCAAGAACCACAACTCGATGCACGTTTGGTTGAAACTAGCACTCAACATGAGGATGCTGAGGATGATCAAATGGTTGATCAATACACGCAAAACGTTCGCAGAAGTGGTAGAACTAGTAATCCACCTGAAAGATACGGATTTTTCATGGATGGATGCTATGTGGTAGATTCAGATGAACCAACCACATACCATGATGCAGTGTCCAATTTGGATTGTGACAAATGGCTTGAGGCCATGAACGTTGAGATGCAATCCATGTATGACAATCAAGTTTGGGAACTTGTTGTACCACCTCTTAATTCCAAGGTAGTTGGAAGTAAGTGGGTTTTCAAGAAGAAAACCGATATGCATGGAAACTTGGATACTTATAAAGCTAGACTTGTAGCAAAGGGTTTCACTCAAACTCAAGGGGTTGATTATGATGAAACCTTCTCACCTGTTGCGATGCTAAAGTCTATAAGGATATTGTTTGCCATAGCTGCTCATTATGATTATGAGATTTGGCAAATGGATGTCAAAACCGCTTTCCTAAATGGATATCTTGAGGAAGATGTCTATATGGTTCAGCCTGAAGGTTTTGTCGATCCAAAACATCCTAATAAAGTATGCAAGTTAAAGAAATCAATCTATGGATTGAAACAAGCATCGAGAAGCTGGAATCACCGTTTTGATGAGGAAGTAAAGAAATTTGGCTTCATCAAAAACGCTGATGAGGCTTGTGTGTATAAGAAGGCTAGTGGGAGCACAGTAACTTTCCTAGTATTGTATGTTGATGACATACTACTATTTGGAAATGACATTCCAACCTTGGAAGGTGTAAAAACCTGGCTTGGAAGTTGTTTTTCCATCAAGGATCTTGGTGAAGCCGCCTATATTCTAGGAATAAAGATCTATAGGGATAGATCAAGGCGGTTGATTGGTTTGAATCAAAGTGCATACATTGATAAGATCTTGAAAAGGTTCAAGATGGAGAACTCTAAGAAAGGTACCGTACCTATTCAAAGAGGAACGATATTGAGTACGACTCAATGTCCAAGCTCAAAGAATGAGCAAGATAAAATGAAGGCAATCCCATATGCATCTGCTATTGGATCCATCATGTATGCAATGATATGCACTCGACCGGACGTGTCATGCGCTTTGAGCATGACAAGCCGTTACCAGCAAAATCCTGGAAACAGTCATTGGATGGCTGTTAAGAACATACTTAAGTACCTAAGGAGGACAAGAGATATGTTCCTGATCTATGGATCTGGTGACGAGGAGCTCGTTGTAAAAGGTTACACGGATGCGAGTTTCCAAACCGATCGTGACGATTCACGGTCACAATCGGGATACATTTTCATTCTGAATGGAGGAGCTGTCTCTTGGAAGAGCTCCAAGCAGGATGTGGTGGCTCTATCAACTACAGAATCAGAATATGTCGCCGCCTCATTGGCAGCTCAAGAAGCTGCATGGTTAAAGAAATTCATTGCCGATCTAGGGGTTGTCCCTCCATTCAGGACCCCCTAGAGATCTTTTGTGATAACGAGGGTGCGATTGCTCAAATCAAGGAACCCCGTGCTCATCAAAAGACTAGGCACATTGAGCGGAGATTCAACTACATACGAGATGAAGTTGAAAAGGGAAAGATATGTATTCGCAAAGTTCACACGGATCAAAACGTTGCTGATCCTCTCACGAAGCTCCTTGAAAAGGCAAAGCATGAAGGTCATACTTGTGCCATGGGACTTCGATATTCTAGTGATTGGATATGATCTGTAAATTTAGCATTTGGATATATGGAATTTTCTATTATTTGAATAAAATTATTTGGTTATAATGTTTCAAATAATATTCCAATTTAGCATGTTTAATCCATGAGTAAAATGTTTACTCTAAATGTCCGTAGTCGTTCATACTTGTGGGAACAAGTTTGAAGGTAAGACTATTATGAACTTGGATTGGTTGATATTCATAAGGATGAATATAGAGCAATGGGTTGCTACCAAGGTTCATAGATATTTGTGGGTTACAAATATTGGACTAACCCGCATCTCAAATTTTACTACATGGAATCTTATTGATTGATCATAAATAAATTTGAGTAAAGGCGAATATCATTTGGTATCCTCCGACCTGAGATACATATTAGGTTTTGATGTTCACCAAGTATTATACCTTGAGCATATTCTTCACTGTCCTGAAATAGTGGACAGTACATAAGGATATGTCCAGGTATAACACGAGGTGTTTGTGAGAAACGTATGTAGTCAAGATGGAATTTGTTCCTCTTATTCGTTGAGAGTTAGATGTCTAAGGCCTGATTAAGTTAAATCAACAAGGAATGATCATTCTGTGTCCTTGGATTTAACATGACATCTGTAACAAAAGGATAGATGATTAATTCACCTAATCATATCAAGTAGGGTACTTGAAAGGGATGATGTTATTGAATGGCTATAAGTCATGCGTATTAAGGGTAGTAAACCGTTGTTAGGCGGTATTTACTGCTTGCATCAATCTTCTATGAATCTTGGGCAAGTGGGAGATTGTAGGATTCGATGTGCCCAAGACACTTAGAATATTGATGTGGTTAGTACGTTATGATCCAAGTCGGGTTATACCCAATAACAAGCTTAGCAAACACCAAATAATATTTATTGATGATATGATCATGCAATAAAATATTAACACCAATTTGGAAAATGGGTTTTCTAAACAAGTTGCATATGACATGGAACAATTTATTAGGATATTTTGTTCAATGATATTATTTGTAATGTTATTTATATTAGTTAGATGACATTACAAATTAATAATGGCTATATATGTTATACAATTAATTGGTTAGTTGTATACATTTTCTAAGAGGACCAAATTATAAGACCCACAACTTGTGTATTGTGTTTAATAAAAAAAGGGGGGAACCCTTTTTCAAATGAGTTTTTCGGCCCCCTCCCCTTGTTTCTATTGGACCACTTTTCTTGAAAAGACAATACACAATTAAGGGGTCTTAAAAGAACTTGTTCCAGCCATTATCATTAAATTGACATGCAACAAAGAAACTCTCTCTCTTTTGCTCTCCTCTTGTTCACGGAAATAAGCAGCAGAAGATTGTTTTTTGAGCTTCATCTTGGTGTATCTCTACCTAGCAAGAGTGGTGTTTGTACAAGGCTTGGGGTATAAACACTTGAGGGTTCCTTTCTTGAAACTTTGGGGTCGATTCTATCTTCTAACATCATCAAAGTTGCTGCTCAAACTCACGGTTTTTGGAAGCCTTAATTTGGCAGCTTACATTTGGTGTTTTGGAGTCCAAATCCAAGCAAGTGCGAAGGTAACTCAAAGCTTTGTGGGAGTCGACGTTAGAGGAAGTCCAACTTGGAAGCTTTGGCAACATTTCAGCCTTCAAACTCCTTTCATTCATCAACATCTAACTGCTGGAAGGAGGTAGTATTTGGCAGCCATTTGAGGTTGCCATATTGTGTTATTATATGTACACATAGCTTGTCTATTCACATAAGAATGATCCTCATGATTTGGGTTTGTTTTCATAACAAATGAATATATAGAAGATAAGATTTTCAGCTTTAAAATCGTTTTAAAAGCCATATATCCGCTGCGTTTTTTTTTCAGAATGTTTAAAAGGTTAAACATGGATTTTGTGTTCTAGCAAACCCGTCACCCGGCACAACATCAGCTTTCGAGCATGAGTCGGGGATATTGCATAAGACAAGATTCGAGTAAGGAAGGGTAATGAGTAAAGAGATGAATGAAAGAATGAACGTATGAAACGAACATTAACGAATGATCCTAATAATGTATGAAATGGAACCCTTGTCATTCGACCTCAGTAATCGTGGCTGTGTGCCATGAAGAGGGTAAAGTCTGACAGGATCTAGAATGAAGTGAAAGATAATGATGAATGATGAATGATGAATGTAATGAACGTAATGATGAAGATAATAATGTTATTATCTGTATGTACGTATGATGTGTGAACGCATGTATGTAACGGATGTTTTTATAAAGAAAGTAAAGAACGGTTTTACGAAAGAAAAGTAAGTTTTATCATAAAACTAGAACTCACTCAGCAACGCTGACTTTGATGTGTTTCCAGTTGGCAGGTATGTTGCTGAGGATGGCACGGGGCGGCTACTCAGCGTATTTTGGATGGCATCTTTATGTTTAATGCTTTTGTAATAAATGTGTCATGATATTGTTAAAAAGACGATTGTACTGATGTGCAAAAGTATTTTGATGAAATGAAATTATGTTTTAATGTTTCCGCTGCAACTATTTATGAAAGGAAAAATGTAATGTATGTTTTATGTGCGATGAATGACCAACTGTAAGCGTCCCGGGAACGGGCCTTACATGCTGAGAAGGATTGCTTTGAGCTTGTAGCAGATTCTTGCTTGTTTTGGCATTTGCTATGCTGAACATGAAATGAGATGTTCACTGATTGACTGGGTTGCTTTGCAATTGGAGAAGAGATCCGTATTGGTCTTGATTTAGCTTTTGGAAGCTTTTGTGACTTGACAATGTTAGGAGACATCTTGATCTGTGAGAAACCAACACGCACCTCTGTGATTGATTCAACATCTGAGCTTGTCCGGTCTCGTATACACAGATCTTTCTCCAACGGATCTTGATTGACACCTCCTATTGTGTCGGCTTCTCTTATAGGATTCTGATTGCTTGATGATTCGACAACCGTTCCTTCTTTAACAAACCTGACAGGAACAAACGAAGGAATGTTACCTGTTTTGAATTTGTTGAAGAAGGTTGGAGAAGTAACTGATATTGGTGATGAAGCATCAGAAGTGGAATCATCATTAATCTTCTTATCACACCCCTGCCTAAGGAATCCCAAACCTACAGGTGAATCCTGCACATCTCTAACCTCTTTAAGATTAGCGCTGCTTAAACCTACATTTAAACGATTAGTTTCTGTAGCTTCAATCAAATCATTTGTTGAATGAGGTCTGGGGATTGGTGAATAACATACAGTAGAAGGAGGTGGAACTGAATTAAATACAGCTTCACCATCAGATTTATATCCAATCCCATGTTTTACCCGCACCCCTTGTTGTTTAGCAATAAGCTCATCCTTTTTCATGTGTGAAAGGGTCCATTTATCAAGCTTTGTTTGAAGCTGAGTTGTTTCAAATTAAGCTAAAACAGCATTTTCTCTCAAAATATTAATTTCAACGTTACGCTCCAAAATGGTTCTTCTTAAAATATCATTTTCAGCCAATGCTTCATTAAGTTTCCTTGAAAAAGAAATTTTATTTTTCTTTAATTCCTGATTGATTATTTTTAATTCCTTTTCATTTTTCAGTAACAATCTGTTGGCCTTATAAATCCCAAATAATTTGATTTTGCAAGATAAAGAACACATATTCTGAACAGCCTCATAAGGAAGACCCATGATAGTTCGTTCTGCAGCTAAGCTCTTTTCACAATTGCAAACCCTTGTGATATTTTGTTGTTCCTCTTCTGTGACCTTCAGCATCTCGTCAGTCTCAGATTCTTTCTTTCTGTTATCAGCTTTTCCAGCCTTATCATTATCGGTTCTCAGAGAATCCAGTTTACTATCATTGTCGACTCTTAAAGCTTCACGATTCTCTTCAACAGTTTCTCTGAATTTAGAGTTTAAATTCGAATTAGTTCTCAATAACTTCAACTTTTCAATCATCTCTGTTTTGTAATCAAGTACTCTTGTTACAGAATATAACGTTGGATTATAGAATTTTAAAATTATGTAAGACACTTAAAAGGGCTTTAATTATTAAAATATGAATGATATCAAAAATACTAAATTTGAACTTTGTTAAATTTTGTAGATGGCCACCAACAATAATGAAAATAATGATATCCCGTCCGCTCACTCACTATCACTAAGGACCATTCTCCAAAAGTAACATCTAAACCATAATAACTGTATACATTGGTTTCGAAACTGGAGAATTGTTCTCAAGCAAGAGAAACGATCGAATATTTTAGACGATCTGATTCCCGTTCAACCTAATGAGGAGGAAGAGGAGGCCTATAATAATTGGGTAAAATATACTGAGGACTCGATCCAAGTGTCTTGCCTCATGTTGGCAAGTATGACTCCGAATCTCCAAAAGGAGTATGAACATCATGGAGCATACGACATGATTACCCAGTTGAAGGAAACGCTCCAACAACAAGAAAGGGTAGAGCTCTTCCAAACGGTTCGAGCACTCCATGCATGTCGTATGGATGACACCCAATCTGTTTCATCTTATGTACTTAAGATGAAAAGCCACATTGACCGCCTCGAAAGGCTGAATTGTCCCGTCTTGAAATAGTTGGCTACGGATTTGATCCTCAACTTTTTGTCAAAACGGTTTGAAAACCTTGTCATGAATTATAACATGAACGGGTGGGACAAGAACATAAGTGAGCTTCACTCTATGCTCAAAACTACCAAGGCGGCCATGGGTAAAAAGGCTTTACCCGTTCTCACCATCAATGAAGGTGGGAACAAGAAGAGGCCTCACCCTGCACCCAAGGCAAATGTTGCCAAGGGCAAAGGGTACGTTAGGTGAAAGGGGAAGGGAGTGGTAAGAGTGCCACCACCAAAACAAGCGGAGAAAAAGCAAAAGGTTGCTTCAAATGACCCATGCTTCAAGTGTGGGGAGATTGGACATTGGGCAAGAAATTGTCCAATCCATCTCAAAGAGTTGCAAGCTAAGAAGGATGCCGGGCAAACCTCAGGTACAATTTTCATGATTCATATTGATCTAAATTGATAGGATCAAATGTACCAATCTGTGATGATTTATGAACACAATTCAATGAAATTCACACAAAGTAATCAAATCAAAACAAGATATCAACAAAATTCAAGTTTTCATTAATATCAAGCTAAGACAATTACAAAGTATGAAAGCAGGTTCGAATACAATTCTTAGTTACCTACTACCAGTAAGTCTAAGCTATTTATAGTGAAAACAAAAAGTAAAGGAACTAACTAATTACACAAATAGTCCCTATACTATTACAAAATATTAAACGACAACTAAAGACAACATGTTAATCTTTCTTAGAGCACTAACAATACTCCCCCTTAGATTGACATGGCCTTCTGTCTTCAAAATCTTCAATCTTTGTCTTCTTTGTCTTTTCTTCCATCTTAAACTTTATCTTTTGTCATTTGTCTTCAACTCTTTGTCTTCGTCATTCAAAAAAATCTTCTGGTTCTTCTTTGACCTTAAACATCGGCTTCTGTTTATACATCTCTTTTTCTTTCAAAGCATTTGAAATTGCAGACTTGAATTTACTTGCAAGAATGCCTTGTTCGGGTTTAGCTTCATTCGTCTTAATCTCCATCTGGTTCATTCTCTCCAACGTATCTTTTGAAAGACATGAGATATCAATGTTAGCATATAACTCAATAGGCTTTTGACTTTCCTTTGAGTATACTTCTAGTACTCCTTTTCTTGATATTCTCATGAATTCAATATCTTTAATATCTTTCTTGAAAATGTTGGCATAAGCAAGATCCTTTCTCAGAGATATTCTTTCCATAGCTGCATTCATCACATTAATAATGGAAATGAAATATTTCTTGTCTTGCTCCGCTATTTCAGGAGATACTTTCTCAAATTTTTGTACAGACAAAAATGAGATATAACTCGGATGTAAAAGCTTTAGCTTAAAAACCCCAAACAAAGTAATCATGTCATCATCCCATCTTTCTAGATTTTTGACAACTTAAGCTCAAACGTCTCAGTGTTATAAAACCATCTGAGGATTGGCTTTGAGTTTTGATTACCATCTATCACTTTCAGACCAGGAGTTGTAACCTTCTCAAAATACTTGTCACAAAATTCAATCATAGAATGTTCCTCTTCTGATTATATCCCTTGAGCTTTTTATTATTCTTCAGAGTAACAAAATACTCCTTATCCTCTTGCTCACATCTTGTATTAAGAAAATTACTTGATCGATCCAATCCTCTTCTTAATAATTCTACAAACATCTTGCCACGTTTTGAATCAGAAGGATTGATCAGAGGTAATCTATTCAGCTCTTTCAAATCTTGCACTGGAAGTTTTATGATGCTAGAGTAAAAGTGATATACATCACACACAGCATTTACTCTCTTTATCAAAAATGCATCGAATACTTCATCATACTTCCATGCGATAATCTTTACTTGGTTGGTAAAATCTGGAGCAATCATAGCATTCAGCAGTTCAGCAACTGATTGTCCTCTTTGCAGTACGTTTCTTACCAAATCTCCAGTTGATCTTGAATTGTCAAAAATATGCCTTTGTTCAGTAGATGCTTTGTAAGCTTGTCTTTCTGGATCAGCAAACATTTCAATCAACTCTCTTCTGTGAACATGTGCATCACCAATTCTTGACATTTGTTTGATCTCCTGTGGTTTTAGCATTCTTGTTCTTTTTGTTATTTCAAGATACTGAGGATTAACTGTATCAAGTACAATCATCTTCTTCAATTGTTTCTCTGTCTCTTGAAAACTTCTGACAAGGTTTCTCAGTGATACAGATTGTAATCTTTTTAGTTTCCTCTAAGGGTAGTTTCTTGATTGCAACAATGATCTTAGAACTGGAATACTCATATCTTCTAGATCAGGATGGTGTAGCTCAGAGCTAGATAGTTCTTCTACATTAATCACTTCTTTTGCTCTTGTCCATTCACCATGCTCAATAACAATCTCATTTGGATCTACTGGTGCAACTGACTCTGCAGAAATACATTTCTCATATTCATCGTTAATCTGAGAAACAGTCAGTCCTTCCAAATATACACGATTGTATTTCATCTTCACAAGATAATTATATCTTTCTTCAAAATCTTATGGTACTTCATCTTGTTCATGAGTATGTTCTTGTGAAGAGAAATGTGATACAAATTGAGCTTCATCAATGTCTTCATCATCTAGAACTTCATCATACCAATCATCATTGTGTACTTCCTCAATATCTTCTAAAGCCTCAATCTGTTCTTGAACATTCTGTTCTTCAACAGTTTATTCAGTTCTTTGCATCTTAGAAGATGATTCAGTTAGAATTGTATCTTATATTTCATCCACTATTCTTTTGCCTTTTATCTGCTCAAGATTTTCATCAAGATTTATCTCAGTACTTATCACTTATACCGGTGAGATAGGCTTCTGAGCTACTTTTTCTTTCAGCAAATCATCTTTGAGTTTTTCATTTTCTTCAGTTAGTTTCTTGAACTTTTCCTCAAGAATGTCATAGTCTTTGATCATAACTTCAAAATTCTTGATTACATCTTCTTTATCTTTAGCAAACCTCACAATCTTTTCATCTTTTGAGGCATTTTCTTCAGTCAACTTTAAGTTTTCATCCTTAAGCTTTTGAATTTCTTTTTCAAGAGATATGTTTATCTCTTTCAGCCTTTCATTCTCCAATTTCAACTCTTCAAGCTCTTTCTCTTTACTAAGATTTTCTTCTTTCAATCTTTCCATCTCATCAATATTCACTATCTCCTCTGTTTGTACATACACATTGTGTGTCGTACTCACAGGAATTTCTTCTATTCCTTCGTTAAAATCAACTTCAAATACTGGATTGTATAATATATCATTCATGAAATCAAAATCAAAGGTTTGATTTTGTGAATTTATTTCATGTACGGCTTCATCATGAATGTCATCAACATTTCCTTCATCCATATTTTGTGGTTCATTGACAGTATCTTCATGAATGTCATCAACATTTCCTTCATCCATATTTTTTGGTTCATTGACACTATCATCATGAATGTCATCAATATTAGTTTCTTCAGCCATATTTTGAGGTTCATCTCCAGTATCTTCCTCATTTCTTTCCTCAATTTCTTCTTGATGTGCTTCAGTGGCACCATCATTTCCATCATCATCATCATTGTCATCACTTTCTTCACTTGATGAGCTTTCAGAAGCTTCATTCTCACTTTCTTCAGCATCATCATTATTATCATCATTTTCATTGTAATCATCATCATCTTCTTCTGATGAGCTTTCAGTAACATCATCCTCACTTTCTTCCTCATCTTCTACATCCTCAATGAGATCATTTGGATCTATTGGTTCTTCTTCAGATAGATGAAAGAGTTGCTGATTAACATCTACTTCATTCATTGATACATTCCTGATATACTCAAATACTGGAATGTTTTGAGCACCAGTGATCATTGCCAGTCTTTTATAAACAACATCTGACATGTGCTCTAACTTTAGCTTTTCACCAGTAACTCCTTCAGCATACAACTCTGGATTTGCTTCATTAATGAGCAATTGGAGGAATCTTGGGTACATCAAGTACTTATTCCTCACTCCTCTTTCAAGGTTGAAAATGAAACCATTCATTATCCACTTAGCCATATTGAATATTCTATTTGTGGCTAAGGCAATAATGGGAGATGCAATGTCTACAGGAAATGAATCCTAACCAACACTTCGTTTAGACATGCAATGTTGAAAAATATAGCATAAAATCTTCCAATGCTTATACACTCGAGCTTTGAAAAATTGTTTTTTGGGAAAATGATCTGGATGACCCATTTGTAGAAAAACCTCTTTACATTCATTAAAGGTATATTGTGATAAGTCTTCAGGGTCATTGTCACCAAGTCTTAAAGCTATTCTGATTGCTTCTTCAGATACTTCAAGCATTCTTTCTGTAGTAATAAAAGCTCTTAGTAGTTTGTTTCCTTCATCATCTCTTTCAAATTGTGCAGTTCTCCAGAATCTCTTAATCATTCTTCCATTGATCATTGATCTTGCACACATAGCATATACATATTTTGTTCTAAGCAGAAATCTAATAATTTCTTCATATCCAATGGCTTCTCTGTTTTCATCATCTAGGTAGGCAGCCACATTATGCTTTGTCTCAAACTTTAATTCTGCCATCTGCAAAACACAAAGAAAGTATTATGAGAACATTGAATATTGATTAATGAAATTTATTTCTACATATGACTTAGCAATTTTAATTTATAAATTTTTTTATTTAATTTTGACTTATTATTTTGACTTTTGATTTTGACTTTTGATTTTTACTTTTGAATTGAGATTTCAAGTTGTAAAACATTAATCTTTATTCATTTTGAATTCATTATCTAACATTTGAATTTTGATTTATTTATTTTAAAAAAAATTATTTTATTTTATTTTTTTTATTCAAATTTTAGTCTTGTCTGTTCATATTCTTCTTCTTCTATTGAAGAATCGACTGCTTTAACAATCATCAAATCATTTTCACTTTCAGATTAAGAACATTACATCAACATACTCGCAATCAAATTCTTATCAATAATCCAGAGTCAATTTTAGATATGATACACATTTGATTAGTTAAACTTTGAATTATATAGGGTTCGAACGCACAAATAGCATTCAAACGCCTATATCAATACTCTGATTTAACCAAAAATTTACATATTTGAATCACAAACTTACGTTTATAGATCCAAATACTATCTATAATCAACAGGATTTGATGCAATCGCAGATAAAATGAGAGTATGATGATAAGAGATAATCGCAAGTTCAGGGGTTTTGTCTGTGAAATTTTGAGTGAATGAGGAAATAAGCTTAAGTGTTCAATTTATATTAAGTGAAATTTTAGGCGCATGAGCCCTGTTTGGGCGTATGAAACCCTAAACTTCACTTATTTTTTAGACGCATGAGCGCTGTTTGTGCGTTTTGACTTAGATGCATGAGAACTATTCAGACGCATAAGCATTGTTTAGGCGCTTTTGCACTGTTCAGTCGCATGGACTTTTTGAAACGTCTAACACTTGTAATTTTGAAACTTTTCAACAATTTAGACGCATGAGACATGTCAAACGTCTAACACTTGGTCAAAATCAAATTCATTAACTGTTTAGGCGCATGGGATTTATAACAAACGCCCAACACTTGATTAGAATCATGAACTTATAACAACTGTTTAGGCGCATGGAATGTGAGAAACGCCCAACACTTGTATAATTCCATAGATTTATTACAACTGTTTAGATTTATTACAACTGTTTAGATTTATTACAACTGTTTAGATTTATTCCATAGTAGTTTACTTTTGCTCAAAAAGTAGTTTTCTTGGAATTCGAAAAGCTTTTGAAGGTAAATTGTCTTCGGAAGTTTTAATGAAAAACTTCCGAAGCTAAAATGGCTTCGGAAGATTATCCTGAGAGTCTTGAAAATTTATGCTTCGGAAGAGAAATAAACACTTGGATGCTTTGTATAAGAATCAACAAAGCTTCCGAGAGTTAATTTTGCTTCGGAAGGAAAAAGTCCTTTAAAAACAAAAAAGTGTCTGAGACAAGAATTTAAGCTTCGGAAGATGGGTTTAGACTTCTTCCGAAGGTAAAATCTCTTAGACAGTTATTTATTTTGAAGACATGATTTTCTTCCGAAGATAAAATTTTATCTTCCGAAGTATCAGAAAATTTTCAAGAATCTAAGGAAAGTCTTCAAAAAGAATTTTACATCCAAAGAAAACGTGAGCTTATGAAAGTGATAAACTAGACAACTTAGGACACACTTATTTTAAGAAGAAATAATTAGAATTAGCTTTAAGAAAAAGTCTACTCAAAGTTAATCATCCCAATAGCTGATATCAGATATTTAAATCTCTGTTCATCAAAAGCTTTTGTAAACAGATCAGCATATTGTTCATCTGTATGAACTTTGACTAGTTTAATTAATCCCTTTTCATAGTTATCTCTTATTAAATGATACCTGATGTTGATGTGTTTGGTCCTTGAGTGCTGCACAGGGTTCTCAGTGATAGAGATAGCACTATTGTTGTCTATGTGGATAGGAGTCTCTTTGAAGTTAAATCCATAGTCCAGCATCTGATTTTGAATCCAAAGCACTTGAGCACAGCAGCTTGCAGCAGCAATGTATTCAGCCTCAGCAGTTGATGCAGACACACAGGATTGTTTCTTACATTGCCATGAGACAACCCTTCCACCAAGGAATTGACACCCCCCAGATGTAGACTTTGCAGTCATGTTGCAACCACCATAATCACTATCTGTATAAGCATACAGATTAAAGTCAGAATTCTTTGGATACCATAAACCAAGTGTTGAAGCACCTTTGAGGTATCTTAGAATCCTTTTGACAGTGATTAAGTGAGACATCTTAGGGTTGGCTTGATATCTTGCACAAATACATGTAGCAAACATGATATCAGGCCTGCTAGCAGTAAGATAGATAAGAGACCCAATCATAGCCCTGTATAAATGTTCTCTTCTTCCTCTTAGATGACTTTAACTGAGAAGACTGGTCTTCAGCACCTTGTTGATCATCATTGTCTTTCTCAGTTGGGTGTTCCTCCCTCACAGGTTCAGAAGGAGAGGGAGTTTGACCCTGCCTTGGATCAGAAGATGAAGCTTGCTGAGGCTCAGCTGGAGGTCCTGGTTGAGGTGTCTCAGGTTGTTCAAACTTAACCTCCACTTCAGGTGGGACTTGACTTGGAAGAGAGTGCAAGTCAATCAGTTCACCACTCTTAATCTTCTGCTTGATCACCCTTATATGCTCATCCATTGTGGATAGAGACATAGGGCCAAGTCTCCTTCCGGAGAATCCATATAGCTTCAAGAAGCTCATCATCCTTTGTCTGTCAGCAGACTTCTTTACACTCTTTTGAATGATGGCTCTTGACTTTGCAGCTTCTTCCCTTAGCTTCCTTTTGGTTGTCTTTCTTTCTTTGACTAGCTCAAGCTCAAGTTGCTTTAGGTACTCAAACTCAATGAAGTCATAGGACAGGGGAAGAAGTGCATCTGCCTGATAGAAGCCTATGGCACTCAGGTAGTTGATCATCTTCATCCTATCTTCTTCTTTGTCTACCTGAGGTTCTTGTGGAGCCACATCTTCCTGTGCAGGACTTTCTTGAACTGGAGAGAGAGTGGGAGCATGCTTGTAGAGTCTTTTCTGTCTCCTCTCCTCTTTGAATTGGAGAAGTAGCCTTGCATCCTCTTTTTCT
Organism: Flaveria ramosissima; assembly: GCA_025215565.1. Classification (NCBI taxonomy): domain Eukaryota; kingdom Viridiplantae; phylum Streptophyta; class Magnoliopsida; order Asterales; family Asteraceae; genus Flaveria; species Flaveria ramosissima. The sequence continues at coordinate 31,427,962 of CM046035.1, forward strand.
TTCATCTCTCTTGACACTTCCATGTCAGCCAGTTCATTCAGTTCTTCTAAGGGGAGGGAGATGATTTCATCAATATCATAGTTCCTGGTCTGTAAATAAGTAATCCTCACTGCCCTTAACTCATCATCTTGAGTATTTGGTCTGGGGGCAGCCCTGATTGTAGCTTGCATAAAGCTTGATGACCCAGAGGAACTTTCTCCCCTTAGCTTCCTTTTCCTCTCTCTCTCTTCCTCCTCAATTTCCTCAGGAGTCATTATCCTTTTCCCTTTGTCACCCACAGACCTTTGTGACTCAGGGTGGATAAAGGCTTGGCCTTCATTGCTTGGTGTAGCTTCCATGCTCTGGCCAGAGAGAGGCTGAGAAACACCTTCACCAGCAGGTGTCTCAGAAGGAGTTTGAACCTCTGCAGCAGTTGTTGATAATGAGAGAGGGGTCTCAGGTTCTGCCACTGGGCCTTCAGTCAAGGTTTCCCCTATGAAACTAATCTTAGGGTCCACCTCAACATCCAGTTGATCGATGACATTGCCTGATTGCCTAAGTCTCCTTCTTAGAGTGAACTCTTCAAGGATTCTATCTTGGATTCTTTGAGCCAATCTGTCAGCGTGTCTTGAATTGCTTGGATTGACAAGTGGCATGTTGACTAGATCCAATCTTTCATAGAAGTTCAGGCTTTGAAAATCAAACACCTCTTGTTGCTCTTGAACTCTGTGAAGGATAAGGGCTCTTCTGTCAGCATCATACCTCCACCTGATGATGTAGTTTGAAGTTCCTTGTGGTGGAGATGATACAGCCCTTGGTATACCTTCCTCAAAGAGACTCCTGATGATAGAGTCTATAGAGTCCACAATAATGTGAACTTGAGGAAGTTGCTGAGAATGCACAACAGCAAGTGAGGATGGTGAGTCCTCTATGTCCATTCTCTGTGAAGAACCCCCAGGTTCTGTGGCTGTAATAACTTTCTCCCCCTTTTTGGTAGCATCACCCACTTGCATAGGTGAGCTGGAGGATAAGTCAATCACTTCCACAGGTTCTTGTGTTCCTGGTTGAGCTCTCCTTAAAGGTCTCCCAGCTAGTTTTTCCTTTAGATATGAAATCTGAAGTTGCTGATCATTGACCCTATTTTGTAAGGTAGTCACCTGAGATTCCAGGTGACTAACCTTAGAGACTAAATAGGAGCATGTTTTTGACAATTTCTGCACCTTTAGTCTCAAATTCCCCTCTTCTTCATCAGAAGAATCATTGGGGGATGAGATGATTGGACCAAAGTCCTCTCTCTCACCACCAGCTTGAGGTTCTTGGCTGCTGGTTTTTCTCTGCTCACTAGCAATCTCAGTTGAGATGCCAGTGGGCTGAGTTGCCATGGTTGAGGTCTTAATGATGTAATCACTTTCAAAAGTGAGAGCCTCTTCCATATGGACATCCTGAACATGTTCAGAAGTGCCCACCTCAGTAACAGGTGACTGATGTGGGATAGACTGAGGAGAGTCAGAGTTACTCATCTCTCTTTGAGTAGGGGAGGAGAAGAGAGACTCATGGTACTCACTGAATCCTAAGTCTTCATCAGTATAAGAGGATAGGTTGGGAATTGGTTGGTTTAGATCTAAAGGATGGGGATGGTAACTGTCCTCTGAAGGTTGTTCACTTGAGTGTTGAGACTTAGAGTGAAGGTTTAAGGCTATTGAGCTTGTGAGCTCATCAGGGTGAGCATGAGGAACCTCAGCCCTGATAGGTGAAGAAATGGGAGTGGTTTGCTCCTCAGGGGAAGTGGGAGCTCTAGTGTCCACTTCCTCCTGTAAGGTTGAGTATATGGGGACCTGCACAGACTCAATAGCCTGAGCAGGGGTTCGTTTGGATTTTCTTTGGTAGGTGAGGGTGATTTGTGGTCTTTTTAGTGGTAAAGAGAAAGAAGGTGTGTGTTCAACACTAGCTTGTGTTGCTAGGTTGTCACCTTGAGCAATGAGCTCTAACATTTTGGGGACTAGGGCTGTTTCTACCCCTGAGAAGCCTACAGTTGGCTTCTTCATTATTTTAAAGATGCCGGGCTTCATCTGTCCCAATTTAAGAATATTACTTGTTTCCCTTAACTGTGAGCCCAGTTCACAGTTGAGAATGTGTTGAACATATCAAGGAAACATGTAATACTCTAAGGAGTCCAAGTTTGAAAGTAAATTAGTATAAACAAATTGAGAATACCTGAACTTGACCCCCTGAACCATTCCATGAACTATAAAGGAGAGATCCTCAGGAATCTGGTCCCACCCACCATGCTTGTTTGATAAGCTGTGGATAACCACATGGAGCAGGTATTTCCACTTGGATGAGACCTTCCCTTTCCTGAAGGTCTTTACAGAGAAATCTCCCTCATAGCCCATCTGCTCAAAGGAATGATTAACAGCTTCCTTTGGGAAGGACAACTCACCTTCTTCAGTATCCAGCTGCAAATGATGATTGATGATGGCCGGAGTGATGAAGATTGTCCTCCCTTGCACTCTGGCAGATAGTGCCTTCTCCCCATCCATAATGACCTCTTGGCAGGTCTTCTAGAATTCAAGCAAGTGATCCTCATACAGAGTAGGATCAATGGTCAGGGAGGTGAAATAGTTGGATAGAGTTAAGAATTGGCAAATCTCTGAGAAACTTGCATCTTTCTCTGAGCTTAACAGAGCAACTTGATTATGTTGCCTGTGAAGTTGCATGGAGAAATCTGGGTTGTTTCTGCGGTTAAGGTTGGCCATTTCAGAAGCTTAAGGGTGAAGAAAGGTAGAAAGCAAAGGCGGTTTAGAGAATTAGGTTAGAGGAATAGCTTGGAATTCATAAACTTTGAAATCTGGAAGTCGGTCCCACCTCTGAAAAAGTAGTTTACTTTTGCTCAAAAAGTAGTTTTCTTGGAATTCGAAAAGCTTCCGAAGGTAAATTGTCTTCGGAAGTTTTAATGAAAAAGCTTCCGAAGCTAAAATGGCTTCGGAAGATTTTCCTGAGAGTCTTGAAAATTTATACTTTGGAAGAGAAATAAACACTTGGATGCTTTGTTTAAGAATCAACAAAGCTTCCGAGAGTTAATTTTGCTTCCGAAGGAAAAAGTCCTTTAAAAACAAAAAAGTGTCTGAGATAAGAATTTAAGCTTCGGAAGATGGGTTTAGACTTCTTCCGAAGGTAAAATCTCTTTGACAGTTATTTATTTTGAAGACATGATTTTCTTCCGAAGATAAAATTTTATCTTCCGAAGTATCAGAAGATTTTCAAGAATCTAAGGAAAGTCTTCAAAAAGAATTTTACATCCAAAGAAAACATGAGCTTATGAAAGTGATAAACTAGACAACTTAGGACACACCTATTTTAAGAAGAAATAATTAGAATTAGTTTTAAGAAAAAGTCTACTCAAAGTTAATCACCCCAATAGCTGATATCAGATATTTAAATCTCTGTTCATCAAAAGCTTTTGTAAACAGATCAGCATATTATTCATCTGTATGAACTTTGACTAGTTTAATTAATCCCTTTTCATAGTTATCTCTTATTAAATGATACCTGATGTTGATGTGTTTGGTCCTTGAGTGCTGCATAGGGTTCTCAGTGATAGAGATAGCACTATTGTTGTCTATGTGGATAGGAGTCTCTTTGAAGTTAAATCCATAGTACTGCATCTGATTTTGAATCCAAAGCACTTGAGCATAGCAGCTTGCAGCAGCAATGTATTCAGCCTCTGCAGTTGATGCAGACAGAGGATTGTTTCTTACATTGCCATGAGACAACCCTTCCACCAAGGAATTGACACCCCCCAGATGTAGACTTTGCAGTCATGTTGCAACCACCATAATCACTATCTGTATAAGCATACAGATTAAAGTCAGAATTCTTTGGATACCATAAACCAAGTGTTGAAGCACCTTTGAGGTATCTTAGAATCCTTTTGACAGTGATTAAGTGAGACATCTTAGGGTTGGCTTGATATCTTGCACAAATACATGTAGAAAACATGATACCAGGCCTGCTAGCAGTAAGATACATAAGAGACCCAATCATAGCCCTGTATAAATGTTCATCGACACACTCCCCCTCAAGATCAGGTCCAAGGGAGTGGTTTTTGGCTATGGGTGTCTTAGCAATCTTATAATCAGTCATGTTGAACCTCTTGAGTATGTCTTGAACATACTTTGACTGACTTATGAAGATGCCATCTTCAACCTGCTTCACTTGAATTCCCAGAAAGAAATTGAGTTCTCCCATTGAACTTATTTCAAATCTGTCTTTCATCAGCTTCTCAAAGTCTTTGTAGAGCTTTGGATTAGTTGAACCAAAGATGATGTGATCTACATATACTTGAACTAGCAATAAGTCATTTCACTGTCCTTTGATGAAGAGAGTTCCATCTATAGTACCTCTCCTGTATCCATGTTTACAAAGATACTCAGATACTGTCTCATACCACTTTCTTGGTGCCTGATGCAGTCCATAGAGAGCTTTGTCAAGCTTGCAGACATAATCAGGATGATCAGGGTCTATAAAACCAGGTGGCTGTTGACATAAACCTCTTCATCAATCACTCCATATAAGAAAGCACACTTTACATCAAGTTGAAAGACCTTGAAGTTCTTGGATGCAGCAAATGCCAGGAATATCCTAACAGCTTCTAATCTTGCCACAGGAGCAAAGACATAAGTGTAGTCAATTCCTTCTTCTTGTGTGTATCCTTGAACAACTAGTCTTGCCTTGTTCTTGATGATGATTCCTCTATCATCCTTCTTATTCCTAAAAACCCATTTGGTTCCAATGGTAGTCTTCCCGTGAGGAAGAGGACAAAGGTTCCAAACTTTCTGCCTTTTGAATTGAAGCAGCTCTTGTTGCATAGCTTCAACCCAACTTCCATCCTTTAGAGCTTCATCAACTTTCTTTGGCTCTATCTGAGATAAGAAACAAGAGTGAAGACAAACATTTGCTTCATGGATTTGTCCTCTTGTTCTTACCCCTGTGACAACATCTCCAATGATGTTTGTGGTGGGGTGAGACTTGTGGATCCTTAGCTGAGGGATCACAGCAAGTTGCTGAGAAAGATCCAAATTTGAGAAATTTAGATCTGGCATAGATGATTCACCCTCCACATTATCACACTTATCAAAATTAACTTGATCCTATGAGTGTGTGACATCATTGATGTTGTCATCTATGGTGTGGTTATTAGCATCAAGAAATTCCTGATCACTATCACCATCACCATTGTTGTCTTCTACAATTAAGGTATCTTTATCTGGTTGTGGAGCCTCTGAGCTGGAATTTGAAGGCATACCAGATGTATCAGCTGAATTTGTCATTGTGGTGCTGATAGAGACCTCATTTTCTGAAGTAGTTCCAACTAAAGCTGAAGATGTATGAGTTGAGGGTCTTCCTAGCTCAAATCTTGGATCAGGATCACCTGTATTTAAATTTTCTGCAGATCCTGAAACATTCTCATAAGATTTGTTAAAACATTTGGTAACGAAATCAAGATCAAACAGCCAATCAGGACCAGAACCAGCCACACAGGGTGTGTGTTCATTGAAGGTCACATTGGCTGACTCCTCAACAATTCTAGTTCTGAGATTGTATACTCTATAAGCCTTAGCTTGGGAAGAGTATTCAATGAAATGTCCATCATCTGATTTCTCAGCAAACTTGGCAATTTGATCCTTGGTATTCAAGATGGTGCAGGGACATCCAAATGACCTAAGAAAACCAATGAAAGGTTTCCTCTTGTGCCAAAGTTCATAAGAAGTCTTACCATGTGTCTTAACTACTAAAACTTTGTTTTGCACATAGCAAGCAGTATTTACTGCCTCTGCCCAGAAGGTGATGGACAGTTTAGAGTCAGACAACATAGTTCTTGCAGCAACTCCGTTCTGTTGAGGAGTCTTGGGAGCACTATATTGTCTTGTAATACCTTTTTCATCACAAAATGTATCAAGGATTTGGTTCTTGAATTCAGTTCCTTGATCACATCTTATGGTTTTGGACTTGTGATCACATTGATTCTCAACTTTTAAGATGAAATTCTTCAGAATCTCAGGGGTTTCATCCTTAGTTCTAAGAAAGAAAACCCAAGTGAATCTTGTAAAATCATCTGTGATCACTAAACAATAAGAGGTCCTTCCTAGACTCATTACACTAGTGGGTCCAAAGAGATCCATATGTAACAAGTGTAGGGGAGTAGTGATGGAGTTCCTTTCCTTAGGCTTGTGAGATACCTTGTGTTGCTTCCCTTTCAGGCATGCAACACAATGATCATCACTTGTAAACTCTTTCTTTGGCATTCCAGTTACCAAATCATGTTTAATTAATTATTCATGTTCTTAAAATTTACATGGCACATTCTTTCTATGCCATAGGAAAGACTCATCACTATTTGCTTTAGATAGAAAGCATGAAACTTCTCCAGAGGGAGATGTTTCTTCCAAATCCATCTTGTACATGTCCCTTTCCTGGGGGCTCTGAGGGATATGCTCATGAGGAATGACCACTCCAGGCTTGAGAACAATGCACTCATGCTCAGTAAAGAGCATGTTATGACTCTGATCACAAAATTGGGATACACTCAGAAGATTGTTACCCAAGCTCCTGAACAAAGTTTACCTTTCAATGCTGAGCTTACCATTTGTGACCTTGCCCCTTCCTGAAATGTAACCACCTTCATCTCCTCCAAAAGCAACTGGTCCTCCATCAATTCTCTCAAAATTATAGAGTAGAGACCTATTGCCTGTCATTTGCCTGGAAGAGCCACTGCCAATTATCCAATTAAATTCCTGCTTGTCTTGTTGAGTTGTTCCTGCACAAAGAAAATGATTAGTTACATTGGAAACCCAAGCCTTACTGTCTTGGGCTCACTAAGTGTAATAGAAGTATGCCACAGTAATAGATCCTAGGTTTTACTAGGGGGATCTTCAGCTGTTATGATTGAAACTTCAGTCATTTGGTCTTCTTAGACTTCCACACCGCCTTTGGAGTCTTGACTTGACCTCAAAACCTTAGAAGCTTTTGGGACTTCACAGTTTTGATGACTGACACCTTCGGAAGATTCTACAGTCACTGCAGCAGACTTCAGTGCTTCGAAGAACTCCTTTCTTCCGAGACCAATTTTACTTTCCGAAGGTAATTTTCCATTTACCTTCTTCTTTGATTTGGAGCTTCCTAGGAAACAGACTTTTCCTTCGAACTTGAATCTCTTGAGACTCTTTGAAGTCTTTATTGGTCATTGGATAGTACTTTTAGGATTGTATGGGCAATCCTTAGCAATGTGAGAGGTACTGTAAGGATTCCTTAAGTCTGATGCAACCCAAAACATCCAAGTGTCTCTGCAACATGCACTAAGTACTGAAGTGAAGAATGCTTTGGAAGTTTTACACAATGCATTAGAAAATACTCTAAGTGTAAAATCTTCCGAAGCCAAGACCATATCTTCCGAAGCCAAACATGAAGTCTTCCGAAGCTTCAGAGACAAAGTCTTCCGAAGCTTCAACCTATGAAGACAGATTTCTTCCGAAGACTTTTAGTACACATGCTTTATCTGATGTACTTCCATAAAGCACCTTTTCCGCTGCATCTCTGTAAAGTCACCAACTTACATGAGTTGGTGAAAAGGTCCATGCTTTTGGTAACTGTACATTGAGGTCTTGAGTCTGTAACTTTCCACTTTATGTACTTTATCCTTTTTGTAATGTATAAGGATGTGAGCTATGGCATGTCATAGTCACAAGGTCAAAAGGCAGATATGCCTTTTGATCCTACAATTGATTTTGTTAGTGTCTAGTCAATTGTATCCAGCTGGCTTTCAAAGTATAGCCGGCTGTAGGTTGTAGTATAAGTAATTCAAGTTCTTGTATCTTTCTTTATGCTTTGTAACACTTGTAAAAGAACTTGAGAAAGCAATATACTGCCTCCTTGAAACCCATACTCTCTTGTTCTGTCTCTTTGCTTTACTTGTGTTCTTTGTATCACTTTGGTTAACCCAGTTCACTGTTTGATTAAAGTTTAGTTAATCTCCTCATTGTGTTGTTGTGTTGTAATTGTGTTAAAGCCCTTAAACGGTCATGCAATTGGTATCAGAGCATTCCAGGCTCTTGATATAAGATCTAACCATCTTAAGATCCCTCACACACACAAAAACTAAACCTTTCAAATGCCTTCCATCTCAAAGACTGATATGGAGACTGGAACCATGAACAAATCCCCACTGATCACTCTTGATGATTTTGACACCTGGTGCATGAGAATGGAAGGCTTCATCAGGTCTCTTGATTCAAGAATGTGGGAATCTGTTGAGAATGGACCTTTCATACCCAGCACCCTCTCTGCTACTGGTGCTGGTATGATTCCAAAAGATGTGGCCAACTACTCAGATGAAGATAGAAAAAGAGTAGAGATTGATAGGAAGGCCATGACTGCTCTTCAGACTGCTCTCCCAAACTCTGTATACAAGGTTTAAGAAGTGCAAGACAGCTAAACAGCTGTGGGATGCACTGAAGCTGATGTATGAAGGCTCCTCTGAAGCCAAGGAGAACAAGAAAGATCTTCTAAAGCAGCAGTTTGAAAATTTCACCTTCAAAGCAGGTGAAACCATGACCCAACAATACTTCAGGTATGTTGAGATTGTGGATACCCTAGTGGATGGAGGAGTTCCTCTTGAGAACAGGGACATTGTAAGGAAGTTCATGTCCTCACTTCCTAGGCAATGGACACACTATTGTGTGGTAATCAAGAGGACTGAGAACCTTAAACTCTTACTCTGACAGAGTTGTATGGGATTCTCAGTGGATACCAGATGGAGATGAACATGCAAGGTTCATCTGGCAACTCCAACAATCAAATGGGTTCAGCCCTTCATGTGGTTGAAAGGGACAGCATAGAACCCCAACATCATCTCATATGCTACCCTGACAACTCACAAAAGGGTCCTTTCATCACCTTCCCAGAGACACCAAGGGAGAACTTTACTCAAGGAAGCCCATTCCAAGAGACAAGTTCTTCTCAAGCCTTTGTGTCTACTGATGAAAGCTTTGGGAATTATCTCTTCACTCTTGAAGACCTGGACTGTATCCATCCAGATGACCTGGAATACATGGAGATAGTTCAGCAGATGGCTCTCCTCACTCACAGAGCCAAGAAGTTCTACAAGAGAACAGGAAGAAGATTTCCAAGCAATGCTACCAGTGGTAAGTTTGGGCTGGATAAAAGCAAAGTTAAGTGTTACAACTGTAACCTTATGGGCCACTTTGCTAGGGAGTGTAAGGCACCTAAAGCAAATGGGGGCCAAACACAACCCAGACCAAACTACACTGACAAAGCCCCTAAGACTGAGAAGCCAAAGCAACATGCTGCTGTTGCTGTTGAAGAGGGAGGCTTTGACTGGAGCTTTCAGGTGGAAGATGCTTCTCCAAACCAAGCACTGATGGCTGACCATGATGAAGCCAAAGGTATTGGAACATCTCTGTACTCCTGAATGCATTGCTAAAGTAAATAGATACAGGTCCTACAACTTAGAGATGAGATCTGATCTTGAGTCATTAAACATATTAAAATCTGATTTTAGAAAGTCTGAAAATGATTACAAGTTAAAGATAGAGGACTTGGAGAAAACCATTTCAGTACTAAAACATGAACATACAGATTTTAGAACTCAGATCCAAGATCTCATAACTAAGTTGACTGAGTGCCAGGCTGAGCTTGTGATCAGCAAAGCCAAGGCAGAGAAAAGTGTTCTTGAAGAAGAGACCTTCAAGAACATGATATCCTCATCCCTGCACAACAAAGTGTGCTATCAAAATAGACAGGGACTGGGATCAAATGAGATAGCTCCTCCACACACAATCTTGTCTGTAAGATCTCCTAGGTGTGGAACTTGTGAAGATGAGCTTCCTCTCATAGATCCTATAATTGAGGATGATGAAGAAGTGATAGTGAAGAATTCCTCTGAGAAGAGTGAAGAAGAGGATTCTTCCAAGGGCCACTATCCTTCTGAGGAGAAGAAATCTACTGTGATGACCAAGTCCAAGAGAAAGAACTTGATCAGGAAGAGCAAGAGGAAAGCAAAGAAGGCTCAAGAAATCAAGGCTACTTTTGATGCTAAGCAGAAACAAGTTTTTATCTCTGCAGGTTTCAAAGTAGTAAGGACTGAAGACATCAACCAAGACTCCTCAGCTAAGAGTCCTGGTTCTTGTTCAAATCATCTCAGTGCAAAGAAGAAGACTGAGCTGCTGTGTACCACTGCTGCACAGCCTGGACCATCAAACTCCAAGAACAGTTCACACCCAAAAGAACTGTCTCAGCATCTACCAAGATGAAGGTGGAGAAAGGATGTGACCAAAGCCAGTGTTGCTCTCAAAAGGAGACTCCTTTGAAGAAGAAAATGTTATGTGTCATGTGTGAAAGTACTTCTCACATTGCTAAGGATTGCCCATACAATCCTAAAAGTACTGTCCACATGACCAATACAAAGACTTCAAAGAGTTTCAAGAAGTCTCAAGCTTCGGAAGGAAAGTCTGTTTCCTTCGGAAGCTCCAAATCAAAGAAGAAGGTAAATGGAAAATTACCTTCGGAAGTAAAATTGGTCTCGGAAGAAAGGAGTTCTTCCGAAGCACTGAAGTCTGCTGCAGTGACTGTAGATCTTCCGAAGGTTCAGTCATCAAAACTTGTGAAGTCTCAAAAGCTTCTAAGGTTTTGAAGGTCAAGTCCAAGACTCCAAGGTGGTGTGGAAGTCTAAGAAAGACCAAATGACTGAAGTTTCTCCATCAACAACAGCTGAAGATCCCCATAGTACAACCATAGGATCTATTACTGTTGCATTACCTTCTATTACACTTAGTGAGCCCAAGACAAGTAAGGCTTGGGTTTCCAAATGTAACTAATCATTTTCTTTGTGCAGGAACAGCTCAAGACAAACAGGAATGTCTGGATAATTGACAGTGGCTGTTCCAGGCACATGACAGGCAATAGGTCTCTACTCCATAATTTTGAGAGAATTGATGGAGGACCAGTTGCTTTTGGAGGAGATGAAGGTGGTTACATTTCTGGAAGGGGCAAGGTCACAAATGGTAAGCTCAGCATTGAGAAGGTAAACTTTGTTAAGGAGCTTGGGTACAATCTTCTGAGTGTATCCCAATTTTGTGATCAGAGTCATAACATGCTCTTTACTGAGCATGAGTGCATTGTTCTCAAGCCTGGTGTGGTCATTCCTCATGAGCATATCCTGCTCAGAGCCCCCAGGAAAGGGAACATGTACAAGATGGATTTGCAAGAAACATCTCCCTCTGGAGAAGTTTCATGCTTTCTATCTAAAGCAAATAGTGATGAGTCTTTCCTATGGCATAAAAGAATGTGCCATGTAAACTTTAAGAACATGAATAAATTAATTAAACATGATCTGGTAACTGGAATGCCAAAGAAAGAGTTTACAAGTGATGATCATTGTGTTGCATGCCTGAAAGGGAAGCAACACAAGGTATCTCACAAGCCTAAGGAAAAGAACTCCATCACTACTCCCCTACACTTGTTACATATGGATCTCTTTGGCCCCACCAGTGTAATGAGTCTAGGAAGGACCTCTTACTGTTTGGTGATCACAGATGATTTTACAAGATTCACTTGGGTCTTCTTCCTTAGAACTAAGGATGAAACCCCTGAGATTCTGAAGAATTTCATCTTAAAAGTTGAGAATCAATGTGATCACAAGGTCAAAACCATAAGATGTGATCAAGGAACTGAATTCAAGAACCAAATCCTTGATACATTTTGTGATGAAAAAGGTATTACAAGACAATATAGTGCTCCCAGGACTCCTCAGCAAAACGGAGTTGCTGAGAGGAGAAACAGGACACTTATTGAAGCTGCAAGAACTATGTTGTCTGACTCTAAACTGCCTATCACCTTCTGGGCAGAGGCAGTTAATACTGCTTGCTATGTGCAAAACAGAGTTTTAGTAGTTAAGACACATGGTAAGACTCCTTATGAACTTTGGCACAAGAGGAAACCTTTCATTGGTTTTCTCAGGTCATTTGGATGTCCCTGCACCATCTTGAATACCAAAGATCAAATTGCCAAGTTTGCTGAGAAATCAGATGATGGACACTTCATTGGATACTCTTCTCAAGCTAAAGCTTATAGAGTATACAATCTCAGAACTAGAATTGTTGAGGAGTCAGCCAATGTGACTTTCAATGAGCACACACCCTGTGTGGCTGGTTCTGGTCCGGATTGGCTGTTTGATCTTGATTTAGTTACCAACTGTTTTAACAAATCTTGTGAGCATGTTTCAGGATCTGCAAAAATTTAAATACAGGTGATCCTGATCCAAGATTTGAGCTAGGAAGAACCTCAACTCATACATCTTCAGCTCCAGTTGGAACTACTTCAGCAAATGAGGTTTCTATCAGCACAACAATGACAAATTCAGCTGATACATCTGGTATGCCTTCAAATTCCAGCTCAGAGGCTTCTCAACCAGATAAAGACACCTCAATTGTAGAAGACAACAATGGTGATGGTGATAGTGATCAGGAATTCCTTGATGCTAATAACCACACCATAGATGACAACATCAATGATGTCACACACTCATTGGATCAAGTTAATCTTGATAAGTGTGATAATGTGGAGGGTGAATCTTCCAGGCCAGATCTAAATTTCTCAAATTTGGATCTTTCTCAGCAACTTGCTGTGATCCCTCAGCTAAGGATCCACAAGTCTCACCCCACCACAAACATCATTGGAGATGTTGTCACAGGGGTAAGAACAAGAGGACAAACCCATGAAGCAAATGTTTGTCTTCACTCTTGTTTCTTATCTCAGATAGAGCCAAAGAAAGTTGATGAAGCTCTAAAGGATGGAAGTTGGGTTGAAGCTATGCAACAAGAGCTGCTTCAATTCAAAAGGCAGAAAGTTTGGAACCTTTGTCCTCTTCCTCATGGGAAGACTACCATTGGAACCAAATGGGTTTTTAGGAATAAGAAGGATGATAGAGGAATCATCATCAAGAACAAGGCAAGACTAGTTGTTCAAGGATACACACAAGAAGAAGGGATTGACTACACTGATGTCTTTGCTCCTGTAGCAAGACTAGAAGCTGTTAGGATATTCCTGGCATTTGCTGCATCCAAGAACTTCAAGGTCTATCAACTTGATGTAAAGTGTGCTTTCTTATATGGAGTGATTGATGACGAGGTTTATGTCAAACACCACCTGGTTTTGTAGACCCTGATCATCCTGATTATGTCTGCAAGCTTGACAAAGCTCTTTATGGGCTGCATCAGGCACCCAGGAAGTGGTATGAGACACTATCTGAGTATCTTTGTAAACATGGATACAGAAGAGGTACTATAGATGGAACTCTCTTCATCAAAGGAAGGGAAATGACTTATTGCTGGTTCAAGTATATGTAGATGACATCATCTTTGGTTCAACTAATCCAAAGCTCTGCAAAGACTTTGAGAAGCTGATGAAAGACAGATTTGAAATGAGTTCAATGGGAGAACTCAATTTCTTTCTGGGAATTCAAGTGAAGCAAGTTGAAGATGGCATCTTCATAAGTCAGTCAAAGTATGTTCAAGACATACTCAAGAGGTTCAACATGACTGATTGTAAGATTGCTAAGACACCATAGCCAGAAACCACTCCCTTGGTCCAGATCTTGAGGGGGAGTGTGTAGATGAACATTTATACAGGGCTATGATTGGGTCTCTTATGTATCTTACAGCTAGCAGGCCTGATATCATGTTTGCTACATGTATTTGTGCAAGATATCAAGCCAACCCTAAGATGTCTCACTTAATCACTGTGAAAAGGATTTTAAGATACCTCAAAGGTGCTTCAACACTTGGTCTATGGTATCCAAAGATTCCTAATTTCAATCTGTATGCCTATACAGATAGTGATTATGGTGGTTGCAACATGACTGCAAAGTCTACATCTGGGGGATGTCAATTCCTTGGTGGAAGGGTTGTCTCATGGCAATGCAAGAAACAATCCTGTGTGTCTGCATCAACTGCTGAGGCTGAATACATTGCTGCTGCAAGCTGCTGTGCTCAAGTGCTTTGGATTCAAAATCAGATGCTGGACTATGGATTTAACTTCAAAGAGACTCCTATCCACATAGACAACAATAGTGCTATCTCTATCACTGAGAACCCTGTGCAGCACTCAAGGACCAAACACATCAACATCAGGTATCATTTAATAAGAGATAACTATGAAAAGGGATTAATTAAACTAGTCAAAGTTCATACAGATGAACAATATGCTGATCTGTTCACAAAAGCTTTTGATGAACAGAGATTTAAGTATTAATATCAGCTATTGGATGATTAACTTTGAGTAGACTTTTTCTTAAAACTAATTCTAATTATTTCTTCTTAAAATATGTGTGTCCTAAGTTGTCTAGTTCATCACTTTCATAAGCTCATGTTTTCTTTGGATGTAAAATTCTTTTTGAAGACTTTCCTTAGATTCTTGAAAATTTTCTGATACTTCGGAAGATAAAGTTTTATCTTCGGAAGAAAAACATGTCTTCAAAATAAATAACTGTCTAAGAAATTTTACCTTCGGAAGAAGTCAAAATTCATCTTCCGAAGCTTAAAATTCTTATCTCAGACTTATTCATTTTTAAGGACTTTTTCCTTCCGAAGCAAAATTAACCTTCGGAAGCTTTGTTTATTTCTATACAAAGCATCCAAGGGTTTGTTTCTCTTCCGAAGCATAAATTTTCAAGACTCTCAGGAAAATCTTCCGAAGCCATTTTAGCTTCGGAAGCTTTTTCAATCAAAACTTCCGAAGACAAATTACCTTCGGAAGCTTTTCGAATTCCAAGAAAACTACTTTTGAGCAAAAGTAAACTACCTTTTCAGAGGTGGGACCGACTTCCGGATTTCAAGTTTATCCTCTTTCATTAACTTTGGTTCAAATCCCTTTTCACATAAATACCCAACGGTTCCCCCTCTTTCCCACTATCTTCCTCAATTCTACTATTCCTCTAACCTAATTCTCTAAACCGCCTTTGCTTTCTACCTTTCTTCACCCTTAAGCTTCTGAAATGGCCAACCTTAACCGCAGAAACAACCCAGATTTCTCCATGCAACTTCACAGGCAACATAATCAAGTTGCTCTGTTAAGCTCTAAGAAAGATGCAAGTTTCTCAGAGATTTGCCAATTCTTGACTATGTTAAACTATTTCACCTCCCTGACCATTGATCCTACTCTATATGAGGATCACTTGCTTGAATTCTGGAAGACCTGCCAAGAGGTCATTATGGATGGGGAGAAGGCACTGTCTGCCACAGTGCAAGGGAGGACAATCTCATCACTCCGGCCATCATTAACCAACATTTGCAGCTGGATGATGAAGAAGGTGAGGTGTCCTTCCCAAAGGAAGCTGTTAATCATTCCTTTGAGCAGATGGGCTATGAGGGAGATTTCTCTGTAAAGACCTTCAGGAAAGGGAAGGTCTCATCCCAGTGGAAATACCTGCTCCATGTGGTTATCCACAGCTTATCAAACAAGCATGGTGGATGGGACCAGATTCCTGAGGATCTCTCCTTTATAGTTCATGGAATGGTTTAGGGGGTCAAGTTCAGGTATTCACAATTTGTTTATACTAATTTACTTGCAAACTTAGACTCCTTAGAGTATTACATGTTTCCTAGATATGTTCAACACATTCTCAACTGTGAACTGGGCTCATAGTTGAGGGAAACAAGTAATATTCTTAAATTGGGACAGATGAAGCCCGGCATCTTTAAAATAATGAAGAAGCCAACTGTAGGCTTCTCAGGGGTAGAAACAGCCCTAGCCCCAAATATGTTAGAGCTCATTGCTCAAGGTGACAACCTAGCAACACAAGCTAGTGTTGAACCCACACCACTTTTATCCTTAACCCTAAAAAGACCAGAAATCACCCTCACCTACCAAAGAAAATCCAAAAGAACCCCTGCTCAGGCTATTGAGTCTGTGCAGGCCCCCATATACTCAACCTTACATGAAGAAGTGGACACTAGAGCTCCCACTTCTCCTGAGGAGCAAACCACCCCCATTTCTTCACCTATCAGGGCTGAGGTTGCTCATGCTCACCCTGATGAGCTCACAAGCCCAACAACCTTAAGCCTTCACTCTGAGTCTCAACACTCAAGTGAATAACCTTCAGGGGACAGCTAACATCCCCAGCCTTTAGATCTCAACCAACCAATTCCCAACCTATCCTTCTATACTGATGAAGACTTAGGATTCAGTGAGTACCATGAGTCTCTCTTCTCCTCCCCTACTCAAAGAGAGATGAGTACCTCTGACTCTCCTCAGTCTATCCCACATCAGTCACCCATTACTGAGGTGGACACTCCTGAACATGTTCAGGATGTCCATATGGAAGAGGCTCTCACTTTTGAAAGTGATTACATCATTAAGACCTCAACCATGGCAACTCGGCCCACTGGCATCTCAACTGAGGCTGCCAGTGAGCAGAGGAAAACCAGCAGCCAAGAACCTCAAGCTGGTGGTGAGAGAGAGGACTTTGGTCCAATCATCTCATCCCCTAATGATTCTTCTGATGAAGATGAGGGGAATTTGAGACTAAAGGTGCAGAAATTGTCAAAAACATGCACCTATTTAGTCTCTAAGGTTAGTCATTTGGAATCTCAAGACCTTACATAACAGGGTCAATGATCAGCAACTTCAGATTTCATATCTAAAGGAAAAACTAGCTGGGAGACCTTTAAGGAGAGCTCAACCAGGAACACAAGAACCTGTGGAAGTGATTAACTTATCCTCCAGCTCACCTATGCAAGTGGGTGATGCTACCAAAAAGGGGGAGAAAGTTATTACAACCACAGAACCTGGGAGTTCTTTACAGAGAATGGACATAGAGGACTCACCATCCTCACTTGCTGTTGTGCATTCTCAGCAACTTCCTCAAGTTCACATTAATATGACTCTATAGACTCAATCATCAGGAGTCTCTTTGAGGAAGGTATACCAAGGGCTGTCTCATATCCACCACAAGGAACTGGCAACTACATCATAAGGTGGAGGTATGATGATGACAGAAGATCCCTTATACTTCACAGAGTTCAAGGCCAACAAGAAGTTTTTCATTTCCAAAGCCTGAGCTTCTATGAAAGACTGGATTTAGTCAACATGCCACTTGTCAATCCAAGCAATTCAAGACAAGCTAACAGGCTGGCTCAAAGAATCCAAGACAGGATCCTTGCAGAGTTCTCTCTAAGAAGGAGACTTAGGCAATCAGGCAATGTCATCGGTCAACTGGATGTTGAGGTGGACCCTAAGATTAGTTTCATAGGGGAAACTTTGACTGAAGGCCCAGTGGCAGAACCTGAGACCCCTGTCTCATCATCAACAACTGCTGCAGAGGTCCAAACTCCATCTGAGACACCTGCTGGTGAAGGTGTTTCTCAGCCTCTCTCTGGCCAGAGCATGGAAGCTACACCAAGCAATGAAGGCCAAGCCTCAATCCACCCTGAGTCACAAAGGTCTGTTGGTGACAAAGGGAAAAGGATAATGACTCCTGAGGAAATTGAGGAGGAAGAGAGAGAGAGGAAAAGGAGACTAAGGGGAGAAAGTTCCACTGGGTCATCTAGCTTCATGCAAGCTGCAATCAGGGCTGCCCCCAGACCAAATACTCAAGATGATGAGTTAAGGGCAGTCAGGATTACCTACTTACAGACCAAGAACTATGATATTGATGAAATCATCTCCCTCCCCTTAGAAGAGTTAAATGAACTGGCTGACATGGAAGTGTCAAGAGAGATGAAGGAGAAAGAGGATGCAAGGTTACTTCTCCAATTCAAAGAGGAGAAGAGACAGAAAAGACTTTACAAGCATGCTCCCACTCTCTCTCCAGTTCAAGAAAGTCCTGCACAGGAAGATGTGGCTCCACAAGAACCTCAGGTAGATAAAGAAGAAGATATGATCATGATGATCAACTACCTGAGTGCCACAGGCTTCTATCAGGCAGATGCACTTCTTCCCCTGTCCTATGACTTCATTGAGTTCGAGTACCTAAAGCAACTTGAGCTTGAGCTAGTCAAAGAAAGAAAGACAACCAAAAGGAAGCTAAGGGAAGAAGTTGCAAAGTCAAGAGCCATCATTCAAAAGAATGCAAAGAAGTCTGCTGACAGACAAAGAATGATGAGCTTCTTGAAGCTATATGGATTCTCCGGAAGGAGACTTGGCCCCATGTCTCTATCCACTATGGATGAGCATATAAGGGTGATCAAGCAGAAGATTAAAAGTGGAGAACTGATTGACTTGCACTCTCTTCCAAGTCAAGTCCCACCTGAAGTGGAGGTCAAGTTTGAACAACCAGAGACACCTCAACCAGAACCTCCAGCTGAGCCTCAGCAAGCTTCATCTTCTGATCCAAGGCAGGGTCAAACTCCCTCTCCTTCTGAACCTGTGAGGGAGGAACACCCAACTGAGAAAGACACTGATGATCAACATGGTGTTGCAGACCAGTCTTCTCAGTTAAAGTCATCTAAGAGGAAGAAGAGAATGGCTTCTAAACCAAAGACTAAGAAGAAGAAGCCAAAGTCATCTACCTCTACACCTCAGGCTGAATCAATCAACCTGAGGAAGTGCATGATGAGGCAGCCCAACCAACTCCTATGCAAGTGGCTCCTCTAACAACTGAGACACCCATCTTGTCCTGGACTTATTCTACCAATCCAGAAAGATGGCATGTCATCAGAGATCAAGGTGTTGAGAATGTCTACTCCTGGCAAGACACAATCAACTTACCTCTGCATGATCTCATTGAGATGAGAAGATACTATGAGAGTCTTGATGATCCTGACCATCTAATGAAGAAAGGAATGGTCTGGATTGTACTGAAGACTACCAACATCTGAAGATCTTCTAAGTGTTTTGGTAGCATCAGCCTAGGGGGAGTTTGTAAGGATTCCTTAAGTCTGATGCAACCCAAAACATCCAAAGTGTCTCTGCAACATGCACTAAGTACTGAAGTGAAGAATGCTTCGGAAGCTTTACACAATGCATTAGAAAATACTCTAAGTGTAAAATCTTCCGAAGCCAAGACCAATATCTTCCGAAGCCAAACATGAAGTCTTCTGAAGCTTCAGAGACAAAGTCTTCCGAAGCTTCAACCTATGAAGACAGATTTCTTCCGAAGACTTTTAGTACACATGCTTTATCTGATGTACTGTTCCATAAAGCACCTTTTCCGCTGCATCTCTGTAAAGTCACCAACTTACATGAGTTGGTGAAAAGGTCCATGCTTTTGGTAACTGTACATTGAGGTCTTGAGTCTGTAACTTTCCACTTTATGTACTTTATCCTTTTTGTAATGTATAAGGATGTGAGCTATGGTATGTCATAGTCACAAGGTCAAAAGGTAGATATGCCTTTTGATCCTACAATTGATTTTGTTAGTGTCTAGTCAATTGTATCCAGCTGGCTCTCAAAGTATAGCCGGCTGTAGGTTGTAGTATAAGTAATTCAAGTTCTTGTATCTTTCTTTATGCTTTGTAACACTTGTAAAAGAACTTGAGAAAGCAATATACTGCCTCCTTGAAACCCATACTCTCTTGTTCTGTCTCTTTGCTTTACTTGTGTTCTTTGTATCACTTTGGTTAACCCAGTTCACTGTTTGATTAAAGTTTAGTTAATCTTCTCATTGTGTTGTTGTGTTGTAATTGTGTTAAAGCCCTTAAACGGTCCTGCAGGTACTTTCACACATGACTCATAACATTTTCTTCTTCAAAGGAGTCTTCTTTTGAGAGCAAGACTGGCTTTGATCACATCCCTTCTCCACCTTCATCTTGGTAGATGCTGAGACAGTTCTTTTGGGCTGTGAACTGTTCTTGGAGTTTGATGGTCCAGGCTGTGCAACAGTGGTACACAGCAGCTCAGTCTTCTTCCTTGCACTGAGATGATTTGAACAAGAACCAAGACTCTTAGCTGAGGAGTCTTGGTTGATTTCTTCAGTCCTCACTACTTTGAAACCTGCAGAGATAAAAACTTGTTTCTGCTTAGCATCAAAAGTAGCCTTGATCTCTTGAGCCTTCTTTGGTTTCCTCTTGCTCTTCCTGATCAAGTTCTTTCTCTTGGACTTGGTCATCATAGTAGATTTCTTCTCCTCAGAAGGATAGTGGCCCTTGGAAGAATCCTCTTCTTCACTCTTCTCAGAGGAATTCTTCACTATCACTTCTTCATCCTCCTCACTTATAGGATCTATGAGAGGAAGCTCATCTTCACAAGTTCCACACCGAGGAGATTTTACAGACAAGATTGTGTGTGGAGGAGCTATCTCATTTGATCCCAGTCCCTGTCTATTTTGATAGCACACTTTGTTGTGCAGGGATGAGGATATCATGTTCTTGAAGGTCTCTTCTTCAAGAACACTCGTTTCTGCCTTGGCTTTGCTGATCACAAGCTCAGCCTGGCACTCAGTCAACTTAGTTATGAGATCCTGGATCTGAGTCCTAAAATCTGTATGTTCATGTTTTAGTACTGAAATGGTTTTCTCCAAGTCCTCTATCTTTAACTTGTAATCATTTTCAGACTTTCTAAAATCAAATTTTAATATGTTTAATGACTCAAGATCAGATCTTATCTCTAAGTTGTAGGACCTGTATCTGTTTACTTTAGCAATGCATTCAGGAGTACAGAGATGTTCCAATACCTTGGCTTCATCATGGTCAGCCATCAGTGCTTGGTTTGGATAAGCATCTTCCACCTGAGAGCTCTAGTCAAAGCCTCCCTCTTCAACAGCAACAGTAGCATGTTGCTTTGGCTTCTCATTCTGAGGGGCTTTGTCAGTGTAGTTTGGTCTGGCTTGTGTTTGGGCCCCATTTATTTTAGGTGCCTTACACTCCCTAGCAAAGTGGCCCATAAGGTTACAGTTGTAACACTTAACTTTGCTTTTATCCAGTCCAAACTTTCCACTGGTAGCATTGCTTGGAAATCTTCTTCCTGTTCTCTTGTAGAACTTCTTGGCTATGTGAGTGAGGAGAGCCATCTGCTGAACTATCTCCATGTACTCCAGGTCATCTGGATGGATACAGCCCAGGTCTTCAAGAGTGAAGAGAGAGTTCCCACTGCTTTCATCAGTAGACACAAAGGCTTGAGAAGAACTTGTCTCTTGGAATGGGCTTCCTTGAGTAAAGTTCTCCCTGGGTGTCTCCGGGAAGGTGATGAAAGGACCCTTTTGTGAGTTGTCAGGGTAGCATATGAGATGATGTTGGGGTTCCATGCTATCCCTTTCAACCACATGAAGGGCTGAACCCATTTGATTGTTGGAGTTGTCAGGTGAACCTTGCATGTTCATCTCCATCTGGTATCCACTGAGAATCCCATATAACTCTGTGAGAGTAAGAGTTTTGAGGTTCTCAGTCCTCTTGATCATGACACAATTGTGTGTCCATTGCCTAGGAAGTGAGGACATGAACTTCCTTACAATGTCCCTGTTCTCAAGAGGAACTCCTCCATCCACTAGGGTATCCACTATCTCAACATACCTGAAGTATTGTTGAGTCATGGTTTCACTTGCTTTAAAGGTGAAGTTTTCAAACTGCTACTTCAGGAGATCCTTCTTGTTCTCCTTTGCTTAAGAGGAGCCTTCATACATCAGCTTCAGTGCATCCCACAGTTGTTTAGCTGTTTTGCACTTCTTAAAGCCTCTGTATACAGAGTTTGGGAGACCAGTCTGAAGAGCAGTCATGACCTTCCTATCAATCTCTACTCTTTTCTATCTTCATCAGAGTAGTTGGCCACATCTTTTGGAATCATACCAGCACCAGTAGCAGAGGGAGTGCTGGGTATGAAAGGTCCATTCTCCACAGATTCCCACATTCTTGAATCCGGAGACCTGATGAAACCTTGCATTCTCATACACCAGGTGTCAAAATCATCAAGAGTGATCAGTGGGGATTTGTTCATGGTTCCAGTCTCCATATCAATCTTTGAGATGGATGCCGTTTGGAGAGTTTAGTTTTTGTGTGTGTGAGGGATCTTAAGATGGTGAGATCTTATATCAAGAGCCTGGAAAGCTCTGATACCAATTGCAGGACCGGTTAAGGGCTTGATCAAAATTACAACACAACAACACAATGAGGAGAATAACTAAACTTTGATCAAACAGTGAACTGGATTAACCAAGTTGATACAAAGAACACAAGTAAAGTAAAGAGACAGAACAAGAGAGTTAGGTTTCAAGGAGGCAGTATATTGCTTTCTCAAGTTCTTTTACAAGTGTTACAAAGCATAAAGAAAGATACAAGAAATTGGAATACTTATACTACAACCTACAGCCGGCTATACTTTGAAAGCCAGCTGGATACAATTGACTAGACACTAACAAAATCAATTGTAGGATCAAAAGGAATATCTGCCTTTTGACCTTGTGACTATGATATGCCATAGCTCACATCCTTATACATTACAAAAAGGATAAAGTACATAAAGTAGAAAGTTACAGACTCAAGACCTCAATGTACAGTTACCAAAAGCATGGACCTTTTCACCAACTCATGTAAGTTGGTGACTTTACAGAGATGCAGCGGAAAGGTGCTTTATGGAACAGTACATCAGATAAAGCATGTGTACTAAAAGTCTACGAAAGAAATCTGTCTTCATAGGTTGAAGCTTCGGAAGACTTTGTCTCTGAGGCTTCGGAAGACTTCATGTTTGGCTTCGGAAGATATTGGTCTTGGCTTCGGAAGATTTTACACTTAGAGTATTTTCTAGTGCATTGTGTAAAACTTTCGAAGTATTCTTTACTTTAGTACTTAGTGCATGTTGCAGAGACACATTGGATGTTTTGGGTTGCATCAGACTTAAGGAATCCTTACAGCATTGTTTAGGCGCTTTTGCACTGTTCAGTCGCATGGACTTTTTGAAACGTCTAACACTTGTAATTTTGAAACTTTTCAACAATGTAGACGCATGAGACATGTCAAATGTCTAACACTTGGTCAAAATTAAATTCATTCACTGTTTAGGCGCATGGGATTTATAACAAACGCCCAACACTTGATTAGAATCATGAACTTATAACAACTGTTTAGGCGCATGGAATGTGAGAAACGCCTAACACTTGTATAATTCCATAGATTTATTACAACTGTTTAGACGCATGAAAATGAGTCAAACGTCCAAACACTTGTATAATTCCTGAACATTTCATCCTGTTTCTATTGAGACGTATGTGCACTGTTTAGGTGCATGAGTTGACTTTGAGTTGACTTTCAGTTGACTTTGACTTTGAGTTAAATTTCATGATTTTAACACTTGTGATTTCCAATTTATTCACCTGCGCACTGTTTAAAAATATTAGTAATATTTCATACTAATTTTTAAAACATTTGAAGCATAATTTTGAATTTTTCAAACTTTTTACCTTTTAGTCCCTCAATTTTGAATTTTTTTTTTTGCATTTTGCACTTTCAATTCACAAAATTTTACTTTCTTTTTATTTTTAAATTTATTTTGTTCCTTCATTTCAGTCTCAACATAAAATCAATTATCATCTAATTTTCAACTTATGACAAAAGCATTTTCATTTGCAAATTTTATGTAGGTTCATGTTATATTTTTCAAAAATTACATTTTCAATTTACACAAATACTTTGAACATATAGCATCATCCTTTCAATTCAACATTTTAATTTTGATTTTGATTATGATTATTTTCTGAGAACAACTCTTTCATTTATTACTCCCCCTAAACTTTTAAGTTTGAAAAACTTATAAGTTTCTTAGGAAAGATAATAAGGTCACACATCACATTGTGACATTGCCTTCACACACAAAAACATGCATAAAAGCAAAATGAAAACAGAATCAAAATCTAATATAAAGTACATAATTAATATCTGCCGAGAGATCATATTAATGAAGATCAGCACATTAAAATAAAAAAAATGTGAATAGTCAGAGACAATGAATAAATCCTGATCAAGTGTGTTCTAGGTCAGTGATATCACAGCAAAGGAGACACAAGATCTAAGGACAAACAATGAGTGTTTTTGACAAATTATCAACTCACTTTACTTTTTCCATTCGTGGATTGATTAGTGTAGATTTAGATATGACATGATGTAAATCATACAGAGACTAAGAGAGCTCAACCATCAGCATGATATGCAAGAAAGAACACAAACTCAACTTATTACCTGAAACATATGTATCACCTGAGTTCATGTTACTTACATTAATAGAGAATAATCATGGATAACCATTTGATCAACTCTGACTATTCATTTGAATAGTTTGTGCACATTGGCATCTTTTGCATCAAAAAGAGAATCCAGGTCTGTAATCAATTACAACAAAGGATATCTCAGCACTTCCGGTCTATGATGACTTATAACAGAGAAGTGAGATGATGCTTTGTAACAGATCTCATGATTAAACACAGTATCAACAGGTGTGAGTGGTGTAACTTAACAAGCATTCAATCTGATAAGCTAAAACAACTCAAAAGTACTCAGATGAATACACACAAAGCATTTTAGTTTGATCACAAAAATTTACTTTTTCAGCATCATAGTCAGATATTGTCTACACATCATATCTGATCATGTCTAGACTTTATTAATGAGTGAAGTATGCAACAGATCTCACTAATGTACTATCATTTCTCACATGTTGCATAACATAATCCTTTCTAAAAGACTCTATTTTTGTAGTTTTGATATATATTTTTGTATTTGATTTTTTTCTAAGGAAAACAAGAATCAAACACACACAAAATATAAACAGGCAATTAACAATGAGAGGATCACTTATTATGATCTTTTAATTTAAGGAGTTCACATATGATTTATAAGACCAATTGATTCTACTAAATACTCAAACCGTCCTGGTAGGAAGGCTTTAGTAAATAGATCTGCCAATTGTTTTTCTGTTGCAATTTGAAACAATATGATTAATCCTTTTCAGAGTTATCTCTAAGAAAATGATATCGAATTTTGATATGTTTTGTTTTTGAGTGTTGAACAGGATTAGCTGTTATAAATATAGCAGCTGTGTTATCTATGTAAATTGGTGTTTTAAGAAAATTGAACCCATAATCCAGTAGTTGATTTTGCAACCAAAGGATTTGAGAACATCTTGCTGATGCAGCAATGTACTCAGCTTCTGCAGTTGAAACAGATACATTTGTTTGTTTCTTACATTGCCACGAGACTAATCGAGGACCAAGAAATTGACACCCACACGAAGTAGATTTTCTATCTTGACAACATCCACCATAATCACTATATGTATATCCATATAATTCAAAGTTACCTTCGTAGGGATACCAAAGCCCTAAGGTTGGTTTACCTTTGAGATACCTGAATATCCTTTTGAAAGCAATTAAGTGAGATTCTTTCGGGTCTGATTGATACCTGGCACAAACACAAACAACATACATAATGTCCGGTCTAGATGTAGTAAGATACATCAAAGAGCCAATCATTGATCTGTATAAAGTTTGGTCAATAGATTTTCCTTTTGAATCAGGTTCAATCTTGGTGTTAACATCTGCTGGAGTTCGTATGGACTGACAGTCTTGCAACTTAAATTTCTTCAAGAGTTTGTCAACAAACTTCTCTTGATTGATGAAGATTCAATCTTCAGTTTGCTTGACTTGAAGTCCAAGAAAGAAGTTAATCTCTCCCATAGAACTCATTTGGAACCGAGATTTCATGATTTCTTCAAATTCATTACACAATTTTGGACTGGTTGAACCAAATATGATGTCATCAACGTACACTTGTACACATAAAAGATCATTATTATCCTTCTTTATGAATAAAGTTGGATCAATTTTCCCTCGTGTGTATCCATGTTGGATTAAGTGTTGTGATAACGTCTCATACCAAATTCTAGGGGCTTAATGAAGTCCATATAAAGCTTTACTCAGCTTATATACTCGATGTGGAAATTGTGCATCCTCAAAGCCTGGAGGTTGCTTCACAAACACATTGTCAGTGATAGGACCATATAGAAATGCACCCTTTACATCCATTTGATACACGTTGAATTTCATGAATGAAGCATAAGCCAGAAAAACTCGAATGGATTCAAGTCTTGCAACTGTTGCAAACACTTCATCATAATCTATTCCTTCTTTCTGTGTGTATCCTTGTGCAACAAGTCTCGCTTTGTTCCTTATTACAACACCACGATCATCAGTCTTATTTCTAAATAGCCATTTCATGCCTATTGCATTTTCTTCTTCATGTAGATCCACCAAATTCCACACTTCTTGTTTGTGAAATTGAAGTAATTCTTCTTGCATGGATTCTATCCAACCATTGTCCTATAATGCTTCGGTAACATTTTTAGGAACAATTTGAGAAAGAAAACAAGAGTATAAGCACACGTTTGCTTGTTCTGGTTTACTCCTTGTTGTTCTCTCATTAAATGGACCAATAATCTGAGAAATTGGATGATTCTTGTGAATACGAGATGTTGGAATCTCATCACATTGAACATTAACATCCAGATTTGTTTGGTTTAAGTTGGAAAGCTCATGTATCAAAGTAGAAGAATGTGGATTGAAGTTTGGAACTTGAGTCGGTGAGTTGATAAACTAATCAAAGTTACCAGTATCAACTACATCACCAGAGATGGATGATGTTCCAGACTCAGGTATTACAAACTCATTAGCATCACTAGGAATATTTTGTGATCCTTCCTGATTAATTGAAGCTGAATGACCTGAAACTGTATTATCATGATTTTGTATTGTTGAATCCTTGACGAATGATAAAAATGGGTAGTCTGAGCTAGAATCATCTGGTCATCAGAATCTGAATCCTCACTAAAAGATCCAAGATCTCCTCTTGAATTCTTCTTACCTGTAGAATCAAGACAATTTGGTTGATTAAACAAGTTAGATTAAAGAGAGTTTGATAATGAATCTAAGTCAAATAACCATGCAGGACCATTTGAAACTGATGGAAAAGAATTTTCCAGAAATTTAACGTTGAATGTTTCAAGAATTATATTTGTCCTAAAGTTGTAAACTCGATAGGCTTTTGAAACAGATGAATATCCAACGAAAAATCCATTATCAGATTTTGCTTCAAATTTTCCTAATTGATCACTTGAATTGAGAATCATAACAGGACAACCAAATGATTTTAAAAAATTTATGTTTGGTTTCCTGCCAAACATTAACTCGTATGGAGTTTTCAATTTTTCTTTCACGATTAAGATTCGATTCTGAACGAAACACGCAGTTGATATTGCTTCATCCCAAAAAGTGATAGGAATTTTTGCATCAGCTAACATAGAACGAGCAGCTTCAATCAGTGTTCTATTCTTCCTTTCAACAACTCCATTTTGTTGAGAAGTTTTGGGAGCACTGAACTGATGAGCTATCCCTTTCTGTGCACAAAACATTTCAATGTTAGCATTTTTGAATTCCGTTCCATTATCACTTCTTATTATTTTCACTTTATTTTCTAATTGATTTTCAACTATAATGATAAATTCTTTTAGTAAATCAGCCGTTTCAGATTTGGCATATAGAAAGAAAACCCATGAAAATCTTGTGTAGTCATCAATGATAACTAAACAATATGATTTTCGTCCAATACTCTTGACGTTTGTTGGTCCAAAAAGGTCCATATGTAACATCTGAAGAGGTTTGAATGTTGAGTTTATAGGCTTGGACTTATAAGACGCTCTGTGTTGCTTTCCCTTCAAACATGCTGAGCAGTGATCATTTGTTGCAAACTTCTTAGATGGAAGTCAATGACATGATTCCCTGCTAGAAGCTTGTTCATATTCTTGAAATTTGAATGACCGAGACGTCTATGCCAAAGCTGGCTTTCATCATTTGATGCCTTAGCAATTAGGCATGTTGTTTTAGTTGAAGGATCAACTTGAGACATATCCAACTTGTATACATCTCTATCTCTCTCAGCTGTAACAATCACCCAATCTTTGCTTATCTTGAAACCTGGCTTCAAAACATAACAGAATGAATTATCAAATAGAACAGAATATGATTTGTCACATATTTGAGATACGCTTAAAAGATTAAAGTTCAACTGTGAACAGAAGTTGACTTTATCAAAACTTATTATCCCATTTGATACAGTTCCTTCTCTGGTTATTTTTCCTCCAGCATCACCACCAAAGCCGACGTGAGTTCCACCTTTTAACTTAAAGTCTTGTAACAAGGCAGGATTGCCTGTCATGTGCTGGCTACACCCACTATCCACATACAATGTATTGAGTGGTCTTTTTGGGCATACCTGCACAACAAGAAAATTAAGTTGAGATATTTACCCAAGCCGAGATGGTCTTGGGTTTTCCAAATTTATCAACAATTGTAAATTGTTTGTAATGGAGATTATTCAAATCAGGTTTATTTTTTATGAATTTACCAATTTATTTTGGAAATTGTTTTGAAAATTGTTTGATTTATTTTTGAGAACATTCATAGCATTTGATTGATCAACTTTTGAAATGTATTTATGACTAACATTTTTATTAGTCATACTTACAGATCTTGGTATGAAATGTTCTTGCATGTTTTGTTTTGATCTCACATAATTGTTTTTTGGATAAGATCTCAAACCTATAGTAGGTTGATTAATGATTTTTTGAAATCCATTACTTTGATTTCTCAAATATTGTGGATTAACAAATCCTTTGCTCATGTTTGATTTTGCAAAGTTTCTATTAAGAGATCTATTTCTAAAGTAACAATTTGCAGTATTGTGAGTCTTTTCATCACAATAAGTACAATATTTATTAAAATAACAATATGCTGTCGAATGATTTCTCATGTCACATATGTGAAAGTACTTATTGAAGTAGCACTCAGCAGTATTGTGATTTTTCATATCACAAATTTCACAGTACTTTTGTGGAGTTAAAAACAGCTTTTTGTTCACTTTTGACATTGACACAATGTTTGATTTTGGTGTCAAATAGTTAATCTGTTGTCTTACATTTTTCACAGTTTGATTTTGTGTCAGATTATTATGCATTTGTTTAACATGAACTTCCTTCTTCAATGTATTAGGAACAAATATTTTTGCTACAGCGGAAGTCTTTGAATCTGAACTAGATTTCAGATCAGAGTGTGATTTGTTCATAATATTTGCTTTATTATTTTGAAGAGAATTCATATTTAACAAACCAGCTGACACAAATTTTATCGGTTTAAGTTTTGAAGTTTGATTTGTTGCTTTAATCAAATTTTCTGAACTTTTGTTTTGTTTAAATGTTGCTTTTGATGATTTCTTTTTCTTCTTTGATTCTTTGATTTAGAAGAACTTGGTTTATTTTCTGATTGAACATCGTCAGAAGAAGATTCCTTTTCTGATTGAACTTGTTTAAGATTAATGGTGTTTGAATCTTTTGATGTTCCTATCTGTTGTTTATCTTTGTTTTGAACTTTCACTTCTTCTATTACATCATGAATTTGATCAGAAGTGTTTTGTTTTGGTTGTTTTGGTTCATAAGATTTTATCTTGATTGGATGACCATTTTTGATCTTTTCTTGATCTTTTTCAACAAACACTTGAACATTTTCTTTTTCTTCTTCTGCATTCTTGTTTTTGATCAGGAAGGGTTTAAGTTTAGCTTTATTCTCAAGAGAATGATCATGAGTATTGAAGTTCTCTGGTAGAGTCTTTGCAATAGATTCAGGCATAGGTTCATGAGTGAAACCTAACCCTGCTTTTTGTTTATCTTTTCTTTCACTTACCAGTTTTTCTACTATCATTTTTGAACTTTTTACTTTTGCCAGATCTATTTGAGTAGCAGCATGTGCTATTTTCTCCTGTTCAAGGTTCTTGGTCATCTCTTCCTATTGTTTAGATACAATTTCTAAATATTTTATTGTTTTGTTCCATGAAGTTTGAAGAGAGATAGTTTTTTGATCTGCTATTTTATGATCAGATTTAAGTTTGCTATGCATAGATTCTTCTTGTTTTAGCTTCTCACAGATTTTGAATGAGTAATTTCTGTAGTATTCAACATGTTCATAACATGATTTGGTGCAAAGTTTTTCTCTCACTTCTGATGGGATTTCAGGGAATTTTGGAGCTGTGGTTTCAGATTTTGAAGTTGAAGAGTCAACATTTGGTTGATCAGACTATGCCATTAGAGCTACTTCATCTGTATCCTCCTTAGGATCAGACTTGTCACACCAATCATAGTCATCTTCTTCTTCATCATTTTCCACTTTTGGGTCATTGTTTTCTGACCAATCTTCTCCTTGAATTTCTGCAATAAGAGATAAACTTGATGTTAATTCATTTGTAAACTGATCTGCATATGCACTCCAATCATAACCATCTTTTATGCTGACTACTAGAGCTTTCTTTGTTTCATCAGATGATTTGGTTTCATCTTTAAGCTCAGGCATAGGAAGACTTTGATAAGGCTTTTGAAAAGTCTTCTAAGCTTGTTGAAACCTTTGATTGCTTGAGCTTGATTAAGCATTTCCTCCATTATTCCTTGGAGCTTTGCATTCTCTGGAGAAGTGTCCATAACTATTACAGTTAAAACATCTAGATTTTGACTTGTCAAATCCAACAGTCTTGTTTGCACTTGGCTTGTATTTCTTGTTGACATAAGAATGATTTTTAGTCCTGTAGGCAATCATCACCATCTGCCAGTTTAAGTCCATCTCTTCAACATCTTCAGGATCCATCTCAAATAAATCCCGCAAAACAAAATCTAGTTGAGTTAAATGGCTACCTTGATATGCTTGGAAACTAGCCATAAATGCAGTGAATGCAGTTTTGGACTCTTCATCCTCTAATAGGATGTTAATCACATCTTTAACTTTGCTAGATTTAGAAGAGTTAGATAAAGAAGTCTCTGTTTGAACATTTGATGTTTGGGACCGTGGTTTAGGAGGAGATTGAGAATGAGACTGAGTTGTATAAGCAGGTGCACTGGTAAATGATGAGTCAGTGAAAAATCCTGCTCCAACAAACAGATCTCCCTCTTCTTCAGTACTTTTCTCACTCTTTTCCATGAATGCATTCTCTATAGTGGTTGCAGGAGAAGTAACAAACTGATATTGAGACATTGATGCTGCTCTATCATTGTTCCTTGAGCTTTCATCAATCTCTACTGATTCTATTTTTGCAATAAGAAGATCTAGAACCATATGAAACTTCTCAGTATGCTTTAGTAGGGTTACAGTTTGTTTCCATGATGATGGTAAAGCATTGAGTAGTGTGAGATTTAAATCTTCAAGATCAGGCTTGATACCAGCTGTTGACATTTCAGTTGTAAGTTGAACAAATCTGTTCATCATCTGATTTATTGTTTCTCCAAACAAATGTTGAAACAATTCTAATTGTCTTTTCAACTTTTGTTTCTTGAGATTTTGAATCTCCTTGCCTCCTTCACAAATGATCTTTAAGGCTTTGTATAGAGTGTATCCAGTTTGATATGCATCAAGCCTTGTAAGAACTTCCAAAGGTAGTCCTTTACACATCAATGAATATGCTTTAATATCATTCTTAACTCTTTTCAGATCATCTCCTTGAAGATCATCTTCTGGATAAGGTTCCGGAGAATCTTTAGTGTACACAAACCCTCTGTCAGGCCCATCAGTGATTATAGGAATGTATGGTTCTTTTTCTATAGATATCCAAAGATCAGTGTCAATGGAATTAAAATGTTGTTTTAGCGTAAGAGACCAATTTTTGAAATCAGCTCTATTTTAAAGTTTTGGAACTCTATTTTCAGAATCTTCTGATTTCACCATTCTTATAATTTGTTGTTTTAGATTTTGAATTAAGAAAATAAATGCAAAAGTTTTTGAAAAATTTTCCTTTTTTGAAAAAAATTCTAAGTGTCAAAGTAATACGCCTGAACAGTAGTTATACTCCCAAACAGTTGATGCGCCTGAGTTGAGAAACGTCTAAGGGAATGCCTTGCAAAATTTTCCAAAACGTCCAAGGTTTATGCGTCAAAACAGTTATAAAACGCCTGAACAATTGTGAAGCGCCTCAATAGTTGTCAAGCGCCTAAACAGTTTTCAAGCGCCTAAACAGTTCTAAAACGCCTAAACACGTGTAATCTTTATCAACACAGATGATACGTCTGGGATTTTTCTCTTCAATAGTAGTCAAACGTCTGAACTAAAAAACGTCCACACAGTGTTAATGCGCCTACACAGTGTTAATACACCTAACACTTAGACAAAAATTTTTCAGTCAATCTCAGCTCATGCGCCACATTCATCATGTTCATATGAATGTAACAAACTCAAATCTTCTGAATTCTTCAAATGTTGATGAATTCGATTGAAACTTTCCAATTAAGTGAGTTTTATGCCGATAAACATTCTTCTAACATCAATTCATTCAATTTCAACAACAAATCCCTCAATTTTGAGATTTTCAGTCCGAAAACTTCAAACCTTTTTCAAACACAAATTCAACAAATTGACTTGAATTTGATGAATTGAACAGCTAATTGTGATTCAAATCATGTTTCTGATGATGAAACACAACTGAAATTCACACATTTTCAATTGAATTGTATCTCAAACACAGATTCAGTGAGATTTTTGAGTTTTTAAAGTTAAAAAAACTTCAAAAATCAATCACTAACAGCTTACCAACAGCTCTGATACCATTTGATAGGATCAAATGTACCAATCTGTGATGATTTATGAACACAATTCAATGAAATTCACACAAAGTAATCAAATCAAAACAAGATATCAACAAAATTAAAGTTTTCATTAATATCAAGCTAAGACAATTACAAAGTATGAAAGTAGGTTCGAATACAATTCTTAGTTACCTACTACCTGTAAGTCTAAGCTATTTATAGTGAAAACAAAAAGCAAAGGAACTAACTAATTACACAAATAGTCCCTATACTATTACAAAATATTAAAAGACAACTAAAGACAACATGTTAATCTTTCTTAGAGCAGTAACATAAATTTAATATCCTCTAACACATGGGTATTGGATACCGGATGTGGAACTCAAATTTGCAACTTATTGCAGGGGTTCAAAAGAAGTAAGGACTTCAAGAAAGGGGATGTTAGCCTCTACATGGGGAATGGGGCAAAAGTTCAAGTTGAAGACCGAGGGGACTACATATTGAAGCTTCCAAATGGTTTGGAAGCAATTTTGAACAATGTTTTGTATGCTCCTAGTTTGACTAGGAACATTATTTTTGTTGCCCAATTAAGACAATATGGTTATGTTTTAACATTTATTGAAAATGAAATTCATGTTTCTTTAAATTACATATTTTATTTTAAACCTATTCCTATTAAGGGTATTTATGAATTGGTTCGTGAAAACACATTATATGATAGCTCATTGTATCAAACCACCACCAAGAAGCTCAAATTGATTTGAGTGACACCTATCGTTGGCATTACCGTCTTGGTCATATAAACAAGAAGCTCATACAAACACTTCAAAAGAACGGTCTTTTAAAAGCAAATGAATATGATTCATTTGATGTATGTGAATCTTGTTTACAAGGTAAAATGACTAAGGCACCTTTTAGTGGCAAATCCGAAAGGGCAAAAGATTTATTACGAATCATACATTCGGATGTATGTGGTCCTTTTAAACCAATGACTAGGTACAATGAAAGATACTTCATTACCTTTATTGACGACTATAGTCGATATGGTTATGTGTACTTGTTAAGACACAAAGATGAAGCTTTTGAAATGTTCAAAATCTTCCAAAATGAAGTAGAAAATCAACTCAACAAGAAAATATAAATTCTCCGCACCAATAGAGGAGGTGAATACCTAAGTGATGCTTTTAGAGATCATCTCAGAAGTTGTGGTATTGTCTCACAACTATCTCCACCTGGAACACCACAAAACAATGGTGTGTCCGAGAAAAAAAATCGAACTCTATTGCATATGGTTCGATCTATGATGGCTAGAAGCTCATTGCCTCTATCATTTTGGGGTTTTGCTTTGCTCTCAGCGGCCCGTATCTTGAATATGGCCCCAACCAAGAAAGTGGAAAAGACACCTTTTGAAGTATGGCATGGAAGGGTTCCATCACTATCATATTTAAAGGTATGGGGTTGTGAGTCTTATGTTAAGACTCCTACCTCAAACAAGTTAGAAAGTCGTTCAACTAAGTGTATATTCAATGGATATCCTAGAGATTCTATGGGATATTATTTCTATGATCCATTGGAACAAAAGGAGTTTGTTGCCAAGAAGGCTGAGTTTTTAGAAGCTAAGTTCCTTATAGAAGGAACTAGTAGTAGAACGTTGGATCTTGAGGATGATCAAGAACCACAAACCGATACACGTTTGGTTGACACTAGCACTCAACATGAAGATGTTTAGGGTGATCAAATAGTTGATCAATACACACAAAACGTTCCCAGATCTGGTAGAACTAGTAATCCACCTGAAAGATACGGATTTTTCGTAGATGGATGCTATGTGGTAGATTCCAATGAACCAACCACTTATCGTGATGCAATGTCCAATTTGGATTGTGACAAATGGCTTGAAGCCATGAATGTTGAGATGCAATCCATGTATGACAACCAAGTATGAGACTTTGTTGAACCACCTCTTAACTCCAAGATAGTTGGAAGTAAGTGGGGTTTCAAGAAGAAAATCGATATGCATGGAAACTTGGATACTTATAAAACTAGACTTGTAGCAAAAGGCTTAACTCAAACTCAAGGGGTTGATTATGATGAGACTTTCTCACCGGTTGCAATGCTAAAGTCTTTAAGATATTATTTACCATAGCTGCTCATTATGATTATGAGATTTGGCAAATGGACGTCAAAATCGCTTTTCTAATGGATATCTTGAGGAAGATGTCTATATGGTTCAGCCTGAACGTTTTGTTGATCAAAAACATCCTAAGAAAGTATGCAAGTTAAATAAATCAATCTATGGATTAAAGCAAGCATCAAGAAGTTGGAATCACCGTTTTAATGAAGAGATAATCAAATTTGGGTTCATCAAAAACGCTGATGAAGCATGTGTATATAAGAAAGCTAGTGGGAGCATCATCACTTTCCTAGTATTGTATGTCGATGACATCCTACTATTTGGAAATGACATTCCAACCTTGGAAGGTGTTAAAACCTGGCTTGGAAGTTGTTTTTCCATTAATGATCTTGGTGAAGCCACCTATATTTTGGGAATAAAGATCTATAGGGATAGATCAAGGCGGTTGAAAGGTTTAAATCAAAGTGCATACATTGATAAGATCTTGAAAAGGTTCAAGATGGAAAACTCTAAGAAAGGTACGGTACCTATCCAAAGAGGAACGATATTGAGTAAGACTCAATGTCCAAGCTCAAAGGATGAGCAAGACAAAATGAAGGGAATCCCGTATGCGTCTGCTATAGGATCCATCGTGATTGCAATGATATGCACTAGGCCGGACGTGTCATCCGCTTTGAGCATGACAAGCCGATACCAACAAAATCCTGGAAACAGTCATTGGATAGCTGTTAAGAACATACTTAAGTACCTAAGGAGGACCAAAGATATGTTCCTAATCTATGGATCTGGTGACGAGGAACTCGTAGTAAAGGGTTGCACGGATGCGAGTTTCCAAACTGATCGGGATGATTCACGATCACAATCAAGGTACATTTTCATCTTGAATGGAGGAGCAATCTCTTGGAAGAGCTCTAAGCAAGATATGGTAGCATTATCAACTACAGAGTCAGAATACATCGCCGCTTCATTAGCAGCTTAGGAAGCTGCATGGTTAAACAAATTCATTACCGATCTAGGGGTGGTCCCTTCCATTTAGGACCCCCTAGAAATTCTTTGTGATAACGAGGGTGTGATTGCTCAAATCAAGGAACCCCGTGCACATCAAAAGACTAGGCACATTGAGCGGAGATTCAACTACATAAGGGATGAAGTTGAAAAGGGAAAGATATGTATTCGCAAGGTTCACACGGATCAAAACATTGCGGATCCACTCACGAACCTTCTTGAAAAGGCAAAGCATGAAAGTCATACTTGTGCCATGGGACTTCAATACTCTAGTGACTGGATTTGATCTTTAATTTTTGTATTTAGATATTGTAACCCTTTATTGCTTGAATAAGTTATTTGGTTATAATAATTCAACTAATATTCCTATTTTGCATGTTTAAAATCCATGAGTAATTCATTTACTCAGAACGTCCGTAGTCGTTCATACTTTTGGGAACAAGTATGAAGGTAAGACTATTATGAACTTGGATTGGTAGATATTCATATGGATGAATATAGAGGAAAAGGCCAAAGTTCATAGATATTTGTGGGATACAAATATTGGACTAACCTGCATCTCAAATATTACTACATGGAATCTTCCTGATTGATCATAAGTAATTTTGAGTAAAGGTGAACATCATTTGGTATCGTCTGACCTGAGATACATATTGGGTCTTGATATTTACCGAATATTATACTTTGACTTAGTTCTTCGATGTTCTGAAACATGGCAGTGCATAAGTCCGAGTTCAGGTATGATACAAGGTAATTGTGAGAGACGTATGTAGTCAAGATGGGATTTGTCGCTCTTATTCATTGAGAGTAAGATGTCTAAGGCCTGATAAAGTTAAATCAATGGAGAATGATCATTTTGTGTCTCTGGGATTTAACATGACATTTGTGACAAAAGGATAGATGATTGATTCAGCTAAAACATTTCGAGTAAGGTACTTGAAGGGGATGATGTTATTGAATGGCACTTAGTCATACGTATTAAGGGTAGTAAACCGTTGTTAGGCGGTATTTACTACTTGCATCAATCTTCTATGAGTCGTGTGCAAGTGGGAGATTGTTGGAACTTGTATGCCCAAGACGCATACAAGATTGATGTGGTTAGTACGTTATGATCCAAGTCGGGTCATACCCAATAACAAGATAAACAAACACTAATAAATATTTATTTGTGGATAAGATCATACAAATAAATATTGACACCAATCTAGAAAATGGGTTTTCTAAAACAATGCTTTTGTAATAGAACAACATTCTATGGATAATTTGTTTCTGAGAAATTATTTGTTTCATAATTTAAGTGAGTTAAATAATAACAAATAAAAGTGTGTTAATGTTATAAAATTAAAAGAAGTTTTAATTTTATAAACTTATGGGTTGAAAGTGTACGTTTTTATAAAAATTAAAATGGGGGGAACCCATTTTGAATGAGGAATTCGGCCGCCCCTTTGTGGTCTTGGATTCCCTTTGGTCTTGGTTTAATACAAGACTTTAAACAAACTTGCACTCTTCCCCTCAACACTCTTTCTCTCTCACACATGCAGTTGGTCTCTCTTCCTTCTTCTCCTTGCTAAAAATTCATTTTTTAGCTGAACTTGAAGTTCATATTGGCCGATTTTCGGGTTTAACAACAAGGACTAGAGATTTGGTGTTCTACTACCTAACAAGTTAGGTGTTTGCTATGGCTTGTGGGTATGCAAGCTTGAGGACTTCTATTTTGGAGGCTAGACATTCAAGAATCTTCTTCTTCTAATCCATACTACATGATCTTGTTCTTGAAAGGTAGTTTCAAGAACACCCTATTGTTGTTCTTTTCGTTTTGATAGCATTCTATTTCACATACATTTGATCCTTTGTTCTTGGGTTTTGTTTTGGGTTAAAATGGTTCATATTTTTCAGATTGTTTATGTTGGACCAAAAGAACCAATGAGCCGGATCAGAAAAACCTTTAAGTCCTACAGACGTCACAACAACTACTGAAGTCCATAACAGCTGAAGACAACAACTGATTACAAAGTCTGAAGACACAAGTGCTGAAGACAAAGTCTGAAGACAAGTGCTGAAGACAAAGTCTGGACACAAGTGCTGAAGACAAAGTCTGAAGACAAGTGCTGAAGACAAAGTCTGAAGACAAGTGCTGAAGACAAAGTCTGAAGACAAGTGCTGAAGACAAAGTATCAGACGTTGTCATAACAGCTGAAGAGGACTTCTTCAGTAGTTGTGACGGTTTACTTTCAGTAGTTTTATGTTTTCTCTTTTCAGTAGTTTTTGTAAAACGACTGAAGAGCTTGTTCTTCAGTCGTTGTAGTATCAGTAGTTACTTTTCAGGTGTTTTATGTTTTATACTTAGCACTCTGACATGTTCTCAGTAGTTGTGAACATTTCAGTAGTTTGTTAAGTATTAGTTATTTTTGTACTAGATCTGCTAGTAATCACCATCCCGTGATTACAGCAGTGATTGCACTCTATATAAGGAGTGCCAACCTTATTGTAACGGTGAATGATTTAGCAATAATATTGGGCATTATTGAAACCTTCCTTATCACAAAAAAATATTCTCTCGCATTTGTTTACAAGTAACAAACTCTTGCTATAACTTGACTAATTCTTCTTTTCATTCCGCTGCATTACACTCTAATACTTCAAACTTGTGATCGCTGATCCTGACAAATGGTATCAGAGCCGGTTAATCATTGATCGATCTAATAATTGATCATTGAAACTGCTATTCAAGATCCAAGTTTGATTGAATTAGCATTTTTTTTGCAAGAAACTGTTATAGAGATTGAATTTTCTGTGCTTTTAATCATTCATCCTGAGACTTATTCTTGGTTTTCATTGAGTTTGTTGTGGTGTGTTCAAATTTTTTTTAAGCTTGAATAAAATTGTTTTTGGATCCAAAATGACTACTCCTTCAAATGATCCTCACAATACTGGTTCCTCAACCAAGCCTCCCATGCTGGTTAGGAATGAGTATAACATATGGCAACGTCGTATGCTCCATCACCTGTCTGTTAACAGCTCAGGTTGTTGGACATCAGTGGTACATGGTCCACACAAGCCTATGGTGAATAACCCGGAAACCAATCAAATGGTTCCGAAGAGGAAGGATCAATACTCAGATGAGGATAAGAAATTGTTTGAGATTGATGCAAAAGCCCATGGAATTCTGGCCATGGCACTACCCAATGAAATCTATTCTGGGCTAATGCATTATGAATCTGCCCATGACCTCTGGAATGCCTTGAAAGAACAATTTGGAGGAACAGATGAGGTCTTGGCAAATAATAGAGAGATCCTTGCCCAACAATATGAGACATTCTCTCATAGGAAGGGTGAGACTCTGACTCAACGGTTTGAGCGGTTCTCTTGTTTGATATCTGAATTGAAAATGGTCAAACATGAGTATACTAATATTCAGATGAATAACAGATTTCTCAGATCACTGCCTGAGAGATGGGATACATATACCATTGTCCTACGCTCCAGTGCAAATTTGGACAAACTATCTCTCACCCAACTTCATGGGAAATTGCTCACATTTGAGAGAGAGATAGAACAAAAGAGAAAACTGTCTTCATCTGGTAAGCTCACTGAGGACTTTGTACCAGGCAACACTGCTCTGGTTAGTCATGAGTCAGAATATGCTTCATCTGAATGCCAGTATGACGAGCATATTGATTTCTCTTCAAACATTTCTGATTCAGCATTTGTGAGTGTTGATAGTCAATTTACTGGGTGTAATAATGACAATCTATGCTTTATCATGGATGATCTCAAGGGGATTGCTGATGATGACTTAGAAGAGATGGATATTTTGAGCCAAATGGCCTTGATAAATATCAGATCTCAGAAGTTCTACAAAAGAACTGGAAGAAAATTCCCAGGACTCTCTGGCAAAACCAAAGTTGGTTTTGACAAGAGTAAGTTGAGGTGTCACAAATGCCAAAGGCTTGGACACTTTGCTAGAGAATGTAGATCATCTGGATCTAATTCCTCTGCACCTTTTGTGACTTTTCCTAGCAATAGTCAACAAAACAAAGGGCAACATCCTGTCAATTCTAGTCATCAGTCTCAACTACAATCTCCTGCATATTTTGTTCCTCAGGGTCAAATGCCTTACCCTTACCCGTGTTATTACATGCCACAAACCAGTCAAGTTCAAGCTCCTATGGTACCATAACCTCATGCACTCCCAGAACCTCAACCATCTCATCAACCCCCTCAACCTCAACAACATAGCTTCTTCACCCCAGAAGTTGTTGACTGGAGCAGCTTGCCAGATGACATGTCTGGTCATGAACAACTGTTCACAAGTGCTGATCAACATGGTGGTGATAGTCCTTTTGGAAATCTGGCACTTATGGCTCTGGAATCAACTGAGGGTTCCTGTTCAACTACACCATCTTCACAGGTAACTCAGGTATCTTCAGAGGCTAAAGCCAAGTTATGTTCTGAATCTTGCATTGCTGCTTTTGTCTCTATTAGAGAGGCAAATGTAGCATTAATAAATGAAAAACTTGAGTTTGAGAAAACAATTTCCAAAAGACAAGCTGAGTATGAGTCTGCTCTTAAGAGTAAATATGATGAGATTTATAAGCTTAAATGCCAATTAAATGATGAAAAGGCTAAGCTAGAGGTTATTCTGGAAGACCAGAAAAGTCTCAAAGAAACCCTTGCAGTCACCCAAGTAGAGTGTGATCGATGGGTACAATCATGCAAAGGTTTTGAGATGCTTCTTAGCAAGCAATCAGCTTCCAATGTGAAGTTTGGCATTGGTTATAATCACACTGCTCCTCCTACAGATTTTGCTCCAAGAGTAGAGGTGAAATCTGATGGAGAAAGTAATAACCAATCCACCTCATCATGTGATTCACTTTTTGATAAAGCATCATCAAAAGTTGAAGTCAGCACTAAGCCCTCTCAGAACCTATCAGCTGATGTTGATGGCTCAATTGCTGACACTCACATGATCAAAGAGTTGGTCAACTCAGGAGTTATTTCTGAAAGTCCTGCAAGGACTGGAGAGCAAGATTTAACTCCTGAAGTTCAAGCTCCAACTACTGACAGCACTGAAAAGAAGAAAACTGTCAGTAGAAAGAGTTTGAAGACTACTAAAGAGGAAGTCAAGAAAGCAAATAGTGCTTCCAAAGTACTGAAGAGCAAGTCTTCAGTAGTTTCATCCTCTTTAGTTGATGATCAACATAAGATGAAAAAGAAACCATGTGAAGTATGTGGTCTGTCTAATCATCTCACTGATGATTGTTGGTACAAAAGAGGATCCAAACTCAAACATAAAGATGAAATTAAAGAGAAAATGGTTAAAATGAAAAATGAGTTTAAAGCCACATTTGTACCACCAACATCAAATCCTGTAATCCTTAAGTCCAAAAAGAAATCCAAAAAGGAAGGGGTTAAACAGGTAACAGCTGAGGTTGCTCAAAAGAAGATGGTGCAACATAAGAACTTATCAAACTCCAGTGCTAATGTGTCTGAAGAGCTGAAAGCTTTATCACAAAATCAGACACAGCTGGTTATGATGGTTCAACATCTATTGGGAAGAGTCAACCAATTAGATGTTCCTATGTTGAATCCACAGAAAAGGAGGTCCAAGCCAAAGGATTCCTCTTCTCCACCATCTTCTTCCTCTCAAGCTGTTATTTCCAGCAAACTTGTTAGTCCACCATCTATTGATGTGAATAGGCCCAAAACCAAAAGGTTTGGGTCTCAAAATCTAACTAATTTGCTTTGTTCTGCAGGGTTCTTCAACATGCCACAGAGGCATCTGGTATGTAGACAGTGGAGGATCCATGCATATGACAGGAAACAGATCACTTCTTAATGACTACTCTCAAGGAAGGAAGGGATTTGTATCTTTTGGCAATGATGCAAAGGGTTGCATCATCGGCAAAGGCTTTGTTTCCAATGGGGAAATAAAGTTTGATGATGTTAAGCATGTGGAAAATCTCAAGTACAATCTCTTGAGTGTCAGTCAAATGTGTGACAAAGGCCATGTTGCTCTTTTCACAAGTCAGAACTGCCGGATTCTGTCATCCAAAGTTCTGAGTTTGATTGACAAGGTGTTGGATAAACACACTCTCCTTAAGGCCAACAGGACAGGAAGAGTGTATGCCTTAGATCTTTCTAAGAAAATAGATCTCAAAGGCATCCTTGCCTATTTTCCAAGGCTTCCCCTCAAGAATCTACACTATGGCATAGAAGGCTGGGTCATGTAAATCTCAAAAACATAAATCAGCTGATCAACCATGGTTTAGTAAGAGGATTGCCTATGAAGGAGTTTAAATGTGAAGATGACTGCACTGCTTGTCTAAAAGGAAAACAGCACAAAGTTTCATTTCCCTCCATAGAATAACCTAAGTCCACAGCCTGCTTACAGCTTCTTCACATGGATCTCTTTGGTCCTGTGAGAGTGATGAGTATGGCTAAGAAGAAATACTGTCTAGTAATTGTGGATGATTACTCCAGATTTGTATGGACTTTCTTCTTGCATTCAAAGGATGAAGCAGCTCAGAAGATTATCAACTTTGTGTTGTATGTTGAAAAGCAGTATTCCCTCTCAGTCAAGTGTATTAGAAGTGATAATGGAACAGAATTTAGAAACAATACACTTGATGAGTTCTACCTCTCAAAGGGAATCAAGAGGCATTTTAGCATTCCAAGAACTCCTGGACTGGTTGTGCAGGGGTTTGCACAAGAAGAAGGTATTGATTATGATGAAACCTTTGCTCCTGTAGCCAGACTGGAAGCAATTCGATTGTTTTTAGCTTATGCTGCTTATCAAAATCTTAAAGTTTTTCAAATGGATGTCAAAAGTGCTTTTCTGTATGGGAAAATTAAAGAAGAGGTTTATGTATGTCAACCACCAGGTTTTGAGGACAACAAACATCCTAATTGGGTGTATAAGCTTGATAAGGCTCTTTATGGGTTGAAACAAGCTCCTAGAGCCTGGTATGAGACATTATCAAACTTTCTTCTTGAAAATAATTTTACTAGAGGCACCATAGATAAAACTTTATTCATTAAGAAAGCAGGGCAACATAATCTACTTGTTCAAATTTATGTAGATGATATTATTTTTGCATCTTCTGATCCACAGTTGTGTGATGCCTTTACAAAGTTGATGCAACAAAAGTTTGAAATGAGTGCAATGGGGGAATTACAATTCTTTCTGGGTCTGCAAATCAAACAAAAGGCTGATGGAATTTTCATTCATCAGTCCAAATATACAAAAATCTTTTGGAAAAATTTGATTTACAAAAGTGTAAACCTTGTTCTACTCCCATGTGCAACACCACACAACTGGATACAGATCAGAAAGGTAAAGTGGTTGATGAAACACTTTACAGATGTATGATTGGGTCCTTGATGTACTTAACAGCTTCTAGACCAGATATTATGTTTGCTACATGTGTTTGTGCTAGATTTCAGGCTGCACCTAAGGAGTCTCATTTGATTGCAGTCAAGAGGATCTTTAGATATTTGCAAGGCACTCCATCTCTAGGTTTATGGTATTCTACTAGACATTCTGGTAAATTAGTTGCTTTTTCTGACAGTGACTATGCAGGGTGCAAGTTGACCAGGAAATCA
Organism: Flaveria ramosissima; assembly: GCA_025215565.1. Classification (NCBI taxonomy): domain Eukaryota; kingdom Viridiplantae; phylum Streptophyta; class Magnoliopsida; order Asterales; family Asteraceae; genus Flaveria; species Flaveria ramosissima. The sequence continues at coordinate 31,471,280 of CM046035.1, forward strand.
ACTTCTGGTGGATGTCAATTCCTAGGCAACTGTTTGATTTCTTGGCAGAGTAAGAAACAAACCTCAGTTGCTACATCAACTGCTGAAGCCGAGTACATTGCTGCTGCAAGTTGTACATCTCAGGTATTATGGCTTCAAAACCAATTATTGGATTATGGCATAACTGAGACTAAGACTCCATTGTTAATGGACAGCTCTTCAGCTCTTTGTATTGTCAAGAATCCTGTCCAGCACTCTAGGACTAAACATATTGAAATCAGACACCATTTTATTAGAAATTGTTTTGAAAAAGGTCTGATTGATCCAAAATTTGTTCCTAGTGCTGATGAGCTTGCAGACATTTTTACTAAGCCTTTGGATAGTTCAACCTTCCACAACCTGGTGTTAAGGCTTGGTATGCTGCAGCTAGAATAAGTGACAACTACCGATAATCTCAGTAATAAATACTGATGATCATTGGTAACCATGTCATATATAAGTACATTTGTTAAAACAGCTGATGTAGTTATAACAGCTGATGAAATCACAACAGCTGATATAACTACAACTGCTGATGTCAGAAATGCAGATAAGTACTGATGACCAATGAAACATCAAACTCGGATTTAAATGTGGAGGTCAGACTGAAACAGCTGAAAAGCTATGAATTGACGAAAACAGCTGATGAGTAATTTCTCTTCAGTTGTTTCTACCACTGCTGTTTCTAAACAACTGAAGCCACAGCTATGTCTTCAGTAGTTTACAACTACTGAAGACTACCACTAAGTCTTCAGCCGTTTACAACGACTGATGACAAAACCACTGTCTTCAGTAGTTTCACAACTACTGATGACAAACACCATGTCCTCAGTTGTTTCACCACCTGAAGTCGGAATTGTCCTCAGTAGTTTTATAGCTACTGAAGACTAATTCAAAGACTTCAGCTGTTTCAATGTCTGACGGATAAAACCAAGTCTTCAGTTGTTTTATAACAACTGATGATCACACTAATACGGTCAGTCATTTCAAACCTCTGAAAGTTAATGCCACGTCATCAGTAGTTTCAACAAATGATGACTAACACCAAAACCTTCAGTCGGTTCATAACCCTACCCTATAAATACCTTATCTCACCAGAGTTTTTCTCACCTCTCCTCTTAAACCTAACGTTCAAAAACTCTGTACCCTCTCTTCATCCATGGCGACCATGCAACTAAAACCACGACACAACTGTGTCGCTCACCTTACCAAATCACCATACTGGACCAAGTTTCACAACGCCGTTGATTTAATGGTCCAGTCACCTTACAAAACAGCTTTTCTGATAAACCCCACCATATATGCCGAATCCCTTAGCCAATTCTGGACAAACATCACTCTTGTCTCTGAGGAGAATGACACAGAGTCGCTTCATTCGTTTGTCCCTAGTCAAAAGGTGGTCATCAATCCAGAGATTCTTCGCCAAACCCTCAATCTGGATGATGCCACTTTCCCGACTAGTTATCCAAAGGGCACCACTGATCTATCATTTGCCCACCATGGATACGAAGGTAACCTGAGTGCCTCTACCATATTGAAGAAACATTTCCAGGATGCTGAACGGCTTATCTTTCATATGGTCAATGTCTGCCTGGCCCCCAAGACTTCATCATGGGATCAAATGTCCACAAGGTGGCAACAGGTATTGTACTCCATCCTTGAGCAACAACCTTTAAATTTTTCTGAAATACTATTCTTAGAGCTCAAGGATATGGCCCAAAAACAACCTTCTAACCGTTGGATATTATATCCTCGGTTCATAATGGCCATAATTGAAAACCAGCTTCAAGCTGAGGGACTTGTTGGCCTGGGAGTCCCTCCTATGGCTGTATTGCCTGAAGTATACTCCCGGCACAACTCTGACCAATCACTCAAAATGGCTGCCAAGCTGCGCAAACCCACGCAGCTGGAACCCACAGCCACCACCACAAAATCCAAAGTCCCCACCAAACCAAAAACAAAACGAACCAAAACAGCTATTCAGGAAGATGAGTCCCCTGAAGATGCTCCTGTACCACCAAGACAGGATATACTTGCTGGTGTAAACCCCCCAGTAGTATCAGAGACTCACCCAGCCACAGCCGCTCAGGATTCCTCTCAAAAGGAACCTGAAGCAACCAAAGAAGGGGTACCCACAAATCTGGAATCTTCCTCATTTGAGGAGATTGCCATTGAAACACACCATTCTCCCCAGGTGCATACTACCCTATCTCCTCATGAAAATGCTCCCCAAAGTCCAACACTTATAATTGCAAATATGCTGACTCAGCTGCATGCCTCTCCTCCTCCCCAACAACCACCTAAAGGGAAAACCACAGATATTGAGGAAGAGGATCAACATGCTTCTGACAACCCACAGCACAAGGGTTTAAATGTTCAGTCTCCTAGTGTAGATACGGAGATCAGAATATCTGGTGAGGCTGCCACCTCTTCTGCATCAGCACATGATCAGACTGAGGCTGGTAACATGGCTAAGACCTCATCAGAGGCAACAGCTGATGAAGGACATCGTCCTGAGGCTGGAAGTCTCCAGTTCCGAGAAAAAGGGGCACATGCTACAACTGGTCTACACCCAGGGCATGTACATCTTGCTACTAGCAGGAGGTCAGGTGATTCAGCATCTGCTGATGATGACCTGGGCTTCTTTTATGATGTTCTAGCCCAGAACACAATTCTTGAGGAAGAAGTCAGTAGACTACAAAGACTACTTGACCAATTCTCTCAAGAAGCAAGTCCATCTGATACCACCATACACCCACAGATGGCACCTTCACCTGAAGGTCTCCTAAACACTCAACCACTAAAAACATTCAATCCACCAGCCTCTACCTCTGGCACTGCTTCTCAGGGACAGAACCCCTCTGAGCAAACAGCTGCTATCTTCCATAAATCCCTACCTCTCATCACCCCAATGATCACAGACATTGTGATCAAAACCTTGGATGACAGACTTCCCTCAATTATACAGCCACTGGTGGAAGAGATTGTGAGCACAAGGCTTTCTACTACTCAAACCCTTGCAACCAATGCAACCAAAAAGGGGGAGAGTCAGTTAGTAAAAGACAAAGGGAAGAGCATATTGATAGAGAGAGAACAGGAGGAAGAAGAGGTTGTGAAAGAGACTGAGAAGGAGGAAGAGTATGTGAAGGGAGCTGACACTGATCAAGTGAGTGAAAGTCACAAAGACTTTCACATCACATATAAGAAGAGGAAGATTGAAAGAAAAGAAAAAGAACTCCAACTTGATGAGATGGTCAAAATAGCGGATGCTACACATAGTAAATCTATGGACTCCATTATTGATCAACTATATAGACAAGGGTTCGATACTGCACAGCTTGACTCAGAGATTAGAAGACTTGAAATTGAAGAAATTAACTCAAGATGGGCAAGTTATGATGTGTTAGAAAGAGAAAGACTGGAGATCATGATCAGATTCATTGCAAAGTATCTTGGAAGATCATTGATAGAGATTAAGTCATGGACCAGGGACAGTATCTTGGCAATAACCACCAAGATCTGTACGTCTGAAGCATACACAAAGGGATTAGTGATTGAAGCACTAAATGAAGCAGGTGCTGGGAACAGAAACGAACTAGCAAAATACTCCAAAGCCTCACTCATTACAAGAATGCTAGAACAACCTGCAAAACCTACCACTTCAAAATCACCACTACCACAACCCATTAAACCAACTCCTTTACCCTCAAAACCAACAGCCGATGATGCATCCAAGAAGAAGAAGAGAAGGATGTTGAGGCTAGAAGAAGAAGATGAAGAGGATGATGAGGAAGAAGATAGGTTGCCTCTTTCTGCAGTCCTAACTTTGCCTAAAGCCAAATCTATGCCCATCACTCTCACCTCACAGATGGAGACTGTGAGAGTAAAGATAGAAGAAGAGCAGCAGCAAAGGCTTCATGATGAGGAGATGCTGAAGAGCATAGACAAAACTTATGCTGCTTCTTCATCAATAATAAGTATGAAGAAAGAAGCTCTGAGACTGTACACCCTTGCCAACACATTTCAATATCAAAAGGAAAAGGTGAGGATATGGCCTGATCCTAGGGTGGCTCACAGAATTGTGAAGAAGGACATTCCTGCAAGATACAAGGGCCAGATAAAAAGGATCGTAGATGAAGAGATCACAGTGGTCCTTGTAGTATCACCCTGGGAAATTGTAGAAGACTTCAAGAAGGCTTATGAGACTAAACAACCTCCCCAAAAGATGTTAGAAAACAGAGTAATCAAGAAGGGGTTAGTCTACAAGAAGCTTGAGAACTTCAAACAAAATGAGCTCAGTCTGTTACTTGAAGGTAATCACCCAGATGAGTTTGCCTACAGACAGATCACAACAGTTGAGCTCAAAAACGGCAAACAGGCCAAATACATCTCAGAGCTGTATGGGCGTGAAGGATTGTTCGATGGTGAACCAGAGAATCTTACTATGGAAGAACAAATCATGTTTCTCAGAGCATACACCAGAGAATCCTACAGGCTTATACATGGGAAGTGAGTCCCATGGATGGGGGAACAGCCCAGTGTCCAATTCCCCAATACAGAGCTCCCATCCATACTTTGCCAACCAAATCATCAGAGACTTACTTCCAGGCCGGTGCTTATATGGGTCATCTTCTCAACTGATCAAGAAGGAAAAAGACCAACCATTTTGCCAACAATAAGTGGGACCTCAATAAAGTTAAAGGTTTTGGCTGCATTGGTTCAGGGGGAGTTTGTTGGAACAAAAGAACCAATGAGCCGGATCAGAAAAACCTTTAAGTCCTACAGACGTCACAACAACTACTGAAGTCCATAACAGCTGAAGACAACAACTGATTACAAAGTCTGAAGACACAAGTGCTGAAGACAAAGTCTGAAGACAAGTGCTGAAGACAAAGTCTGGACACAAGTGCTGAAGACAAAGTTTGAAGACAAGTGCTGAAGACAAAGTCCGAAGACAAGTGCTGAAGACAAAGTCTGAAGACAAGTGCTGAAGACAAAGTATCAGACGTTGTCATAACAGCTGAAGAGGACTTCTTCAGTAGTTGTGACGGTTTACTTTCAGTAGTTTTATGTTTTCTCTTTTCAGTAGTTTTTGTAAAACGACTGAAGAGCTTGTTCTTCAGTCGTTGTAGTATCAGTAGTTACTTTTCAGGTGTTTTATGTTTTATACTTAGCACTCTGACATGTTCTCAGTAGTTGTGAACATTTCAGTAGTTTGTTAAGTATTAGTTATTTTTGTACTAGATCTGCTAGTAATCACCATCCCGTGATTACAGCAGTGATTGCACTCTATATAAGGAGTGCCAACCTTATTGTAACGGTGAATGATTTAGCAATAATATTGGGCATTATTGAAACATTCCTTATCACAGAAAAATATTCTCTCGCATTTGTTTACAAGTAACAAACTCTTGCTATAACTTGACTAATTCTTCTTTTCATTCCGCTGCATTACACTCTAATACTTCAAACTTGTGATCGCTGATCCTGACAGTTTAACACCTTTTAACCACTTATATCCGCTGCGTTTTTGAAGTTTAAATGGTTAAACTTGCTTTGATAAACATGTAACAAAACCCAACAATATATAGTTATGATCATTTTCATTGTGGTTAAGCTTGCAAAAACCCTAATCATTTATTCCTGTTGCAAGTGTGTATTGTAAGCAGTAATTTCACAGAAATATCATTGTGCTTTGGTATTATTGATTATGTTGATCTTCATTGCTTTATTTTGAATCATTTGTGGTTGCTCTCAATCTTCATCATCTTTGTTTCTCATTGTGTGTATTTGATATTGAACAATCCAACATCTCATTTGTACTGCAAATCGATCAAATGGACCAACACTTATTATTATCTTTCATCATCATTCGCCTTTATCTTTCACTTTCCTTTGGACCAATGACATGTGCTACACCCCAACATCATGCATAAAGCGGGTACTGGACCGAAGTCTATAAATAGACTCCCGTACATTGTGCTTAGTGGCCTGACCACAGTACTGGGGCAAGCGACAAAGGTCCTATACGTTTGGTCAGTCACAAAGACTGGACCCCTGTGTATCCTTAAGGGTTAGCTAAACCACACACAGTTGAGCTAACAACATTTTAGAGTTATGCACCTCCTTTCATTTGCTTGCAAGACTTTTCATCCATTCATTCATTCATTCATGCATGCATTCATTCATTCTTTACGTTCCTATTTTCATTATCATTAACTTCCGCTTTACATTACATAATACTTCACATTCATTTCATAATCATACCACGTAAAGCCATGGAAATAATATAATAAGGAACATAAACATAAACATACATAACCATACATGACATCATCAATCACATCACATACAACATCATTCAACACCATAAAGTCAACTTACATCACCCCCAGGAGCATCCCAAGTCAAAGCCTAATACTTCACTTTTTCCCGAAATTCCAGAAATAAAATCAAGTCTTAGCCGCATGGGCACTACGCAGGCCCATGGCCTTTCATGCGCATGGGAACACTTAGCCGCATGGGAACTTTTGGGTGCATGGGCACTATTTGGGCGCATGACCCAACACTTAGTTATTTTAGGCACTTTCTAGGCGCATGGGCAGGTAGGCACATGGGACCCTTAGCCAATTTTGACTCAATCCTAGGTGCATGCGAGCTGTTTAGGCTCATGGTTTCCAGGCGTCTGGGAACACTTAATCAAATTTAACCGTTGGGCGCATGGGCCATTATTTAGGCGAATGGGCAACCAACATACTCTAAACAACATATTCAAGTCCCCAATCTAACATCTATCATGTTCTAGGCCTAGCACTAACATTCTAAGCCAAAGAAACACATACATAACATAAATATAACGATATAATCACCCAAATCAAACTCCACCCTTAATCACATACACACATACATATGGGTATAAACACCCATTTAGTAAAAACGTCCATACATGTATTTCCGGCCCCAAAATTAGTTAAAACATGTAAAAAGGGGGTTCTAGAACTCACCTTATGCAAGTATGAATATGAGTTCCTTCAAAACCGTTTGCTATGAGCTCAAACACCCAAAAACCACCAAAACACACGCACAACCGAACACAAATACTCACATAAGCACATAACCGAGGCTAAACTCAGCCGAGCACACTTAAATCATCAAATTCTTACCTTAGAATTCGAATCTTCTTGTTCTTCTATTTAAAACCCGAGAGCTGTTTCTGCTTTCTCTCTCTAAGAAGTTGACAGGAGGTTGGTGAGGCAAAGTAGGCGGCCATGCCAACTTATTGAACAACATAATATAAATCTTTAGCCATTGTACAATATTAACCCCTCAACTTGGGTTCTATTGGATTTCCTCATTTTTTATGCACCTTTATTCTTTCTTTATTCTTCTTTTCCTTTTAAATTTTTCGGGTGTTACAAGTCCACCCCCTTATATAGGTTTCGTCCCCGAAACCTGTTATTCCTCCTTATATAGGTTTTGTCCCCGAAACCTGTTATTCCTCTAATAGATGTGGGTAATGCTGCCTCATTTCCTTGTCAGTCTCCCACGTAGACTCAGATACCTTTCGGTGCTTTCACTGTACACGCACCAAGGGGACCACTTTATTCCACAATCTCTTATCCTTACGAATAATGATCACAACCTGTTACTCCACATAACTGAGCTGTTCATCCACTTCTATGTCCTCTAATGCAATGACCATATCTTTATCAGCTAAACACTTCCGCAGATGAGATACATGGAATGTCTGGTGAATTCCACTTAACTCATCGAGTAGTACCAACCTATAGGTCACCTCTCCTACTCGAGCAATAATTCTGAAAGGCCCTATGTATCTCAGGCTCAACTTGCCACGCTTTCTAAACCGAATGATACCCTTCCAGGGTGAGACTTTCAGCATGACCCTATCGCCCACCTTGAACTCAATCGGTATATGACGCTTGTTGGCATACGACTTTTGCCTATATTTGGTCGCTTTCATAAAGGCTTAGATCCTTTCAAGTTTCTCAGTCGTAGATGTTGGACCTCATATGCCCAAGACACATACAAGATTGATGTGGTTAGTACGTTATGATCCAAGTCGGGTCATACCCAATAACAAGCTATACAAACACCAATTAATATTTATTTGTTGATAGGATCAAACAAATAAATACCGACAACAATTTAGAAAATGGGTTTTTCTAAATTAAACGTTACTTTTGTAAAAGAACAACATTATAATTCGTTCATGATAAATTATTTGTTTCATTATTTAAGTTGGTTAAATAATGATAAATAAAATTGTGTTATTGTTATAAAATTAAAAGAGGTTTTAATTTTATAAAAGTAAGGGTTAAGAGTGTAACCTTTTATAAAATTAAAATGAGGGGGAAAACCCATTTGAATGGGTGATTTCGGCCGCCCAAAGGGCCTTGGGAGACCAGCCATTTAGTCTTGGTCTTTGCAATTCTTTCCCCTCTCCAACACTCATCCATCATTCACACTTTTCTCTCTCACAACAAAGAGCAAGAACTCTCTCAAGACATTGCAGAATTTTCGGATTTGAAGCTCTAAAACTAGGCTGAAAATTTCGTTTTTCTTTGATAGTACTTTTGTAGAGTTTTGGTGTTGAGCTCCCTAACTAGCTAGGTGCTTGGAAGAGCTTGTGGGTATCACAACTTGAGGTTCTCTCTCTTGAAAGCTGGACATTCAACAACACCTTCATATTCATCTCATACATCTACAACACTTGTTCAAGAAAGGTTGTTTCTTTGAACACTCTATGGTTGTTTTGATTTGTTTGATAGCACACTATTTCGCATATGATTATGATCCTTATTCTTGGGTTTTGTTTGTGTTTTAAATGGTGAAAAATTTCAGATCACTAACCATACCTTAAACCTATATTCCGCTGCGTTTTAATAGTTTAAAATGGTTAAACTAGCTTGGTTTTATATGTAACAAAACCCAACAATGGCATCTAGAGCCGGATATGTGGAATATGTGCTTCAAAAGGTCTTGAAAAGTTAGTTTTCATGGACCTTTTCAACCCATTAGGGACTGTTTTGTTGCAGATGTATGAATCCCATATGTTTCAAGGTTTAATCTTGCATGCTTTAGTATAAACCTTGAAAGAATTACATCAAATGGTTGATTGTGTTGTTTGGACAACCTTAAAGTTTTAGTTTATGTTGGCTGAAAGTTTAGGGCTGAAATAAGGGATTCATTTTTGTTCTTGGATGTTGAATGTGTTTCATATTATGGTGCATAACATAGCCTTGGCCTTATGTGTTTGGTTTTGGTTGATTGTGATTTGTCATGTTGGTTTTGATTCTTGTAAGGGTTGTAATTTTGTGTTTTGTTTTTGGGTTGTAATTTATTTATTCATTTGGTTATGTTATAAATAGATTAGGTGCATTTCTTTTATTAGAAAAATTGTATTAGGATATGATTTTTGTAAAAGAAGATGCACAAGATGAAGACTCAAAGAAGGACACAAAAGACATGGACTCTTGAAGCTTTTGGATGTGGATTCAAGTGGGAGTTCATGGACACATTTTGATGTGTCATCTCTACCCTTAGGAAAGACCTTGTGGCAACACTTGTGATGGCAAACAAGTGTGGTCAACATAGTGGCTATGGTTATGCACTCATGTTTGTATGTTTATGCTTGTTTGGATGTTTATTGTTTGATTGTTTGGTTGAAATTTGGATATGCATTACAAACTCGTTAACAAACTTAACAAGCTGAAAATTTGATGGTTCTTTATCATTAAGTGGTTAATAAAAGGTTATTAAAAGGATTAATGGTTTTAATAAAAGAGGTTTTATTAAAAGTGAACCATAGGGTACCTTGTATTTGAAAGCATGCAAATATAAGGTACATAGAGTTTTCTAAACTAAGATTTTGAAAACTTAAATTCCTTTTAAACAAGTTTAACACCATCCTTTTGCACAACACTTGAGTCATTTGGAAACTCTAAATGGAATAAAGGTCACCTAACCACTTATGTTGGAAAACTCACCTGTGTGTGCAAGTAGGGTATCTTGATTTGCAAACCATGTTAAATGGATCACCTACAATATGGTTTACAAAGGTGTTGATAGGATTAACATGCCGACTATACATATGATGTTTTAAGTCGATCCCATACCCTAGAACTTGCAAAGGGTTGCAATTGTCAAATCGTTGACTACCTTGTTAATTTAAATAATGGGATAAAGGTCACCTAACCACTATTTAAATGTAACGTTGGATTCTAGAATTTTAAAATTGTGTAAGACACTTAAAAAGGGGTTTTAATTATTAAAAATGAACAATATCGAAATTACTAAAATTGAACTTTGTTATATTTTGTAGATGGCCACCAATAATAATGAAAACAATGAAATCCCGTCCGCTCACTCACTATCTCTAAGGACCATTCTCCAAAAGGAGCGTCTAAACCATAATAACTTTATTGATTGGTTTCGAAACTTGAGAATTGTTCTCAAGCAAGAGAAACTATCATACATATTAGACGATCCGATTCCCGATCAACCTAGTAAGGATGATGAGGAGGCCTTTAATAATTGGGGAAATACACTAAGGACTCGGTCCAAGTGTCTTGCCTCATGTTGGCAAGTATTACTCCAGATCTCCAAAAGGAGTATGAACATCATGGAGCATACGACATGATAACCCAGTTGAAGGAAACGTTCCAACAACAAGCACGGGTTGTGTCACACCCCAACCTTGACGGCGGAAACGTCGAGGAGTGAGAGTTAAGATCGTTCACAGCCACATAACGCTATTAATAACCAAAATATATATTAAACATAAGTTCCAATTGTACCATTACAATCATAAGTCTCAAAGAAATTAAAAGCATAACATAAAATGTAATATGTCATTCTTATTTCATTTATTTATCTAGGTCCATCCTAGATGTGCAAGCTTCAATGAATAGAAATCAAACTTGAGTATTTCCTGAAACTTGTTAAAAATAAAAATGTCAACAATAATGTCGGTGAGATTTCCATAGTTTGAAATACATAGATATATATAAAAGATGGCAATTCATGTTATAAGTTAGAGAGCAAAGTAACTAGGGATGTAAGCCAGAATGCACAATCAAACCTTGAAAAAGTTTTACAAGTCTCAAACGTTTACAAGCATATACGATTAGCTAAGTGTACTTGGATAAACCAAGCAGGCTTGTCAGGCCCATAGATCTATGACGTCGCCAGGCTAGCAATAGTTAATGATTGTACATATATTCGACATTACATGGTAGCTACAATGATCAACTAAGCATAACATACAAGTGAATTGCCATAAGTTGACAAGCATCAAACGTGTTTACAAGTGCAATGTTTATATGTTAACATGTTTCACCCCAAAGTGTAAAAATGTGCAAAAGGGGGTATAGAAATACACACATGGTCAATAAATATATAATTGACGATTAATAAGAAATAAGCAACGTTTCAACGTGGTCGTTTACAATGCACCTAAAATAAATATATATTTACAAGGTTAAAGTTTAATTGTAAGATTGACATTATAACGTGAACTAGGGTTTCGATGGGAATTTGGGGCTTGTCCCATAACTATGTTTTTTTCAAAATGGAATGAATTATATTTATTGAACTCAAAGAAATTTGCTACATATTATGTAAAATCATATGTGTATAATATAATATTTATAACAATTTGTATACATATATAATGATTAAATAACATTTAGTAATCTCAATTTAAAATAATAATTTGAAGATGTTGGATGAAATAATATTTGTATGAGCAAAATATTATCTAAAGTCAACTTTTTATAAAATTTGACTATTTAAATCTCTTTTTAGAATATTTAATGAAATTTAAAAGTATTTCTTTTTAAATAAACAATTTACAGAAAATGTTCAAATAATTTAAAATACTCAAAGTTTATAAAATGATTTTTTATAATTTTTTAAAAAAAAAACTAGTTTCAAATGAAGGCTAAAAGCCTTAAAACAAAAACATGAGGCTCCCAGGGTTCGAACCCGGGACCTCATGTTAAGGAGGCTCGTGTCTTAACCAGTGGAACAATGGCCTCAGCCGCGTTAACAATCTGTTTTAATTACCTAAAAACACCAAGCACCGAATCCCCCCCAAATCACATGAACCCTAGGTTCCATCGTCCCCAAATTGAAGCATCAATTGTTGTTTTTAATCAAACCCTCGTTAGGGCTTTTATTCCCCTCCCAAAACCGAGTGTGTACATGCCTTAAATTACCTAGTTGGAGATGAATTCGATGATGAACAAGTAAGGGGACAGGTCGCGACTTATGACGAATCAATGGGCGTCAAAACGTTGAAGATAATCGAATTAACTTCTCGGGTAGCTTCAAACGATGTTCAAGATGCAAAGCCCTCTATCAATTTCGTGAAGCTCAGAAGATGGACCTCGATTAAGATGCAGTTAGCGGCAAAGGAGAGAAACGAAAGTGTTGTTCGTGGTTGTTTCAGGTGAAATTGGAATCGATAATCGTTTAGGAATAGCTTAACGATCATTTTGGTTCAATTAATTAGGTTATTATTAGGATTTAATGATCAAACGGTTATAGAGTTTAATGGGTTCGGTTACTTAATCGATTGAGATTAGGAACCGATGTTTAAACGTAATTAAATCGTGAATATAAGTTCGAAACATGTATATGTAACGATTTGGGTCGGTTTTTGAGGTTAAAATCATCGGATTTCGAAGCGTTAAGGTTCCGGAGAGTCGTCGGCGATTTGGCCGGAGACTCGCCGGAAAAACGGGAAAAAGGAGAGAGAATGTTTTGGGTTTTTAATAAATTACACAAATAGTCCCTGTAGATTTCAATATTTATTATTTTATGCTTAAACTTTATTTTCAAAGTTTCTAAATTGACAATAAAGCCCCCTTGACTTCTTAAACCCAAGTTATAAACATCTTTTAACTTTAATAATTTTTTATAACTTATTATTATTATTGTTATTATTATTATTTATTTATTTATTATTATTATTATTATTATTACTATTATTAGGGTTATTAATAACATAATTATTATTACTCTTATAATTAGCTATTATTATTGTTATTATCATTATTATTATGATTATTATACATTAAGTTTAATTCAATGAAACTATTAATTTTCAAATTAAATGCAAGAGTTCATAAGCAATCCATGAGTTTCATAAATGACAGAAAAGGCCCTTATAAGAATTTAACGATACAAACCTTTAATTAACTCAAAATTACAAGATGTTACAGTCTCCCCAACTTAAAATAATTTCGTCCCGAAATTAAGAATAAACTAGGCGAACAAATACGGGTATCTCTCCTTCATATGATCCTCACGCTCCCAAGTGAACTCAGCTCCACACTTATTTTCCCAACGAACCTTGACAATTGGAGTAGTTGTGGTTCTAGTTTCCTTCATGATGCGATCAATAATTTCAACAGGTTTCTCCACAAAGTGCAATGACTCGTCGATCTGGATGTCTTCCAATGGGACATGCAGACTTTCGTCAGCCAAGCACTTTCTCAAATTTGAAACGTGGAACACAGGATGAACTCCACTAAGGTCGGAAGGTAGTTCCAGCTTATAAGCCACTTTCCCAATCCTTTTTAGGATTTTGAAAGGTCCTACAAATCTTGGAGCTAGTTTACCCTTCTTTCCAAAGCGAACCACACCTTTCCACGGTGAAACCTTAAGAAGAACCATCTCCCCAACTTGGAATTCCAATGGCTTACGTCGCTTATCAGCATAACTCTTTTGTCGACTTCTAGCCACTTCAAGGTTCTTGCGGATTGTGGAGACTTTATCGGTCGTTTCTTGTATAAGTTCAGGACCAGTGATGAAATTTTCACCAACGTCGGTCCAACAGATCGCTGATCGGCATTTACGACCATACAAAGCCTCGAATGGTGCCATCTTGATACTTGATTGAAAACTATTGTTATATGAAAATTCCGCGAGCGGTAAATGCGTATCCCAATCACCACCAAAGTCAAGGACACAAAGACGCAGCAGATCCTCGAGGGTTTGGATTGTTCGTTCGGTTTGACCATCGGTTTGAGGGTGGTAAGCCGTACTTAAATCCAATTGAGTACCCAAGAGTTCTTGCATCGAAGACCAAAAGTGTGAAGTGAAACGAGCATCTCGATCGGTAATAATGTGTAAGGGTACGCCATGACGACTCACAATTTCGTCAATGTAGATTCGAGCCAGCCTTGAAACCTTGTATGTATCTCGTATGGTAATGAAATGTGCTGTCTTGGTCAAACGGTCAACGATAACCCAAATACTATCATGACCACGAGGTGTACGAGGTAACTTGGTTATGAAATCCATGGATATATGTTCCCATTTCCACATAGGGATTTCAAGTTGCTCAAGTAAACACTTGGTCGTTGATGCTCGGCTTTGACCCTTGCACACGTGAGACACTTGGAAACATAAGACGCGATATCTTTCTTCATTCCAGGCCACCAATATTGACCACACAGGTCCATGTACATCTTATCGGAGCCAGGATGAACGGAATATCGGGTTTGATGAGCTTTGTTCATAATGAAGTGTTGAAGATTATCACGATTTGGGATCCAAAGTCGATTCAAGAAATACCACATGCCATTTGGTTTTGTCTCCAGTTGTGACCGAACGTTAGGCATCAAATCTTCATCTTTACATTTGTCGGTTAGTGCTGCTTGTTGAGCCTCGCGTATGCATAACTCGAGGTCACTATCGATCCTTATGTTTTGGAGCATGATAGTAGCCTCGTTGACATCCACATGGATCTCGGTATCAAATTCTCCTAGCGTATCAAACCATTGTCTTCGATCTCGAATTTCTTGAAGCGAGACAGTCTTGTTGTGGACCTTGCGACTTAGCGCGTCGGCTACAACATTCGCCTTTCCAGGGTGGTAGCGAATGTCGCAGTCGTAGTCGCTAATTAACTCGATCCAACGCCTTTGTCTCATGTTGAGATCCTTTTGGTTGAACACGTGTTGGAGACTCTTATGATCGATGTAGACTATGCATTGCGTCCCATATAAATAGTGTCGCCAAATCTTCAATGCAAAAACCACAGCACCAAGTTCAAGATCGTGAGTCATGTAGTTCACTTCATGAACCTTCAATTGTCTCGACGCGTATGCTATAACTTTGCCTTGTTGCATGAGTACATAACCAAGACCTTGATTAGAAGCATCGCAATACACGGTGAAGCCATCATTTCCATCGGGAAGTGTGAGAATAGGAGCGTTACACAACTTGCGTTTTAATGTCTCGAAAGCCTCTTTTTGCTCGGGTCCCCATTCAAAGAGTCGATTCTTTTGGGTTAGCGCCGTTAATGGTTTAGCAATATTCGATAAATTCGCTATGAACCTACGGTAATATCCCGCTAAGCCCAGAAAAGAACGAACCTCGGTTGGGGTTGTGGGAACACACCAATTCTTCACAGCTTCAATTTTAGCAGGATCCACGTGAATCCCTTGGCTATTCACCACATGCCCTAAGAATTGAACCTCCTCCAACCAAAATTCACACTTGGAAAACTTGGCGTATAATTGTTCCTTCTTCAAAAGTCCAAGAACTTGTCGCAAGTGCGTCTCGTGATCGATTTTCATCTTGGAATAAATAAGAATGTCATCAGTGAACACGATCACGAATTTATCCAAATACGGTTTACATACTCGATTCATGAGATCCATGAACACGGCAGGTGCATTGGTCAAGCCAAAAGGCATGACCATGAACTCGTAGTGCCCATATCGAGTACGAAAAGCGGTCTTTGGAATGTCATCATCGTGGACATGTAGTTGATGATACCCAGAACGTAGATCGATCTTTGAGAATTGAGTTGCTCCTTGAAGTTGATCGAAGAGATCATCAATTCGAGGGAGAGGGTATCGGTTTTTGATAGTAAGCTTGTTGAGTTCTCAGTAATCGAGGCACATACGAAATGAACCATCCTTCTTCTTCACAAACAGTACGGTGATGAGCTAGGGCGAATGAAACCCTTATCGGTCAACTCTTGCAGTTGACTAGCTAGTTCTTGCATATCAGACGGTGCAAGACGATAAGGTGATTTAGCCACAGGGTTCGCACGAGGGATTAAGTCAATCTTAAACTCAACTTCTCGCACGGGAGGTAACCCTTTAAGATCCTCGGGAAAAACCTCGGGAAAGTCCGGCACAACATGAATGTCTTTCAATTCCTTACCCTTGGCTTTCGTATTAACTACATATGCCATGAAAGCCATGTAGTTTTTACTTAAGCACTTGCGGGCCTTGATGCAAGACATGAGTTTGAGTCTTTGGGATGATTTCTCCCCAAAGACCTTCAAAGTATCACCAGCCGGTAAAGGAATTCAGATACACTTCTCGAAGCATAGAATTTCTGCATGATGCTTAGCTAACCAATCCATACCAATGATAACATCAAAGCTTCCCAATTGCATAGGAATAAGGTCGATGAAAAACTCGTGTTCATTAAGGCTTAAGGTGCAATCGCATATTACGACGTCAACGACGATAGATTTTCCATCGGCAACCTCGACCGTGAAAGATCTCTCCTGATTAACACGCGGTTTAGAAACTATATGCTCGAATTCCAGGGACACGAAACTCCTATCGGCACCCGAATCAAACAATACGGAAGCATAATGACTATTTACAAGATACATACCTGTTTGGTAACAACCTATTATTGGTATGATGAACATAGATAGGAATTTTTACAAGACAAGAAAGGACTAAAAGAAATTCAACGACGTACCATTCACCACGTCGTTGTTGGCTTGTGCTTGATTGGCGTTGATGTTGAAAGCACTTCCACGAGCCGGTGGCACAGTTCCTACATTGCGAGGACATTGCGGACGAATATGGCCAGGCTCGCCACAGTTATAGCAGGTTCGGTTGGTAAGCATGGCAGTGTTGTTTGGCGCACGAAGACAAGTAGCCACCAATTGACCATACTTCCCACACAACGAGCAGACTCGGCATGGAATGTTGCTCGCATGATGGTACTTGCACGTGTTACACAGGAGATATGGACCAGCATAAGCTCTAGCCACAGGGGCTTGATTTGCAACCACCATTTGTTTTTTAGGAGCATTGGGTGTAGTCACAGCGTAGTTGCGCGTGGGGGTGAACTTACGCTTTTGGTTTTGAGAAGATGACTCGGCCTTTACCTCCTTTGTTGCCTCGGGTGTCACATTCGTAGTAGACTTGGAACCCTTAGCAGACATAGTGCCAGCTCTTATATGATTCTCGGTGAGCTGTGCAGTGATAGTAATTGCTTCCTCCAAATTTGTGGGCCTACTAAACACCACGGCATCTTGAATTTGGGGTGGGACCCCCTTGATAAATTTCTCAATGTTACGGGGCACGGTGTCCACCATGTGTGGTAGGAGCATACTCAACTCATGATGCCGGGTGGAATAAGCCAAGTGATTCCCACCATCTTGTTTGAGGTTCCAGAATTCCTCCTCTTGCTTTTGCAACTCGCTCCTCGGGCAGAACTTTTGGATCATGATTTCCTTAAATTCCTCCCAGGGCAATGCCAAAGCAACCTCAGTTCCACGGTTTCTCTTTTCACTATTCCACCATGTTAGTGCCCGTTGTTAAAGAACACTTGTGGCATAGCGAACCTTGAACTCGTTGGGGCACTCGCTAACAATGAATGTATTCTCCATACTTTCAAACCACTCGAGAAGTCCAGTGGCTCCTTCTTTTCCACTAAAGCTAGTGGGTTTGCACGTGTTGAAGTGTTTGAAAGTGCAAGTACGATTGTTCCCTTGTTGATTGTTCCCGTTTTGATTGTTGCTATTGTCTCCATTAGCACCGCTATTGTTCCCATTGGTGTTGTTGTTGCTATTAGCCATTAGAGTGCTATTAAGTTCAGCAACCATAGTCGGGATGACGGCAGCCATTTGTCGGGCAATCATGGCGGCTAGCTTACGGTCGGAACTTCCACGCTTTCCATGGTGACGAGACATGCTGGATATACAAAAATGAGTTAGTTACGGGAGTGAGGATAACAAAGGATAGTAATTTAACAAAGATATGCTAAGGGTTATAAGGTACACGGAATGATTCCATTTGGTAACGCATTACCATTTGGAAACATTGACACGTCAAGGTGAATTGACCCATTTACCTTAGAAACTTGTGTATATTGACCATAGTTTATCACTCATCCCAGAAATCCCCAGGTAAGCATAACTAGTCCTGTAGGATTTATGCGATATGTTTGCCTTAGCCCGAGGGCCTTTTGCCGGGAAAACCAAGATCACACAATATTTCTTAGGTTCATAGAATCAAAACCTTGATGAGATTTATATAGATTAGACATAATGTCTAAAGATCCAATTCATAACATAAGCATAAGATTCCATGTGTCGTCGAGAATGAGGTTAAGAGGGTTCATGTTCGGGGAGATTCAAAGAGTCAAAGTTAAGTTTAGGGAGACAAATAACAATGTTTAGGCAATCCTATGCTAAGGCATCAAATTGCACATAAGAGGGCATAGCATTATGTAGCATGCAAAGTATATAATTTACAAGATAGAATTATAATTCTATAAGGTTCATGCATACTATAGTCTAGGTCACCATTTCTAATAACCTAGATCCCTATAGTTATGGGCTCTGATACCAATCTGTCACACCCCAACCTTGACGGCGAAAAACGTCGAGGAGTGAGAGTTAAGATCGTTCACAGCCATATAACGCTATTAATAACCCAAATATTAAACATAAGTTCCAATTGTACCATTACAATCATAAGTCTCAAAGAAATTAAAAGCATAACATAAAATGTAACATGTCATTCTTATTTCATTTATTTATCTAGGTCCATTCCTAGATGTGCAAGCTTCAACGAGTAGAAATCAAACTTGAGTATTTCCTGAAACATGTTAAAAATAAAAATGTCAACAATAATGTCGGTGAGATTTCCATAGTTTGAAATACATAGATATATATAAAAGATGGCAATTCATGTTATAAGTTAGAGAGCAAAGTAACTAGGGATGTAAGACAGAATGCACAATCAAACCTTGACAAAGTTTTACAAGTCTCAAACGTTTACAAGCATATACGATTAGCTAAGTGTAGTTGGATAAACCAAGCAGGCTTGTCAGGTCCATAGATCTATGACGTCGCCAGGCTAGCAATAGTTAATGATTGTACATATATTCGACATTACATGGTAGCTACAATGATGAACTAATCATAACATACAAGTGAATTGCCATAAGTTTACAAGCATCAAACGTGTTTACAAGTGCAATGTTTATATGGTAACATGTTTCACCCCAAAGTGTAAAAATGTGCAAAAGGGGGTATAGAAATACTCACATGGTCAATAAATATATAATTGACGATTAATAAGAAATAAGCAACGTTTTAACGTGGTCCTTTACAATGCACCTAAAATAAATATATATTTACAAGGTTAAAGTTTAATTGTAAGATTGACATTATAACGCGAACTAGGGTTTCGATGGGGATTTGGGGCTTGTCCCATAACTATGTTTTTTTCAAAATGGAATTAATTATATTTATTGAACTTAAAGAAATTTGCTACATATTATGTAAAATCATATGTGTATAATATAATAATTATAACAATTTGTATACATATATAATGATTAAATAACATTTAGTAATCTCAATTTAAAATAATAATTTGAAGATGTTGGATGAAATAATATTTGTATGAGCAAAATATTATCAAAAGTCTACTTTTTATAAAATTTGACTATTTAAATCTCTTTTTAGAATATTTAATGAAATTTAAAAGTATTTCTTTTTAAATAAACAATTTACAGAAAATGTTCAAATAATTTAAAGTACTCAAAGTTTATAAAATGATTTTTTATAATTTTTAGAAAAAAAAAACTAGTTTCAAATGAAGGCTAAAAGCCTTAAAACAAAAACATGAGGCTCCCGGGGTTCGAACCCGGGACCTCATGTTAAGGAGGCTCGTGTCTTAACCAGTGGAACAATGGCCTCAGCCGCGCTAACAATCTGTTTTAATTACCTAAAAACACCAAGCACCGAACCCCCCCCCCCCAAATCACATGAACCCTAGTGTAAGGATTCCTTAAGTCTGATACAACCCAAAACATCCAATGTGTCTCTGCAACATGCACTAAGTACTGAAGTAAAGAATGCTTTGGAAGTTTTACACAATGCACTAGAAAATACTCTAAGTGTAAAATCTTCCAAAGCCAAGACCAATATCTTCCGAAGCCAAACATGAAGTCTTCCGAAGCCTCAGAGACAAAGTCTTCCGAAGCTTCAACCTATGAAGACAGATTTCTTCCGAAGACTTTTAGTACACATGCTTTATCTGATGTACTGTTCCATAAAGCACCTTTCCGCTGCATCTCCGTAAAGTCACCAACTTACATGAGTTAGTGAAAAGATCCATGCTTTTGGTAACTGTACATTGAGGTCTTGAGTCTGTAACTTTCTACTTTATGTACTTTATCCTTTTTGTAATGTATAAGGATGTGAGCTATGGCATGTCATAGTCACAAGGTCAAAAGGCAGATATGCCTTTTGATCCTACAATTGATTTTGTTAGTGTCTAGTCAATTGTATCCAGCTGGCTTTCAAAGTATAGCCGACTGTAGGTTGTAGTATAAGTATTCCATGTTCTTGTATCTTTCTTTATGCTTTGTAACACTTGTAAAAGAACTTGAGAAAGCAATATACTGCCTCCTTGAAACCCAACTCTCTTGTTCTGTCTCTTTACTTTACTTGTGTTCTTTGTATCAACTTGGTTAATCCAGTTCACTGTTTGATCAAAGTTTAGTTGCTCTCCTCATTGTGTTGTTGTGTTGTAATTTGTTCAATCCCTTAAACGGTCCTGCAATTAGTATCAGAGCATTCCAGGCTCTTGATATAAGATCTCACCATCTTAAGACCCCTCACACACACAAAAACTAAACTCTCCAAATGGCATCCATCTCAAAGACTGATATGGAGACTGGAACCATGAACAAATCCCCACTGATCACTCTTGATGATTTTGACACCCGGTGTATGAGAATGGAAGGTTTCATCAGGTCTCTTGATTCAAGAATGTGGGAATCTGTTGAGAATGGACCTTTCATACCCAGCACTCCTTCTGCTACTGGTGTTGGTATGATTCCAAAAGATGTGGCCAACTACTCTGATGAAGATAGAAAAAGAGTAGAGATTGATAGGAAGGCCATGACTGCTCTTCAGACTGCTCTCCCAAACTCTGTATACAGAGGCTTTAAAGCAGGTGAAACCATGACTCAACAATACTTCAGGTATGTTGAGATAGTGGATACCCTAGTGGATGGAGGAGTTCCTCTTGAGAACAGGGACATTGTAAGGAAGTTCATGTCCTCACTTCCTAGGCAAGGGACACACTGTTGTGTGGTGATCAAGAGGACTGAGAACCTCAAAACTCTTACTCTGACAGAGTTGTATGGGATTCTCAGTGGATATCAGATGGAGATGAACATGCAAGGTTCATCTGGCAACTCCAACAATCAAATGGGTTCAGCCCTTCATGTGGTTGAAAGGGATAGCATAGAACCCCAACATCATCTCATATGCTACCCTGACAACTCACAAAAGGGTCCTTTCATCACCTTCCCGGAGACACCCAGGGAGAACTTTACTCAAGGAAGCCCATTCCAAGAGACAAGTTCTTCTCAAGCCTGTCTCTACTGATGAAAGCTGTGGGAACTCTCTCTTCACTCTTGAAGACCTGGACTGTATCCATCCAGATGACCTGGAATACATGGAGATAGTTCAGCAGACGGCTCTCCTCACTCACAGAGCCAAGAAGTTCTACAAGAGAACAGGAAGAAGATTTCCAAGCAATGCTACCGGTGGAAAGTTTGGACTGGATAAAAGCAAAGTTAAGTGTTACAACTGTAACCTTATGGGCCACTTTGCTAGGGAGTGTAAGGCACCTAAAACAAATGGGGGCCAAACAAAAGCCAGACCAAACTATACTGACAAAGCCCCTCAGAATGTGAAGCCAAAGCAACATGCTGCTGTTGCTGTTGAAGAGGGAGGCTTTGACTGGAGCTTTCAGGTGGAAGATGCTTCTCCAAACCAAGCACTGATGGCAGACCATGATGAAGCCAAGGTATTGGAATATCTCTGTACTCCTGAATGCATTGCTAAAGTAAACAGATACAGGTCCTACAACTTAGAGATGAGATCTGATCTTGAGTCATTAAACATATTAAAATCTGATTTTAGAAAGTCTGAAAATGATTACAAGTTAAAGATAGAGGACTTGGACAAAACCATTTCAGTACTAAAACATGAACATACAGATTTTAGAACTCAGATTCAGGATCTCATAACTAAGTTGACTGAGTGCCAGGCTGAGCTTGTGATCAGCAAAGCCAAGGCAGAAAAGAGTGTTCTTGAAGAAGAGACCTTCAAGAACATGATATCCTCATCCCTGCACAACAAAGTGTGCTATCAAAATAGACAGGGTCTGGGATCAAATGAGATAGCTCCTCCACACACAATCTTGTCTGTAAGATCTCCTAGGTGTGGAACTTGTGAAGATGAGCTTCCTTTCATGGATCCTATAAGTGAGGAGGATGAAGAAGTGATAGTGAAGAATTCCTCTGAGAAGAGTGAAGAAGAGGATTCTTCCAAGGGCCACTATCCTTCTGAGGAGAAGAAATCTACTGTGATGACCAAGTCCAAGAGAAAGAACTTGATCAGGAAGAGCAAAAGGAACGCAAAGAAGGCTAAAGAAATCAAGGCTACTTTTGATGCTAAGCAGAAACAAGTTTTTATCTCTGCAGGTTTCAAAGTAGTGAGGACTGAAGACATCAACCAAGACTCCTCAGCTAAGAGTCCTGGTTCTTGTTTAAATCATCTCAGTACAAGGAAGAAGACCGAGCTGCTGTGTACCACTGTTGCATAGTTCAAAGCCCAAAAGAACTGTCTCAGCATCTACCAAGATGAAGGTGGAGAAGGGATGTGACCAAAGCCAGTCTTGCTCTCAAAAGGAGACTCCTTTGAAGAAGAAAATGTTATGTGTCATGTGTGAAAGTACCTCTCACATTGCTAAGGATTGCCCATACAATCCTAAAAGTACTATCCACATGACCAATAGAAAGACTTCAAAGAGTCTCAAGAAGATTCAAGATTCGGAAGGAAAGTCTGTTTCCTTCGGAAGCTCCAAATCAAAGAAGAAGGTAAATGGAAAATTACCTTCGGAAGTAAAATTGGTCTCGGAAGAAAGGAGTTCTTCCGAAGCACTGAAGTCTGCTGCAGTGATTGTAGAATCTTCCGAAGGTTCAGTCATCAAAACTTGTGAAGTCCTAAAAACTTCTAAGGTTTTGAAGGTCAAGTCCAAGACTCCAAAGGTGGTGTGGAAGTCTAAGAAAGACCAAATGACTGAAGTTTCTCCATCAACAACAGCTGAAGATCCCCCTAGTACAACCATAGGATCTATTACTGTTGCATTACCTTCTATTACACTTAGTGAGCCCAAGACAAGTAAGGCTTGGGTTTCCAAATGTAACTAATCATTTTCTTTGTGCAGGAACAGCTCAAGACAAGCAGGAATGTCTGGATAATTGATAGTGGCTGTTCCAGGCACATGACAGGCAATAGGTCTCTACTCCATAATTTTGAGAGAATTGATGGAGGACCAGTTGCTTTTGGAGGAGATGAAGGTGGTTACATTTCAGGAAGGGGCAAGGTCACAAATGGTAAGCTCAGCATTGAGAAGGTAAACTTTGTTAAGGAGCTTGGGTACAATCTTCAGAGTGTATCCCAATTTTGTGATCAGAGTCATAACATGCTCTTTACTAAGCATGAGTGCATTGTTCTCAAACCTGGAGTAGTCATTCCTCATGAGCATATCCTGCTCAGAGCCCCCAGGAAAGGGAACATGTACAAGATGGATTTGCAAGAAACATCTCCCTCTGGAGAAGTTTCATGCTTTCTATTTAAAGCAAATAGTGATGAGTCTTTCCTATGGCATAAAAGAATGTGCCATGTAAACTTTAAGAACATAAATAAATTAATTAAACATGATTTGGTAACTGGAATACCAAAGAAAGAGTTTACAAGTGATGATCATTGTGTTGCATGCCTAAAAGGGAAGCAACACAAGGTATCTCACAAGCCTAAGGAAAAGAACTCCATCACTACTCCCCTACACTTGTTACATATGGATCTCTTTGGCCCCACCAGTGTAATGAGTCTAGGAAGGACCTCCTATTGTTTAGTGGTCACAGATGATTTTACAAGATTCACTTGGGTTTTCTTTCTTAGAACTAAGGATGAAACCCCTGAGATTCTGAAGAATTTCATCTTAAAAGTTGAGAATCAATGTGATCACAAGGTCAAAACCATAAGATGTGATCAAGGAACTGAATTCAAGAACCAAATCCTTGATACATTTTGTGATGATAAAGGTATTACAAGACAATATAGTGCTCCCAGGACTCCTCAGCAAAACAGAGTTGCTGAAAGGAGAAACAGGACTCTAATTGAAGCTGCAAGAACTATGTTGTCTAACTCTAAACTTCCCATCACCTTCTGGGCAGAGGCAGTAAATACTGCTTGCTATGTGCAAAACAGAGTTTTAGTAGTTAAGACACATGGTAATACTGCTTATGAACTTTGGCACAAGAATAAACCTTTCATTGGTTTTCTCAGGTCATTTGGATGTCCTGCACCATCTTGAATACCAAGGATCAAATTGCCAAGTTTGCTGAGAAATCAGATGATGGACATTTCATTGGATACTCTTCCCAAGCTAAGGCTTATAGAGTATACACTCTCAGAACTAGAATTGTTGAGGAGTCAGCCAATGTGACTTTCAATGAACACACACCCTGTATGGCTGGTTCTGGTCCTGATTGGCTTTTTGATCTTGATTTAGTTACCAACTATTTTAACAAATCTTGTGAGAATGTTTCAGGATCTGCAGAAAATTTAAATACAGGTGATCCTGATCCAAGATTTGAGCTAGGAAGACCCTCAACTCATACATCTTCAGCTCCAGTTGGAACTACTTCAGCAAATGAGGTCTCTATCAGCACCACAATGACAAATTCTGTTGATACATCTGCTATGCCTTCAAATTCTAGCTTAGAGGCTGCTCAACCAGATAAAGATACCTCAATTGTAGAAGACAACAATGGTGATGGTGATAGTGATCAGGAATTCCTTGATGCTAATAACCACACCATAGATGACAACATCAATGATGTCACACACTCATTGGATCAAGTTAATCTTGATAAGTGTGATAATGTGGAGGGTGAATCATCTATGCCAGATCTAAATTTCTCAAATTTGGATCTTTCTCAGCAACTTGCTGTGATCCTTCAGCTAAGGATCCACAAGTCTCACCCCACCACAAACATCATTGGAGATGTTGTCACAGGGGTAAGAACAAGAGGATAAACCCATGAAGCAAATGTTTGTCTTCACTCTTGTTTCTTATCTCAGATAGAGCCAAAGAAAGTTGATGAAGCTCTAAAGGATGGAAGTTGGGTTGAAGCTATGCTACAAGAGCTGCTTCAATTCATAAGGCAGAAAGTTTGGAACCTTTGTCCTTTTCCTCACGAGAAGACTATGATTGGAACCAAATGGGTTTTTAGGAATAAGAAGGATGATAGAGGAATCATCATCAAGAACAAGGCAAGACTAGTTGTTCAAGGATACACACAAGAAGAAGGGATTGACTACACTGATGTCTTTGCTCCTGTAGCAAGATTAGAAGCTGTTAGGATATTCCTGGCATTTGCTGCATCCAAGAACTTCAAGGTCTTTCAACTTGATGTAAAGTGTGCTTTCTTATATGGAGTGATTGATGAAGAGGTTTATGTCAAACAGCCACCTGGTTTTGTAGACCCTGATCATCCTGATTATGTCTGCAAGCTTGACAAAGCTCTTTATGGGCTGCATCAGGCACCCAGGAAGTGGTATGAGACACTGTCTGAGTATCTTTGTAAACATGGATACAGGAGAGGTACTATAGATGGAACTCTCTTCATCAAAGGACAGGGAAATGACTTATTGCTAGTTCAAGTATATGTAGATGACATCATCTTTGGTTCAACTAATCCAAAGCTCTGCAAAGACTTTGAGAAGCTGATGAAAGACAGATTTGAAATGAGTTCAATGGGAGAACTCAATTTCTTTCTGGGAATTCAAGTGAAGCAGGTTGAAGATGGCATCTTCATAAGTCAGTCAAAGTATGTTCAAGACATACTCAAGAGGTTCAACATGACTGATTGTAAGATTGCTAAGACACCCATAGCCAGAAACCACTCCCTTGGACCTGATCTTGAGGGGGAGTGTGTAGATGAACATTTATACAGGGCTATGATTGGGTCTCTTATGTATCTTACAGCTAGCAGGCCTGATATCATGTTTGCTACATGTATTTGTGCAAGATATCAAGCCAACCCTAAGATGTCTCACTTAATCACTGTCAAAAGGATTCTAAGATACCTCAAAGGTGCTTCAACACTTGGTTTATGGTATCCAAAGAATTCTGATTTCAATCTGTATGATTATGGTGGTTGCAACATGACTGCAAAGTCTACATCTGGGGGATGTCAATTCCTTGGTGGAAGGGTTGTCTCATGGCAATGCAAGAAACAATCCTGTGTGTCTGCATCAACTGCTGAGGCTGAATACATTGCTGCTGCAAGCTGCTGTGCTCAAGTGCTTTGGATTCAAAATCAGATGCTGGACTATGGATTTAACTTCAAAGAGACTCCTATCCACATAGACAACAATAGTGCTATCTCTATCACTGAGAACCCTGTGCAGCACTCAAGGACCAAACACATCAACATCAGGTATCATTTAATAAGAGATAACTATGAAAAGGGATTAATTAAACTAGTCAAAGTTCATACAGATGAACAATATGCTGATCTGTTTACAAAAGCTTTTGATGAACAGAGATTTAAATATCTGATATCAGCTATTGGGATGATTAACTTTGAGTAGACTTTTTCTTAAAACTAATTCTAATTATTTCTTCTTAAAATATGTGTGTCCTAAGTTGTCTAGTTCATCACTTTCATAAGCTCATGTTTTCTTTGGATGTAAAATTCTTTTTGAAGACTTTCCTTAGATTCTTGAAAATTTTCTGATACTTCGGAAGATAAAATTTTATCTTCGGAAGAAAATCATGTCTTCAAAATAAATAACTGTCTAAGAGATTTTACCTTTGGAAGAAGTCTAAACCCATCTTCCGAAGCTTAAATTTCTATCTCAGACACTTATTTGTTTTTAAGGACTTTTTCCTTCCGAAGCAAAATTAACTCTCGGAAGCTTTGTTGTTCTTTATACAAAGCATTCAAGGGTTTATTTCTCTTCCGAAGCATAAATTTTCAAGACTCTCAGGAAAATCTTCCGAAGCCATTTTAGCTTCGGAAGCTTTTTCATTAAAACTTCCGAAGACAAATTACCTTCGGAAGCTTTTCGAATTCCAAGAAAACTACTTTTTGAGCAAAAGTAAACTACTTTTTCAGAGGTGGGACCGACTTTCGGATTTCAAAGTTTATCCTCTTTCATTAACTTTGGTTCAAATCCCTTTTCACATAAATACCCAACGGTTCCCCCTCTTTCTCCCTATCTTCCTTAAATTCCACTATTCCTCAAACCTAATTCTCTAAACCGCCTTTGCTTTCTACCTTTCTTCACCCTTAAGCTTCTGAAATGGCCAACCTTAACCGCAGAAACAACCCAGATTTCTCCATGCAACTTCACAGGCAACATAATCAAGTTGCTCTGTTAAGATCTGAGAAAGATGCCAGTTTCTCCAGAGCTTGCCAATCTTACCTCTATCCAACTCTACTTATCACCTCCCTGACCATTGATCCTACTATGTATGAGGATCACTTGCTGAATTCTGGAAGACCTGCCAAGAGGTCATTATGGATGGGGAGAAGGCATTGTCTGCCACAGGCAAGGGAGGACAATCTTCATCACTCCGGCCATCATTAACCATCATTTGCAGCTGGATGATGAAGAATGTGAGTTGTCCTTCCCAAAGGAAGCTGTTAATCATTCCTTTGAGCAGATGGGCTATGAAGGAGAATTTCTCTATAAAGACCTTCAGAAAAGGGAAGGTCTCATCCCAGTGGAAATACCTGCTCCATGTGGTTATCCACAGCTTATCAAACAAGCATGGTGGGTGGGACCAGATTCCTGAGGATCTCTCCTTATAGTTCATGGAATGGTTCAGGGGGTCAAGTTCAGGTATTCTCAATTTGTTTATACAAATTTACTTGCAAACTTGGACTCCTTAGAGTATTACATGTTTCCTAGATATGTTCAACACATTTTCAACTGTGAACTGGGCTCACAGTTGAGGCAAACAAGTAATATTCTAAATTGGGACAGATGAAGCCGGCATCTTTAAAATAATGAAGAAGCCAACTGTAGGCTTCTTAGGGGTAGAAACAACCCTAGTCCCCAAAATGTTAGAGCTCATTGCTCAAGGTGACAACCTAGCAACACAAGCTAGTGTTGAACCCACACCTTATTTCTCTTTACCACTAAAAAGACCACAAATCACCCTCACCTACCAAAGAAAATCCAAACGAACCCCTGCTCAGGCTATAGAGTCTGTGCAGGTCCCCATATACTCTACCTCACAGGAGGAAATGGACACTAGAGCTCCCACTTCCCATGAGGAGCAAACCACTCCCATTTCTTCATCTATCAGGGCTGAGGTTCCTCATGCTCACCCTGATGAGCTCACAAGCCCAACAGCCTTAAGCCTTCACTCTAAGTCTCAACACTCAAGTGAACAACCTTCAGGGGACAGTACCATCCCCAGCCTTTAGATCTCAACCACCAATCCCCAACCTATCTTTCTATACTGATGAAGACTTAGGATTCAGTGAGTACCATGAGTCTCTCTTCTCCTCCCCTACTTAAAGAGATGAGTACCCCTGACTCTCCTCAGTCTATCCCACATCAGTCACCTGTTATTGAGCTGGACATTTCTGAACATGTTCAGGATGTCCATATGGAAGAGGCTCTCACTTTTGGAAGTGATTACATCATTAAGACCTCAACCATTGCAACTCAGCCCACTAGCATCTCAACTAAGATTGCTAGTGAGCAGAGGAAAACCAGCAGCCAAGAACCTCAAGCTGGTGGTGAGAGAGAGGATTTTGGTCCAATCATCTCATCCCCCAATGATTCTTCTGATGAAGAAAGGGGAATTGAGACTAAAGGTGCAGAAATTGTCAAAAACATGCTCCTATTTAGTCTCTAAGGTTAGTCACTAGAATCTCAGGTGACTACCTTACAAAACAGGGTCAATGATCAGCAACTTTAGATTTCATATCTAAAGAAAAACTAGCTGGGAGACCTTTAAGGAGAGCTCAACCAGGAACACAAAAACCTATGGAAGTGATTGACTTATCCTCCAGCTCACCTATGCAAGTGGGTGATGCTACCAAAAAGGGGGAGAAAGTTATTGTAGCCATAGAACCTGGGGGTTCTTCACAGAGAATGGACATAGAGGACTCACCATTCTCACTTGCTGTTGTGCATTCTCAGCAACTTCATCAAGTTCACATTAATGTGGACTCTATAGACTCTATCATCAGGAGTCTCATTGAGGAAGGTATACCAAGGGCTGTATCATCTCCACCACAAGGAACTTCAAACTACATCATAAGGTGGAGGTATGATGCTGACAGAAGAGCCCTTATTCTTCACAGAGTTCAAGGGCAACAAGAAGTGTTTGATTTTCAAAGCCTGAACTTCTATGAAAGATTGGATCTAGTCAACATGCCACTTCTCAATCCAAGCAATTCAAGACAAGCTGACAGATTGGCTCAAAGAATCCAAGATAGGATGCTAGTAGAGTTCTCTCTAAGAAGGAGACTTAGGCAATCAGACAATGTCATCGGTCAACTGGATGTTGAGGTGGACCCTAAGATTAGTTTCATAGGGGAAACCTTGACTGAAGGCCCAGTGGCAGAACCTGAGACCCCTGTCTCATCATCAACAACTGCTGCAGAGGTTCAAACTTCTTCTAAGACACCTGCTGGTGAAGGTGTTTCTCAGCCTCTCTCTGGCCAGAGCATGGAAGCTACACCAAGCAATGAAGGCTAAGCCTCTATCCACCCTGAGTCACAAAGGTCTGTGGGTGACAAAGGGAAAAGGATAATGACTCCTGAGGAAATTGAGGAGGAAGAGAGAGAGAGGAAAAGGAAGCTAAGGGGAGAAAGTTCCTCTAGGTCATCAAGCTTTATGCAAGCTGCAATCAGGGCTGCCCCCAGACCAACTTCAGATGATGAGTTAAGGGAAGTCAGGATTACTTATTTACAGACCAGGAACTATGATATTGATGAAATCATCTCCCTCCCCTTAGAAGAACTGAATGAACTGGCTGACAAGGATGTGTCAAGAGATATGAAAGAAAAATAGGATGCAAGGCTACTTCTCCAATTCAAAGAGGAGAGGAGACAGAAAAGACTCTACAAGCATGCTCCCACTCTCTCTCCAATTCAAGAAATTCCTGCACAGGAAGATGTGGCTCCACAAGAACCTCAGGTAGACAAAGAAGAAGATAGGATCAAGATGATCAACTACCTGAGTGCCACAGGCTTCTATCAGGCAGATGCACTTCTTCCCCTGTCTTATGACTTCATTGAGTTTGAGTACCTAAAGCAACTTGAGCTTGAGCTAGTCAAAGAAAGAAAGACAACCAAAAGGAAGCTAAGGGAAGAAGCTGCAAGTCAAGAGCCATCATTCAAAAGAGTGTAAAGAAGTCTGCTGACAGACAAAGGATGATGAGCTTCTGTGAAGCTGATGATTGAAGGGATTCTCCGGAAGGAGACTTGGCCCTATGTCTCTATCCACAATGGACGAGCATATAAGGGTGATCAAGCAGAAGATTAAGAGTGGTGAACTGATTGACTTGCACTCTCTTCCAAGTCAAGTCCCACCTGAAGTGGAGGTTAAGTTTGAACAACCTGAGACACCTCAATCAGGACCTCCAGCTGAGCCTCAGCAAGCTTCATCTTCTGATCCAAGGCAGGGTCAAACTCCCTCTCCTTTTGAACCTTTGAGGGAGGAACACCCAACTGAGAAAGACAATGATGATCAACAAGGTGCTGCAGACCAGTCTTCTCAGTTAAAGTCATCTAAGAGGAAGAAGATAATGGCTTCTAAACCAAAGACAAAGAAGAAGAAGCCTAAGTCATCTACCTCTACACCTCAGGCTGAGTCAGACCAACCTGAGGGAGTGCATGATGAGGCAGCCCAATCAACTCCAATGCAAGTGGCTCCTCTAACAACTGAGACACCCATCTTGTCCTGGACTTACTCTACCAATCCAGAAAGATGGCATGTAATCAGAGATCAAGGTGTTGAGAATGTCTACTCCTGGCAAGACATAATCAACTTACCTCTGCACGATCTCTTTGAGATGAGAAGATACTATGAAAGTCTTGATGATCCTGACCATCTAATGAAGAAAGGAATGGTCATGATTGTACTGAAGACCACCAACATCTGAAGATCTTCTAAGTGTTTTGGTAGCATCAACCTAGGGGGAGTTTGTAAGGATTCCTTAAGTCTGATGCAACCCAAAACATCCAATGTGTCTCTGCAACATGCACTAAGTACTGAAGTAAAAGAATGCTTCGGAAGTTTTACACAATGCACTAGAAAATACTCTAAGTGTAAAATCTTCCGAAGCCAAGACCAATATCTTCCGAAGCCAAACATGAAGTCTTCCGAAGCCTCAGAGACAAAGTCTTCCGAAGCTTCAACCTATGAAGACAGATTTCTTCCGAATACTTTTAGTACACATGCTTTATCTGATGTACTATTCCATAAAGCACCTTTCTGCTGCATCTCTGTAAAGTCACCAACTTACATGAGTTGGTGAAAAGGTCCATGCTTTTGGTAACTGTACATTGAGGTCTTGAGTCTGTAACTTTCTACTTTATGTACTTTATCCTTTTTGTAATGTATAAGGATGTGAGCTATGGCATGTCATAGTCACAAGGTCAAAAGGCAGATATGCCTTTTGATCCTACAGTTGATTTTGTTAGTGTCTAGTCAATTGTATCCAGCTGGCTTTCAAAGTAGCCGCCGGCTGTAGGTTGTAGTATAAGTATTCCAAGTTCTTGTATCTTTCTTTGGCTTTGTAACACTTGTAAAAGAACTTGAGAAAGCAATATACTGCCTCCTTGAAACCCAACTCTCTTGTTCTGTCTCTTTAGTTTACTTGTGTTCTTTGTATCAACTTGGTTAATCTAGTTCACTGTTTGATCAAAGTTTAGTTGCTCTCCTCATTGTGTTGTTTTGTTGTAATTTGTTCAAGCCCTTAAACGGTCCTGCACCTAGGTTCCATCGTCCCCAAATTGAAGCATCAATTGTTGTTTTTAAGCAAACCCTCGTTAGGGCTTTTATTCCCCTCCCAAAACCGAGTGTGTACATGCCTTAAATTACCTAGTTGAAGATGAATTCGATGATAAACAAGTAAGGGGACAGGTCGCGACTTATGACGAATCAATGGGCGTCAAAACGTTGAAGATAATCGAATTAACTTCTCGGGTAGCTTCAAACGATGTTCAAGATGCAAAGCCCTCTATCAATTTCGTGTTTTGAAGCTCAGAAGATGGACCTCGATTAAGATGCAGTTAGCGGCAAAGGAGAGAAACGAAAGTGTTGTTCGTGGTTGTTTCAGGTGAAATTGGAATCGATATCGTTTAGGAATAGCTTAACGATCATTTTGGTTCATTTAATTAGGTTAATATTAGGATTTAAGGATCAAACGGTTATGGAGTTTAATGGGTTCGGTTACTTAATCGATTGAGATTAGGAACCGATGTTTAAATGTAATTATATCGTGAATTTAAGTTCGAAACATGTATATGTAACGATTTGGGTCGGTTTTTGAGGTTAAAATCGTCGGATTTCGAAGCGTTAAGGTTGCCGGAGAGTCGCCGGCGATTTGGCCGGAGACTCGCCGAAAAAACGGGGAAAAAGGAGAGAGAGTTTTGGGTTTTTAATAAAATTACACAAATAGTCCCTTTAGATTTCCATATTTATTATTTTATGCTTAAACTTTATTTCAAAGTTTCTAAACTGACAATAAGGCCCCCTTGACTTCTTAAACCCAAGTTATAAACATCTTTAACTTTAATAATTTTTATAACTTATTATTATTATTGTTATTATTAGATTTATTTATTATTATTATGATTTTGTTTACTATTAGTAGGGTTATTAATAATATAATTATTATACTCTTATAATTAGCTATATTATTGTATTATCATTATTATTATGATTATTATACATTAAGTTTAATTCAAATGAAACTATAATTTTCAAATTAAATGCAAGAGTTCATAAGCAATCCATGAGTTTCATAAATGACAGAAAAGGCCCTTACAAGAATTTAACGATACAAACCTTTAATTAACTCAAAATTACAAGATGTTACAGGTTGAGCGCTTCGAAACGGTTCGAGCACTCCATGCGTGTCGTATGGACGACACCCAATCTGTTTCATCTTATGTACTTAAGATGAAAAGCCACATCGACCGCCTCGAAAGGCTGAATTGTCCCATCTCGAAAGAGTTGGCTACGGATTTGATTCTCAACTGTTTGTCAAAAAGATTTGACAATTTTGTCATGAACTATAACATGAACAGATGGGACAAGAACATAATTGAGCTTCACTCTATGCTCAAAATTGCCGAGGCGGCCATGGGTAAAAAGGTTTTACCCGTTCTCACCATTAATGAAGGTGGGAACAAGAAGAGGCCTCACCCCGCACCCAAGGCAAGTGTTGCCAAGGGTAAAGGGCATGTTAGGGGAAAGGGAAAGGGAGTGGTAAGAGCGCCACCACCAAAACCAGTGGAGAAGAAGCAAAAGGTTGCTTCGAATGACCCATGCTTTAAGTGTGGGGAGATTGGACATTGGGCAAGAAATTGCCCAGTCCATCTCAAAGAGTTGCAAGCTAAGAGGGATGCTGGGCAAACCTCAGGTACAATTTACATGATTCATATTGATCTAAATTTAATATCCTCTAACACATGGGTATTGGATACCGGATGTGGAACTCACATTTGCAACTCATTGTAGGGGTTCAAAAGAAGTAAGGACTTCAAGAAAGGGGATGTAAGCCTTTATAGGGCAAAGGTTCAAGTTGAAGGCCGAGGGGACTACATCTTGAAGCTTCCAAATGGTTTGGAAGCAATTGTGAACAATATTTTGTATGCTCCTAGTTTAACTAGGAACATTATTTCTGTTGCCCAATTAAGACAATATGGTTATGTTTTGTCATTTATTCAGAATGAAAATCATGTTTCTTTAAATGGCACATTTTATTTTAAAGCTATTCCTATTAGTGGTATTTATGATTGGTTCATGATAACACATTATATGATAGCTCATTGTACCAAACCATAACTGAAGATCATGTTAGGTTGGACTCACTTTAGTATAGATGTTTACTTTACATTGTAATAGGACTTTTGTTAGTTTCATTTTGTATTTTCTTAGTAATTAGCAGTTTTGGCAGTCCAGTGAAACTGTGAGCAAATCTATACATTCGCTCACAGTTTGCTGTTTTGGTTTACCCGGCGAACTTATGTTCTGCCGGGCGAAACTATAGTTTCGGCATGACAGTTTCGCTGTTAGCGAAACTGTCAGCGAAACTATGACTGCTATATATACAATTGTCATTTCACTTTGTATGGTAAGCTTGCAAAACCCTAATCGTGGATTTCTGTTGCAAGCTACCAATTCTAAGCAGTTTCTTCATTGAAATACTATTGTGCTTGTTGTTATTGAGTTATATTGTTCATTTGAGTACCAAATATGTCTTGATTCATCTTATACATTCTCAATTGTTGTTGTTTGGCTTGTGTGTTTGATATTGATCAAATTATCATATCAATTGTACTGTTCATCGATCACATGGACCAACAATATGGTATCAGAGCCTTAGTGCTCTTGATTTGTTGAGTTTTTGTGGTTTTGGTCAATATCTAGTTTCAATCAATTTTCATTGGATTATCAGCTGTTTTTGGCATGGAAATTGATTGAATTATGCTTGTTCTTGATTGAGGAAGATTCTACAATCATCAGATCTCAAATTCATTGAGTTTTGGATGATTTCAGATTGATTTTGAGGTGAAAAAGGGTTTTGAGATCGACCAGCGAAAACTACTGTTCTTACAGCGAAACTGTCATCTTCATTCAGCGAAATTATGAGTTATTTTGGATCAGAAGTTGTTTTCTAGAGTTTCAGCGAAAGTACTCCCTTGAACGAAAGTTCATTAGTGTTTTTGACCAGTCAACAAGCGAAATTGCTGCCGAATTTATTTGTGAACGAAAGTTCAAGCTTGTTTCCTGCGAAGTTAGCAGCGAAACTAAGCAATTGTTGTCTCTGTTCAAGCGAAAGTGCTGCTGAAATTGCTAGCGAAAGTGTCTGTTTCTGCGAAAGTGTCTGCGATAGTATTGTTTCAGCGAAACTGTTAACCAAGTACTTCTTTCTGCGAATTTGTCAGCGAAATTATCAACTTTTCTGCCGAAACTATCATGTCGAAATTAACTACTCTTACACTTGCGGATCTTGAAAGTGTTGCTCCTAATAGACCTCCAAGACTCATTAATGGAGATAATTTTGAAGATTGGAAGAGATGTCTCA
Organism: Flaveria ramosissima; assembly: GCA_025215565.1. Classification (NCBI taxonomy): domain Eukaryota; kingdom Viridiplantae; phylum Streptophyta; class Magnoliopsida; order Asterales; family Asteraceae; genus Flaveria; species Flaveria ramosissima. The sequence continues at coordinate 31,506,979 of CM046035.1, forward strand.
AAGCTTTCTTTTTCTACACAGATCATAATCAATGGGAATCGATTATTTCAGGTCCTCATATACCTACGGTTACGGTTGGTGATGTCGTTTCTCAGAACAAAGACCCATCTTCTTATACTGAAAGAGATCTGAAATTGATTGATCGTGATCAAAAAGCTTTTGGTGCTCTAACTCTCTGCTTGGCTCCAGACATCTACAACCGTTTTGCAGAGCATAAAAATGCTAAATCCCTTTATGATGCTCTCTGTGAATTCTATGATGGGAATGCAGATCTGGTAAAAGACAAGAGTATTCAAGCTGAAAAGGAGTTCAATTCGTTTGTAGGATACAAGAATGAAAGTTTGACAGATCTTACAAATCGTTTCTTAACCGTCTCAAGCACTCTGAAGAAGTATGATGAAAGACTCTCCAACAGTGAACAAGTTAATAGGCTTCTCGATTCTCTTCCACCACAGTGGAGTCTTCAAGTGAGAATGCTCAAACAAGAAAGAGGTTTTACAGATTATAAGCTGATGGATATCATTAACAAGTTGAAATCTTTTGAGTTGGATATGAAAAGAAGAGAATTTAACCAGACTATGATGCCCACATCTGGTTTTTCTCAAAATGCTGCTTTGTTGTCATCCGCTGCAAACTCTCACATTCAAAATCCAATTCAAGGAGGGAGCAATACAAGTAATTTCTCGAGTGGTAATAGTCATGTTGGAAAAGAATTGGGAAATTCTAAGGTGAATGCTGAAACTTCAATTCCATCTGAAACAATGGCTCTTTTTGGAATGTTTGTTCAGAGCTATGAAGCTCTTGTTGCTGGAGAATTGAAAGGTAAAGGAATGACTATGGAGGATATGTATCAGTTGATCCTGATGATCTAGAAGAAACTGACATTCAATGACAAATGGCGATGTTAACTTTAAGAGCCCGGAGATTCATGGAAAGAACAGGAAGAAAGAACTTTGGTGGTCAATCATCTACCTCAAAACTAGGATTTAAAAGTCAAAATTAAGGTGCTTTAATTGTAAACAATTGGGACATTTTAAACGTGAATGTCCATTACCAATTGTCACAGATCCTAGTAACACTGGAGTACCAAGATTGACAGCAGAGAAAGAAAAGGAAGAAGTAAATTCAAAAAAGGAGTCAGCCTTGATCTCAAACTTTGATTGGAGTGCAGAGGTGGAAGAAACAAGATCTGAAATAAATCACGCGTTAGTTGCTGAGGTTGTGGAAAGTGATGAGATGGAAGTTGGTAAAGATGGATTTGTGCTGTTCAAGGAATTCAAAAGAGAAAACGAGTCTTCAGTAAAGGAGAACGAAGAGAAGGCAGATGGAGAGGAGAAAGAGGAAATTACAGGTTCAGATGAAGAAAGAAATTCAAAAACTGAGAAAGGAAAAGAGAAGGATGATTTGGCCGCTACTGTTGAGGAAAGGAAATCAAGTACTCCAGTATGCATGTGCGATAAAGCTTTAGCTGTCGAAAGGATGGTAATGGGACTTCCTTATGAGGTAATACAGGATATGTGCTCATCTGCTTGCAAAATTAGACTTTTTGGGATTTATAAGGCTAATCGTTTGTTAATTGATAATGAAAAGGATTTAAAACGAATTCATGATGAACTTAAAATGAATGAATCAAAATATTTTGTGAAATTAAATGAGGCTTTAAAAGAAACTGATCATTTAAAAAGAATTGTTTTGGAAAGAAATGTAGAGATTAATACTTTGACTGAACGGGTTGCTGTTGCTGAATTTGAAGCAAGCAAACTTCAGTCAAAGTTAGATAAATGGACTATTTCTGGAATGAAACATGATGATCTATGTAAATCTCAACGGGGAGCAAGAATTAAAACAGGTTTGGGTTATGAAAATGTACAGGTTTATCCTCCTCCTAGTACATACTGTTATTCTCCTATGCCTGTTCCTCATCCTTCTAATGATTTAATCAAATCAGATACTGACAGTATGTCTGCAGGTTTAGTCGGGAATAACTCTAAGTACATTCGTGAAGACTACGACTATGGACCAACTAGTGGGCTTGGATGCACTAGTTCTAGTACACCTAAAAATCAGCAGTCTGTTTTAGATAATAAGTCTAGCTTAAATTCAGTTTTTGTTGTCTCATGTTCTCTTGATAGTTTTATTTCATCTTGTACTTCAAATCATGATAGTGATGATTTTTGTTCTCGTAATGAATGTAATGAATCTGATGTTTCTCCAAAAACAACTGAGCAACTTAAAATTAATTCTTTCGAAAAGTTCTTTTCTCAACCTATTCCATCTTTCATACCATTAAATATGACATCATCAGAAAAATGCAGTTCGTCTTCATCTGACACTAGTACCAATGGTACAAGTTTTACTGATTTGTCAGAAGAATCATGTTCTGATTATGTAAAGAAGAATTCTGATTCAAATAAACAAAAACGTCATGAGTTGTATGAGACATTCAGTGATGTTGATTCTAGTTTGTCTGAATGTGATGAGGAGATTATTATTGATCCTATTTTTACCTCATCACATCATAGACCTATATTCAAACATCATTGTTTTAGGTGTGGTCAAGAGGATCATCTTGTCAAAAATTGCCCTTTGATTCAAAGATCCTCTAATAGGAATTGTTTTGGGAATAAATTGACAAAATTGGTTAATAATTTCTTTTGTAAAAAATCAGCTTCTTTAAAAACTAAAGTTGTTCAATCTTGGGTCCCTATTGCTCCTGGCTAAATGATTTGTTAATTCATTTCAGGAATCCTCTTCAAAGATTGTACACAGTTTGTGGCATGTTGATAGCGGATGTTCCAAGCATATGACGGGATTAAAGGATTTGTTGACTAATTATCGGATTATAGATGGAGGATATGTGGCATTTGCTGGAAATAAGAAGGGTGGAAGAATGATTGGACAAGGAGAAGTTACCAATGGTTCTCTTACTTTAGAAAAAGTCAACCATGTTCCTGAATTGGCTTTTAATCTTCTGAGTGTTTCTCAAATTTGCGATAAAGACATTCCTGTTCTATTTAAATCTGACGAATGTTTATTTTTAAAACCAGAGATTGCCATTCCGGAGGATTTAATTCTCATGCGTGCTCCAAGCAAACATGATACATATCTTCTTGATATGAATTCGAATGAGTCAAAGGCTACTGCAACCTGTCTTCTCTCAAAAGCATCAACCTCTGAGTCACTCTTGTGGCATCGTCGCTTAGGCCATGTCAATTTTAAAATAATTAATAAATTAGTAAAGAACAATCTTGTTAGAGGACTTCCTTTAAAAGATTTTTCTGTTACTGAAAAATGCATGGCATGTGCCAAAGGGAAACAACATAAGAAACCTCATAAGCCCAAACTTTTAAATAGCATATCAAGTCCTCTTGAGTTCTTACATACTGATTTATTTGGGCCAATTAGTGTTAAATCAATTGCTAAAAAATCTTTTTGTCTTGTTGTTACAGATGATTTCTCACGATATTCATGGGTGAGGTTTCTTGCACACAAAAGCGAAGTTGCAGAGGAATTGCAGAAATTAATTCTTTCTATCGAATCAATTAGTAAGAGAAGAGTTATGGGATTAAGAAGTGACAACGGCATTGAATTTAAAAATCAGATTCTTGATTCATTTTGTGCTCAAAAAGGGATTGTGAGACAATTTAGTGCTGCAAGGACACCCCAGCAGAACGGTATTGCAGAAAGAAAGAATCGCACTCTTGTGGAAGCTGCTCGTACAATGTTGATAGAATCCTCATTACCAATTATTTTCTGGGCTGAAGCTGTTAATTGTGCATCTTATGTTCTAAACAGGGTGCTAACTGTGAAAGATAAAGTGAAGACTCCTTATGAACTTTTTCATAAGAGGAAGCCACTAATTGATTTCTTTCGACCATTTGGCTGTTCTTGTACTCTTTTGAATACTCAATCTCAAAAGACAAAATTTGGTGTTGTTTCTGACGAGTGTTATTTTGTTGGATACTCTTCTTCACAAAAGGCGTACCGAGTTTATAACAAGAGAACACGTATTGTTCAAGAGTCATTCTATGTTGATTGGCAGGAATCCAATCCTTCAGAAGTGAAATCTGAACCTGCATGGTTCTTTGACTCCAATACGGTGTTCAATTCATTTAATTTGCCAGTTTTCGATGATGATACATCAATTCCAAGTACTCAAACGAATATTATTCCATCATCTCCATCGTCTGTTCCATCCACCTCGCTAGTAAATGATGCTGTTTCAACTGATGTCAGCTCTTCGTCTCCAATGCCTGATCAAGCTCCATTATCTGATTCTTTATCTCCTACATCTCCTAATTTACCTGATCCAACACCTATCATTGATTCACCTTCATCTACTCTTTCTCCGGCTATGGCTGATACTTCTTCAACTATCTTTCCTTCTTCAAGTGATTACAAAACTTTGAAAGATCATCCGCTTGATAATGTGATTGGATCTGTTTCTGATGGTGTTCGCACGCGAAGTCAATTTGGTCTGATTAATGTTTGTCTTTTCTCATGCTTCATTTCTCAAATTGTTCCAAAAAATGTTCATGCTGCTCTACAAGATCCTTGTTGGGTAGAGTCTATGCAATTGGAACTTCAACAGTTCAGAAAGCTTAAGGTTTGGACCTTAGTTGATTTACCTCCCAACAAATATCCAATTGGTACAAAATGGGTATTTAAGAACAAACCAGATGATCGGGGAGTGGTGGTGCGAAACAAATCTAGACTTGTAGTGCAAGGCTTTGCTCAAGAAGAAGGAATTGATTATACAGAAGTCTTTGCTCCAGTTGCTCGTCTTGAAGCAATCAGAATATTTCTTGCTCATGCTGCTCATAAACAATTCAAAGTTTACCAGATGGATGGAAGTGTGCTTTTCTCTACGGAGACATTGATGAGGAGATATATGTGTGTCAACCACCAGGCTTTGAAGATCCTGACTTTCCTGATAAAGTATATAAGCTTGATAAATCTTTGTATGGTCTTCATCAAGCACCCAGAATCTGGTATGAGACTCTTACGCAATATCTCTAAGCAATGGTTACTCTCGTGGTACCATTGATATGACCTTATTTAAAAGAGAGGTGAATGGTGAAATGATCTTTGTTCAAGTGTATGTAGATGATATTATTTTTGGATCTACAAACTCTCGATTGTGTAGAGAGTTCGAAGAAGTGATGAGCCAAAGGTTTGAAATGAGTATGATGGGTGAAATGTGTTTCTTTCTTGGATTGCAAGTTGAACAACAGTAAGAAGGAATTCTTATTCATCAAGAGAAGTATATTAAAGATATTCTGAAGAAATTTAAGATGGATGATGCTTCTACTGAGACGACTCCTTTTACGGCTCAGACCTGTCTAACTCCGGATGAAAATGGGAAACTAGTTGATCCTCATCTTTTTAGGTCTATGATTGGCTCTCTCATGTATCTTACTGCAAGTCGTCCTGATATCACTTTCGTTGTTGGTTACTGTGCTAGATATCAGTCGGCTCCAAAGGAATCTCATGAGAAAGCTGTCAAACGAATATTTCGTTATCTCAAAGGATCGTCTCGTCTAGGATTGTGGTATCCATATGGTGGAAATTTTGATTTACATGCTTACTCTGATAGTGATTCCAATGGTTGCAGGTTAAACAGAAAATCTGTGTCTGGAGGTTGTCAATATTTGGGAAATTGTCTGGTATCCTGGTAGAGCAAGAAACAAACCACTGTTTCTCTTTCTACAGGGGAAGCTGAATATATTGCTGCATCCAGCTGCTGCTCTCAAGTTCTCTAGATCCAACACCAAATGATTGATTATGGAATTAATTTCCTTCATACACCTTTATTCTGTGACAATGAGGCTGCCATTGGAATTGCTAAAAATCCCATTCATCATTCCCGCACAAAGCATATTGAAACACGAATTCATGCGATTCGTGATGCTCAAGAGAAGGGTTTCATTAATATTATACCCATCGATACAAAAAATCAAAAAGCTGATATTTTCACAAAAACATTTGATAAACCTCGTTTTTATGAATTGATTTCTATGTTTGGGTTAATATCTTTATAAATTTTCATTTTCTATTTCTTTGATATTAAAAAAAAATACAAAAATAATAAAAAAAATAAAATTAATTTATAATAATAGAAATATGAAAATAAAAATTTGGGGGGAGTAATATCATTATTCTGAGATCGAAATTTAACATGATGAGAAATGATTGTATATTCTCTAAGTATTTTTATTTACATGACCAGTACTTCTATGAGAAATGATAGTAATTGTTACTGGATTCTGTTTCACATTAAAAAAAGGGAAATGGATCAGATTCTTTAACGATATGCTTGATAGACTCAGCCTGATGAATGAAGTAGACAGCAGCTTTATGATTAAATTAAACTTTATGCTTAAGAATGTCTAGATTTACTCAATCGTTTTGGATTGCATAAAAACTGAGTCCTGACAAAAATTGGATTGAGAATGAATCTTTCGTTCATTTTGTTTTGTTATGTCATCACCCTCTGCTGGTATGTTTGGTGTTAAGATGTCTTGTGTCTGTGCTTATCTCCTCTGATGTACGTGAGTACTGACCTGGAGTGATGATCTCCTCTGCTGTACGATAGTACTGACCTGGAGCTCTCGTCAGCACATGTTCAAATGGTTATCTCCTCTGTTATACGTGAGTATAGATCTGGAGCTCTCACCATTTTGATATAATTATGTCAAATCATCTTATCGATGAATTTCCCTCAGAATGAAATATTCTGTTTATAATCATTTGCACACTAATGCACAAACCATGTTCTATGAAGATTGATTCATAATTCAAGAAATCCTGAGGTTGGGTGAGGGTTTTTACTAAATGATTGTGGGGTCTTAGCATTCTAAAGCATCTAATCGAACCTTAAATGAATCATAAGCTATTGATTGAAAAAGGATAAGGCATGAGTTTAAGTGGACAATTAGATCAGCAATCGTTATTGATTTGTTTTAATTTCAGTTGTTTCTGTGCAGATTGTGATCAGATCTTGTATTCAGTATGATCTCATGACTGGTAGATGATTTTTGATCATCTTTATGTTCTAAAATATTTAGAGAATGTGATCTCTGATTATTTTAGATCTCATTATGTGATGTGCTTCCTTTGAGTAATAATAATAATAAAAAAAAGGTGCGAAATTATTCTTTCGCTAACAGTTTCGCATAGCGAAACTGCAATTTCGCTAGGTTTGCTAATAAGTTGTTAATCAGTTATCTCCTAGCGAAATTACAGTTTCACTGGACGAAACTGTAAATTCGCCTGACGAATTTATAGTTTCGTTGTCTGCGAAACTATTTGCTATATAAGTCATGGTTGCGAAATTTCTCTCATAATTTCGCAAAAACGCTCAGTTTCACTTTTAGGGTTCCTCCGTAACATTATTGGCGATTCTGGTTTGTGTTAGTATTTTGGAGTGATTTTTAGTGATATTCGTTTCGTATGTGAGTTTCGAACCTTGATTCACTCTTTAATCTGGTTAAAATCATCTATTCTTAAGTAATCTGGATTGTGTCTCTTCGGTGGTTTCGCTGTTCGTTCAGCGAAACTACTGATTCCTCTGCGAAATTGAACGAAAGTTCACATATCTTCAGCGAAACTGTAAAGTTATGTTGTCCGAGCGAACTTAACAGTTTTGCCATATTTTCTCTAATTTTGCAATGACTAGTCTTTAACTTGCACAGTTTCGCTTGTGTTTTCTTATGTCAGCGAAACTAATACTAATACAGCGAAACTAATTTGTAATAGCGAAACTAAATTAATATTTGGTGAAACTAATTGTGAAACTTCTTTAATTTATTATAATCTTGTCGAAACTGCCTTTTGTTCTGCGAAAATAACAAGTTTCAATGAGCGAAATTATAGTTTCGCTTGTCGAAACTGTTTGTTTTCTTTGTCGAAATTGTCTTTGATTCAGCGAAACTATCATGTCTTAGTGAGCGAAGCTATTGTTTCGCTTGCCGAAACTGATTGTTTCTTATGTTTTTGTCTTATTTTCTTATTTTCAGTATTTCTCATTCAAATTTAATTGATTTTCTTTTCAGGTTATCATGGCGAATCTCAAATTTGATGAGAGGAATAACATCACTGCCATTTTAGACGATACTCATCCGAAGGCGGCCGGATTTCGTGACTGTATTAGATGGCTTCAGAGATCACCTATTGCATATGCTATCTCTCACTCACCTACTATTTATGATCTTCATATTCGAGATTTTTGGAGATCAGCAGAATACAACACTGGAGGAGATGTACAGAGAATCACAGCTAAAGTGATTGATCATGATATAACTATTACTGCTGAGAGCGTGTCTAGGATTCTTAGACTAGAAAATGATTCTGGTGATGAAGTGGATATGACGGAGTCTGAAGTGTTCCAAGCTTTCAGACGAATGGGGTATGAGGGACCAGCTTCTGGTTCAAGGAAGGAGATTAAAAAGTCTTTTTTATCTAAGGAATGGAGATATATAGCTCATGTTTTTTATGTGCTTAGATCACCGTAAGGGTGGATCCGATGGACTTAATCTCGACTGGGCCAAAGCTATGATGATATGTTGTAAAGGGGAGAAAGCAAACATTGCTAGACTGATCTTTGCATGTATGGCAGAGAATGTGATGGCTGTGAAGAAAGATAAATGGTTGTTATACCCTCGCTTTTTTCAGATGATTATTGATGATCTTATTCCTGATGTTCCTAAACATGGTGAAGTCAAGAGACTAGTGCAGATGAACCCTCGGATATTTGCTGATTGCTGTGCTATCCGTCATGATTTCAGTGGTAAAATCACCCATCTTTGGGAAAATATGTATCTGACAGGATCAATGATCACAAGTTTGAAGTATTAGAATGTAATGCAGCGGAATGAAGAAAAGAATTAGTCAAATTATAGCAAGAGTTTGTTACTTGTAAACAAATACGAGAGAATATTTTCTGTGTTTTGGAATGTTTCAATAATGCCCAATATTATTGCTAAATCATTCACCGTTACAATAAGGTTGGCACTCCTTATATAGAGTGCAATCACTGCTGTAATCACGGGATGGTGATTACTAGCAGATCTAGTAAAAAAATAACTAATTCTTAATAAACTACTGAAATGTTCACAACTACTGAGAACATGTCAGAGTGCTAAGTATAAAACATGAAACAACTGAAAAGAAACTACTGATACTACAACGACTGAAGAACAAACTCTTCAGTCGTTTTACAAAACTACTGAAAAGAGAAAATATAAAACTACTGAAAGCAAACCGTCACAACTACTGAAGAAGTCCTCTTCAGCTGTTGTGACAACGTCTGATACTTTGTCTTCAGCACTTGTCTTCAGACTTTGTCTTCAGCACTTGTCTTCAGACTTTGTCTTCAGCACTTGTGTCTTCAGACTTTGTCTTCAGCACTTGTGTCTTCAGACTTTGTCTTCAGCACTTGTGTCTTCAGACTTTGTAATCAGTTGTTGTCTTCAGCTGTTGTGGACTTCAGTAGTTGTTGTGACGTCTGTGGGACTTAAAGGTTTTTCTGATCCGGCTCATTGGTTCTTTTGGTCCAACAAACTCCCCCTGAACCAATGCAGCCAAAACCTTTAACTTTATTGAGGTCCCACTTATTGTTGGCAAAATGGATGGTCTTTTTCCTTCTTGATCAGTTAAGAAGATGACCCATATAAGCACCGGCCTGGAAGTAAGTCTCTGATGATTTGGTTGGCAAAGTATGGATGGGAGCTCTGTATTGGGGAATTGGACACTGAGCTGTTCCCCCATCCATGAAACTCACTTCCCATGTATAAGCCTGTAGGATTCTCTGGTGTATGCTCTGAGAAACATGATTTGTTCTTCCATAGTAAGATTCTCTGGTTCACCATCGAACAATCCTTCACGCCCATACAGCTCTGAGATGTATTTGGCCTGTTTGCCATTTTTGAGCTCAACTGTTGTGATCTGTCTGTAGGCAAACTCATCTGGGTGATTACCTTCAAGTAACAGACTGAGCTCATTTTGTTTGAAGTTCTCAAGCTTCTTGTAGACTAACCCCTTCTTGATTACTCTGTTTTCTAACATCTTTTGGGGAGGCTGTTTAGTCTCATAAGCCTTCTTGAAGTCTTCTACAATCTCCCAGGGTGATACTACAAGGACCACTGTGATCTCTTCATCTACGATCCTTTTTATCTGGCCCTTGTATCGTGCAGGAATGTCCTTTTTCACAATTCTGTGAGCCACCCTAGGATCAGGCCACATCCTCACCTTTTCCTTTTGATATTGAAATGTATTGGCAAGGGTGTACAGTCTCAGAGCTTCTTTCTTCATGCTTATTATTGATGAAGAAGCAGCATAAGTTTTATCTATACATTTTAGCATCTCTTCATCATGAAGCCTTTGCAGTTGCTCTTCTTCGATCTTTACTCTCACAGTTTCCATCTGTGAGGTGGGAGTGATGGGCATAGATTTGGCTTTAGACAAAGTTAGGACTGCAGAAAGAGGCAGCCTATCTTCTTCCTCATCATCCTCTTCTTCTTCTTCTTCTAGCCTCAACATCCTTCTCTTCTTCTTCTTGGATGCATCATCGGCTGTTGGTTTTGAGGGTAAAGGAGTTGGTTTAATGGGTTGTGGTAGTGGTGATTTTGAAGTGGTAGGTTTTGCAGGTTGTTCTAGCATTCTTGTAATGAGTGAGGCTTTGGAGTATTTTGCTAGTTCGTTTCTGTTTCCAGCACCTGCTTCATTTAATGCTTCAATCACTAATCCCTTTGTGTATGCTTCAGACGTACAGATCTTGGTGGTTATTGCCAAGATACTGTCCCTGGTCCATGACTTAATCTCTATCAATGATCTTCCAAGATACTTTGCAATGAATCTGATCATGATCTCCAGTCTCTCTCTTTCTAGCACATCATAACTTGCCCATCTTGAGTTAATTTCTTCAACTTCAAGTCTTCTAATTTCTGAGTCAAGCTGTGCAGTATCGAACCCTTGTCTGTATAGTTGGTCAATAATGGAGTCCATAGATTTACTATGTGTAGCATCCGCCATTTTGACCATCTCATCAAGTTGGAGTTCTTTTTCTTTTCTTTCAATCTTCCTCTTCTTATATGTGATGTGAAAGTCTTTGTGACTTTCACTCACTTGATCAGTATCAGCTCCCTTCACATACTCTTCCTCCTTCTCAGTTTCTTTCACAACAACCTCTTCTTCCTCCTGTTCTCTCTCTATCAATATGCGCTTCCCTTTGTCTTTCACTGACTGACTCTCCCCCTTTTTGGTTGCATTGGTTGCAAGGGTTTGAGTAGTAGAAAGCCTTGTGCTCACAATCTCTTCCACCAGTGGCTGTATGATTGAGGGAAGTTTGTCATCCAAGGTTTTGATCACAATGTCGGTGATCATTGGAGTGATGAGAGGTAGAGATTTGTGGAATATAGCAGCTGTTTGCTCAGAGGGGTTCTGTCCCTGAGAAACAGTGCCAGAAGTAGAGGCTGGTGGATTGAATGTTTTTAGTGGCTGAGTGTTTAGGAGACCTTCAGGTGAAGGTGCCATCTGTGGGTGTATGGTGGTATCAGATGGACTTGCTTCTTGAGAGAATTGGTCAAGTAGTCTTTGTAGTCTACTGACTTCTTCCTCAAGAATTGTGTTCTGGGCTAGAACATCATAAAAGAAGCCCAGGTCATCATCAGCAGATGCTGAATCACCTGACCTCCTGCTAGTAGCAAGATGTACATGCTCTGGGTGTAGACCAGATGTAGCATGTGCCCCTTTTTCTTGGAACTGGGGACTTCCAGCCTCAGGACGATGTCCTTCATCAGCTGTTGCCTCTGATGAGGTCTTAGCCATGTTACCAGCCTCAGTCTGATCATGTGCTGATGCAGAAGAGGTGGCAGCCTCACCAGATATTCTTGTCTCCGTATCTACACTAGGAGACTGAACATTTAAACCCCTGTGCTGTGGGTTGTCAGAAGCATGTTGATCCTCTACCTCAATATCTGTGGTTTTCCCTTTAGGTGGTTGTCGGGGAGGAGGAGAGGCATGCAGCTGAGTCAGCACATTTGCAATTATAAGTGTTGGACTTTGGGGGGCATTTTCATTTGGAGATAGGGTACTATGCACCTGGGGAGAATGGTGAGTTTCAATGGCAATCTCCTCAAATGAGGAAGATTCCAGATTTGTGGGTACCCCTTCTTTGGTTGCTTCAGGTTCCTTTTGAGAGGAATCCTGAGCGGCTGTGGCTGGGTGAGTCTCTGATACTACTGGGGGGTTTACACCAGTAAGTATATCCTGTCTTGGTGGTACAGGAGCATCTTCAGGGGACTCATCTTCCTGAATAGCTGTTTTGGTTCGTTTGTTTTTGGTTTGGTGGGGACTTTGGATTTTGTGGTGGTGGCTGTGGGTTCCAGCTGCGTGGGTTTGCGCAGCTTGGCAGCCATTTTGAGTGATTGGTTCAGAGTTGTGCCGGGAGTATACTTCAGGCAATACAGCCATAGCAGGGACTCCCAGGCCAACAAGTCCCTCAGCTTGAAGCTGGTTTTCAATTATGGCCATTATAAACCGAGGATATAATATCCAACGGTTAGAAAGTTGTTTTTGGGCCATATCCTTGAGCTCTAAGAATAATATTTCAGAAAAATTTAAAGGTTGTTGCTCAAGGATAGAGTACAATACCTGTTGCCACCTTGTGGACATTTGATCCCATGATGAAGTCTTTGGAGCCAGGCAGACATTTACCATATGAAAGATAAGCCGTTCAGCATCCTGGAAATGTTTCTTCAATATGGTAGAGGCACTCAGGTTGCCTTCGTATCCATGGTGGGCAAATGATAGATCAGTGGTGCCCTTTGGATAGCTAGTCGGGAAAGTGGCATCATCCAGATTGAGGGTTTGGCGAAGAATCTCTGGATTGATGACCACCTTTTGGCTATGGACAAACGAATGAAGTGACTGTGTCATTCTCCTCAGAGACAAGAGTTACGTTTGTCCAGAATTGGCTAAGGGATTCGGCATATATGGTGGGGTTTATCAGAAAGGCTGTTTGGTAAGGTGACTGGACCATTAAATCAATGGCGTTGTGAAACTTGGTCCAGAATGGTGATTTAGTAAGGTGAGCGACACAGTTGTGTCGAGGTTTTAGTTGCATGGTCGCCATGGATGAAGAGAGGGTACAGAGTTTTTGAACGTTAGGTTTGAGAGTAAAGGTGAGAAAAACTCTGGTGAGATAAGGGATTTATAGGGTAGGGTTATGAACCGACTGAAGGTTTTGGTGAGTCATCATTTGGTTAAACTGGTGATGACGTGGCATTAACTTTTAGAGGTTGAAATGACTGACCGTATTGGTGTGATCATCAGTTGTTATAAAACAACTGAAGACTTGGTTTTAACCGTCAGACATTGAAACAGCTGAAGTCTTTGATTTAGTAGTTATAAAACTACTGAGGACAATTCCGACTTCAGGTGGTGAAACAACTGAGGACATGGTGTTTGTCATCAGTAGTTATGTAACTACTGAAGACAGTGGTTTTGTCATCAGTTGGTGTAAACAGCTGAAGACTTAGTGGTAGTCTTCAGTAGTTGTAAACTACTGAAGACATAGCTGTGGCTTCAGTTGTTTAGAAACAGCAGTTGTAAAAACAACTGAAGAGAAATTACTCATCAGCTGTTGTCGTCAATTCTTAGCTTTTCAGCTGTTTCAGTCTGACCTCCACATTTAAATCCGAGTTTGTTTCATTGGTCATCAGTACTTATCTGCATTTCTGACATCAGCAGTTGTAGTTACATCAGCTGTTGTGATTTCATCAGCTGTTATAACTACATCAGCTGTTTTAACAAATGAAGTACTTATATATGACGGTTACCAATGATCATCAGTATTTATTACTGAGATTATCGGTAGTTGTCACTTATTCTAGCTGCAGCATACCAAGCCTTAACACCAGGTTGTGGAAAGTTGAACTATCCAAAGGCTTAGTAAAAATGTCTGCAAGCTCATCAGCACTAGGAACAAATTTTGGATCAATCAGACCTTTTTCAAAACAATCTCTAATAAAGTGATGTCTGATTTCAATATGTTTAGTCCTAGAGTGCTGGACAGGATTCTTGACAATACAAAGAGCTGAAGAACTGTCCATTAACAATGGAGTCTTAGTCTCAGTTATGCCATAATCCAATAATTGGTTTTGAAGCCATAATACCTGAGATGTACAACTTGCAGCAGCAATGTACTCGGCTTCAGCAGTTGATGTAGCAACTGAGGTTTGTTTCTTACTCTGCCAAGAAATCAAACAGTTGCCTAGGAATTGGCATCCACCAGAAGTTGATTTCCTGGTCAACTTACACCCTGCATAGTCACTGTCAGAAAAAGCAACTAATTTACCAGAATGTCTAGTAGAATACCATAAACCTAGAGATGGAGTGCCTTGCAAATATCTAAAGATCCTCTTGACTGCAATCAAATGAGACTCCTTAGGTGCAGCCTGAAATCTAGCACAAACACATGTAGCAAACATAATATCTGGTCTAGAAGCTGTTAGGTACATCAAGGACCCAATCATACATCTGTAAAGTGTTTCATCAACCACTTTACCTTTCTGATCTGTATCCAGTTGTGTGGTGTTGCACATGGGAGTAGAACAGGGTTTACAATTTTGCAAATCAAATTTTTCCAAAAGATTTTTTGTATATTTGGACTGATGAATGAAAATTCCATCAGCCTTTTGTTTGATTTGCAAACCCAGAAAGAATTGTAATTCCCCCATTGCACTCATTTCAAACTTTTGTTGCATCAGCTTTGTAAAGTCATCACACAACTGTGGATCAGAGGATGCAAAAATAATATCATCTACATAAATTTGAACAAGTAGATTATGCTGCCCTGCTTTCTTAATGAACAAAGTTTTATCTATGGTGCCTCTAGTAAAATTATTTTCAAGAAGAAAGTTTGATAATGTCTCATACCAGGCCCTAGGAGCTTGTTTCAACCCATAAAGAGCCTTATCAAGCTTATACACCCAATTAGGATGTTTGTTGTCCTCAAAACCTGGTGGTTGACATACATAAACCTCTTCTTTAATTTTCCCATACAGAAAAGCACTTTTGACATCCATTTGAAAAACTTTAAGATTTTGATAAGCAGCATAGGCTAAAAACAATCGAATTGCTTCCAGTCTGGCTACAGGAGCAAAGGTTTCATCATAATCAATACCTTCTTCTTGTGCAAACCCCTGAACCACCAGTCTGGCCTTGTTCTTAACAATAAGCCCATTTTCATCAGTCTTATTCCTAAACACCCATTTAGTGCCTATTGCACACTTACCTGGAGGTAGAGGAACAAGTTCCCACACTTGTTGTTTCTTGAACTGAAGAAGCTCAAGCTGCATGGCATCAACCCATCCATTGTCCTTTAATGCAATGTGATAATTCTTTGGCTCTTGCTGACTAATGAAGAGAGCATAGAAGCAGAAATTTGACAATTGACTTCTTGTTGATACTCCAGCAGTGATATCACCAATGATTTGAGACATAGGGTGATTCTTCAGATCTTGATACACAATGAGATCAGTGCAAGTGTTTGTAGCAGGCTCAGCAGCAACAGATGGTGATGGTGAAGAATTTCCTTGAAACCAATCAGTTGATGGTAGTTCAAAGGAAGTTGAAGTTGTAGAAATCTCATCAGCATTTGTTGTGGATTGTGCTGCTGGAGCTGCAGGAACATCAGGTCTAGCTGAATCAGGCAGTTGATCAGTAAATCTGAAGAGGTGAGTACTGCTATCATCATCATCAGCACCAGCAGTACCACCAGGTGGAGAACTGTTGACATGAGCAACAGCAGGAGTTTGATGAGGAGCATATTGTAGTATGTCCAAATCAAATATCTCCACAGGATTTTGTGGAATCTTGTCCTTTGGAGATTCATTAAACTTAACATGTAGAGTCTCTTCAACCATCTTTGTTCTACAGTTGAAGACTCTGTATGCTTTGCAAGTTGATGAATAACCAACAAAATATCCTGCATCCACCTTAGAATCAAATTTCTGGAGTTGATCCCTTGTGTTGAGAATGAAACAAGGACATCCAAAAGCTCTAAAGAATGAAATTAGAGGGGCCAAATGATGAAGAACTTCATATGGAGTTTTCATCAACCTCTTATTCACTAGAGCTCTATTTTGTACATAACAAGCAGTATTGATAGCTTCAGCCCAAAAAGTCATTGGCAATCCAGAGTCAGCCAACATGGACCTTGCAGCTTCAATAAGGGTCCTGTTCTTTCTCTCCACTACTCCATTTTGTTCAGGAGTTCTTGGAATGCTAAAATGCCTCTTGATTCCCTTTGAGAGGTAGAACTCATCAAGTGTATTGTTTCTAAATTCAGTTCCATTATCACTTCTAATACACTTGACTGAGAGGGAATACTGCTTCTCAACATACAACACAAAGTTGATAATCTTCTGAGGTGCTTCATCCTTTGAATGCAAAAAGAAAGTCCATACAAATCTGGAGTAATCATCCACAATTACTAGACAGTATTTCTTCTTAGCCATACTCATCACTCTCACAGGACCAAAGAGATCCATGTGAAGAAGCTGTAAGCAGGCTGTGGACTTAGGTTCTTCTATGGAAGGAAATGAAACTTTGTGCTGTTTTCCTTTTAGACAAGCAGTGCAGTCATCTTCACATTTAAACTCCTTCATAGGCAATCCCCTTACTAAACCATGGTTAATCAGCTGATTTATGTTTTTGAGATTAACATGACCCAGCCTTCTATGCCATAGTGTAGATTCTTGAGGGGAAGCCTTGGAAAATAGGCAAGGATGGCCTTTGAGATCTATTTTCTTAGAAAGATCTAAGGCATACACTCTTCCTGTCCTGTTGGCCTTAAGGAGAGTGTGTTTATCCAACACCTTGTCAATCAAACTCAGAACTTTGGATGACAGAATCCGGCAGTTCTGACTTGTGAAAAGAGCAACATGGCCTTTGTCACACATTTGACTGACACTCAAGAGGTTGTACTTGAGATTTTCCACATGGTTAACATCATCAAACTTTATTTCCCCATTGGAAACAAAGCCTTTGCCGATGATGTAACCCTTTGCATCATTGCCAAAAGATACAAATCCCTTCCTTCCTTGAGAGTAGTCATTAAGAAGTGATCTGTTTCCTGTCATATGCATGGATCCTCCACTGTCTACATACCAGATGCCTCTGTGGCATGTTGAAGAACCCTGCAGAACAAAGCAAATTAGTTAGATTTTGAGACCCAAACCTTTTTGGTTTTGGGCCTATTCACATCAACAGATGGTGGACTAACAAGTTTGCTAGAAATAACAGCTTGAGAGGAAGAAGATGGTGGAAAAGAGGAATCCTTTGGCTTGGACCTCCTTTTCTGTGGATTCAACATAGGAACATCTAATTGGTTGACTCTTCCCAATAGATGTTGAACCATCATAACCAGCTGTGTCTGATTTTGTGATAAAGCTTTCAGCTCTTCAGACACATTAGCACTGGAGTTTGATAAGTTTTATGTTGCACCTTCTTCTTTTGAGCAACCTCAGCTGTTACCTGTTTAACCCCTTCCTTTTTGGATTTCTTTTTGGACTTAAGGATTACAGGATTTGATGTTGCTGGTACAAATGTGGCTTTAAACTCATTTTTCATTTTAACCATTTTCTCTTTAATTTCATCTTTATGTTTGAGTTTGGATCCTCTTTTGTACCAACAATCATCAGTGAGATGATTAAACAAACCACATACTTCACATGGTTTCTTTTTCATCTTATGTTGATCATCAACTAAAGAGGATGAAACTACTGAAGACTTGCTCTTCAGTACTTTGGAAGCACTATTTGCTTTCTTGGCTTCCTCTTTAGTAGTCTTCAAACTCTTTTACTGACAGTTTTCTTCTTTTCAGTGCTGTCAGTAGTTGGAGCTTGAACTTCAGGAGTTAAATCTTGCTCTCCAGTCCTTTCAGGACTTTCAGAAATAACTCCTGAGTTGACCAACTCTTTGATCATGTGAGTGTCAGCAATTGAACTATCAACATTAGCTGATAGGTTCTGAGAGGGCTTATTGCTGACTTCAACTTTTGATGATGCTTTATCAGAAAGTGAATCACATGATGAGGTGGATTGGTTATTGCTTTCTCCATCAGATTTCACCTCTACTCTTGGAGCAAAATCTGTAGGAGGAGCAGTGTGATTATAACCAATGCCAAACTTCACATTGGAAGCTGATTGCTTACTAAGAAGCATCTCAAAACCTTTGCATGATTTCACCCATCGATCACACTCTACTTGGGTGACTGCAAGGGTTTCTTTAAGACTTTTCTGGTCCTCCAGAATAACCTCTAGCTTAGCCTTTTCATCATTTAATTGGCATTTAAGCTTATAAATCTCATCATTTTTACTATTAAGAGCAGACTCATACTCAGCTTGTCTTTTGGAAATTGTTTTCTCAAACTCAAGTTTTTCATTTATTAATGCTACATTTGCCTCTCTAATAGAGACAAAGGCAGCAATGCAAGATTCAGAACATAACTTGGCTTTGGCCTCTGAAGATACCTGAGTTACCTGTGAAGATGATGCAGTTGAGCAGGAACCCTCAGTTGATTCCAGAGCCATAAGTGCCAGATTTCCAAAAGGACTATCACCACCATGTTGATCAGCACTTGTGAACAGTTGTTCATGACCAGACATGTCATCTGGCAAGCTGCTCCAATCAACAACTTCTGGGGTGAAGAAGCTATGTTGTTGAGGTTGAGGGGGTTGATGAGATGGTTGAGGTTCTGGAAGTGCATGAGGTTGTGGTACCATAGGAGCTTGAACTTGACTGGTTTGTGGCATGTAATAACACGGGTAAGGGTAAGGCATTTGACCCTGAGGAACAAAATATGCAGGAGATTGTAGTTGAGACTGATGACTAGAATTGACAGGATGTTGCCCTTTGTTTTGTTGACTATTGCTAGGAAAAGTCACAAAAGGTGCAGAGGAATTAGATCCAGATGATCTACATTCTCTAGCAAAGTGTCCAAGCCTTTGGCATCTGTGACACCTCAACTTACTCTTGTCAAAACCAACTTTGGTTTTGCCAGAGAGTCCTGGGAACTTTCTTCCAGTTCTTTTGTAGAACTTCTGAGATCTGATATTTATCAAGGCCATTTGGCTCAAAATATCCATCTCTTCTAAGTCATCATCAGCAATCCCCTTGAGATCATCCATGATGAAGCATAGATTGTCATTATTACACCCAGAAAATTGACTATCAACACTCACAAATGCTGAATCAGAAATATTTGAAGAGAAATCAATATGCTCATCATACTGGCATTCAGATGAAACATATTCTGACTCATGACTAACCAGAGCAGTATTGCCTGGTACAAAGTCCTCAGTGAGCTTACCAGATGAAGACAGTTTTCTCTTTTGTTCTATCTCTCTCTCAAATGTGAGCAATTTCCCATGAAGTTGGGTGAGAGATAGTTTGTCCAAATTTGCACTGGAGCGTAGGACAATGGTATATGTATCCCATCTCTCAGGCAGTGATCTGAGAAATCTGTTATTCATCTGAACATTAGTATACTCATGTTTGACCATTTTCAATTCAGAGATCAAACAAGAGAACCGCTCAAACTGTTGAGTCAGTGTCTCACCCTTCCTATGAGAGAATGTCTCATATTGTTGGGCAAGGATCTCTCTATTATTTGCCAAGACCTCATCTGTGCCTCCAAATTGTTCTTTCAAGGCATTCCAGAGGTCATGGGCAGATTCATAATGCATTAACCCAGAATAAATTTCATTTGGTAGCGCCATGGCTAGAATTCCATGAGCTTTTGCATCTATCTCAAATAATTTCTTATCCTCATCTGAGTATTGATCCTTCCTCTTCGGAACCATTTGATTGGTTTCCGGGTTATTCACCATAGGCTTGTGTGGACCATGTACCACTGATGTCCAACAACCTGAGCTGTTAACAGACAGGTGATGGAGCATACGACGTTGCCATATGTTATACTCATTCCTAACCAGCATTGGAGGCTTGGTTGAGGAACCAGTATTGTGAGGATCATTGGAAGGAGTAGTCATTTTGAAACCAAAAACAATTTTATTCAAGCAAAAATTAAGACACACCACAACAAACTCAATGAAAACAAAGTCTCAGGATGAATGATTAAAAGCACAGAAAATTCAATCTCTATAACAGTTTCTTGCAAAAGGATACTAATTCACTCAAACTTGGATCTTGAAGAGCAGTTTCAATGATCAATTATTAGATCGATCAATGATTAACCTGCTCTGATACCATTTGACAGGATCATTGATCACAAGTTTGAAGTATTAGAGTGTAATGCAGCGGAATGAAGAAAAGAATTAGTCAAATTATAGCAAACAAATACGAGAGAATATTTTCTGTGTTTTGGAATGTTTCAATAATGCCCAATATTATTGCTAAATCATTCACCGTTACAATAAGGTTGGCACTCCTTATATAGAGTGCAATCACTGCTGTAATCACGGGATGGTGATTACTAGCAGATCTAGTACAAAAATAACTAATTCTTAATAAACTACTGAAATGTTCACAACTACTGAGAACATGTCAGAGTGCTAAGTATAAAACATGAAACAACTGAAAAGAAACTACTGATACTACAACGACTGAAGAACAAACTCTTCAGTCGTTTTACAAAACTACTGAAAAGAGAAAATATAAAACTACTGAAAGCAAACCGTCACAACTACTGAAGAAGTCCTCTTCAGCTGTTGTGACAACGTCTGATACTTTGTCTTCAGCACTTGTCTTCAGACTTTGTCTTCAGCACTTGTCTTCAGACTTTGTCTTCAGCACTTGTGTCTTCAGACTTTGTCTTCAGCACTTGTGTCTTCAGACTTTGTCTTCAGCACTTGTGTCTTCAGACTTTGTAATCAGTTGTTGTCTTCAGCTGTTGTGGACTTCAGTAGTTGTTGTGACGTCTGTGGGACTTAAAGGTTTTTCTGATCCGGCTCATTGGTTCTTTTGGTCCAACAGTATCCTCCAGAACGCTGGAATTATATCAGACGGGTCGATGAATCTGAAAATAAAAGGGCTGAAGAAACAAGGGTGCAGCAAGCTGATGCAACTAAGAAGAGGAAGAGATATGCAAAAGACAAAGATTATGATTTTGAAGAAGATATTGATGCACAAGCAGAGGAGATTAGGGTGGAGAAAGAACGGAGATCTAAAAAGAAAACTGACTTTGTTGAGCCTGAACGGAGAACAAAACATCGACACGAGGGATTTACAGCCAGGAGAGAGGCTAGTGCGGGTCTTGATTAGGATGTGATTCGTAATCTAAATACTTCATTGGCAAATGAGTTGAGTATGATAAAGACTAAACTGACGAATCAGGAGATTAGGGAAAAACAGAAGGATGAGGTAATTGAAGGAATACAAAAGGTGTTGGTTGACCAGAATAAACTGATTAAGAGATTGTTTGAGGAAATTTCTCAGATGAAAGCTGCAGCTGGCCTACCTAGTCAACTAACTCAATCTGAGTTAGATGATTTGACTGATATATCTAAGTACTCATTCTTGAATGTGGGTACTTCATCTAAGGTAGGAGAGGGCACTTCTGGAGCAGCTAATACTGAAGCAGGGGAACAGGAGATCCCAAGAGAGGATGCTAGAAGAAATGAGGATGATGATATTATTGAGGCTGGGTTTGTTAACTTACAGTTTGATTTTGATAAGGATATTGTGGGTGAAGAAGTGGTTGTTACAGCTACCACTGAGGGAGTGTCTGATAAAGGAAAAGGTTTGGTTGATGAAGATGAGGAGGATGAACAATTGGTAGATTATGATTCTGAACCAGAATTTTATGAAGTAGATGAACGACCACTGGTGTATGTTGCTAAGAAGGGAGAAGATGAAGCTGATGTGTTTGAGATGGACAAGAATGATTGGTTGGTGAAGGAAAAGGAGGCTGAAGAACTTACTCCTTTATTTCAAAATATAGAAGGTTTAAGCAGGAAAGAAGCAGATAAGAAGATAATAAGTTGGTGCTACAATCCTAGCTTAAAGATGTTTATGATTAAAAGAAGAGGAGAAAATATCAGCTACATGCTTAAGAGGAAGGCTTTTAAGACCTTGCCCAAATGGGATCTGAGACTTTGCCTTTGATTAATGCTCATTTAAGTGAAAGGGCAGTATTTCTTGAGAAGGAAATCAAAAATGGACTTAATGATAATTTTGAGTCATTTGGATACATGAAGGCTGAAAGAAAAAGATCAAAGAAAGATAAAGATTGGGAGACAGGCAAAGAAAGGATTGTATTGAGAGTCAAACCACCAAAGACTGTAAATAGGGTAAGATTGGCTGATCCTCTTCCCCAACGTTTACAGGACTTTGAAAAGTGGTTTTATGATAATAATACTGGAGAGGCGGTGATTAGAGCCAAACACGGAAAAGAGTTTAGGGTGTTTGACCCGATGGAGTTATTTAGCTTCAGTGATGAAGATCTCTTGACTCTTTGTGAAAATCATATTAAGGCTGGGGCTGAGAGGAAACACGAAAAGAGGCCAGTCTGTTTATAAATGTGGCAAACAAAATAAGAGGAGTACGGGCAGAGGTAAAGAGTTTAGCTGAAAAGATTAGAGCACAAGATGATTTTGCCATGGATGTTCAAGATTTGACCAGGCAGTTTGCAAAAGCTAGTGGTCATTCTGAAGAAGCTAGTGATGCAGGAACGAACCTTGGAGGATCAGTGGCTGAAGCTTCTGAAGATGTTGCTGCGGGAGGTAATGAAGATAGATCAACAGCAGCAGAGGAAACCGGAGCCGACGAGTCAAATCAAGAGAAGTGAAGATAGTGAGGTCCAACCTAGGGGGAGTATTGAAGATCATGTTAGGTTGGACTCACTTTAGTATAGATGTTTACTTTACATTGTAATAGGACTTTTGTTAGTTTCAATTAGTATTTTCTTAGTAATTAGCAGTTTTGGCAGTCCAGCGAAACTGTGAGCGAATCTATACATTCGCTCACAGTTTGCTGTTTTGGTTTACCCGGCGAACTTATGTTCTGCCGGGCGAAACTATAGTTTCGGCATGACAGTTTCGCTGTTAGCGAAACTGTCAGCGAAACTATGACTGCTATATATACAATTGTCATTTCACTTTGTATGGTAAGCTTGCAAAACCCTAATCGTGGATTTCTGTTGCAAGCTACCAATTCTAAGCAGTTTCGTCATTGAAATACTATTGTGCTTGTTGTTATTGAGTTATATTGTTCATTTGAGTACCAAATATGTCTTGATTCATCTTATACATTCTCAATTGTTGTTGTTTGGCTTGTGTGTTTGATATTGGTCAAATTATCATATCAATTGTACTGTTCATCGATCACATGGACCAACAATAACTAAGAAACTCAAATTGGATT
Organism: Flaveria ramosissima; assembly: GCA_025215565.1. Classification (NCBI taxonomy): domain Eukaryota; kingdom Viridiplantae; phylum Streptophyta; class Magnoliopsida; order Asterales; family Asteraceae; genus Flaveria; species Flaveria ramosissima. The sequence continues at coordinate 31,530,367 of CM046035.1, forward strand.
TGAGTGATACCTATCTTTGGCATTGCCGTCTTGGTCATATAAACAAGAAGCCCATACAAACACTTCAAAAGAACGGTCTTTTAAAAGCAAATGAATATGATTCATTCGATGTATGTGAATCTTGTTTACAAGGCAAAATGACTAAGGCACCTTTTAGTGGCAATCTGAAAGGGCAAAAGATTTATTAGGCATCATACATTCGGATGTATGTGGTCCTTTTAAACCAATGACTAGGTAGCATGAAAAATACTTCATTACCTTTACCGATGACTATAGTCGATACGGTTATGTGTACTTGTTAAGACACAAAGATGAAGCTTTTGAAATGTTCAAAATCTTCCAAAATGAAGTAGAAAATCAACTCAAAAAGAAAATAAAAATTCTTCGCACCGATAGAGGAGGTGAATACCTAAGTGATGCTTTCAGAGATCATCTTAGAAGTTGTTGTATTGTCTCACAACTATCTCCACCTGGAACGCCACAACATAATGGCATGTCCGAAAGGAGAAATCAAACTCTATTAGATATGGATCGATCTATGATGGCTAGATGCTCACTGCCTCTATCATTTTGGGGTTTCGCTTTGCTCTCTGCGGCTCGTATTTTGAATATGGCCCCAACCAAGAAAGTGGAAACGACACCTTTTGAAATATGGCATGGAAGGGTTCCATCACTGTCATATTTAAAGGTATGGGGTTGTGAGGCTTATGTTAAGACTCCCACCTCAAACAAACTAGAAAGCCTTTCCACTAAGTGTATCTTCATTGGATATCCTAGAGATTCTATGGGATATTATTTCTATGATCTATTGGAACAAAAGGAGTTTGTTGCCAAGAAGGCTGAGTTCTTAGAAGCTAAGTTCCTTACGGAAGGAACTAGCAGTAGAACTGAGGTTCTTGAGGAGGATCAAGAACCACAAACCGATACACGTTTGGTTAACACTAGCACTCAACATGAGGATGTTGGGAATGATCAAGTGGTTGATCAATGTACACAAAATGTTCGCAGATCTGGTAGAATTAGTAATCCACCTGAAAGATATGGATTTTTCGTAGATGGATGCTATGTGGTAGATTCCGATGAACCAACCACCTATCATGATGCAATGTCCAATTTGGATTGTGACAAATGGCTTGAAGCCATGAACGTTGAGATGCAATCCATGTATGACAACCAAGTGTGGGACTTGGTTGAACCACCTCTTAACTCCAAGATAGTTGGAAGTAAGTGGGTTTTCAAGAAGAAAACCGATATGCATGGAAACTTGGATACTTATAAAGCTAGACTTGTAGCAAAAGGTTTCACTCAAACTCAAGGGTTTGATTATGATGAGACCTTCTCACCAGTTCCAATGCTAAAGTCTATTAGTATATTATTTGCAATAGCTGCTCATTATGATTATGAGATTTGGCAAATGGATGTCAAAACCGCTTTTTTAAATGGATATCTTGAGGAAGATGTCTATATGGTTCAGCCTGAAGGTTTTGTCAACTCAAAACATCCTAACATAGTATGCAAGTTAAAGAAATCAATCTATGGATTGAAGCAAGCATCAAGAAGTTGGAATCACCGTTTTGATGAAGAGATAACCAAATTTGGTTTCATCAAAAACGCTGATGAAGCATGTGTATATAAGAAGGCTAGTGGGAGCATCACCACATTCCTAGTATTGTATGTCGATGACATCCTACTATTTGAAAATGATATTCAAACCATGGAAGGTGTAAAAGCCGCCTATATTTTAGGAATAAAGATCTATATTTTAGGAATAAAGATCTATAGGGATAGATCAAGGCGGTTGATAAGTTTGAATCAAAGTGCGTACATTGATAAGATCTTGAAAAGGTTCAAGATGGAAATATCTAAGAAAGGTACCGTACCTATTCAAAGTGGAACGATATTGAGTAAGACTCAATGTCCAAGCTCAAAGGATGAGCAAGACAAAATGAAGGGAATCCCGTATGCGTCTGCTATAGGATCCATCATGTATGCAATGATATGCAATAGACCGGACGTGTCATTCGCTTTAAGCATGACAAGCCGATACCAACAAAATCCTGGAAGCAGTCATTGGATGGATGTTAAGAACATACTTAAGTACCTAAGGAGGACCAAAGATATGTTCCTAATCTATGGATCTGGTGAGGAGGAGCTCGTAGTAAAGGGTTACACGGATGCGAGTTTCCAAACTGATCGGGATGATTCACGATCACAATCGGGGTACATTTTCATCTTGAATGGAGGAGCAATCTCTTGGAAGAGCTCTAAACAAGATGTGGTGGCATTATCAACAACATAGTCAGAATACATTGCTGATTCATTAGCAGATCAGAAAGCTGCATGGTTAAAGAAGTTCATTGCCGATCTAGGGGTGGTCCCTTCCATTCAGGACCCCTTAGAAATTCTTTGTGATAACGAGGGTGCGATTGCTCAAATCAAGGAACCCCGTGCACATCAAAAGACTAGGCACATTGAACGAAGATTCAACTACATAAGGGATGAAGTTGAAAAGGGAAAGATATGTATTCGCAAAGTTCACACGGATCAAAACATTGCGGATCCACTCACGAAGCTTCTTGAAAAGGCAAAGCATGAAAGTCATGCTTGTGCCATGGGGCTCCAATATTCTAGTGACTGGATTTGATCTTTAATTTTCTGTAATGAGATATTGTAACCGTTTATTACTTGAATGGATTATTCAGTTATAATGAATCAACTAATATTCCTATTTTGGATGTTTAAATCCATGAGTAAATAATTTACTCAGAATGTCCGTAGCCGTTCATGCTTGTGGGAACAAGTATTAAGGTAATGCTATTATGAACTTGGATTGGTAGATATTCTTATGGATGAATATAGAGCAAAAGGTTGCTGCCAAAGTTCATAGATATTTGCGGGATGCAAATATTGGACTGACCTGCACCTAAAATATTACTACATGGAATCTTCCTGATTGATCATAAGTAATTTTGAGTAAAGGCGAAAATCATTTGGTATCTTCTGACCTGATATACATATTGGGTCTTGATATTTACCGAATATTATACTTTGACTTAGCTCTTCGATGTTTTGAAACATGGCAGTACATAAGTATGAGTTCAGGTATGATATAAGGTAATTGTAAGAGATGTATGTTGTCAAGATGGGATTTGTTCCTCTTATTCGTTGAGAGTATGATGTCTAAGGCTTGATAAAGTTAAATCAATGGAGAATGATCACTCTGTGTCTCTAGGATTTAACATGACATCCGCGACAAAAGGATAGATGATTGATTCACCTAAAACATTTCAAGTATGGTACTTGAAGGAGATGATGTTATTGAATGGCACTTAGTCATACGTATTAAGGGTAGTAAACCATTGTTAGGCGGTATTTACTGCTTGCATCAATCTTCTATGAATCTTGTGCAATGTGACATCCGTCACCTTAAGGTCCGTCAATTAACGTGGTCTTCCGTTAACTATTCCTTGATCGATCATTCCTCATCTTTATTAACTCTTTATGTGGATATCATGCTTGCTTTATCATCGTTGTGCTTGTGCTTTCATTTTAATCTTATGTTATCTTTAAAAACTTTTAAAACTTTCAGCATTGTAACCGCCAGATATATCATTTTTATATATAATAAACGTCACCAATAAAACCACTTTTAAGTTATAAATAACATTAAATGCATTTTTATAATTAATATAATTACCCTAATAAAGTCGTTCTTCAACCGAAACAAATTTGGGAAACTTGGGGGTTAAGTGCAGGGACTAAACTTGTCATTTTGCAAACTTGGGCTGGGTATATAAACCCATTTTCCAGCCCTAAACACCCATTACTTCATCATCTTCATCTTCTTCATCCTCTCTACACCATTTCTTCATCTTAGCACCAAATCCAACCCGCTTGGTCTCGTTTTCGTCGTCTAGACTCCATCTACAGCCTAGTCTACTCCTTTCTAGCAGGTAGACGACCTTGGTTGTCCCTTTTCTTTCTTATTCATGGCTGTCCAAACTAGGGTTTCGGGTGTTCGGGTTCAACCCGAACACATGAGGTCGTGTGGGTGCGTGTGAAGTCTTTCTTCTTGGGTTTCATGTTTGTGTATGTTTGTAGTGTGTTTCTAGAAGTCCTTGTTGTGTAAAACTCGCGTTTAGAGCAGCCGGGGGCTGCTCAGCCCGACCACAGTCGCGATTCTGCTGTCCAGGCGACTGGGTCCATGCGATTAAGTCGTGCGACTGGGTGAGTCGTGCGACTGAGCCATGCGTCTGAGTCGTGCGACTGTGTTTATGTGTGCGATTGAGTCATGCGAACGAATGAATGTGTGCGATTGAGTCAGGTGACCGACTGAATGTATGCAATTGTGCGTGTTTCGCACGACTAGAGTCCAATCGCACGAATGAAGGTTCAATCGTACGAAAGTAGCTAATTCGCACGATTGAAGGTTGATTCGTGCGTATGGAGGTTGAGTCGTGCGATTGGGTGTTGTGTGGTACGACTGAATGCCAGTCAAACGAATGAAGGTTCAATCGTACGAAAGTAGCTAATTCGCACGATTGAAGGTTGATTCGTGCGTATGGAGGTTGAGTCGTGCGATTGGGTGTTGTGTGGTACGACTGAATGCCAATCAAACGAATGAAGGCTCAATCGTACGAATGAAGCTGATTCGCACGATTGAGGGTTGATTCGTGCGTATGGAGGTTGAGTCGTGCTTCTGGTCTTGTCGTGCGACTGTAATTGTTGTGTGTGATTTCCTTCTTGTGCGTGGTGTGTGTAGGTCGTGTGATGTTGAGGTAACATTAACACAGTTTTCATTGCTCGGCCACAAAGATTAAAGTCAACGCTAAAAAGGGCACAAATACTATTCAATACAAATTAAACCAACGTTTTACAATTATCAACCGGCTTATAACTATTGACACTTATCTAATGCTTCTTCAATAACAATGCAACTTTTAGTCAAATATTGTCAACAATGGCGACAATGTCTAATACTTGGATCTACATCACGTCTAGTACGTGTGTCAGTTTGTGTGTGTGTTACACGCGACCCAGCCGATATACCCCGAACCGACCGATCATCATTATGCGCTTATTTCATATCATTAATGCTTAACAATAACTGTTAATAGGTGTTTGACCGTTCATTTCATACGACATTTGGATACTTTGATCTTACATACTTACCACTTAACAAGTGAGTTTCGTGGCCTCTTTTTACGCTTATACAATATTTCAATCATTTACAACTTGGGGGAAAAGTATGCTCACCCATTTTCAATGCTGTACAACTTACTTACAATTTTACATACAAGGAATCAACATGATATTGTGTTTACAAGTACTAATCTGATACATGCTTGGGTCTGCTGTGTGTTCTATCTTTGCAACTATTTAATTCCAGTGTGGGAACCGACGGTTAGGTATTGGTAGTACTACTGGGTTGATACCCCACCCTTGTTCGATGGTATACTAGTTGTTACCATCAGTGGCCAGGAACGGGCCCTTGGGTGAATATATGCCGACAATATCTTTGTGTATGTTGCTAGGTTTGGTTGCAAAACTCATTGTCATGTGATTTTACTTGTTTATATAACTGTATTCACGGTATTCCATATCATTTACCTTACAACATCACTCACTTATTTATTACTTAAACCTGCGAGCTCACCAACAATTATGTTGACAATTTTGAGCATATCTTTTCAGGTGATCATGCAAACTGAGGAAATCTAGGTGTGCTGCCTTAGTGGAGACCCTAAGATGCATTTTTGGGACTTAACATGTTTTGACAAACAATTACTTTGAACAATGTTGATGTGTGTAAACAATTACAATCTTTAACGCTTGTTCCAGGGTTCTGGGAATTTACATTACAATTTCATCTTTATGTGATTATGTGAATCGTTTATCATGTTATGCTTATGGCTATATTGTCATGAATTTTGACTAAACACAACACAAGTCCCCTTGTTGTCGGGTGTCGTCATGACACGCTTGTCATCATTTAATATATTGCATCTCTATCGCTTACCATGTGTTATGACGATCCCGATCTTGTTACATCCCCGTGTTTCCGCTTTTAGCGGGGGTGTGACAGATTGGTATCAGATCCATTGGTTATAGAGAATTAGGCAATACGCTTGACCTAGACTATAACCTAGGAACCTTCATGTAGATTTGCATGCTAGGATCTGTATGCATATTATATCTCGTGTATGTGTTCCTCGTTGATTGATTTGTTCATTTATCTATTATGTGATCTTTCACCCTATGAGAGAGCCCTTGTGCTCACTCTTTTATGGGATGCTTCCATTGGATTTTCCGTTCCCTTTGCGCGCCAAGTTGGTTTTATCAAATCCGGGTAGTAAACCCGAAGAGATCTTCACAGATCATGTTATGCGCTTGACCTTGGACATTGAGATTAACCCTGAGGAGGTTATGTCTGAAACCTCGAAAGAGGAAGAAATAGACAACCTCCGCTAGACTAAACATGACTATATACGTGGACTTACAACTGTTATGATGGACTATTGTTGAGACATTACCAATTCATGGTGTGAGAACTACACGAATTGCATGCGATGTGTGATGACAATAAGTGTGATATTAACTTGGGAATACTGGACTTGATGAGTGTTATGGATAATACACTTTGAAATGATTTAAACTTACATATTTACTATTTCTATGATTAGAAAATGCCGCCTCGAAGAGTTACCCCAACCCGCAATAGGGCGGGTGTGAAGCCCCAAGGGGTAGAGGCAGAGGCAGAGGCAAAGCACCAAGAACCAGTGATGCTCCTGCCAGTAACAATCAGGAAACAGGGAACGCTGATATGGCAGCCCTGATCGCTCAACAATTGGCCGCACTGATTCCTACTATCGTGGCCCAAGTGAGCGATGCACTCCAGCAACACCACCCTCACGGGGATGGTGGCAATGATAATGGAGATAATGGAGAAAGAGCCCATGGTGGGATCGAAACTGAGGTAGGAAACAGAAACCCGACCGGAAACGAAAGCAACCAGGAGACCGGAAATGGTGGTACAGCCGGTATAGAGACTGGGGTTGTTAATGACAGATGGGGGTGTTCGTACAAGGAGTTTGTGGCTTGCAAACCGAGGGAATTCGATGGGAAAGGTGGTGCGATAGCCCAACTAGGTGGCTGGAAAAGATGGAGGCAGTAATTGACATCAGCGAGTGCCTCGACAGTCAGAGAATCAAATATGCCACCTGCTCACTGCAGGGCAAGGCCCTAACCGGTGGAACCCCAGGTTCAAGCTAGAGGAAGAGAATCTGCGATGCAGATGTCATGGGACGAGTTTTAAAGCTTTGATCACCGAGAATACTGCCCCCTCAACGAGATGCAGAAATTAGAGCATGAGTTCTGGAATCATGCTATGGTGGGGGCCGGGCATGCAGCTTATACTGACCGTTTTCATGAGCTGGCAAGCTTGGTTCTGCATCTGGTCACGTCGGAATCAAAGAGGATCGAGAGGTACATTTGGGGACTTGCGCCTCAAATTAGGGCGATGGTTACAGCAGCTGCTCCTCCTACTATTCAGAGCGCAATTCTGAAAGTTGGCGCTTTGACTGATGAGATGGTAAGAACAGGGGTTCTAGGCAGGGAAGCAGAAAAGAGAAAGGATGTTGGGGAATCGAGCCGATTGAGTGCCGGGAAGTTTGATAAGAGGGCCAAGACGACCAGGAATTTTGTGGCCGTGTCTCAGTCCAAGAGAGAGTATTTGGGGCCGTACCCCAAATGTGACAGGTGCAACTATAATCATCCCCTAAGGACGCAGTGCCGGGTGTGCGCGAACTGTAGGCGCCCGGGGTATTTGGCGAGAGACTGTAGGACTGCGCCGAATCATGTGGCATCCGTCAACGCGGTTAACCCCGCCGGGAATACAAGGGCTTGTTATGAGTGCGGAAGCCCCGATTATTACAGGAACATGTGCCCCAGGCTAAATCGGGCACCGGGTCAACAAGGAAACAACCAGCAGCATGTGATGGCTATAGCTGGAAATCAGGGCCCAACCACTCAGGGGAATGCAGCTCGGGGACGTGCATTCGTCATTGGAGCCAACGATGCTCGTCAGGACCCGAATGTTGTCACGGGTACGCACTTACTCAATCATCACTTCGCATCTATATTATTTGATACTGGAGCAGACAATAGCTTTATATCTTATGAGTTTGTGCAATTGCTTGATTTGAGTCCTAGTAGGCTAAAAACTAGCTACTCAGTAGAAATGGCCAATGGTAGGGTTGTTCAGGCGATGTGATTATTAGGAAGTGCTCGTTAACATTGGAGGACCATGCCTTCGATATAGACTTGATACCCTTAGTTAGGAAGTTTCGACGTGATTGTGGGTATGGATTGGTTGTCGCAAAACGGAGCAGAGATTGTCTGTCGGACAAAGTAGTACGAATCCCCATGCCAAACGGGGAGGTACTCAAGATTCAGGGAGAAACGACCGGAAGGACTTAAAGCTTATTTCCTGCATGAAAGCACGCCGAAGTTTACGAAAGCTGTGCTACGCTTTTCTTGCTCATGTGATAGAGAAGAAGGACGAAGAGAGGAAACTAGTAGATATTTTAGTGGTACGGGATTACCCAGATGTATTTCCGGATGACTTGTCTGGTTTGCCTCCTCCATGACAGGTGGAATTCCGTATAGAGTTGGTTCCTGGAGCTACACCGGTAGCAAAGATGCCATATCGACTAGCGACATCCGAAATGCAAGAGTTGTCTAGTCAGTTACAGGAACTACTAGAGAAGGGTTTTAGTCGACCAAGTCATTCACCGTGGGGAGCACCGGTACTATTTGTCAAAAAGAAGGATGGATCGTTTCGCATGTGCATCGATTATCGTGAACTAAACAAGTTAACCCTGAAGAATCGATATCCTCTCCCCAGGATCGACGACCTGTTTGACCAGCTACAAGGAGCTTCGTATTTCTCAAAGATCGATCTTCGTTCGGGATATCATCAGCTAATAGTTTTCGAGGATGACATACCGAAGACAGCGTTTAGGACTCGTTATGGGTACTATGAGTTCTTGGTCATGCCGTTTGGGCTGACTAACGCACCAGCTGTGTTTATGGATCTAATGAATCGGGTGTGCAAACCTTACTTGGATAAGTTCGTGATCGTGTTCATAGACGATATCTTATCTACTCTCTCCTACTCACCGATCAAAAGAGTATCACGATGAGCACCTTCGGGCAATTCTGGAGCTGCTACGAGAAGAGAAACTTTTCGCCAAGTTCTCGAAGTGTGAATTTTGGTTGCGAGAAGTGAAGTTTTTGGGTCATGTGGTTAACAAGGACGGGATTCATGTAGATCCCGGCAAGATCGAAGCAGTGAAGAAATGGGATACGCCCCAGACACCTTCAGAGATACGGCAATTCTTAGGACTGGCCGGTTATTATCGTCGCTTCATCGCGAATTTTTCAAAGATCGTGCAGCCATTAACCCTGCTCACTCAGAAAGACAAGAAGTTTGATTGGGGACATGCGCAAGAACAAGCGTTCCAAACGTTGAAAGAGAAGTTGTTTAACGCGCCTATACTGTCCCTCCCAGACGGAACTGATGATTTTGTGGTATACTGCGATGCGTCACATCAAGGGTTGGGATGTGTGCTAATGCAGAAGGATAAGGTGATTGCATACGCTTCGCCACAACTTAAGGTGCACGAAAAGAACTACACCACTCATGATCTTGAGTTAGGCGCGGTAGTATTTGCACTCAAGATTTGGAGGCATTACTTGTATGGAACCAAATGCGTCGTCTTCACAGATCATAAGAGCCTCCAACATATCCTGGATCAGAAGGAACTTAATATGCGTCAGCGACGTTGGGTAGAGCTTCTTAGTGACTACGATTGTGAAATCCGGTATCATCCGGGGAAAGCTAACGTGGTGGCTGATGCTTTAAGCCGTAAAGAACGCGTGAAACCACTACGTGCTCGAGCACTGGGGTTGACTATTCAAACGAACTTGAAAGCTCATATCCAAATTGCACAAAGTGAGGCATTGAAAGAAGAAAACCTTGCGGGAGAAGAATTCCAAGGGTTAGATAAACAGATGATTTGCAAGGATGACGGTATACAGTACTTTATGGATCGCATATGGGTACCCAAATTGGGAGGTGTACGTACCTTAGTCATTAATGAAGCCCACAAGACGAGATATTCTATTCATCCTGGTGCAGACAAGATGTATCACGATCTCAAGGATCTGTACTGGTGGCCAGGCAAGAAGAAAGACATTGCCTTATATGTCAGCAGATGCTTGACGTGTTCGAAAGTCAAAGCTGAACATCAGAAACCATCGGATTATTACAGCAACCTGAAATTCCCGAGTGGAAATGGGAGAATATAGCCATGGATTTCATTACCAAACTCCCTAGAACAAGCAGCTGTCACGACTCGATATGGGTCATTATGGATCGAATGACGAAATCAGCACATTTCTTGCCTATCCGAGAAGATAACAAGATGGATAAGCTCGCGAGATTGTACATCAAAGAGGTCGTGACACGACACGGGGTGCCGGTGTCAATCATATCCGACCGTGACAGCCGATTTACTTCACGATTTTGGCAGACACTACAGAAAGCGATGGGCACTCGGTTAGATATGAGTACCGCCTATCACCCTCAGACAGACGGCCAAAGTGAACGAACTATACTGACGCTAGAAGACATGTTGAGAGCGTGTGTAATCGATTTTGGTGGTAGTTGGGATGCTCATCTACCGTTGATAGAGTTCTCTTACAACAACAACTACCATACAAGCATCGGGTGTGCTCCGTTCGAAGCGTTGTATGGAAGGAAATGCAGATCTCCCGTTTGTTGGCCTGAGATTGGTGAAAGTCAACTAACAGGCCCAGAGATCATTCAAGAAACGACTAACAAGATCTTTCAAATCAAAGACCGACTAAAAGCTGCAAGATATCGCCAAAAGAGCTATGCCGACAACCGTCGGAAGCCTCTAGAATTCAACGTTGGGGATTGAGTTTTGCTTAAAGTCTCCCCTTGGAAAGGAGGTGTTCGATTTGGAAAGAAAGGGAAGTTAGCCCCAAGATACGTTGGACCATTCGAGATCACAGAAAGAATTGGTCCAGTGGCTTACCGATTAAGGTTGCCACAAGAACTCAACGGTGTGCATGATACTTTCCACGTGTCAAACCTCAAGAAGTGTTTGGCTGATGAATTGTTGGAGCATATATAGTCATATATAGTGTGTCCGTCGCTTGACGAATAGTCTAGGCTTAATGTAATACACCTGATATGTTGTAAACACATGAAACTGGGTCATTCGCAGGAGCATATGCGAATGAGACTCAGTCGTGCGACTGAGCCTTGCTAATGGGGCAGTCGTGCGACTGAGAGATGCGATTGGGTCATTCGAAAGACTGAACCATAAGTATGGTCCAGTCGCATGATTGAACCATACGCATGGTCCAGTCGTACGATTGAACCATACGCATGGTCCAATCGCACAAATGGGCCCAGTCGCATCTAATATTGGCCGAAGCCTATATATACCAGTTTCAATGTGTAGAGAGATTAAGGGTTTGGGGAGGGAGTCTGCCCAGAGCCTAGGGCTGCCGGATGAGAGGGGAGATCATGCTCGATCTCCCCTTGCCAAGAGTCTTGATTCTTATGTTGTAACGAGCTTGTAATCGTTAGGTTTTATCAATGAAACCAATTTTTGATAGTTCGTGTTATTGATTGACTTTTGGTTGCTGTTGTTTACCCTTCTGTCAAGAACATGCTCGGATGTTTACCGATCCAGTGACTTCACAATTGGTATCAGAGTCGGTTACTGCTGGAATGATCTAACAATCATTCTAGCAACCCGAGCTCTTGATTTTTGGATCTATTTCAGATTCTTGACGTTAAACCCACTTCGTGTTCTTCGTGTTTTGCTCAGATCTTGTTACGTGTGTTGTTTCCATGTTAAAATCGAACTCGAAACCACGTTCCTATGACCCTTGCGAATCTAATGATGTCTATTTTGTTTTGGTTCATGTAAAATTCATCAAATTAGGGTTTTTGGCAGCTTTGGCGGCTGCAGATCTGAAAATCTGCGTGCAGGCCCATTCGTGCGACTGGAACATGCTAATGGACCATTCGTGCGACTGGACCATGCTAATGGACCATTCGTGCGACTGGACCATGCTAATGGACCATTCGTACGACTGGACCATGCTAATGGACCATTCATACGACTGGAGTACGACTGGAATACGACTGGAATGCGACTGGAATGCGACTGGAATGCGACTGGACCAGTCTTATGACCAGTCATGCTACTGGACCAGTCTTATGACCAGTCATGCTACTGGACCAGTCTTATGACAAGTCATGCTACTGGACCAGTCTTATGACCAATCATGCTACTGGACCAGTCTTATGACCAGTCTCACGAATATATCATTCGTATCATCCATTCACACGAATGTGATATTTTTCCTCCACGTCATACGGATGAACGGTGTTCCAGACCAAAAAAAAGGTCTGGAACTACCTTTTGCACAGATTTGAGGATGAGCGAAGCACATTCACCCTGAGATTCTTTTGTCAAATAAGTTTGATGTATACCCCATTATTTGTCGGACTTCCAGAATAGGTGAATGAATGTGGAACACGAAAGAGAGAAAAGAAGATGTCAGCAGTTGGTGCTGATTTTGTGGGGTAGTCAGGAGCATCTGACTATTTATGGGCCAATCAAGTTATATATATCCGCACAGAGAGGATTCTCATTCTTAGGGGGAATCTATGTATAGAGAAATTGAAGACGCAATCAGAAAGTGATGATGTGAGCAGGTTTCTGATGATGAATCTACATGCATGCTGATTTGTTTGATATTGACAGCTGTGGATAGGAACCTTCAACCTTTTGCCCAATACACCGTATGAAGACGCCAAGAGAGCACAACGTTTATATATTGGGATATGCTGAATGTGAGGGGGAATTTCTGCAGGTGTTAATGTTAATCAGGTTAGCCTGTGTGAAGATTGAAGCAATGGAAAACTGTTCATGTCATTATCTGGAAAAATCAGTCATATGGGGAATCTTGATGCTGTGATGGTGTTCTTCAAAGTAAACGAAAGCTATTGTGCCTAAATTCATTTTCAGGAATATTGTAGCAACCTGACAGATCGGCAACGTTGGCTAATATGGTTTTCGTTTGATTCTATTGACAACCAGAGCAAAGATTGACTGAAGATTGTAAGAGGTGTTATCTACTATTCGCAAGCAACGTCCAAGGGGGAATTTGTTGGAGCATATATAGTCATATATAGTGTGTCAGTCGCTTGACGAATAGTCTAGGCTTTAATGTAATACACCTGATATGTTGTAAACACATGAAACTGGGTCATTCGCAGGAGCATATGCGAATTAGACTCAGTCGTGCGACTGAGCCTTGCTAATGGGCCAGTCGTGCGACTGAGAGATGCGATTGGGTCATTCGTAAGACTGAACCATAAGTATGGTCCAGTCGCACGATTGAACCATACGCATGGTCCAGTCGTACGATTGAACCATACGCATGGTGAGTTGAGTTTTAACTTGCTGAAGGGGGGTGACATCATATTCATCTGTCTGTTGAGCTTCATCTGTTTGATTAAACATTTAACACAACACACATAAATCATTAGATAAGACATTTAAACATAATTAATCATTAATTGCATTAATGTAATACACATTTCATGTACAAAAGGTTCAAATACATAAACATCTAATCATTACTTTTGTCTTGATCTCTAGTCTCTTCAGCTTGAGGAGCTGAGGACGAGGCTCCTTGATCTTGATTTCTCTTGGTACGCCTCTCTTTCGCTGATGGATTTGAGGCTAACGCAGATGCATCACCTTCTTGATCATCCTTGTCATTATCATCACCTTCTTTTCCTTTTCCACTTCCTCCAGCTTCCTCCTTATCCTCATCTTCTTCTGATTCATCATTAGACGAATCGTCATCATCATCTTCATCATCTCCACCATCATCACCATTACCTTTGATCTTTAAGAGCTCACCCTTAGATCATTTCAGGCTTAGCATAATCTTCTTGTTCTTTTTCTCCAGTCCTTCAATCCTTTTCACCGATGCCATCATCAACTCGTTTTGACTCTTTAATGCATGATGAGCTCCGCCAAAAGCTCTCTCATAAAGTGCATTCTTCTCACTGAGCTGAGTTATTTTCTTGGCTTGGGCTGCATTTACTACCATCAACTGGTTTAGCTGAGTAGCTCTCAGATCATCAGTAGCAATAAGCTTTAGCACCATCCGGTTCAGGCTAGCCAGCTGCTCCTCTAACCCGACAATGGGTAAGTAAGTCCGGGTGTGAATGTGGATTGGGTGGAGGGACCAGCTTGGTGAGTGGTTGTGGTAGTGTTGATGTGGTGATGATGGGAGTAGGGATGGGAATGGATTGTGGAGGAGTAGGTGTATTAGTGGTATCAGAGCTTTGGCTCTTGATTACGTGTTGATTCAATCAAGATAGCATAAAAGTTTGTGTTTTTGCACTAAAAACGCAATCTTTGGTGTCAAAAGTGATCTTGGACTTCCCTTGTTCATCGTCCATGTTTCTTGGATTTTGGCACTGTCTGCATCGAAGTTTGGTTTCTACGGACTTAGGCGATTAGAACTTGTGAAATTTCGAATTTTTACGGCTGAAACCCGTCAAACCTAGAAAATTTCGCAAAACAGTAGCTTCAGTCGCACGAGTGACTCATTCGCACGACTGGACTCCATTCGCATTGCTCATTCGCACGATTGGACCTAGTCGCACCTTCATTCGGCCGACTGAACCGTTCGTTCGCATAGCTCATACGCACCAGATTCATTCGCACGATTGAACCAATCGCCTAGTTCAGCCGCACGATTGAACCAGTCGCAGAGTTCATACGCACGACTAGACCATCCGCATCCTTCAGTCGCATCAGTGAAAGTTTGTTTGATTAGACTTAAAGTTATTCGCCATGGAAGATCAGATGTCAGCCTTTACTGCTGGGAATGACTCGAGGATACAGAACCTGCTGTTGCTTGAGAGTGAGGTGGGTAATCACAATAAACCACCAAAGCTCTTGACTTTAGATGAGTTTCCCCACTGAAAACAACGTTTTGAGATCTACCTCAATGGAGTAGATCCTAATCTGTGGGAAGCCATTGAGATTGGATATAGTACGCCGGTGGGAGCTGATGGAGTTAAGCTAATGTAGTCGTGCGACTGAACCCATACGCATGATTCATACGTGCGATTGAATCGTGCGTCTAGCTCAATCGTGCGACTGAAGTTCATTAGCATGTCCATTTGCATCCTACACTGTTGAACACCCTAGATTTGAATCTTTGTCAAAACTTTATATGAGACTTCGTGTTTAGACTCATTTGGACCGCAGAGACTCTAAATAGCACTTAATGTCCTTTAAATCAACTTTAATGTCCATTTAAGTGGTCTATTTTTTAGGGTTTAGTCTCAGTTCTAGGTTTTAGCATAATCGGTCCTTAAAGATGCTATTAAGATGGTCATTTGGATCGATTTCAGTCGCCCAGTACCTGTAGATGAGTAGAACACACGTTAGTATCACAAATCAGGCAGTAATCACAACAACAGAAATTTGGGCAGGGTGTGTGGGTGTATGGGCGATTTCAGAGAACTTTGAAGGGTGGTAAGGGTTACGACCGACTGACCCCTTATTTTTACTATTTTAAATTTCAGTCGTGCGACTAGACCCATACGCATGCTTCATTCGTGCGACTGGGTTTCATTCGTGTGACTGGCACATATTCCTTCATCGATTCGTACGATTGGTTTAGTCTTGTGGTCCAATCGTATGGTTGTCCCATACTCATGGTCCAATTGTGTGACTGGCTCATTCGTATGGTTCAAACATGCGATTGGCTCATCCTTATGATTCAATCGTACGATTGGCTCATACTTATGATTCAATCTTGCGATTTACTCATACTTATGAGTTTGACCTCATACATTTCCATACACTCAGAATCTAACTTGTGATATATAACATTAGATCGATTCCTAATCGACTTCTAACGTTAGATTCAATTCTTGATTGATTCTTCGTGTGTTCTCACTGATTGGATCGCCAATCAAATAGGATTCCGCACTATTTGAGTTGGTTTAACACGCTAATCACTAGGTATTTCGTTCAAATACCAGGTCCTAACATGAATCCCTTCACGTGCCGATTGAGGAAATCAGGATTGAGGAAAAGCTTCATTTTGTTGAGGAACCCATAGAAATCATGGATCGAAAGGTCAAGCAACTAAAGCGCAGTAGAATACCTATTGTTCGCGTAAGGTGGAATTCAAAGCGAGGGCCAGAGTTTACATGGGAACGAGAAGATCAGATGAAACTCAAATATCCACATCTATTCGAGGATGACACTCATGGACCTAACTCCAGCTGACTTTCGGGACGAAATTCTCTCAACTGGGGATACTGTGACATCCGTCACCTTAAGGTCCGTCAATAAAGTCTCCATCTGTTGCAGATTCTGAGGATCCATCATCTCCTGCAACTACTCATCCATCTGGTGGTTTAAATGCAAGTTTTAGTGATCACCTGCCTGTGTCTACTACACTTGATGTTCCTGTAGCTTCAGCAGTTCCATCCACAACAAATGCGGATGAAATCTCTGAATCCTCTACTTCATTTGAATTGCCATCTCATTCTAGGTTTCAAGAGTCTGAATCAACATCTGTTGCTGCTGAATCTCCTACGAACACTTGCACAGATATTATTGAGTACCAAGAACTGAAGAATCACCCCATGTCTCAGATCATTGGTGACATCAATGCTGGTGTTTCAACTAGACGTCAATTGTCCAATTTTTGCTTTTATGCTCTCTTCATCAGTCAGCAAGAGCCAAAGAACTATCATATTGCATTAAGAGACAATGGATGGGTTGAAGCCATGCAACTTGAGCTTCTTCAGTTTCAAAAGCAGCAAGTGTGGGAACTGGTTCCTCTACCCCAAGGTAAGTGTGCAATAGGCACTAAATGGGTGTTTAGGAATAAAACTGATGAAAAAGGTCAAATTGTCAAGAACAAGGCCAGACTGGTTGTACAGGGGTTTTCACAAGAAGAAGGTATTGATTATGATGAAACCTTTGCCGCTGTAGCCAGACTGGAGGCAATCAGATTGTTCTTAGCTTATGCTGCTTTCCATAATCTTAAAGTTTTTCAAATGGATGTCAAAAGTGCATTTTTATATGGTAAAATAAATGAAGAAGTGTATGTGTGTCAACCATAAGGGTTTTGAAGATCATAAACATCCAGATTGGGTGTATAAGCTTGATAAGGCTCTTTATGGGTTAAAACAAGCTCCCAGAGCCTGGTATGATACACTATCTAACTTTCTTCTTCAAAATAATTTCACTAGATGCTCCATCGATAAAACTTTGTTCATTAAGAAAGTAGGCATGCATAAGCCCCTTGTTCAAATTTATGTAGATAATATTATTTTTGCATCTTCTGATCCACAGTTGTGTGATGCCTTTACTAAGTTGATGGAACAAAAGTTTGAAATGAGTGCCATGGGAGAATTACAATTCTTTCTGGGTTTGCAAATCAAACAAATGGCTGATGGAACTTTCATTCATCAGTCAAAATATACAAAGGATTTGTTGAAAAAGTTTCATTTACAAAATTGTAAGCCCTGTTCTACTCCCATGTGCAGCACCACACACCTGGATGCTGATCAGAAAGGTAAAGCAGTTGATGAAACTCTTTACAGATGTATGATTGGTTCCTTGATGTACCTTACAGCTTCTAGACCAGACATTATGTTTGCAATTTGTCTGTGTTAGATTTCAGGCTGCACCTAAAGAATCCCATATGATTGCAGTCAAAAGGATCTTTAGATACTTGCAAGGAACTCAATCTCTAGGACTTTGGTATTCCACTGGGCACTCCTGCAAATTAGTTGTTTTCTCTGATAGTGACTATGCAGGGTGTAAATTAACCAGAAAATCAACCTCTGGTGGATGCCAATTTCTAGGCAATTGTTTAGTTTCTTGGCAGAGTAAGAAACAAACTTCAGTTGCTACATCCACTGCTGAAGCAGAGTACATTGCTGCTGCAAGTTGTACATCTCAGATACTCTGGCTTCAAAATCAATTACTGGATTATGACATTACAAAGACTAAGACTCCTTTACTGATGGACAGTGCTTCAGCTCTTTGTAATGTTAAGAATCCTGTCCAGCATTCTAGGACCAAACATATTGAGATCAGACATCATTTTATCAGAGATTGTTATAAAAAAGGTCTGATTGATCCAAAGTTTGTTCCTAGTGCTGATAAGCTTGCAGATATATTTACTAAGCCTTTGGACAGTGCAACTTTCCAAAATCTTGTGCTAAGGCTTGGTATGCTGCAACTAGAATAATTTGACAACTACTGATGCTCTCAGTTAACAAGTACTGATAAGCATTAGTATACATCTATCAAAAATAAGTACTGATAAGTTATTTTATCTTCAGCAGTTTTCATAACTACTGAAGACTAAATTACTTAAAAAGTACTGACGTACTTTATTTGTTGAAAAGTACTGATGTAGTTACAACTACTGATGTCTGTTCTAACAGATAAGTACTGATGTCCAATGAAACATCTGAAAATCAGATAATCTGCTAAGTAAGTGTTAAGGTCAATGAAACAACTGAGATCTGTGAATTGACGACAACAACTGATGAGAAATTTTTCTCTTCAATTGTTTCAAACAACTGCTGTTTCATTTTAAAACAACGGAAGCCAAAACCAAGTCTTCAGTAGTTTAAAACTACTGATGACTAACACCAAGTCTTCAGTTGTTTACAACATCTAAAAGTTAAAACCATGTCTTCAGTTGTTTTCTAACAACTGTTGACTCACACCAAAACTTTTAGTTGTTTTCTTTCAGCCGCTTCATAACATATAAATACCAGACCCTAACTTCAAACTTTTCATAAGTCGTTTCCCGAACTTTCATCTTCCATTAATGGCGACCATGCAAATCAAACCACGACACAACTGTGTTGCCTACCTCACAAAATCTGCCTTTTGGACTAAGTTTAATGCTGCCATTGATCTGATGGTTGATTCCCCGTATCAAACTGCTTTTCTTCTAAATCCAACCATCTATCCCGATACCCTTCGCCGATTCTGGACAAATGTCACTGTCCATACTGGTGAGAATGATGACACGATCACTCTCCAGTCGTTTGTAAACCAGAAGAAGGTGGTCATCACTCCTGCTATCATTCGCCAAACCCTAGATCTAAATGATGCCACCTTTGTCACCAAATACCCGAAAGGCACCATTGATCTATCATTCATCAACCATGGATATGAGGGCGACCTAAGTGCTACCACCATTATGAAGAAGCACTTCCATGATGCTGAACGCCTAATCTTTCATATGATCAATGTCTGTCTTGCCCCCAAAACCTCTTCATGGGATCAAATGTCATCCAGGTGGCAGCAGGTATTAAAATGATGCCACCTTTGTCACCAAATACCCGAAAGGCACCATTGGTCTTCTGTTAACTATTCCTTGATCGATCATTCCTCATCTTTATTAACTCTTTATGTGGATATCATGCTTGCTTTATCATTGTTGTGCTTGTGCTTTCATTTTAATCTTATGTTATCTTTAAAAACTTTTAAAACTTTCAGCATCGTAACCGCCAGATATATCATTTTTATATATAATAAACGTCACCAATAAAAAAATTTTTAAGTTATAAATAACATTAAATGCATTTTTATAATTAATATAATTACCCTAATAAAGTCGTTCTTCAACCGACTGAATGTATGCGATTGTGCGTGTTTCGCACAACTGGAGCCCAATCGCACGAATGAAGCTTCAATCGTACGAAAGTAGCTAATTCACACGATTGAAGGTTGATTCGTGCGTATGGAGGTTGAGTCGTGCGATTGGGTGTTGTGTGGTATGACTGAATGCCAGTCAAACGAATGAAGGTTCAATCGTACGAAAGTAGCTAATTCGCACGATTGAAAGTTGATTCGTGCGTATGGAGGTTGAGTCGTGCGATTGGGTGTTGTGTGGTACGACTGAATGCCAGTCAAACGAATGAAGGCTCAATCGTATGAATGAAGCTGATTTCCACGATTGAGGGTTGATTCGTGCGTATGGAGGTTGAGTCGTGCGTCTGGTCTTGTCATGCGACTGTAATTGTTGTGTGTGATTTCCTTCTTGTGCGTGGTGTGTGTAGGTCGTGTGATGTTGAGGTAACATTAACACAGTTGCCATTGCTCGGCCGCAAAGATTAAAGTCAACGCTAAAAACGGCACAAATACTATTCAAAACAAATTAAACTAACGTTTTACAATTATCAACCGGCTTATAACTATTGACACTTATCTAATGCTTCTTCAATAACAATGCAACTTTTACTCAAATATTGTCAACAATGGCGACAATGTCTAATACTTGGATCTACATCAGGTCTAGTACGTGTGTCAGTTTGTGTGTGTGTTACACGCGACCCAGCCGATATACCCCGAACCGACCGATCATCATTATGCGCTTATTTCATATCATTAATGCTTAACAATAACTGTTAATAGGTGTTTGACCGTTCATTTCATACAACATTTGGATACTTTGATCTTACATACTTACCACTTAACAAGTGAGTTTCATGGCCCCTTTTTACGCTTATACAATATTTCAATCATTTACAACTTGGGGGAAAAGTATGCTCACCCATTTTCAATGTTGTACAACTTACTGACAGGATCAGCGATCACAAGTTTGAGGTATAATAGTGTAATGCAGCGGAATGAAGAGATGAATTAGTCAAGTTATAGCAAGAGAGTGTTATTTGTAACAAATACGAGAGAATATTTTCTGTGATTTGGAATGTTTCAATAATGCTCAATATTATTGCTCAATCATTCATAGTTACAATAAGGTTGGCACTCCTTATATAGAGTGCAATTACTGCTGTAATCACGGGGTGGTGATTACTAGCAGATTTAATACAAAAATAACTACTTCTTAACAAACTACTGAAATGTTCACAACTACTGAGAACATGTCAGAGTGTTAAGTATAAAACATGAAACTACTGAAAAAGAAAACTACTGATGCTACAACGACTGAAGAACAAACTCTTCAGTCGTTTTACAAAACTACTGAAAATAGAAAATAAAAACTACTGAAATCAACCGTCACAACTACTGAAGAAGTCCTCTTCAGCTGTTGTGACAACATCTTCAGACTTTGTCCTCAGCACTTGTGTCTTCAGACTTTGTCTTCAGCACTTGTGTCTTCAGACTTTGTCTTCAGCACTTGTGTCTTTAGACTTTGTCTTCAGTACTTGTGTCTTCAGACTTTGTCTTCAGATGTTGTCTTCAGCTGATGTGGACTTCAGTAGTTGTTGTGACGTCTGTGGGACTTAAAGGTTTTCTGATCCGGCTCATTGGTTCTTTTGGTCCAACAAACTCCCCCTGAACCAATGCAGCCAAAACCTTTAACTTTATTGAGGTCCCACTTATTGTTGGCAGAATGAATGGTCTTTTTTCCTTCTTGATCAGTTGAGAAGATGACCCATATAAGCACCGGCCTGGAAGTAAGTCCCTGATAATTTGGTTGGCAAAGTGTGGATAGGAGCTCTGTATTGGGGAATTGGACACTGAGCTGTTCCCCCATCCATGAAACTTACTTCCCATGTATGAGCCTGTAGGATTCTCTGGTGTATGCTCTGAGAAACATAATTTGTTCTTCCATAGTGAGATTCTCTGGTTCACCATCGAATAACCCTTCACGCCCATACAGCTCTGAGATGTATTTGGCCTGTTTGCCATTTTTGAGCTCAACCGTTGTGATTTGTCTGTAGGCAAACTCATCAGGATGATTACCTTCGAGTAACAGACTGAGCTCGTTCTGTTTGAAGTTCTCAAGCTTCTTGTAGACTAGCCCCTTCTTGATCACTCTGTTCTCTAACATCTTTTGGGGAGGCTGTTTAGTCTCATAAGCTTTCTTGAAGTCTTCAACAATCTCCCAGGGTGATACTACAAGGACCACTGTGATCTCTTCATCTACGATCCTCTTTATCTGGCCCTTGTAGCGTGCAGGAATATCCTTCTTCACAATTCTGTGAGCCACCCTAGGATCAGGCCACATCCTCACCTTTTCTTTCTGATATTGAAATGTGTTGGCGAGGGTGTACAGTCTCAAAGCTTCTTTCTTCATACTTATTATTGATGAGGAGGCAGCATAAGTTTTATCTATACTTTTTAGCATCTCCTCATCATGAAGCCTTTGCATTTGCTCTTCTTCAATCTTTACCCTCACAGTTTCCATCTGTGAGGTGGGAGTGATGGGCATAGGTTTGGCTTTGGGTAAAGTTAGGACTGCAGAAAGAGGCAGCCTATCTTCCTCCTCATCATCCTCTTCTTCTTCTTCTTCTAGCCTCAACATCCTTCTCTTCTTCTTCTTGGATGCATCATCGGCTGTTGGTTTTGTGGGTAAAGGAGTTGGTTTAATGGGTTGTGGTAGTGGTGATTTTGAGGTTGTGGGTTTTGCAGGTTGTTCTAGCATTTTTGTGATGAGTGAGGCTTTGGAGTATTTTGCTAGTTCATTTCTTTTTCCAGCCCCTGCTTCATTTAAGGCTTCAATCACTAATCCTTTGTGTATTCTTCAGACGTACAGATCTTGGTGGTTATAGCCAAGATACTGTCCCTGGTCCATGACTTAATCTCTATCAATGATCTTCCAAGATACTTAGCAATAAATCTGATCATGATCTCCAGTCTTTCTCTTTCTAGCACATCATAGCTTGCCCATCTTGAGTTAATTTCTTCAACTTCAAGTCTTCTAATCTCTGAGTCAAGCTGTGCAGTGTCAAATCCTTGTCTGTATAGTTGGTCAATAATGGAGTCCATAGATTTGCTATGTGTAGCATCCGCCATTTTGACCATCTCATCAAGCTGGAGTTCTTTTTCTTTCCTTTCTATCTTCCTCTTCTTGTATGTGATGTGAAAGTCTTTGTGACTTTCACTCACTTGATCAGTGTCAGCTCCCTTCACATACTCTTTCTCCTTCTCAGTCTCTTTCTCAACAACCTCTTCTTCCTCCTGGTCTTTCTCAATCAGTATGCGCTTCCCTTTGTCTTTTACTGACTGACTCTCCCCCTTTTTGGTTGCATTGGTTGCAAGGGTTTGAGTAGTAGAAAGGCTTGTGCTCATAATCTCCTCCACTAGTGGCTGTAGAATTGAGGGAAGTTTATCATCCAATGTTTTGATCACAATGTCTTGATCATTGGGGTGATGAGAGGTAGGGATTTTTGGAATATAGCAACTGTTTGCTCAGAGGGGTTCTGTCCCTGAGAAACAGTGCCAGAAGGAGAGGCTGGTGGATTGATTGTTTGTAGTGGCTGAGTGTTTAGGAGACCTTCAGGTGAAGGTGCCATCTGTGGGTGTATGGTGGTATCAGATGGACTTGCTTCTTGAGAGAATTGGTCAAGTAGTCTTTGTAGTCTACTGACTTCTTCCTCAAGAATTGTGTTCTGGGCTAGAACATCATAAAAGAAGCCCAGGTCATCATCAGCAGATGCTGAATCACCTGACCTCTTGCTAGGAGCAAGATGTACATGCTCTGAGTGTAGACCAGATGTAGCATGTGCCCCTTTTTCTTGGAACTGGGGACTTCCAGCCTCAGGACGATGTCCTTCATCAGCTGTTGCCTCTAATGAGGTCTTAGTCATGTTACCAGCCTCAGTCTGATCATGTGCTGATGCAGAAGAGGTGGCAGCCTCATTAGATATTCTTGTCTCCGTATCTACACTAGGAGACTGAACATTTAAACCCCTGTGCTGTGGGTTGTCAGAAGCATGTTGATCCTCTTCCTCCATATCTGTGGTTTTCCCTTTAAATGGTTGTCTGGGAGGAGGAGAGGCATGCAGCTGAGTCAGCACATTTGCAATTATAAGTGTTGGACTTTGGGGGGCATTTTATTGGGAGATGGGGTATTATGCACCTGGGGAGAATGGTGAGTTTCAATGGCAATCTCCTCAAATGAGGAGGATTCCAGATTTGTGGGTACCCCTTTATTGGTTGCTTCAGGTTCCTTTTGAGAGGAATCCTGAGCGGCTGTGGCTGGTTGAGTCTCTGATACTACTGGGGGGTTAACTCCAGTGAGTATAGCCTGTCTTTGTGGTACAGGAGCATCTTCAGGTGACTCATCTTCCTGAATAGCTGTTTTGGTTCGTTTTGTTTTTGGTTTGGTGGGGACTTTGGATTTTGTGGTGGTGGCTGTGGGTTCCAGCTGCGTGGGTTTGCGCAGCTTGGCAGCCATTTTAAGTGATTGGTCAGAGTTGTGCCGGGAGTATACTTCAGGCAATACAGCCATAGCAGGGACTCCCAGGCCAACAAGTCCCTCAGCTTGAAGCTGGTTTTCAATTATGGCCATTATAAACCGAGGATATAGTATCCAACGGTTAGAAAGTTGTTTTTGAGCCATATCCTTGAGCTCTAAGAATAATATTTCAGAAAAATTTAAAGGTTGTTGCTCAAGGATAGAGTACAATACCTGTTGCCACCTTGTG
Organism: Flaveria ramosissima; assembly: GCA_025215565.1. NCBI lineage: Eukaryota > Viridiplantae > Streptophyta > Magnoliopsida > Asterales > Asteraceae > Flaveria > Flaveria ramosissima. Next base: position 31,554,953 of record CM046035.1, read on the forward strand.
GACATTTGATCCCATGATGAGGTCTTTGGAGCCAGGCAAACATTTACCATATGAAAGATAAGCCGTTCAGCATCCTGGAAATGTTTCTTCAATATGGTAGAGGCACTCAGATTGCCTTCATATCCATGGTGGGCAAAAGATAGATCAGTGGTGCCCTTTGGATAGCTGGTTGGGAAAGTGGCATCATCCAGGTTGAGGGTTTGTCGAAGAATCTCTGGATTGATAACCACCTTTTGGTTATGGACGAACGAATGAAGTGACTCTGTGTCATTCTCCTCAGAGACAAGAGTGACGTTCGTCCAGAATTGGCTAAGGGATTCGGCATATATGGTGGGGTTTATGAGGAAGGCTGTTTGGTAAGGTGACTGGACCATTAAATCAATGGCGTTATGAAACTTGGTCCAGAATGGTGATTTAGTGAGGTGAGCGACACAGTTGTGTCGAGGTTTTAGTTGCATGGTCGCCATGGATGAAGAGAGGGTACAGAGTTTTTGAACGTTAGGTTTGAGAGTGAAGGTAAGAAAAACTCTGGTGAGATAAGGGCTTTATAGGGTAGGTTATGAACCGACTGAAGGTTTTTGGTGAGTCATCATTTGCTGAAACTGATGACGTGGCATCAACCTTTTGAGGTTGAAATGACTGACCGTATTGGTGTGATCATCAGTTGTTATAAAACAACTGAAGACTTGGTTTTAACTGTCAGACATTGAAACAGCTGAAGTCTTTGATTTTGTCTTCAGTAGTTATAAAACTACTGAGGACAATTTCGACTTCAGGTGGTGAAACAACTGAGGACATGGTGTTTGTCATCAGTAGTTGTGTAACTACTGAAGACAGTGGTTTTGTCATCAGTTGATGTAAACAGCTGAAGACGTAGCGGTAGTCTTCAGTAGTTGTAAACTACTGAAGACATAGCTGTGGCTTCAGTTGTTTAGAAACAGCAGTTGGAAAAACAACTGAAGAGGAATTGCTCATCAGCTGTTGTCGTCAATTCTTAGCTTTTCAGCTGTTTCAGTCTGACCTCTACATTAAAATGTTTCATTGGTCATCAGTACTTATCTGCATTTCTGACATCAGCAGTTGTAGTTACATCAGCTGTTGTGATTTCATCAGCTGTTATAACTACATCAGCTGTTTTAACAAATGAAGTAATATATGACATGGTTACCAATGATCATCAGTATTTATTACTGAGATTATCAGTAGTTGTCATTTATTCTAGCTGCAGCATACCAAGCCTTAACACCAGGTTATGGAAGGTTGAACTATCCAAAGGCTTAGTAAAAATGTCTGCAAGCTCATCAGCACTAGGAACAAATTTTGGATCAATCAGACCTTTTTCAAAACAATCTCTAATAAAGTGATGTCTGATTTCAATATGTTTAGTCCTAGAGTGCTGGACAGGATTCTTGACAATACAAAGAGCTGAAGAACTGTCCATTAACAATGGAGTCTTAGTCTCAGTTATGCCATAATCCAATAATTGGTTTTGAAGCCATAATACCTGAGATGTACAACTTGCAGCAGCTATGTACTCGGCTTCAGCAGTTGATGTAGCAACTGAAGTTTGTTTCTTACTCTGCCAAGAAATCAAACAGTTGCCTAGGAATTGGCATCCACCAGAAGTTGATTTCCTGGTCAATTTACACCCTGCATAGTCACTGTCAGAAAAAGCAACTAATTTACCAGAATGTCTAGTAGAATACCATAAACCTAGAGATGGAGTGCCTTGCAAATATCTAAAGATCCTCTTGACTGCAATCAAATGAGACTCCTTAGGTGCAGCCTGAAATCTAGCACAAACACATGTAGCAAACATAATATCTGGTCTAGAAGCTGTTAGGTACATCAAGGACCCAATCATACATCTGTAAAGTGTTTCATCAACTACTTTACCTTTCTGATCTGTATCCAGTTGTGTGGTGTTGCACATGGGAGTAGAACAGGGTTTACAATTTTGCAAATCAAATTTTTCCAAAAGATTTTTTGTATATTTGGACTGATGAATGAAAATTCCATCAGCCTTTTGTTTGATTTGCAAACCCAGAAAAAATTGTAATTCCCCCATTGCACTCATTTCAAACTTTTGTTGCATCAGCTTTGTAAAGTCATCACACAACTGTGGATCAGAGGATGCAAAAATAATATCATCTACATAAATTTGAACAAGTAGATTATGCTGCCCTGCTTTCTTAATGAATAAAGTTTTATCTATGGTGCCTCTAGTAAAATTATTTTTAAGAAGAAAGTTTGATAATGTCTCATACCAGGCCCTAGGAGCTTGTTTCAACCCATAAAGAGCCTTATCAAGCTTATACACCCAATTAGGATGTTTGTTGTCCTCAAAACCTGGTGGTTGACATACATAAACCTCTTCTTTAATTTTCCCATATAAAAATGCACTTTTGACATCCATTTGAAAAACTTTAAGATTTTGATAAGCAGCATAAGCTAAAAACAATCGAATTGCTTCCAGTCTGGCTACAGGAGCAAAGGTTTCATCATAATCAATACCTTCTTCTTGTGCAAACCCCTGAACCACCAGTCTGGCCTTGTTCTTAACAATAAGCCCATTTTCATCAGTCTTATTCCTAAACACCCATTTAGTGCCTATTGCACACTTACCTGGAGGTAGAGGAACAAGTTCCCACACTTGCTGTTTCTTGAACTGAAGAAGCTCAAGCTGCATGGCATCAACCCATCCATTGTCTTTTAATGCAATGTGATAATTCTTTGGCTCTTGCTGACTGATGAAGAGAGCATAGAAGCAGAAATTTGACAATTGACTTCTTGTTGATACACCAGCAGTGATATCACCAATGATTTGAGACATAGGGTGATTCTTCAGATCTTGATACACAATGAGATCAGTGCAAGTGTTTGTAGCAGGCTCAGCAGCAACAGATGGTGATGGTGAAGAATTTCCTTGAAACCAATCAGTTGATGGTAGTTCAAAGGAAGTTGAAGTTGTAGAAATCTCATCAGCATTTGTTGTGGATTGTGCTGCTGGAGCTGCAGGAACATCAGGTCTAGCTGAATCAGGCAGTTGATCAGTAAATCTGAAGAGGTGAGTACTGCTATCATCATCATCAGCACTAGCAGTACCACCAGGTGGAGAACTGTTGACATGAGCAACAGCTGGAGTTTGATGAGGAGCATATTGCAGTATGTCCAAATCAAATATCTCTACAGGATTTTGTGGAATCTTGTCCTTTGGAGATTCATTAAACTTAACATGTAGAGTCTCTTCAACTATCTTTGTTCTACAGTTGAAGACTCTGTATGCTTTGCAAGTTGATGAATAACCAACAAAATATCCTGCATCCACCTTAGAATCAAATTTCTGGAGTTGATCCCTTGTGTTGAGAATGAAACAAGGACATCCAAAAGCTCTAAAGAATGAAATTAGAGGGGCCAAATGATGAAGAACTTCATATGGAGTTTTCATCAACCTCTTATTCACTAGAGCTCTATTTTGGACATAACAAGCGGTATTGATAGCTTCAGCCCAAAAAGTCATTGGCAATCCAGAGTCAGCCAACATGGACCTTGCAGCTTCAATAAGGGTCCTGTTCTTTCTCTCCACTACTCCATTTTGTTCAGGAGTTCTTGGAATGCTAAAATGCCTCTTGATTCCCTTTGAGAGGAAGAACTCATCAAGTGTGTTGTTTCTAAACTCAGTTCCATTATCACTTCTAACACACTTGACTGAGAGGGAATACTGCTTCTCAACATACAACACAAAGTTGATAATCTTCTGAGGTGCTTCATCCTTTGAATGCAAGAAGAAAGTCCATACAAATCTAGAGTAATCATCCACAATTACTAGACAGTATTTCTTCTTAGCCATACTCATCACTCTCACAGGACCAAAGAGATCCATATGAAGAAGTTGTAAGCAGGCTGTGGACTTAGGTTCTTCTATGGAAGGAAATGAAACTTTGTGCTGTTTTCCTTTTAGACAAGCAGTGCAGTCATCTTCACATTTGAACTCCTTCATGGGCAATCCCCTTACTAAACCATGGGTAATCAGCTGATTTATGTTTTTGAGATTAACATGACTCAGCCTTCTATGCCATAGTGTAGATTCTTGAGGGGAAGCCTTGGAAAATAGGCAAGGATGGCCTTTTAGATCTATTTTCTTAGATAGATCTAAGGCATACACTCTACCAGTCCTGTTGGCCTTAAGGAGAGTGTGTTTATCCAACACCTTGTCAATCAAACTCAGAACTTTGGATGACAGAATCCGGCAGTTCTGACTTGTGAAAAGAGCAACATGGCCTTTGTCACACATTTGACTGACACTCAAGAGGTTGTACTTGAGATTTTCCACATGGTTAACATCATCAAACTTTATTTCCCCATTGGAAACAAAGCCTTTGCCGATGATGTAACCCTTTGCATCATTGCCAAAAGATACAAATCCCTTCTTTCCTTGAGAGTAGTCATTAAGAAGTGATCTGTTTCCTGTCATATGCATGGATCCTCCACTGTCTACATACCAGATGCCTCTGTGGCATGTTGAAGAACCCTGCAGAACAAAGCAAATTAGTTAGATTTTGAGACCCAAACCTTTTTGGTTTTGGGCCTATTCACATCAACAGATGGTGAACTAACAAGTTTGCTAGAAATAACAGCTTGAGAGGAAGAAGATGGTGGAAAAGAGGAATCCTTTGGCTTGGACCTCCTTTTCTGTGGATTCAACATAGGAGCATCTAATTGGTTGACTCTTCCCAATAGATGTTGAACCATCATAACCAGCTGTGTCTGATTTTGTGATAGAGCTTTCAGCTCTTCAGACACATTAGGACTGGAGTTTGATAAGTTCTTATGTTGCACCTTCTTCTTTTGAGCAACCTCAGCTGTTACCTGTTTAACCCCTTCCTTTTTGGATTTCTTTTTGGACTTGGGGATTACAGGATTTGATGTTGCTGGTACAAATGTGGCTTTAAACTCATTTTTCATTTTTACCATTTTCTCTTTAATTTCATCTTTATTTTTGAGTTTGGATCCTCTTTTGTACCAACAATCATCAGTGAGATGATTAAACAAACCACATACTTCACATGGTTTATTTTTCATCTTTTGTTGATCATCAACTAAAGAGGATGAAACTACTGAAGACTTGCTCTTCAGTACTTTGAAGCACTGTTTGCTTTCTTGGCTTCCTCTTTAGTAGTTTTCAAACTCTTTCTACTGACAGTTTTCTTCTTTTCAGTGCTGTCAGTAGTTGGAGCTTGAACTTCAGGAGTTAAATCTTGCTCTCCAGTCCTTTCAGGACTTTCTGACATAACTCCTGAGTTGACCAACTCTTTGATCATGTGAGTGTCAGCAATTGAACTATCAGTATTAGCTGATAAGTTCTGAGAGGGCTTATTGCTGACTTCAACTTTTGATGATGCTTTATCAGAAAGTGAATCACATGATGAGGTGGATTGGTTATTGCTTTCTCCATCAGATTTCACCTCTACTCTTGGAGTAAAATCTGTAGGAGGAGCAGTGTGATTATAACCAATGCCAAACTTCACATTGGAAGCTGATTGCTTACTAAGAAGCATCTCAAAACCTTTGCATGATTTCACCCATCGATCACACTCTACTTGGGTGACTGCAAGGGTTTCTTTGAGACTTTTCTGGTCCTCCAGAATGACCTCTAGCTTAGCCTTTTCATCATTTAATTGGCATTTAAGCTTATAAATCTCATCATTTTTATTATTAAGAACAGACTCATACTCAGCTTGTCTTTTGGAAATAGTTTTCTCAAACTCAAGTTTTTCATTTATTAATGCTACATTTGCCTCTCTAATAGAGACAAAAGCAGCAATGCAAGATTCAGAACATAACTTGGCTTTGGCCTCTGAAGATACCTGAGTTACCTGTGAAGATGATGCAGTTGAGCAGGAACCCTCAGTTGATTCCAGAGCCATAAGTGCCAGATTTCCAAAAGGACTATCACCACCATGTTGATCAGTACTTGTGAACAATTGTTCATGACCAGACATATCATCTGGCAAGCTACTCCAATCAACAACTTCTGGGGTGAAAAAGCTGTGTTGTTGAGGCTGAGAGGGTTGATGAGATGGTTGAGGTTCTGGAAGTGCATGAGGTTGTGGTGCCATAGGAGCCTGAACTTGACTGGTTTGTGGCATGTAATAACACGGGTAAGGATAAGGCATTTGACCCTGAGGAACAAAGTATGCAGGAGATTGTAGTTGAGACTGATGACCAGAGTTGACGGGATGTTGCCCTTTGTTTTGTTGACTATTGCTAGGAAAAGTCACAAAAGGTGCAGAGGAATTAGATCCAGATGATCTACATTCTCTAGCAAAGTGTCCAAGCCTTTGGCATCTGTGACACCTCAACTTACTCTTGTCAAAACCAACTTTGGTTTTGCCAGAGAGTCCTGGGAACTTTCTTCCAGTTCTTTTATAGAACTTCTGAGATCTGATATTTATCAAGGCCATTTGGCTCAAAATATCCATCTCTTCTAAGTCATCATCAGCAATCCCCGTTAGGATCATCCATGATGAAACATAGATTGTCATTATTACAACCAGAGAAAATTGACTGTCAACACTCACAAATGCTGAATCAGAATATTTTGAAGAGAAATCAATATGCTCATCATACTGGCATTCAGATGAAGCATATTCTGACTCATGACTAACCAGAGCAGTATTGCCTGGTACAAAGTCCTCAGTGAGCTTACCAGATGAAGACAGTTTTCTCTTTTGTTCTATCTCTCTCTCAAATGTGAGTAGTTTCCCATGAAGTTGGGTGAGAGATAGTTTGTCCAAATTTGCACTGGAGCGTAGGACAATGGTATAGTGTCAATCTCTCAGGCAGTGATCTGAGAAATCTGTTATTCATCTGAACATTAGTGTACTCATGTTTGACCATTTTCAATTCAGAGATCAAACAAGAGAACCGCTCAAACTGTTGAGTCAGTGTCTCACCCTTCCTATGAGAGAATGTCTCATTTGTTGGGCAAGGATCTCTCTATTATTTGCCAAGACCTCATGTTCCTCCAAATTGTTCTTTCAAGCATTCCAGAGGTCATGGGCAGATTCATAGTGCATAACCCAGAATAAATTTCATTGGTAGCGCCATGGCTAGAATTCCATGAGCTTTTGCATCTATCTCAAATAATTTCTTATCTTCATCTGAGTATTGATCCTTCCTCTTCGGGAACCATTTGATTGGTTTCCGGGTTATTCACCATAGGCTTATGTGGACCATGTACCACCGATGTCCAACAACCTGAACTGTTAACAGACAGGTGATGGAGCCATACGACGTTGCCATATGTTATACTCATTCCTAACCAGCATTGGAGGCTTGGTTGAGGAACCAGTATTGTGAGGATCATTGGAAGGAGTAGTCATTTTGACACCAAAAACAATTTATTCAAGCAAAATTTGACACACCACAACAAACTCAATGAAAACCGAGAATAAGTCTCAGGATGAATGATTTAAAACACAGAAAATTCACTCTCTGTAACAGTTTCTTGCAAAAGGATACTAATTCCTCAAACTTGGATCTTGAAGAGCAGTTTCAATGATCAATTATTAGATCGATCAATGATTAACCTGCTCTGATACCATTTGACAGGATCAGCGATCACAAGTTTGAGGATAATAGTGTAATGCAGCGGAAATGAAGAGATGAATTAGTCAAGTTATAGCAAGAGAGTGTTATTTGTAACAAATACGAGAGAATATTTCTGTGATTTGGAATGTTTCAATAATGCTCAATATTATTGCTCAATCATTCATAGGTACAATAAGGTTGGCACTCCTTATATAGAGTGCTATACTGCTGTAATCACGGGGTGGTGATTACTAGCAGATTTAATACAAAAAACTACTTTTAACAAACTACTGAAATGTTCACAACTACTGAGAACATGTCAGAGTGTTAAGTATAAAACATGAAACTACTGAAAAGAAAACTACTGATGCTACAACGACTGAAGAACAAACTCTTCAGTCGTTTTACAAAACTACTGAAAATAGAAAATAAAAACTACTGAAAGCAAACCGTCACAACTACTGAAGAAGTCCTCTTCAGCTGTTGTGACAACATCTTCAGACTTTGTCCTCAGCACTTGTGTCTTCAGACTTTGTCTTCAGCACTTGTGTCTTCAGACTTTGTCTCAGCACTTGTTGTCTTTAGACTTGTCTTCAGACTTGTGTCTTCAGACTTTGTCTTCAGATGTTGTCTTCAGCTGATGTGGACTTCAGTAGTTGTTGTGACGTCTGTGGGACTTAAAGGTTTTCTGATCCGGCTCATTGGTTCTTTTGGTCCAACACTTACTTACATTTTACATACAAGGAATCAATGTGATACTGTGTTACAAGTACTTATCTGATAACCTGTGTGGTTCTATCATTGCAACTATTTAATTCCAGTATGGGAACCGACGGTTAGATATTGGTAGATAAACTGGGTTGACACCCACCCCTGTTCGATGGTATACTAGTTGGTACCATCAGTGGCAAGGAACGGGCCCTTGAATGAATATATGCCGACAATATCTTTGTGTACGTCGCTAGGTTTGGTTGCAAAGCTCATTGTCATGTGATTTTACTTGTTTATATAATTGTATTCACGGTATTCGACATCATTTACGTTACAGCATCACTCATTTATTTATTACTTAAACCTGCGAGCTCACCAACAATTATGTTGACCATTTTGAGCATATCTTTTTCAGGTGATCATGCAAACTGAGGAAATCTAGGTGTGCTGCCTTAGTGGAGACCCTAGGATGCATTTTTGGGACTTAACATGTTTTGACAAACAATTACTTTGAACAATGTTGATGTGTGTAAACAATTACAATCTTTAATACTTGTTCCCGGGTTGTGGGAATTTACATTACAATTTCATCTTTATGTGATTATGTGAATCGCTTATCATGTTATGCTTATGGCTATGTTGTCGTGAATTTTGACTAAACACGACACAAGTCCCCTTGTTGTCGGGTGTCGTCATGACACGCTTGTCATCATTTATTATATTGCATCTCTATCGCTTACCATGTGTTATGACGATCCCGATCTCGTTACATCCCCGTGTTTCCGCTTTTAGCGGGAGTGTGACATGCAAGTGGGAGATTGTTAGACCTCATATGCCCAAGACACATACAAGATTGATGTGGTTAGTACGTTATGATCCACGTCGGGTCATACCCAATAACAAGCTATACAAACACCAATTAATATTTATTTGTTGATAGGATCAAACAAATAAATACCGACACCAATTTAGAAAATGGGTTTTTCTAAATTAAACGTTGCTTTTGTAAAAGAACAACATTATGTGGATAATTTGTTCATGAGAAATTATTTGTTTCATTATTTAAGTTGGTTAAATAATGATAAATAAAAGTGTGTTATGGTTATAAAATTAAAAGAAGTTTTAATTTTATAAAAGTAAGGGTTAAGAGTGTAACCTCTTATAAAATTAAAATGAGGGGGAAAACCCATTTGAATGGGTGATTTCGGCCGCCCAAAGGGCCTTGGGAGACCAGCCATTTAGTCTTGGTCTTTGCAATTCTTTCCCCTCTCCAACACTCATCCATCATTCACACTTTTCTCTCTCACAACAAAGAGCAAGAACTCTCTCAAGACATTGCAGAATTTTCGGATTTGAACCTCTAAATCTAGGCTGAAAATTTCGTTTTTCTTTGATATTACTTTTGAAGAGTTTTGGTGTTGAGATCCTTAACTAGCTAGGTGCTTGGAAGAGCTTGTGGGTATCACAACTTGAGGTTCTCTCTCTTGAGGGCTGGACATTCAACAACACCTTCATATTCATCTCATACATCTACAACACTTGTTCAAGAAAGGATGTTTCTTTGAACACTCTATGGTTGTTTTGATTTGTTTGATAGCACACTATTTCACAAATGATTGTGATCCTTATTCTTGGGTTTTGTTTGTGTTTTAAATGGTGAAAAATTGCAGATTACTAACCATACCTTAAACCTATATTCCGCTGCATTTTAATAGTTTAAAATGGTTAAACTAGCTTGGTTTTACATGTAACAAAACCCAACAGTAGCTTCGATCACCTCAACGCCTCCCAACTCTTTCTGACCAATATCACCCCAACAAACGGGCGTTCTACACTTCCTACTGTATAGCATCTCATAAGGGGGCATACTAATGCTGTCATGATAACTGTTATTGTATGAGAACTCGGCTAACGGTAAATGGTCATCCCCACTTCCTCCAAAATGAATGACGCATGCCCGAAGCATATCTTCTAGCGTTTGGATAGCTCTTTCAGACTGACCATCTGTCTGAGGATGATAAGCAGTGCTGATATGTAACCTCGCCCCCATTGCATCGTGGAATTTCTTCCAAAACATAAATGTAAACCGGGTGTCCCAATCAGACACAATGGACACGGGTACTCCATGACGAGCTACAATCTCCTTGATGAACAGATCCGCTAGTCTTTCTGAAGAATAAATCTCTCGGATCGGCAGGAAGTGAGCACTCTTAGTCAAACGATCAACTATCACCCATATGGCATCATACCCCTTCGTGTTCTTGGTAACTTTGTAATAAAGTCAATGGTGATATTCTCCCACTTCCACTCAGGTATATCCAGAGGTTGGATATTCCCCTATGGCTTGTAATGCTTCGCCTTCACTTGTAAACAAGTAAGGCATTTACTCACGTAATCCATTACGTCCTGCTTCATACCCGGCCACCAAAAATCTTTCTTCATGTCTTGATACATTTTCATAGCACCGGGATGAATGGAGTATCTAGTCTTATGGGCTTCATCCATGATCTTTCCACGTAGATCCCCATAACAAGGAATCCACATCCATCCGAATCGGTTCTAACACCAAGAGTGTTTTCACCCCATTCTGCGACTAGACCTCTCATCCTTTCAGAGTTAAGACGATCTTCTTTCAACGCCTTATCTTGAAACTCCTTGACCCGTGTCATCACATCCGAGGTCATAATCAATTGGTAAGCCTTTACCCGAATTGGTTTAGGCCTCTCCTTTCCACTAAGGGCATCTGCCACTGCGGTTGCCTTGTCCGGATGGTAATGGATCTCGCAATCATAATCCTTAACGAGCTCCAACTATTGCCTTTGCCTCATGTTCAAATCCTTTTGCTCGAAGAAATACTTCATGATTTTGTGGTCGGTAAAGATAATGCACCTCGTCCCATATAGGTAGTGCCTCCAAATCATTAACACAAAGACCACAGCCGCTAGCTCCAAATCATGAGTAGGGTAATTAACTGTTGGACCAAAAGAACGAATGAACCAGATCAGAAAAACCTTTAAGTCCCACAGACATCATAACAACTGAAGTGGTCTACAACAGCTGAAGAAAAAGTCTGAAGACCAAGTTCTCAGAAGTTGTCACAATAGCTGACGTAGTACTTTTCAGTAGTTGTGATGGTTTACTTTTTCAGTAGTTTGTAATCAGTAGTTTTATTTTATGTAAAACATCTGAAGTTCTTACACTTCAGATGATATAATTTCAGTAGTTGTAATTGTAGCTTGTACTTAGCTTTTTGTGAAGGTGTCCTCAGTTGTTGTGGACATCTTCAGTAGTTTAGTATACTTTCAGTTGTTTGTATAAATCAGTTAGATGTCACTATCAAGTGACATCAGCTAACGTCACATTCCTTTATAAAAGGAATGTTGACCTAATTGTTTTGTAACCGAAGCTTTTGCGTGAATGAAAATATTCTATTTGTAGAAAACTCTCTCTCTATAATCGTCACTGTTTGATTGAATATTCATACTATTCTTGCTTAAATTTCGTCTAATTCTTGTTATATTCCGCTGCAAATCTTAATCTAATTGATCAAACAAGATCCGATCCTATCATTAACCTCAAGAACTTTCAATTATCGGGAGGCGTAGGCTATAACCTTTCCGCGCTGCATGAACACGTAACCCAACCCCGAGTAAGAAGCATCCGAATAGACTACCAAGTCTTTGCTTCCATCAGGTAACGACAAGACAGGAGCTTGAGTCAACCTCGCCTTTAGCTCCTCAAAATCCTTCTCTTGATCTTGACCCCATACGAATTTCACATCCCTACGGGTCAACTTACTCAACGGAGAAGCTGTCTTAGAGAAGTCTTGGATGAATCTTCTATAATAGCCCGCTTACCCCAAGAAACTACGGATCTCGGATGGCGTCTTTCGAGACTTCCATGGCATCACCGCTTCCATCTTAGCCGGGTCTACCATAATCCCCTTGGTATTTACCACGTGACCCAAAAACTGAACTTCACGCAACAAGAACGCGCACTTAGAGAACTTAACATACAATTTCTTCTTTCTCAGCGTCTCTAACATTTCCTGAATATGACTGGCATGCTCTTCCTCGCTCCTCGAGTAAATCAGGATATCATCAATGAACACAATTACTAATTTATCCAACATCGGCCGACACACTCAATTGATCAATTCCATAAAAGTAGCTGGCGCGTTGGGTAAACCAAAAGACATAACAAGAAACTCGTAATGCCCGTAGCGCATGCGAAAAGCTGTTTTAGGAATATCTTTCTCCTTTACCTTCAATTGATAATAGCCAGATCGAAGATCTATCCTCAAGAACCAGCTGGCACCTTGGAGCTTATCAAACAAGTCATCAATTCTCTGCAATGGGTACCGATTCTTCACCGTCAGCTTGTTCAATTCACGGTAGTCAATGCACATCCTCATACTACCGTCCCTCTTCTTCACAAACAAAACCGGAGCGCCACAGAGAGAGATACTCGGTCTAATGAACCCCTTATCAAGCAGCTCTTGCAGTTGCTCCATCAATTCCTTCATCTCGGTCATAGCCAACCGATACGGTGCCTCAGCAACAGGCTGGGCACCGGGTATCAAATCAATCTGAAACTCGATCTCACAGTCGGGTGGCACACCTAGTAGATCTTCTGGGAACACGTCTGGGAACTCACACACAACCGATACATTAGACAGTTGGGGGGTGTTGGTGTATCTACATCTTGAACTTAGGCCAAGAAAGCGGCTACATCCACACCTCATGCACTTTCCCGCCATCGCTATCGTAATCACCTTCCGGATTGTTGTAACTCGATCGCCATAGATCGTCACCGAACTCCAGTCAGGCGATGTAAGTCGGATCATCTTCTTTCAACACACATTATTCGCCTCGTAGTCCGCTAACCAGTCCATTCCTAAGACTACATCAAACCCGCCTAGGGTCATCACAAATGGTCTAACAAGAACTTATGACCTTCTAATTCTATGTCACAACCTTTTATCAGATTAGAAATCCTGGTAGACATTCCTATGGCAGTTTCTACATCGAATAGCTTATCAATATTTTTTCTACGAATAGGTAACTTAGCACAGAAAGCAGCAGAAATAAAACTCCTACTAGAACCTGAATCAAATAACACAAAAACAAGAGTTTGGTTTACTAGAAACGTACCTGACACGACATCGGGGTCCGTCCTAGCCTCCTCCCGGGTCATCGTAAAGGCTCTGCGCTCGCCTTCTGCCCTTCGGTCCCGACTGCCTTCTTCGCTCTGGAACTCTCAGCCCTAGGCTTCTTGCATTTCCGACTCATATGGCCCTCTTCGCCACAGTTAAAACACCTCGCCACTCCATAATTCCTGGCCACATGACCTATCCGCCCACACTTGAAGCAAACATTTGATCCCCATCTACACTCCCTAGCATGTTCCTTCTCTGATCATGAGGTATTTGAGGCTTTTAGAAGCATTGATTATGAGGGACCTCCATTTGGGACTAGGAAAGAGATCAAGAAATCTTTCCTATCCGAAAAGTGGAGATTCATAACTCATGTCTTTATTATGTACCTGGACCACAGGAAGGGAGGTTCAGATGGGTTAAATCTAGATTGGGCTAGGGCTATGGTTATTTTCTGCAGAGGGCAAAAGGCCAATACAGCTAAGCTTATATTTGACTGTATGGCTGAGAATGTTATGGTATTGAAGAAAGACAAGTGGCTGCTTTATCCTAGGTTCACTCAGATGATGATAGAGGATTTGATCCTAATGTGCCACATCATGTAGATTAAAAGAGGCTTGTACAGATGAACTCAAGGATATTTTCTGATTGCTCAGCAATCAGGCATGACTTAAGTGGAAGGATCACTCATCTATGGGAGAATATGTATCTAGTCGAGAGGTGGAACTACATTAGGAGGGTCATAGAATCTGAGAACAAGAATGCTGAAGAAAAGAGGGAGAAACAGGTTGAGTCTATAAAGAAAAGAAAAAGATACGCCAAGGAATAGGATTATGACTTTGAAGAAGAAATTGACGAGGTTGAGGAGACTTTGAGAGTTGAGAAGGAGAAAAGGTCTAAGAAGAAGGCAGATCAGGTTGAGGCGGAAAGGATGACTAAGAGGAGATCCAAACATAAACATCAAACCTTTACTGAGCCCCAAAAGAGAGATGATAGGGCAAACTTAGATGAAGATGTGATCAGAAATCTTAAATCTTCTCTGTCAAATTATTTAAGTATGATCAAGACAAAGCTAATGAATCAGGAGTTGACGGAGAATAACAAGGATGAGATGCTAGAGAGCATGACTAAGATGATGGTTGATCAACAGGCCCTGATAAAGAGATTATTGAGTGAGGTGAATGAACTAAAAGCTGTTGCCGGCCTGCCTAATCAGCTAACTCAATCTGAGTTTGACAATCTCACAAACACTTCAAGATACTCATTTCTAAATATGAGTAGCTAATCTAAGGCAGGAGAGGGCCCTAGTGGTATAGGTGTTACAACTGCAGGAGGTTCAAGTGAAAAACATGTTGGTGTGAGTGAAACTGATGGTAGAAGGGAAGGAGCTGAGGAAATGTGGAGGAAGTGTTTGAGGCCGGATTTAGACTTGGGGTTAAACGTAGATACAGATCTGGTTGGTGAGGAGGTGGTGAAAGACACAACTGCTGAAGCTGGTAAGAAATCTGCTGAGATGAATCTGGTGGATGAGGAAGAGATTGAGGAGCAACTCGTAGACTATGATTTAGAGCTGGAGTACTATGAGATGAATGAGCGTCCCTTGACATACTTAGCCAAGAATGGCTCTACTGAAGGAGATGTGTTTGAATTGGAGAAGGATGAATAGTTTGTGAAAGAAGAGGAACTAGAAGAGCTGACCCCACTTTTTCAGAACATTCAGGGGTTAAGTGGGAAAGAATTAGAGAAAAGGATTATCAGCTAGAAATACAATGCAAGTCTTAAGATGTTCATGATTAAGAGGAGGGAAGGTAGGATCTCATACTTGCACAAAAGAAAGGCTTTCAAGACCTTGCCTAAATGGGATCTAAGGAGATTGGTAGAGATTCCTATGATAGACTCTCAGTTGAGCGAAAGAGCTAAACTACTGGAAGAAGAGATAAAACAAGGGAATAATGATAATTTTGAGATGTTTGGTTTCATGAAGTCCAAGTGGAAAAGGTTGAAGAAAGACAAGGATTGGGAGACGGGAAAAGGGAGAATTATGCTAGGGGTAAAGCCCCTAAAGACGGTTAGCAGACTACCTGATCCTCTCCCACCCAGACTATAAAACTTTAAGAAATGGTTTTATGATAATAACAGCGGAGAGGCGGTGATAAGGGTTAAGGATGAAGCAGAAATCAAATTGTTATGGAGGTGTTTCCTTTTGTGATGAAGATTTGGTGATACTATGTAAGAATCACATCAAAGCAGGAGCTAAGGCTAAAACTAGAATAGAAACAAGTCTGTTTATGGAGGTTGCCAACAAGGCTCGTGGGGTGAGCGCAGAGGTGAGAGAGCTGGCAGATAAAATCCTTCAGGCTGATAAAGTTAGGATGGATGTGCCGGATCTTCCAAAGCAATTTGAACGAGCAAGTGCACATCGTGAGGAAGTTGGTACAGTAGGAGCTTAAGAAGAGACTACAACAAAGGCTGGAGAGGAAGCATGAGCAGATGATGTTGAAGAAGATGTTCCAGTAGGTGAGGTTCAACCTAGGAGGAGTATTGAAGATCAAGATTAGGTTGGACTCACCTTAGATTAGTGTTTATATTATGTTTAAATGTAATAGGATATATGTTAGATGTTGGATCAAGTAAGGCTGTTGCAACCAAAACTAACACTTAGACTATTTTGGTGCAACTGATGAAGAACTTCTGAAGGCAAATGAAGAACTTCCGAAGGCAAATGCTGAGCTTCCGAAGCTTAAGCTTGAAGGAGCTTCCAAAGAGAAACTCCAACTTCCGAAGACAAATTCTTCCTTCTTTTGAAGTTCAACACCTGGAAGAAATCAAGACTAAGACTTCCGATGTATGAAGACCTGAAGATTGTCTCAAGCCTTGGAAGAAGTACCCTTTTACAAAGTATAAGTGGCTTCAGAAGAAATTGTTCTTCCGAAGCCAGTTAACCTTTAGAAGAACCTACTATGAACCGGTGGACAAAATTATGGTCCTTCTGACACTCCGCTACAAATCTCTGAGATACTGCATGGTGCTTTCCCACGACCATGTAGTTGACCATACTTTATTCCACTGTCAGTCCTTATTAGTTATACAGTTACCAACTTCAGTTGGTGAGAAAAGATAAGTCATGGACATGTCATGACTACTATATCTTAGATAATATTTTATCTAAAATAACTTGTTTTTAGCAATGTAGTATTTGCTTTAGTCATAGGTTTCCAGTTGGTATCAAAGTATATCCGACTGTAGGTGATAGTATATATAGTTACTCATTGTAACTCATGTAATATGCAAGAGTCTTGTAATACTTTGAGTTGAGAAGTAATATATACAAGTATCTTGAAAATTATCTTCTTGTGTTTTGATTACTTATTATATTACTATCAACTCTTAGAGGATTCTGCATCATCTAACCGAGTGTGATTCAGTGAGTTTGAGAACCAATATTGTGTTGAGTGACAAAACCGATCATGCAATTGGAATCAGAGCTTCTTAGGCTCTTGATTGTGAGATCTTACCATCCAAATCAACCTTTTCTTCACTCATTCTTACACAACACTCAAAAATGGCCCTCAACAAAAAATCTGAAGTTGAGACGGAGACGATGACTAAAGCACCTATCATCACCCCTGAAAACATTAGATATATGAAAGACGTATTGAAGACTTCATCAGATATCAAGATGGAAAAATGTGGCAATCTATCACCAATGGTCCTTACAAACCAAAGGTTGCAGCAGCAGTTGGAAATTGTGCTATGATAGAGAAGGCGATAGAAGATTACTCTGATGAAGACTACAAAAAGCTGTACATTATAGCAACGCTATGACTGTTCTGATGACTGCTATACCCAACTCCATTATGATGGGTTATGAGTATACCTGGCAAGATGGGTGGGTCGGGTTGGGTCGGGTGCCATGTCAGAATGGGTTCGGGTTAGGATGGGTTTAGGTCAAAATATACTAATTTAAAAATGGGTTAGAATGGATTCGGGTCAGGATGGATTCGGGTCAGGATGGGTTTGGGTCAGGATGGGTCGGGTCAAAATGGGTTTAGACTCAAAAAACCACATTGATTAACAATTCCATACATAGATCAATCCCAAGGCAATATAACTAAGTATTACTCTAATACCTTAAGGTAGGGTTGTTCAAACCGCTCGACGTTCGCTCAACATTTGCTCGAAAAATGCTCCTTTGAATTTTTGCTCGAAAAATGCATGTTCGAATTTTTGCTCGGTTGTAAACGAGCCGATCGGCTCGGATCGGTTTGTAACCGAGCCAAGCACGAGCAAAGATCCGCTCAGTTTGGTTCGGTTCGGTTCTGATCGAATTAATATGTACATATAGTTTATACGTAAACACTCTAGTAGATTTGACCAATTTTATACAAATATATAATTATATTTATGCACAATTGGTCAATCAACTTAATAATGAATTCTACATTAAACATAAAAGTGAAATCCTAAGTCGTTAAGAGATATTTTTTCGATCATCTCCAGCACTCCTCGTCATCGTTATCTGCATGGTGATGGTAGACGTGGGTTGTGCAGTTATATTGTGGTCTTTAACCCCCATCATGCAGCTCCAGTTTATGACGTCCGGTTGCCGACCCGTTCATCTCATATGAACCGTAAACCGATCTTGACCCGTCCATAAATCCAAAATGTTTATCGTTATCATGTAGTCGTGTGATTTTAGAGAAAAGATGACGTGGAGAAAGATGGGTTATGAGAAAATCTAATCAACCCATCCTGACCCGTTCCTTATTTTTTTTATGACCCATCTTGACCCGTTGATAACTTTTTCTAGTTTTAGAGTTACCCAACTTGGCCCTCTTAAAAATATAACTTAACCCAATCTAACTCATTACTTCATTATTACTATCCAAATCAACCCAAATATACCCACTTGGGTCCAAATTGCCAGGTCTAGTTATGAGCATTGCAAGTCAGCCAAAGAATTGTTTGATGCCTTGTCCTAGATGTACTCCAGCTCAAATGACACCACGAAAGATTCACTGAAGCAACAATTTGAAAACTTCACTTATATTGCTGGAGAGCCCTTAGCCGGCAAATCTTTAAGGTATATGGATCTTATTTCCTCCCTTCAGTCTTTGGGAATCGCCCTTTAGTTGAGAGATCTCTCAAGAAAATTCATGAGTGCCCTCCTAAAAGAGTGGACGTTCTACTGTGTCTCTATCAAGAGGACAGAAAACTTGAACTCCCTCACCATGACTGAACTATATGGCATCCTTGATGGATACCGTCTAGAGATGGAGAACAAGAACGGCCACCAGATGAGCAGACCCTCAAGCCTTCCTGCTAGCAACGCTTTAATGGTTGCTGAAGGCTCAGGGGCCCCCAACCTCAGCAGTACCTGCTCCTAGAAGCCATCCTGTTCTTCTGGGCCATACATTCCCTGAGACTGCAAGTTCTCAATAGGCTATGACAAGTTCCTTCCAGGACAGCTGTTCCTTTGTCTTAGGAAATGGGCATTCTAGTGACTTTCAATTTTGTTTTGATGATCTATAATGTTTCAACCCAGATGATGTCTAGTATGTGGACATTGTCCAACAAATGGCTCTGTTAACTTATAGAGCAAAGAAGTTATTCAATAGAACAGGAAGGCTGTTTCCCCAAAACTCAACTAACAAAAAGTTTGGGTTTGACAAGACAAAGGCCAAATGTTACAACTGTAACCAACTTGGTCACTTTTCCAGGGAATGCAAGGCTTTTAAATCAAATCCGGGAACCTCACAAGCCTTCACACATCCCTCTATACCTTAAGAAACCGGGAAGTCAACTGAAACAGCTATTGTAGCTCAAGAAGTTATTTTGGCTTCATGGCACAGGATGTGACTCCTGCTCAAGCATTGATGACTATAACTGATGACAGCAAGGGATATGAACACCTCTGTACTCCATCTTGCATTGCTAAAGTTAAAATATATCAAGACTACAATATGGAAATTAAATCTAGCATTGAGTCTTTAAATATCCTAAAATCTGATTTTAAAAGGGTTGAATCTGACTATCAAAAGAAAATTAAAGAGTTAGAGAAAACCATGTCCTTGTTAAAACATAAACATACCAACTACAAGACTAAAATCAAGGACTTAATCTTCAAATTGACTGAGGCTCAAGCCCAGCTTGTCACAGCTGAGGCTCAAGCAAGGAAGCAAGTTATCTCTTCCAAGCCATTCTTGCATCATCCTCTCACTCAAAACTATGTTATAAAAACAACAGTGGGTTGGGAACCAATGAAATTGCTCCACCACACTCTTATGAGTCTATTAGATAACCAAGATGTGGGACTGAAGAGCAAGAGGTTTCATCTGCTGACCCACCTTCCCTTGAGTTAAAGAGATATGCAACTATGGAGACCATCACAGGGAAGGACCAGGTAAATCAACCTATTTCCACAATTGATGACCAACCCCTGACCACCAAAAAGCCAGAAGAAAGCGAGCTAAGGCAGCCAGAAAAACTGCGAAGTGAGTGGCTGAGTCCAAGCTAAAGATTGACCTAAAACAAAAGGGTGTAATCAATTCAGCTAGATTCCAAGTGGTTGGAAACTCTGATATAGGAAAAGAGTGTAGTACCAACACTCTAACCTGCCAAACGATCAGAAGATAAAAGGGAAGACTGTTGATGAAAGCAATAAATCCAAGAAACAACAGTCACATCCTTCAAAGGTTAACATTTCATGCATTCTGCAAAACCACATGGCTAAAGATTGTTACTACAATCCTGCAAGCACACATTATGCAAATAATGTTAAGAAATATGGAGTCAAGGAGGGTTTCACATTTGGACCATATCACATGGCCCAAGTGATGAGGAAAGGAAGCTTGTTTCCAAAGCAAAGTTGCTTTCGGAAGAAACTCATTCTTCTGAACGGGAAACAGCTTGGGAAGACAAGGTTAAGAAAATACTAAAGAACAAAAAAAATCCTTTGAAACCTTCTGAGTTATTCGAAAGTCAAGGTGGTGAAGGCTTCTTCTGAGAACAAAGAAGCTTCGGAAGTTTGCAATGCTGCTCAAGCTTCAACAAGCTCATCTACTCTTATCAGCCAAGGGATGGAATGGAAGATCAGACAAGATGTTGCAGCCCAACCTTCTTCTTCAAAGACATCCATTGAACCCTCATGCATAAATTTTGGTTTAATTATGTCATCATCATTGGAATAACCCAAGACCAACAAGGCTTGGGTTTCCATTAAAAACTAACCTTCTCACCTTATGTGTAGGGACATCCATATGACAAAAATAACAATGTATGAATTATGGACAGTGGATGCTCCAGGCACATGACAGGAAACATATCCCTTGTTCAACAATTTCAACGTTTTGATGGAGATCTTGTTCAGTTTGGATGTGAGGCCAGAGGATATATTTCAGGTAGAGAGAGTATATCCAGTGGTAATTTAAAAGTTGACAAATTATACTTTGTCAAACAGCTTGAACACAATTTGTTAAGTGTTTCTCAGTTTTGTGATCAAAAGCACCAAATGCTCTTCACAGAACATGAGTGCATTATCCTCAAACCCAAGATAACAATTCCTCAGGAATTTGTGCTTCTTAGATCTCCTAGGAAAGGGGATATGTAGAAGCTGGATATGAACAATGCTTCCCCACTAGGTGAAGTATCATGCTTTATTTCCAAAGCTGATGGTGATGAGTCAACACTTGTATAAATGAATGTGTCATGTCAATTTTAGAACCATGAATAAATTGGTTAAAAATAACTTGGTACATGGTATGCCTAAAAAGGAATTTTTTTCAAAGATAACTATGTTGCATGTCTAAAAGGAAAGCAACACAGAGCATCTCATAAATCCAAAGTAGTTAACCTTATCACCACTGCATCACACTTATTACACATGGATCTATTTGGTCCCACAAGTATAACGAGCATTGGAAGGAAATCATATTGCCTTGTGATTGTTGATGATTTTACTAGATTTACATCAGTATTCTTTTTAAGAACTAAAGATTAAACTGCTAAAACTTTAAAATCTTTTATTCCTAAAAAAGAAAATCCAATTGATCACAAGGTTAAGATAGCTAGAAGTGATCAAGGGACTGAGTTTAAGAATCAAGTTCTTGACTCATTCTGTAACTCAAAAGGGATTTCTAGACTATATAGTGCTCCTAGAACTCCTCAACAAAATGGTGTTACTGAGAGGATAAATAGGACTCTTATTGAGGCTGCTCGAACTATGTTAGTTGATTCAAAGCTGCCTCTCACATTCTGGGCAGAGGCAGTCAGCACTGCATGCTATGTGCAGAACAGGGTTCTTGTAGTTAAGCCATATGGAAAAACCCCTTGTGAGCTATGGAACAAGAGGCCACCGTTCATTGGCTTTCTAAGGTCCTTTGGAAGTAGGTGTACCATACTTAACACAAAGGACAATTTTGCTGAAAAGTCGGATGATGCTATCTTTTTTGGATATTCCTCCAAACAATTTGAGGAATCATCCAACATTGTTGTCAATCAGCACACTCCTTGTGTTAGGGTGAATGTCCCTGATCATATTATTGATCTAGAAGTGTTTCCAAACTATTCTAAACCTTCTTGTGAGAATGTTTTAACTGCAATAGGTACTCAAAGTGATTCTGATGATGATCAACTGATTGAGTTACCCAGACCTCTTCCAAGTTCTCCAAGAGTTGCTTACAACCAAGCTCCCACTATTGGCAGATCTGATAGTATAACTATCTTAAGAGAAAGTGGAGATTCAACCAGTTGTCAAACTAGTGAGCCTCAAAACTCATCCAGTGACACTGTACACCACCAAGCTGATAGAAGTAGCATCTTGAAGGAACAGGAAACTGTTAATGCTGCTTCACAGCTAATTGATGTTGATGTTGTTTCTCATTCATTCAATCAGTCCTCCTTGAACGAGTATGAATTGACAGTTGGACCAAGTGTTCAACTTCCAGAGGAAAGTATGTCCAATCGGGATCTATCTTGGCAACTGGATGTGATCCTAGATTTAGGATTCACAACACTCATCCAGCTG
The DNA here is from genome assembly GCA_025215565.1 of Flaveria ramosissima. Classification (NCBI taxonomy): domain Eukaryota; kingdom Viridiplantae; phylum Streptophyta; class Magnoliopsida; order Asterales; family Asteraceae; genus Flaveria; species Flaveria ramosissima. The sequence continues at coordinate 31,577,437 of CM046035.1, forward strand.
AAAACATTATTGGAGATGTCTTTGAAGGTGTGAGAACAAGAGGACAAACTCACAATGGCAATGTCTGCTTGTACTCATGCTTTTTATCTCAGATGGAACCCAAGAAGGTAGAAGAAGTTTTGAAAGATAGCAGCTGGGTTGAGTCAATCCAAGAAGAATTGCTTCAATTCAAAAGACAAAAGGTTTGGAACCTATGTCCGCTACCATCCGGTCAAGTACCAACAGGCACCAATGGGTTTTTAGGAACAAGAAAGATGATGTCTTTGCCCGAGTTAGAAGACTTGAGGCAGTGAGGATCTTTCTTGCTTATGTTGCATCCAAGAATTTACTGTCTACCAACTTGATGTCAAGTGTGCCTTTCTATATGGGGATATAGATAGGGAAGTCTATGTATTCCAGCCTCCAGGATTTGAAGACCAATAACACCCCAACTATGTGTTCAAATTGGATAAAGCTCTCTATGGGTTGCACCAAGCACCTAGGATGTGGTATGAGACTTTGTCTCAATTTGTCCTGAAGAATGGATACAGCAGAGGTACCATTAAAAGACTTTATTTATAAGAAAGCCGAGGAAAGCCATCTTGCTAGTACAAATCTATGTTGATGACATCATATTTGGTTCCTCAAATGATCAAATGTGTAAACACTTTGAGAGCATTATGAAGAAGAAATTTGAGATAAGTTCCATGGGAAGAATGGACTTTTTCCTTGGAATTCAGGTAAAGCAAATAAAGGAAGGGTTCTTTATCAATCAATCTAAAAATGTCAATGACATATTAAAAAAGATTTGATATGAAAGATTGTAAGCCAGCCAAGACACCCATACCCAAAAATCATAATCTTTGTCCTGACTCTGAGGGGGAGGATACTGATCAACATCAGTATAGGGCAATCAAAATTGGTTCTCTGATGTATCTCGTAGCAAGTAGACCTGATATTATGTTTGAAACATGCATCTGTGAAAATATCAGGCTGCTTCAAAGGTGTCACACCTAGTTGCTGCCAAGAGAATACTCAGATACCTCAAAGGAGCACCTAACTTGGGTCTCTGGCATCCAAGGAACATCAATTTCAATCTCAATGACTATTTTGATAGTGACTATGGCAGTTGCAATATTAACAAGAAATCAACATCAAGAGGATGTCAATTTTTTGGTAGAAGGATCATCTCATAGCAATGCAAGAAGCAATCCTGTGTTTTAACATCTACTTCTGAAGCTGAATACATTGCTACTGCTAGTTGTTGTGCTCAGCTACTGTGGATTCAAAACCAGATGATAGACTATAGATTAAACTTCATGAGTACTCCTATCCATATTGACAATAACAGTGCTATCTCCATTACTGAAAATCTAGTCAAGCACTCCTAGACAAAGCACATTGATATCATGTATCATTTCATTAGAGATATTCATGGGAAAAATATGATTAAACTAATCAATGTTGATTCAAATGATCAATATGATTTGTTCACCAAAACATTTGATGAACAAAGATTCAAGTATCTTATTACAAGCATTGGGATGATACACATTGATTAGTCCATCTCATTTGAAAACCTTTTCAAAATGTGTCTTGTCTTTGTCAAAAACAATGTAAGCCCTGTTACAAATGTCACACCTCGGGCCCGGGTAGGGTGGGACATCACAGACTAGCAACAACATATGGCAGCGGAAACAAACCATCATAAGAGCGCAAAGGAGAGAACACTCACATGGCATTAATGTTTAAAAGAAACCAGGGCTAGAAGTAGGTCTAGCCCCTAAATAAAACATACAAACAAAAATAGCACAAATTTTTTTCAACAACAATAAAGGTAAATTGTTCAAAGTGTTTTAAGATTAAACAAGCCAATGTCATGGTCATGGTGCTAGGTCTAGGTCTTCTACAACCGCTAGACTCCCTTCATGGATTACCTGAAACATGCTCAAAAGAAAATTATGTCAACTAAAAATTTGGTGAATTCAAGTGCTTAAAGTTTAAAAAAAGGATTCAATCACATGTAATTTAAACGAATCATAGTTTCACTGTTGTGGGGGATCACAATCAACCTTGCACTCAGTCCCGACTAGCCTCATTAAAAGTTATGTTGTACCGGTTAATCCCGAAGGAATAACTGAGCCTCAAAACAGTGGACCATAATTGCCGGATGGTTCACCCTAGTATCTTATAAAAACTTGTCACATGCCACAAACGAACCCGCACGAGCTCAGTGTGGTACCCTTCCCGTTCATCATGGAAGGCACTGTGTGTCCCCAAGTAGATCTACCAATATAAAAAAAGCGGTTCACACAAGAATTAATGATTGTGATACAAGTAAAAGCAGGTTGTAACATTCCCCAACATTCAAGTATCATACAATAGCTCATAAATTATTTCAATTTAAGCACAACATGTTTCATCCCAAAATAGTAGTAAAAAGGGAACACTAGAACTCACCTAAACATTCAAGCAACGAGTTCTTCGTGTACCGGGAAAAGTTCAAGTCTACCACCCTATCATCAAAATATAAGTGATAAGCCACTAATTCTAAGGTTATGAAAGGTGCATTAAGTGTGCCATAAGGTTAAATGTCCAACTAGCTTTTGATTCGCTAAGTCTTGTATAAAAGTTTCCTTTTATAGTAATTTAAGGTTTCTTAAGGAAGATTACATGATTTACCATGTTGGATCATTTATACAAGTTAGTTTAACTTCACCAAATGATAATTAGTCAAAGGGGTCGGTTTTAAGAGGTTTGGCAAAATTTACAGTTTAGTCCTCCAAGTTTCCAAAATTTACAATTTCTACCCCAAAGTTTTGTTTTCTTGCATTTATTGAATTTTATGGCCAAGTATCAGGTTTTTGAAGTTAAGTAACTCATTTTAAGTAGGTTTACCCCAAATTTTCAGAATTTAGGTACAGGTTTAGTATTCTTATGCTTTCCGTTACCGGTTACGTGTTTTAACGGTTAAGTATTAATTTCTATATTTTGAGTCTTTGATCTTTAAATATCACTTTAAGGATATTTTTATAAGTTTCTAATCTGTTGAAAACGTATTTCAAGCCTCTTTTAGTTGAAAGCCTCGTTTTTATGTTTAACCGGTTATAACGCGTTTTACCCGTAATTGACCGTTTGAAAACTTGTTGACCAATTTTTAACACCTTTAAGTATTATTGCTCCCAAGTGAATTAAATAAAATAATTTCCATAGATTTTGGTTTTATACATTATTTCTAAGATTTTTCCTCAAAATGTCACCCAGTTAATACCCTTTTTTAGTTAAAAATCCCCTTTAAATTGTCTTTTGGCCATTTAATTAACAAATCCATCCAAAACACTTTGTTATACCTTTTTGAGCCCGGAATGCTTTTTATGATGATTAAAATCTAAGTTTTCTTATTTTTATGTTGTTTCACCACCTTTCGGGTCCCCAAATATGTCCAAAATGTTTACAAGTCCATATCTTTATTATTTTCAGTAATTATCATCTCATCATACACCCAATATCATCCAAAACTTACTGAAATAATTAATCTAACTCACAGTTTCAACATATAAGCCAATAACAAGTTGAAACATAGTGATTAATCCATTTTCACCTATTACACATATGTAAATCGTTATAACTCATGCTTAAATAATTCCAAAACCTTTTGTAACTTTGAAAACCGGTTATTAGAAGGTTAGAACTATTTTTGAGCAGGTTACAATCTTTGCTTTGGAGGGTTACAATATGTGCAAGTTAGATGGTGCAACAACACCTAAAAAGAAGGTTTTCATGGTGTAAATCGGGTTACACCCATAGAATGATATATGTATCGAGTGAGATACCTTCAAGAATGTTAAAAGCTTCTCAAGAACAAGGTTGTAGCAGCAAGCTCCTGTTAGATCAAAGAATGGTAGGATTTTTGAGAGAAGTATGAAGAAAACACAAGATATAGTCAAATCGGGTATAAGGTGTCTTACACTTCGGGTGTTCCACGAGTTTGGGAGGATGTTGAGAGTTTGAGAGTTGTTGAATCTTGAACCAAGGGTGGAGATGTCAAGTCCACAAGAACCGAGCACCAAAAGTTCAAGAAATAGAGCCTCTTTAATGGTTTGAAGCTTGTCCGATGATGTGTTGCGGTTGAATCTTCGAATATGGCTGGAAATAGTGGTGTAACCACGAAGATGTGTGTGTTTCTGGTAGAGCGAATCCAAGAGGGAGATGAGAGTGAGAGAGGAGTGTGTGTGTGTGTGTAAATTGGAAAAGATAATGCATGTAAGGGGGTGGAGAAGAGGAGGGTGTGTGGTGAATGATGGAGAGGGGTGGTGCTAGGGGTGGTCGATTCATGGCATGTAGTGGAGATGATTTTGATTTAACTTTTAATGGTAAATTATATTGTGTAGTATTATTTTGTAGTGTAGTGTAGTATATTAGATGGTATAATTTAGTTAGTTGATATGTATTGTGCATGATCATGCATGCATTAACCGAAAATTATGTGTGTATGCACACATTTTAATTGTTTCAATTATCATTTAATTTTTACAAGGGTGACTAATTAACTTTCCCGGTCACTAAGTTTCCCTAAGGTAAAGCTTGATCTAGCTAAAACATCGCAAAAACATAAGTCGGAAGAAGTATTGACTGGATGCAATATGGGTGAATGATTGCTCATCCGCATTACCAAATGCGGATGACACCTGAGGAAATGCGGATGATGATTTCCTCATCCGCATTAACAAATGCGGGTGAACATATATAAAATGTCGGGTTAGCCTTTTGCATATTCTCAAATCACTTACTAGTTTCTAAACTAAGGCAAGTCATAAAGGGATCATCTAATGCAATCATACAAGAAGTCAATTAACTTGGAAGAGGGAAAAAATAATAATAATAAAAAATAATAATAATAATAATAATAAAATAATAATAATAATAATTGAGATTTAAAGCTGGAAGTATGACCTAGAGGTCGGTTGTCACATTCTCCCACCGTTTAGGAATTTTTGTCCCGAAATTTTTAGCTTCGGAAAAATCTAGAACGAGTGCATTAGAAGAGGTGCGGATAACTCTTTCTCATTTCGTCTTCTCGCTCCCAAGTGAATTCAGGTCCTCGCCTAGAATTCCATCTTACTTCGACCATGGGTATGCGACTATGTCTGAGTTTCTTGACCAGTCGGTCAGTGATCTCTATAGGCTCTTTCACGAAGTTCAACTTGTCATTAATCCTAGCTTCCTTCAATGGTAACTCCATGGTCTTGTCTACTAGGCACTTCTTTAGGTTTGACACATGGAAGGTGTCATGTATGTAACTTAACTCATGAGGTAGCTTTAATTTATATGCCACAGGACCAATTCTTGCTCGTATCTCAAATTTTCCAATGTATCTCGGGCTTAGCTTTTCTTTCTTTCAAAACCTCACAGTTCCCTTCCATGGTGCTACATTTAGCATTACTCTGTCACCCACTTGAAATTCTAAAGGTTTTCGTCTTCTGTCAGCGTATTTCTTCTTACGGTCTCTGGCTGCTCTTAAACGCTCCTTGATTTTAAATATCTTGTCGGTGGTCTCCAACACGATGTCGGGTCCCATTACTTGGCTATCACCGATCTCATTCCAATTCAATGGTGATCGGCATTTCTGTAAGGCCCCGTTTTCGGGAAACCTCACAGTTCGTTAATCATAGCATAAAATTATTTTTAATAACCAAAACATTGCAGCGAAAATAATTGACATTCATTTAAACCTTGGAAACCATATTGTACTCATAGATTTGTCCTTTAATTGTAAATAAAACATAGTACTTGTTTTTAAATTACAATAATAGATCTTATAAACAAAAATACCATCCACTGCCATCAAAGTAGCTTCTCACCTTGTGCCATCCTCAGCAGCATCACTTACCTGCCAACTATTATGCATAATAGTCAGCTTTGCTGAGTGAGTTCTAGTTTTAGATAAATAAGAAAATATAAACTTTATCCTTCATATAATGACCATGCATATATCATAATACATAACATTTCTTGCATCATAGTAAGCATCTTCATTATCTTTCATTCTTTCATTATCTTTCATTTTCATCATAAACGAGATTGCACAAAGCAAGAGCTCCATGTTGATCGACAACGAATGTCAGTCCCTGTCGGTACACATCATCGTGGTAGGTAACCCCCGACAGTTGATCCACACTGCAAGGCACATAGCCCGCTCATGAATACGGATCAATCATCAAATGGTCCCGAGGGTAACATTCATTAAATTTCACTTTTTCTTAATATTATCTTCCACTTTAATATATAATACTTTACAGATAAACAACACAACGTATCAAGTACATGCCATCATAAAAACATCACCGACCCGCCGCGAGATAGCGAGGGTTCAGGGGCGGCAACCCTGACAACGGGGTCCTAGGGGCAGCAACCCCTAGTGGCTCCAAGGGGCAACGCCCCTAGCTGGGGCCGGGCTGCCAGGTCAGCGCGAAAAAAGTTTTATATTTAAACATTTATATAGCACATTTCCTTATAGAAATATCGATCTTCCTGTTAAAACCTATTAAATTCTTGGTCATCTAAAAACGTATATTTTGTATGCATAATAGCCCCAAAACATGGAAAACATGTAAACAAGGGGCTCTTGAACTCACCTGGATACCGCGAATAACTTCTAGACTAAGCTTTCTAGGTTAGGATCACACTACACAGCCTGTAGATAAGTTAACACTTAAAGAGGTTAATTTCTGCCTAGTTTCGCTGCTAATTTCGCTGCCAGGTAAGCGGTTTTGCTGGCAGTTTCGCTAGCAGTTTCGCTGATAGTTTCGCTGCCAGTTTCGCTGACAGTTTCACTGCCAGTTTCGCATGGCAGTGTCGCCCAACTTTCGTTGGAATTTCCATGGCTGCGAAATTACCTGCGAAACTATAATTTCGCAGAAAACTCGCAGTTTCGCAGCTTGAACACCCAGTTTCGCTAGATGTACAGACAGTTTCGCAGAACGCATAAAAATTACGAACCAGCCCATTTTTAACCCAAATTCGCAACTTTTTACGTCCAATCTCTTAGTTTATCAACCAGGAGGCTATATCTAAGCTTTATACATGTTTTCATACGTAAAAATGTGACCTTTATGCGATTCTTTGCAACTTTTCAAAACCCAAAACCTTAGAATCCGGGTTCGATCTACAGAAGGGTATAGAGGTCGATTCTTACCTGGATTTGTTGCTCCTTTCTTATGGTTTGATGCTCCAATACCTAGATCTTCAATATCTTAACCTTTGAAGCTCCAAATCTTGAGTTTTCTTCACTTTCTCTCTCTACTTTCTCTCTCTATGAATTCGGGTGGCTAGGGTTCAAATGAGGAAGATGATGGCTGGTTAAGTGGCTTAAGGGCTGATTATGGGCCTTTAATCCCTTAGGCTACTACCCAATAAGGCTAATTTAGCCCATGGCCATTTCTTTACCTTATTAAATACCCAATAATTAAGCCTATTATCCTTGATGACTCGTTTTGACTTTTCGGGGTGTTACAATTTCGTACCACATAGGGCCTCATACGGAGATACCTTTCTACTTGCGTGTAACTATTATTGTAGGAGAACTCCATCAGATGAAGATGGTGGTCCAAATTCCAACCAAAATCAATCACGCAAGCCCTTAGCATATCTTCCAAGGTTTGAATGGTTATTTCACTATGACCGTCAGTTTGCTGGTGGTATGCAGTGCTTAAATCCAAACGGGTTCCTAAAGCCTGCTGGAGTGATATCCAGAAACGAGAAGTGAAACGGCTATCACGATCGGAGATGATCGATAGTGGCACACCATGACTGGTCACTATTTTATTGATGTACAGTTGGGGCAGCTTCGTCAAGTCGTAGTCTTCCCGAATCGGCAAGAAGTGAGCTGATTTAGTTAGCCTATCCACTATTACCCAAATCGCATCATGACCCCTAAAAGTTCTGGGTAACTTTGTGACAAAATCCATTGTGACGTTATCCCACTTCCACTCTGGAAGTTTGGGCTGCTGCAATGTCCCTGACAGTTTTTGATTTTCAGCCTTTACCATGGCGCACGTCAGACACTTGCCAACATAAACAGCGATGGATTTCTTGATCCCAGGCCACCAGAAAAGTGCCTTTAGATATTTTCTTGTACATTTTGTTGCTTCCGAGGTGAACCGAGTACGTAGATTTGAGGGCTTCGTTAAGGATTTTATATATACCATCGTTGCTCAACTATAATCGCTTCTCCATTCCTGTCAACAATTCCTCTGCTAACTTATCTTCCTTTAGCGCTTCGCCTTGTGCTTCTTTTAGTCTCACGATAAGGTCGGTGTACACACTCATCCTTAAGGCACGGACGCGAAGGGGGTTTTCTCTTTCTTTCCTACTCAAGGCATCTGCCACTACATTGGCCTTGATGGGATGGTAGCGAATCTCTCATTCGTAATCATTAAATAGCTCAACCCATCTTATCTGGCGCATGTTTAGCATTTTTTGATCAAGAATGTGTTGCAAACGTCTATGGTCGGTGTAAATAATGCACTTCGTGCCATAGAGATAATGCCTCCACAATTTGAGTGCAAACACCATGGCATCCTATTCAAGTTCGTGCGTTGTGTAGTTCTTCTCATGATCATTTAGTAGTCTTGATGCACAAGCAATTACCTTGTTGCGCTACATTAGCACGCATCCTAGTCCTTGACGCCAGGCGTCACAATAGACTACGAAATCCTCAATTCCTTCTAGGAGGGTGAGGATAGGTGCACTACACAGTTTTTCCTTGAGCCTTTCGAATGCTTCATTCTGCTCTCGTTCCCACACAAAAGTTGTATTCATCTTAGTCAGAGCAGTTAACAGTTGCACAATACGCAAGAAGTCCTTGATAAATCTTCTGTAGTACCTGGTCAATCCAAGGAATTGCCTCATCTCAAGAGGAGTTTCAGGAATTTTGCAGTTCTTAATAGCCTCAATCTTAGAAGGGTCCACATGAATTCCATCTTTATTCACGATATGCCCTAGAAATTGGATCTCTCGCATCCAAAATTCACATTTGGAGAACTTGGCATATAATTGCTCACTCTTGAGCAACTCATGAATTAGCCTAAGGTGCTTCTCATGCTCTTCCTTACTACGGGAGTAGATCAGAATGTCATCGATAAACACGATCACAAATTTGTCAAGATATGGGCGACATACTCGGTTCATGAGATCCATAAAGGCCGCTGGTACCATAGTCAGTCCAAAGGGCATGATTAGATACTCATAATGTCCATATCTTGTCCTAAAGGCCGTTTTGGGTATGTGTTCTTCTCTTATCTTCAGCTGATGGTATCCTGATCTTAAATCTATTTTGGAAAAATGACTTGCTCCCTGCAGTTTGTCGAATAGGTCGTCGATTCAGAAGAGGGTAACGATTCTTTATAGTTAGCTTGTTCAGTTCCCGGTAATCAATGCACATACGTAGGGTTCCGTCCTTCTTCTTTACAAATAGTACCGGGGTATCCAATGGAGAAACACTCAGCCTTATGAATCCTTTGTCGAGTAGCTCTTGGATTTGTAGCATTAGTTCCTTCATCTCGGGAGGAGCGAGTCGGTACCGTGCCTTGGCTACTGGTGCAGCACCAGGCAATAGATCTATCTGGAACTCAACCTATCAATTGAGAGGGAGTCCCGGTAGGTCTTCGGGAAATACTTCGGGATATTCAGAAACCACTTGAATATCCTCCATCTTCTTCTCCTCTTTAGCTTTCATTACATAGACTATGAAAGCTAGGCATCCCTTCATAAGACTCTTGGTAGCTTTTAGATGAGATATCATAGGATATAGCGTGTCACTTCCTTCGCCACGAACAACTAGCACTTTCCCTTCGCTCAACGGTATCCTAAGTAGGCGTTCATCACACACGATTTCGACTCTATGCCTAGCCAACCAATCCATGACAAAAACCACATTAAATCCTCCTAGTTTAATAGGCATTAGGTTTATTTTAAATGAGCTACCTTCTAGATTCAATAAGAAATCCTTGATGACTTCATTAGTTTCTATGATGTTACCGTCAGCTAATTCTACGGTAAACGTATCAGTCAGGATACATGCACTCATGTCAATCAAAGGCCTAAAAGTACTAGAGACAAAACTAGCAGTTGCTCCAGTATCAAATAGAACGGTAGCTGGATGGTTATTTATAAGGAATGTAACATTGACCACATCAGGTTCCTTGCGAGCATGGGCTGGTTCCATCACGAATGCTCGTCCCTTAGGATTGTTGGGTCTGGCGTCCTTATCTCTTCCCAGCTTAGGACACTTATTCCTCATGTGTCCTGGGTCTCCACATTCATGACATTGTTTAGCTGGCGCATACGTACAATCCTTTATTAAATAACATGGTCGTTTGCATCGGAAGCAGGGCATCGGGTTGCACTTCGTTTGATGATGCAGCTTGCACTTGTTGCAGAACGGGCTTGTACACGAGTATAGCTTTCATGTTCTCCCACCTTAGTCATGGCGCCTCACACCTTCAAAACTCTTCTTGCTTGACCCGCTACCACTGCCAGTTGCTCTCTTCACATCAAACCACTTTCTTTTCTCACCTATCGGCTTCCTCTTTTCATCAATATGAAACCTTTCATCATATTAAGGGTGAATAAATTCCTCAACAAGTCCATAGATTTATGCAACTTGTAACAGAGATGAATATCTTGGAGTTGAAATATACAAATGAGGAATTAAAGAAAAAGATGCTCCATACTTTGCCTGAAAGTTGGAAGCAAATTGTTTCAAGAACACCATTAACCTCAAAGCAACTAGTTTAGATACATTGGTAGCTAAAGTTGACGCTCTTGAATTGGATGAAAAATCAAGAAACAAGAGTGTGAGAACACATGTCTCACACTATAACTTTAATGAAACAAAAAGTGCTGGAAGTGCCTTCATTTCCAACAATGATAGTGATAACTCTTGTAAGTTAAGTGAAGATGAAGAGGAAGTAAGTTTCTATGCATCAAAGCCTTCAAAGAAATCTTTTCAAAGTAAGTCAAGAAAAGAAAAAGGAAGAACTGATGATAGAAGGGATACATCTACATCATCAGCAAAATCTTCATCAAATAACAACCAAACAGAGCCCATCACATTCATTCTGGACTCTGAAGAACAAAAAGCAGCCTTTGGCAATACTTGGAAGAACTACATCCAGATGTAGTAGAGGAGATGGATCTACAATGGCAAATGGCAATGATTGCTTATAGAGCCAAAAAATATCTTAGGAGAAATAAAAATTTGGCTGTAGCAAGTAAATCATCAAAGATTGGTGTGGATAAGTTAAAGGTAAGATGTTTTAAATGCAATCTCTATGGACATTTCTCTAGAGAATGTAATCAACAATCAAATCTTGACTTGACACAACATCAGCAACACCAGTCTCACCAACCATCATCTTCTCAAAGATCTTTCAGACAACCACAACTTACCAACTCATCCCCACCAGCCATAAATACATTAGCAGGAACAAGTAACTCGAAAGAAACTGGGCTGATCATACTTCAAGATGGAACCTATGACTGGAGTATGTATGAGAAGGAAGTCTTGGAAGAAAATCAAGCTTTAATGGCTCACATGGAAAACGAAGTTCCAACCCATGGCTAGAGAGGTAAGAGATAGGTTATGTTCATCAATATATGTTGAGGAAGTTGAAAGATATAGAGTCCATGCTCAACAACTGGTTGATAAAGTTAAAGAAACAATGATTTTGAATGAATCTCATATAAGAGAACATAAATTATATCAACTCAAAATTAACTCCTTACAAAAGGATTTAGATAAACTTGTTTCATAAAATTACAGTTTAAAAGCACAAGTTGAGCATCTGACCACTTCCCTAACTAAATCCATGGCTGATCATGCATCAACTGAAGCGAAACTTTAGAATTTTCAGCATTCATCTCAGAAGTATGAGAAATTATTAAATTCTCATATTGAATCAAAGAACAGGTATGGGTTGGGATATAATGCTATGGCACCTCCTATAAACAATAATTACTCACCTTTACCTGAATCAACGACAAATAACTTGTCAAATCATTTTGTGCCAAGCACCAAGTTTGAAAGAAACTCTAATCAACAAGTTAATCATAATGAAACTGAGGTGAATAAAGCTGAGTCTTCTGAATCAGAAAATATTTAACAAAATGACTCAGAATTTGACTTTGATGAGTGTGATGACTTGGATGATTCTCATGAACATGATGATGATCTACCGAACATTGGTAATAATGTTTCTTTTGAAACAATCATTCCAAAAGTCTTTGAAGAAACAATCATTCCCAAAGTTCTTAAAGAAACAAAGTTGCCATATACTCCAAAACAAAGAAACATGCTGAAGACTATTTGCAAGAAAATAGCTTAGCTAAATGAAGGTCTTCAAGAACTTCATCAGCAACAAAAACCTTCAAATGAAGAAATTGAAAAGTGTGCATCTACTGAGGAAGTACACACATTTTCCATAGAAAAAGGAAAGAAGAAACAATCAGCAGATCTTCAGCGGAAGAAGAAACCTTCTTTAGTAGGAGATCTATGGAAAATCAAATCTACTGATTCAGTAGATGATGTGCAGAAGGCAAAATCAGCAGCAAACAAATCAGAACCTCAAAAGCTGAGAGAGGATAAATCAACTACAAAATTAGAGAAGGATGCAAAGCCTCAAAAGTTGACAAAGAAGAAGAAAGTAACTGATTTTGACAAAGAATCAGAGGAAATGTATTGCAAATGGTGTGATATGAAAAAACACCATACTGAAGATTGTTACTTCAGTAGTTATTGATCTATTTGCAATATGAACAATCACATGACATCTGACTGCTACTTCAACAAACATTGTGCTATTTGTAACAAAAATAACCATTCAACTCAGGAATGTTATTTCAACAAAAATAACAAGACAAAGAGCACAAAGTAGAAATAATCTGATAAAGCTGAAACAGACACTCAATCTGCTAAGAAAGAGATTTAAAAAATAAGAAGTAACAACAAAAACAAAAGCCAAAACCAAAGGAGAAAACACCCACTGATGTTCAACCTTTGAAGAAAAGAACAACATTTCAGCAATCAAAAACACCTCATAAAAGGGTGGATTTGACTGAAAAAGAAACAAATGCTGATGATGCTTTCTTTGATAATTTTGAAAAGGGAACTCATGTACCTCATTCAAAATTAAAAGATAATGAAACTTTCAACAATCAATATTAATTATCAATACCAAAGCATCAAAGCAACAAAAATAAGGTGAATGAAGAAGATATTGAGAAACTAGGACCTAGTTCAACAACCTCATCTGTAAGAGAATCATCCTCACCTGAAAAAACTCAGAATGAATCAATTAAAACTAAAATTAATACTGAAACTTCAAGACTTACTCATGAAGGAGTAACAGTTTTAGACACTGCTTGCAAACCCAAGATCATTAAGGCTTGGGTTGTCAATTTTAACTGATTTCTTTCTTGTGTGCAGGAACAATCTTGGAGAGCTGACAACAAGTGGTATGTTAACAGTGGTTGTTCCATGCATATGACAGGAAACTGTTCACTTCTCCATGACTTCAAGCATAAAAATGCCTCATATGTGGCATTTGGTGGGGATAAGAAAGGGAGGTAAAATAGTTGGTGAAAGAATGGTAACTAATAGTGTTCTCAAATTTGAGAAAGTAAGCTATTGTGAAAATTTACAATATAATTTACTAAGTGTGTCTCAAATTTGTGATCAAAATTATACCACATTATTTGATAACACTAATTGTTACATTCTTAAGCCAGGTTTTTCAGTTCCAGAAGATTGGATCCTTCTTAAAGCATCACGAAAAGGAAACACATATGTTATGGATATGAACAACACTTCACTCACAAGACATGAAACATGCCTCCTATCTAAGTCATCACAAGATGAATCTTAATTGGCATAGAAGGATTGTTCATCTAACATGAAGAACATGAACAAATGTGAAAATGACTAGTCATTGGATTGGCAAAGAAGAAATGATATGGATTCAAAGTGATTACTTAGTAATGATGGCAAAACAAATATCTATCCAATCATGTTCTCAAAAAAAACACACAAAATCCACAAATCCCAAATTACCAATACAAACACTACACCACTCAAATTGCTTCACATGGACCTGTTTGGTCTAATTTGTTGTGATGAACATTGAAAAAAGGCAATATTGTTTGGTAATAGTGGATGATTTCACTAGATTCACATGGGTCTTCTTCTTAAAAAAAAGAGTGAAACATCAGAAACATTAATGGACTTTATCATCAGGATTGAGAATCAACTTGATTTAAAAGTTAATATTTTCAGGAGTGACAATGGGATTGAATTTGTTAATACTGACTTAGATTCCTTGTGTAGGAACAAAGGTATTACAAGACAATTCCGTGCACCAAGAACTCCATAACATAATGGAGTTGCTGAAAGAAGAAACAGAACACTTATTAAAGCAGCAAGAACAATGCTAGCTGATTCACAATTGGCAATCACCTTTTGGGCTGAAGTAGTGAATACAGCATGCAATGTTCAAAATAGGACACTGATTGTCAAAGAACATAATAAAACACCTTATGAGCTTTTGTTTAAAAGAAAACCTTACATAGGATATCTTTGAGTTTTTGGGTGTCATGTATCTGTTTTAAACACAAAAGAACAATTGGGAAAATTTTCAGAAAAAGCCTATGATGGTTTCTTTGTTGGATATTCTTTAACATCTAAATCTTTTAGGATCTACATTCGACAACATAACATTTGGGAAGAAACTCCTAATATCATTTGATGAATGCTTATTTCATAAGTTAGTTAAAGGATCATCATGGTTGTTTGATATAGATGCACTAATAGACTCATTTAACTCTAGTTATTTGAATAATGCAGGATCTGATGATAAATGTTATCCATTTGTTCCCCCAAATATGAATGAAGTGTCAATGTTTGCTGATCCTCCAAGAATACACACATCAAGTATCTTGGATCCATCTGCATCACGAAGATCACTCCATACCCAATGATGGACAAGAGGAACACTTTGATTACCTCCTAAATGCATCAGCTGGATTGGATCGATCTGCATCAATAAATATGACTAACTTGGAATCATTGGTTCCAGTTGAATCAACTCCAACAACAAGATTCATAAGACTCATCCAGTAAACAACATTATTGGTGATCTTGATTAAAGAACAACAAGAAGCCAAGGTGGAGCCACAAACATCTGTCTTTTCACTTGTTTTCTTTCACAAGTGGTTCCTCCAAACATCACAGCTGCTATAAAGGACAATAGCTGGATTGAAGCTATACAAGAAGAGCTTCAACAATTCAGAAAGCAGAAAGTCTGGAATCTAGTTGATTTACCTGAAGGACAACATCCAATTGGTACAAGATGGCTCTTCAAAAATAAACTAGATGACAGGGGTATAATTGTGAGAAACAAAGCAAGGTTGATTGCACAAGGCTACACACAAGAAGAAGGGATTGACTACGATGAAGTTTTTGCACCAGTTACAAGAATTGAAACCATAAGAGTATTCCTAACATATGCATCATATAAGAAGTTCACTGTCTATCAAATGGATATCAAATGTGCTTCTTATATAGGAAAATTGATGAAGAAGTCTATGTAGCATAACCTCCTGGATTTGAAGATCCTCATTACCCATACAGAGTATACAAGCTTGATAAATATTTGTATGGTCTTCATCAAGAATCAAGAAAGTGGTATGAAATATTATCATCATTCTTGCTCAAGCATGAATACAGAAGGGGAACCATTGATCAGAATCTCTTTCTCAAATAAGAACATCAAGATCTTTTAGTTGTTCAAATTTATGTTGATGACATTATATTTGGCTCAACTAACAAGAGATTATGTGTAAGCTTTGAAGAGTTGATGAAAGCTGAGTTTCAGATGAGTTTAATAGGAGAATTAACTTTCTTTCTTGGTCTACAAGTTCATTAGAAGACAGATGGCATTTTCATCAATCAAGAGAAATACATACATCAATATTGAAGAAGTACAACCTTGCTGATACATCTTCATGCAAAACACTAGCCTAAACAATTGAACAGATTGTACCTGATCCTACAGGAAAAACTATTGATCAAAGATTATATAGATCAATGATAGGATCACTTATGTATTTAACTGCTAGTAGACCTTACATTATGTTTGCTGTGTGTGTTTGTGCTAGGTACCAATCAGATCCAAAAGAGTCTCATCTGAATGTTGTGAAGAGAATTTTCAAATATCTCAAAGGAAAACTAGCCTTTGGACTTTGGTATCCAAAGAATGGTGACTTCACTCTCTACTCATATTCAGATAGTGACTTTGGAGGATGCAACAACAACAAAAAATCCACAACTGGTGGAGGTCAATTCATAGGACCAAGACTAGTTTCATGGCAGTGCAAGAAGCAAACAAATGTATCTGTATCCACAACTGAGGCTGAGTACATAGATGCTTTAACTGGTTGCTCTCAAGTTCTTTGGTTGCAAAACCAATTGCTTGATTATGGTTACAATTTCCTTCAGACTCCAATTTATATTGACAATTTAACAGCTATGTTTATCACTGCTAATCCAGTGCAATATAGTAAACCAAAGCATATTGAAATAAGATACCATTTTTTGAGAGATTGCTCAGAAAAAGGTTTGATCAAGTTAGTCAAAGTAGAGATAACAAATCAGCTGCTGATTTATTCACTAAATCCTTTGATTCAGTTAGATTTAATTTCTAATTAAGTCTCTAGGCATGATCAACTTAGATTAATCATTATGAACAACAAAGAAAAACATGTGCATGTCCTTGTAAATAGTAATAAATAAATAATAAATAATAAAAAAATCGGAAGATTTATAACTACCTTCGGAAGAAACTTATGTCTTAGAACAATTTTTCTTCCGAAAGCAATTTACCTTCGGAAGAAACTTCTGAACCATCTTCCAAAGCTTAGAATAAAAAAAAAATATTGTCTTTCTTTCTGTGTCTTTTAATTTAGCATGACATATGTTTGGGAAATAATAGTACACTATACTTTTGCTTCTTCTTGAATTTTTAAATATCATTTAAATCTGATCAGTTTTCTTGATATGTGAGTAGGTTCATCTTGAGTGGAAACTACACTAAGAGCATGCCAAACATAATGAAAAGTGACTGTTTGTGGGAAACTTCATTTTGAGGATACAGCAAGTGAGTCTTATTATGATGTGACCAAATCATTTATCAAAGCACACTATGTACCAACACTTTATAATATCTATCTTTGAAAATCATATTCCCTCTGTTTTGTGTAAACAAAGACCTGGGTGTATGATCACCATGGTATACATTTGTAACCAATTGGTGAAAAGATCATGATCCTCATCATCCCTCTTTCTGTGTAAACAAAGACCTGGGTTAAAGGCACCTCTGTTTTAAGAAAGTAAAGACCTGGTGACCTGATGATGATCATATCTAAGCTCTCAAAAGAATTGTTGGATCTAGAGAGGCTGTTGCAACCAAAACTAAGTCACTTAGAAGATTTTGAGTACAACATACAAAGGACTTCCGAAGCCAAGTATGGAACTTCCGAAGGAAGAAGGAGCTCTTCCGAAGTCTAAGTGTAAAATGCACTTCCGAAGGAAAACTCCAACTTCCGAAGACAAAGAACCTACTTCCGAAGATCAAGACTTAGAGACAAAGATCTGAAGGCAACTTCCGAAGTACAAGAAGTCCTCAAAGCCTCGGAAGCATAGAAGCATCTTCCGAAGTATAAAAGTGTCACACCCCGGGCCCAGGTAGGGTGGGACGTCACAGACTAGCAACAACATATGGCAGCGGAAACAAACCATTATAAGAGCTCAAAGGAGAGAATATCACATGGCATTAAAGTTTTAAAAGGTAACGGGACTAGATACACATCAAGCCCCAATTAAGTTTTAAAAGGTAACGGGACTAAATTGTTCAAATGTTTCATCAAGGAAATAAGCCAATGCCATGTCACGGGGATAAGTCTAGGTCTTCAAACAGCTAGGATCTCTTCAAACATTACCTGAAACATGCTCAAAAGAAAATTGTGTCAACTATAAAGTTGGTGAATTCAAGTGCTTAAAGTTTAAAAAAACAAAAGGACTTAATAAATCCTTCTTTGATTAAAAGAAAAATAATCATTGTTTATCATCGTGGGAGAAATAAAATCATAATCAACCCTGCACTCAGTCCCGGTTAGCCTCTTCTAAAGTTGTGTTTTACCGGATATTCCCGAAGGAAGAAACTGAGCCCCATACCAGTGAACCCTACCTGCCCGGATGGTTCACCATAGAACTTTAAAAAAACTTGTTACATGCCACAACGATCCCTCAGGATCTCAGTGGGGTAACCTTCCTGGAACGGAAGCCACTGTGTGTGGGGGATTCCCCAAATAGATCTATCCATATAAATCAAGCGGTTCACGAAAGAATTAATGATCATGATATAAAAATTAGCAGGTAACCACAATCTCACATGGTATCATCAAATAAAGCACAATCATAGTTCATAAAAGTAGAGCATGTTCCATCCCAAAACAGTAGTAAAAAGGGGGATCACTAGAACTCACCTTAGGTATCAAGCAAAAAGAAATTCTTCGCGTGCCGGGAATGTCTCAAGTCTAGCACCCTAACATAAGTATATTAAGTGATTAGCTACTGCTCTAAACCTATTTAAGGAGCAACAATAGTGCCTAAGACTTAAATGGATGGGTTCGGCTTTGATTCAGTTAGGGTTTGTATAAAAGGTTCCTTTTATGAAAAGTCATGGTTTTTCATGAAATCAAAGGTTTCTACATTATTAAACCAAGAATATATAGTAATTATGCCATTTAAGGGGCAAATGAACTTATGGGAGTCGGTTATGAAGTTTTGCAAAATTTACAGTTTTGCCCCTGAAGTTTCAAAATTGACATTTTCTACCCTTAAGATTAGTTTCTTGCATTAAGTGACCTCTATTCTTAAAAATCAGGTTCAAGACCTTAATTCAACTTAGTTTTAAGAATTTATAACCAAAATTTCAGTTTATGGACTCGGTTTGTAAATTACGCGTTTAGCGTTGCCGGTTACGGAAACCCGAACGATTTAAAAATGGTTATCTATGAGTTTTCGCCTTTTAGAGTCTAAAACCAGTAAATAACTTTTTAAAGTCATTTTAATAAGTTTCCAACCTTTTAAATCACAAATTTGCCCCTAGTAGTTGAAAGACCCGTTTTTACGTTTAAACCGTTAGAAATGCGTTTTTAGTCGGGTTTGACCATTTTAAAAGCTTGTTTGACCAACCATTTTACTTTTGAGGTTATTTTATCTTTTAACCTACTGGAAAATCATGATTTTTTTATAATTTGTAACATTTAACCCATTTATCGTATATTTTTCTTTAAAAACGCCTCTCGGTTTACACCCGGTTTCACTTAAAATCCATTTAAAATACCATTTGACCACTAAAAATTCTCATTAGCTCCAGAACATTTTATAAATCCTTAATGAAACTGGAATTCTCTTTAAAAAAGTTTTTATTTTAGTTCAAGATTTCTTGTTTTTAAGTCATTTTACACGTTTTCGGGTCCCGAAAGTGACCAAAATGGGCCTAAACACATTATGTCTTTTGTTCCAGATGTCAAACCATGTTATTAAACTTAATATGCACTAAAACTTACTGAAATAACAGTCCCAACACGTTGCCTAAGGTTCTACACATACAAAGGTTTCAAGAGGTGAAAATATGCCATAACCGGACCATTACACATGTGTGATTCATGGTAACTTAAGTTTAATCATTGCCAAAACTTCATCTAACTTAAAAATCAGATTATTAGGGTGTCTTAAAAGTCATTTTGAGCAGGTTACACCTTTTGTTTTGAAGGGTTACAAGATACACAAGTTTGATAGTGCCCAAAAACACCAAAATAGGGTTTTCAAGGGGTAAATCGGGTTCTACCCCTTCGATTGACCATTATATCATGTGATATACCTTCAAGAACGTTGGGAACTCTTCAAGAACAAGGTGGGGTGAGAGGTTTCTGTTACAACAAGAAAAAGTAAGGTTTTTAGGTGAACAATGAAGTTAAACTTGAGAAATGACCAAAACCGAACATAGTGAGCTTACACTTGATGTATCTCACGGTTTAGAAGGTGTGGATGGTCGTGAATGGATGAAATCTCCTTGGATGAGGCTGGAGAATCTCGAACAAAAGCTGGAACCTCAAGTATTGCACGTTCTAAGCCTCAAAACATCACCAAAAGTCACCTTCCTTGCGGTTTGCTGCTGGCCGATGGTTGTATGCTTGTTGTTCACGATTTTGGAGCTGGAAAGGAGGCTGAAATGGAGAGAATTGAGAGAGTAGAGATGGGTTCAGCTGATGGTTTTCGAAAATGAGAGAGAGGGATGAGAGGAGTGTGTCTTGCAATTGCATGTAAGGGAATGGATGATAGGAAGGTGGGTGTAGTGGTGGACAAGTGTGGTGATTGGTGGCAAGGGGGGGCGGCGATGATCTTGGCCTCTAGTGAGGCATTTTGATTTAATTTTATTGTAGAAATAATAATATTATGGGGTATTAGTTTGAAATGTAGTGTAGTATTTAAAATTGTTAGTTAGTAAATTGTCTTATGCATGATAATGCATGCTAGAACCGAAATTCCAAGTGTGTGGGTGTGTACACATATTTTAATTGATTCAATTGATATTCTTAATTCTAGCTAGGGTGACTAATCCATATTCCCGGGCACGAATTTTCTAAAAAGGTAGAAACCTAAATTGGTTAAAAATCAAAGTAAAAATCACATGAAATCATAATTTACATCAAATAGCAAGAATTGATTCCAATTTCATATTAGGGTTGTATAGTTTCAATATTAGTACTCATAGCATGGATAATGATGCAAGTATCTAGGGTTAGGGTAACAACCTGGAGGTCGGTTGTCACATTTCTCCCACCGTTTAGGAAATTTCGCCCCGAAATTTAACTCTGATTAGGGACTGAACGGGTGGGTTGAAGAGGTGTGGATAGTTCTTCCTCATTTCATCTTCACGCTCCCAAGTAAATTCAGGTCCTCGCTTGGAGTTCCATCTAACTTTAACCTTGGGTATGCGGCTTCGCTGAGTTGCTTAACCAAGCGGTCCGTGATCTCTATAGGTTCTTCCACAAAGTTCAGTTTGTCGCTTATCCTTGCTTCTTTTAATGGTAGTTCCAGGTTTTGTCTACCATGCTCTTCTTCAAGTTTGACACATGAAAGGTGTCGTGTATGTGACTCAATCCCGGGGGTAGTTTCAACTTATATGCTACTGGGCCAATTCTTGCCATTATCTCAAATGGTCCAATGTATCTTGGGCTTAGTTTTCCTCTTTTTCCGAATCTCACTGTTCCTTTCCACGGTGCTACTTTTAGCATCACTCTGTCGCCCACTTGGAACTCTAGAGGTTTCCGCCTCCTGTCGGCGTACTTCTTCTGTCGGTCTCTAGCTGCTCTCAGTCGTTCCTTTATCTTATAGATCTTATCGGTGGTTTCCAACACTATGTCGGGTCCCATCACTTGGCTGTCACCAATCTCATTCCAACTCAAGGATGATCGGCATTTCCTGCCATAAAGGACCTCGTACGGAGCGGCTTTGATACTCGCGTGGTAACTGTTGTTATAGGCGAATTCCACCAAAGGAAGATGGTTATCCCAGTTTCCGCCAAAGTCCATCACGCAAGCTCTCAACATGTCTTCCATCGTTTGAATAGTTCTTTCGCTTGTCCGTCGGTCTGAGGGTGGTAAGCCGTGCTAAGATCTAAACGGGTTCCTAAAGCTTGCTGGAACGATTTCCAGAAACGAGAGGTGAAACGGCTATCACGGTCTGAGATGATCGACAGAGGCACTCCATGCCTTGTTACAATCTCGTCGACATAAAGTTGGGCCAGTTTCGTCATATCGTAGTCTTCTCTAATTGGCAAGAAGTGAGCTGATTTGGTTAATCTATCCACTATTACCCAAATAGCATCGTGACCTTTAAACGTTCTAGGCAGCTTGGTAACGAAATCCATCGTAACATTATCCCATTTCCATTCGGGAATCTCAGGTTGCTGCAACGTTCCTGATGGTTTTTGGTTCTCAGCTTTTACCATGGCACAAGTTAAACATTTCCCCACATAAACAGCGATTGATCTCTTAATCCGGCCACCAGAAAAGTGTCTTTAAATCCTGGTACATCTTATCACTTCCAGGATGAATTGAATACCTAGACTTGTGTGCTTCATCGAGGATTACTTCTCGAATTCCTCCGTGTTTTGGCACCCAAGTCCTTCCACCATATCCATATGTACCATCGTCCCCTATCTCCAACTGCTTCTCCATTCCAGTCAATCCTTCTTCTTTCAATTTTCTTCCTTTAATGCCTCGCCTTGAGCTTCCTTCAATTTTGCTATAAGGTTGGTATACACACTCATTCTTAGGCTCGTACTCGAAGAGGTTTCTCTCTTTCCTTTCGACTTAACGCATCCGCCACAACATTGGCCTTACCAGGGTGGTAGCGGATCTTGCACACTCATAATCGTTCAATAGCTCAACCCATCTTCTCTGACGCATGTTGAGCATCTTTGGTCAAGGATATGCTGCGAGCTTCTATGGTCGGTGTAGATAATGCACTTTGTGCCATAAGGTAATGCCTCCACATCTTAAGGGCAAACACAGGCACCCAACTCCAGATCGTGCGTCGTGTAGTTCTTCTCATGATCATTCAGCAGTCTTGATGCGTAGGCAATCACCTTATTGCGTTGCATCAATACACATCCTAGTCCTTGACGCGAAGCGTCACAATAGACCACGAAGTCTTCTACTCGTTCTGGAAGAGCAAGTATAGGCGCACTGCATAATTCTCTTTAAGCGTTTCAAACGCCTCATTCTGCTCTCGCTCCCACACAAAGGTTGTGTTTTTCTTGGTTAGTGCGGTCAAAGGTTGCACTATACGCGAGAAGTCCTTTATAAATCTTCGGTAATATCCAGCCAGTCCTAAGAATTGCCTTATCTCCGTAGGAGTCTCAGGAATCTTCCAATTCTTTATGGCCTCAATCTTGGAAGGGTCAACTTGAATCCCATCCTTATTCACCACATGACCTAAGAATTGGATCTGGCGCATCCAGAATTCACATTTCGAGAACTTGGCATATAGTTGCTCATTCTTGAGCAATTCAAGGATTAGCCTGAGATGCTTCTCGTGCTCGTCTTTAGTTTGAGAATAGATCAGTATGTCGTCGATAAACACGATCACAAACTTGTCGAGGTAAGGGCGGCAAACGCGATTCATGAGGTCCATGAATGCTGCTGGAGCATTAGTCAGTCCAAAGGGCATGACCAAATACTCATAGTGTCCATACCTAGTTCGGAAGGCAGTTTTGGGTATATCTTCTTCTCTTATCTTCAGCTGGTGGTATCCTGACCTCAAGCTATTTTGGAGAAGTAACTTGCTCCCTGCAATTGATCAAATAAGTCGTCTATTCTCGGGAGAGGGTAACGATTCTTTATGGTCAGCTTGTTCAACTCCCTGTAATCAATACACATTCGCAGCGTTCCGTCCTTCTTTTTCACGAATAGCACCGGGGCACCCCATGGAGAGACACTCGGACGTATAAATCCCTTGTCCATTAGTTCTTGAATTTGTATCATTAGCTCCTTCATCTCAGGTGGGGCGAGCCGGTACGGTGCCTTGGCTACTGGTGCAGCACCAGGCATCAAGTCTATCTGGAATTCCATGTCGATTCGGAGGAAGTCCTGGTAGTTCTTCCGGAAAACACCTCTGGGTATTCTGAACTACGGGAATCTCCTCGATTTTCTTCTCCTTTTGGGTTTTCATCACATAGACTATAAAAGCTGGACATCCCCTCTTCAAGCTCTTGGTAGCTTTCAAGTGAGATATCATAGGGTATAGAGTGTTACTCCTTTTCTCCTTCTACCACTAACACTTCTTCGACGCTCAATGGTATCTTGAGCAGTCGCTCATCGCATACGATTTCAACTTTATGCTTCGCTAACCAGTCCATACCCACGACCACATCAAATCCTCCTAACTTAATGGGCATCAAGTCAATCTTAAACGCATTCCCTTTTAGATTTCGGGGCAATCCCTAATGATTTCGTTAGCTTCTAAAATGTTACCATCAGCTAATTCTACGGTAAATGTATCAGTCAAGGTGCACGCGTCTAAGTTAATCAATTGCCTAAAGGTACTAGAGATAAAACTAGCAGTCGCTCCAGTATCAAACAGTACAGTAGCGGGATGATTATTTACAAGGAACGTACCGTTGACAACGTCGGGTTCCTACGAGCTCCTGCTGGGTCCATAACGAAAGCTCTTCCCTTAGGCTTATTGGGCTTGGCATCCTTGTCTCTACCCAGCTTAGGACACTTGTTCCTCATATGCCCTGGGTCTCCACACTCGTAGCATTGTTTCCCCGGTACATAAGTACAGTCTTTAATTAGATGGCCTGTTCTCTTGCACCTAAAACAGGGCATCGGGTTACATTCTCCTTGATGATGTAACTTGCACTTGCTGCAGAGTGGGCTTGTCCCCGTATTCAATCTCCGGTTTTTGCTTCTTGATCATCACGTCTCACTCCTTCAGAACTCCTTCTACTCGACCCACCGCTACTTCCAATCGCTCTTTTTGCTTCAAACCACTTCCTCTTGTCTCCAACAAACTTCTTCTTCTCATCAGCCCTTCCTTGATCGGTCCATCCAGCCCTAATAAGATCGTCAGTCAGACTGCTGGTAAGGTCGACAGCAGCTTGTAGGGTCACAGGCTGAGAGGCACGAACCATACCCCTAACTCTTGGGTGTAGTCCCCAGATGAACCGTGCTACACCTTTGGCTTCTGGCGTCACCAAATGTGGCACAAGTCGGGACAGGGCTAAGAAACGATTGATGTATTCGGTGTAGTTGGGTCCCTTCATCTCCAAGCTTAAAAATTTGTCTCCAGCTTCTCGAGTTGATTGATGGGGCAATATTTGTTGGTCACTAACTCTCGGAATTCAGTCCAACCCATTCGATTTGCCACGTTTCTTCCACGGCTCTGGGTAATGGACTTCCACCATTCAAGAGCTGATCCCTTGAGAGATTGTGATGCAAATCTCACCATGTGCTCCATCTTGCACTCGCTGATGTCTAAGACGGCTTCCATTTCGTCGATCCACCTGTAAGTCTCTATAGCACCCTCGGTGCCATAGAAGTCCTTGGGCTTGCAGGCCATAAAGGTCTTGTAAGAGCACCCATTCCTTAACTCCTCAGCTTCATCATCGTGGCTCTCATCGTTTATCGGCCGTTCATTCCCAGTAGTGTTATCCCGGTCTGCATTTATCTGAGCAATGATAGTCGGAATGGCGTTGGCCAGTTGCTGAGCTACGAGGTTAGCAATCCTTTCGTCACTCTCTTGATTAGTATTCTCCCCGTGGGGAGTCCCTGGTGGAGTAGGTTGGGTTCCAGTAGGCCTTGCTCCCTCATGGCGCCCCTGGTGGCTCCACGTCGACCAAAACGTGTTCCTCTGCGAGCCGGCATTCTGATAGTATCACAAATAGATTCGTTTAGCATCTCATAAATTTTGTTTCGGATAGCCTAGGCATCATTATCCTATCACACCACGCCTCGGAAGAGGAATCATGGCATGCACATACATGTATTTACAACCCACTAAAGAACCTTAAATGTCCTATTCAAAACATGATATAATAGTTGGGCAACAATTTAGAAAAGGCACAGATAATCTCAAGCACAACAAAACATATAGCAGTTTAATACAGACAGTTTAAAAGTTTTTAGCATCTCAAAAGCAGTCAACATAGTATCATCCAAACGAGTAGAATCAGAGTCATGCTCTTACAATTTGGAAGGTGCCATCACCCTCATAATATAAAAATAATAATCTCAATCAAGAATTCAAATAGTTTCCTTCTACTGTCCACAGACAGATAAATCCCACTGAGTACTCCAGTCCTCACATCCACTTCCTCTTTAACCATCCAAACCACCTTGCACCCTTCTTCCTCTGCTCCTTCTCCAGACGCTTCACTCCCTGTGTAGCCATCATCGCCTGAAATTGAGCCGACTGTGAGGTTCGAGTGGCGTGCTGAACAGTCAGCTCATGACGGCGAACAGTCCTCAAAATCTCATCTAGTGTCGCATCGGAGGGTCCTACATCACTCGCCCGGCGACTCGACTGGGAGTACCTATCACCAGCCAGTACAGTGGGGCCGTCATACATACTATGTCTTCGGCGGCATCAGGCGCTCGTCGCGAGGGGTCAAACAGTGGGGGTACCGATGTCGGAATCCTAACAGGGGGGGGAGGAGGAGGAGGCATCCTAAAGGATACGGAGGATCCTGGTCTAACGCTTTTGCGAGGTCGGGTGACAGTACGCGCACCCCTATCCCAATAGGTGGGATGGGTGAGAGGGTCGGAGCAGCTACTTGAGGAGAGTGGGATCGCGTTCGGCTTCGGGAAGGTAATGTGGAGGAAGAGTCCTCGGAAGCCTCAGTGTCTTCGGACGTGACGGATATCCACCCTGGATGTCCGCATCTCCGGAGGTACGCCTCATACTCCGTCTGGGGTTTCTCTCTCCTTAGGTGTCCGGTAGGAGCGGTCTCAGCGTCGTGGTGAACAGCGCCTTTCCTTTATCAGCCATTGCGTTATCCTGTAAGAAATACATCATGAGTATTGTTTCTCATAGCTCATGATTTACATAATAGTACTAATAATAGTAGTGATGGCAATAGTATCTATTATTCCAACATATAGCTGTCTGTTTCGCCCAGATCAATAGTTTCTTCAAGTAGTATCGGATAACATAGTTTTCATCATAAAAATCATTTAAATCCCCTTTTAAAAGTAGTTTCAAATCATCAATATAAATTAGAAAAAGTCCAACCATAACTAAAGATCAGTGATGGAAATTACAGGCCGGTAATTCATGATCACGTTGATCAAGTGTAATCATCAATTTACCCAACCCGATCATTCCAACACTTCCCACAAGGACAGTCCTAGGGTATCAGGGTTGTAGCCTACGGTCTACTAAGGCATTCCCGACTTCTCTACAACCTTTGGCTCTGATACCAATCTGTCACACCCCGGGCCCAGGTAGGGTGGGACGTCACAGACTAGCAACAACATATGGCAGCGGAAACAAACCATTATAAGAGCTCAAAAAGAATATCACATGGCATTAAAGTTTTAAAGGTAACGGGACTAGATACACATCAAGCCCCAATTAAGTTTTACAATCAACCATAAAAATGAAATTGTACTTTTTAACACAAAATATAAATTGTTCAAATGTTTCATCAAGGAAATAAGCCAATGCCATGTCACGGGGATAAGTCTAGGTCTTCAAACAGCTAGGATCTCTTCAAACATTACCTGAAACATGCTCAAAAGAAAATTGTGTCAACTATAAAGTTGGTGAATTCAAGTGCTTAAAGTTTAAAAAAACAAAAGGACTTAATAAATCCTTCTTTGATTAAAAGAAAAATAATCATTGTTTATCATCGTGGGAGAAATAAAATCATAATCAACCCTGCACTCAGTCCCGGTTAGCCTATTCTAAAGTTGTGTTTTACCGGATATTCCCGAAGGAAGAAACTGAGCCCCATACCAGTGAACCCTACCTGCCCGGATGGTTCACCATAGAATCTTAACAAAACTTGTTACATGCCACAACGATCCCTCAGGATCTCAGTGGGTTAACCTTCCTGGAACGGAAGCCACTGTCTGTGGGGGATTCCCCAAATAGATCTATCCATATAAATCAAGCGGTTCATGAAAGAATTAATGATCATGATATAAAAATTAGCAGGTAACCACAATCCCACATGGTATCATCAAATAAAGCACAATCATAGTTCATAAAAGTAGAGCATGTTCCATCCCAAAACAATAGTAAAAAGGGGGATCACTAGAACTCACCTTAGGTATCAAGCAAAAAGAAATTCTTCGCGTGCCGGGAATGTCTCAAGTCTAGCACCCTAACATAAGTATATTAAGTGATTAGCTACTTCTCTAAACCTATTTAAGGAGCAACAATAGTGCCTAAGACTTAAATGGATGGGTTCGGCTTTGATTCAGTTAGGGTTTGTATAAAAGGTTCCTTTTATGGAAAGTCATGGTTTTTCATGAAATCAAAGGTTTCTACATTATTAAACCAAGAATATATAGTAATTATGCCATTTAAGGGGGCAAATGAACTTATGGGAGTCGGTTATTTAGTTTCTTGCATTAAGTGACCTCTATTCTTAAAAATCAGGTTCAAGACCTTAATTCAACTTAGTTTTAAGAATTTATAACCAAAATTTCAGTTTATGGACTCGGTTTGTAAATTACGCGTTTAGCGTTGCCGGTTACGGAAAAACCGAACGATTTAAAAATGGTTATCTATGAGTTTTCGCCTTTTAGAGTCTAAAACCAGTAGATAACTTTTTAAAGTCATTTTAATAAGTTTCCAACCTTTTAAATCACAAATTTGCCCCTAGTAGTTGAAAGACCCGTTTTTACGTTTAAACCGTTAGAAATGCGTTTTTAGTCGGGTTTGACCATTTTAAAAGCTTGTTTGACCAACCATTTTACTTTTGAGGTTATTTTATCTTTTAACCTACTGGAAAATCATGATTTTTTTATAATTTGTAACATTTAACCCATTTATCGTATATTTTTCTTTAAAAACGCCTCTCGGTTTACACCCGGTTTCACTTAAAATCCATTTAAAATACCATTTGACCACTAAAAATTCTCATTAGCTCCAGAACACTTTATTAATCCTTAATAAACCTGGAATTCTCTTTAGAAAAGTTTATAGTTCAAGATTTCTTGTTTTTAAGTCATTTTAACACGTTTTCGGGTCCCGAAAGTGACCAAAATGGGCCTAAACACATTATGTCTTTTGTTCCAGATGTCAAACCATGTTATTAAACTTAATATGCACTAAAAATTACTGAAATAACAGTCCCAACACATTGCCTAAAGGTTCTACACATACAAAGGTTTCAAGAGGTGAAAATATGCCATAACCGGCCATTACACATGTGTGATTCATGGTAACTTAAGTTTAATCATTGCCAAAACTTCATCTAACTTAAAAATCAGATTATTGGGGTGTCTTAAAAGTCATTTTGAGCAGGTTACAAGTTTTGTTTTGAAGGGTTACAAGATACACAAGTTTGATAGTGCCCAAAAACACCAAAATAGGGTTTTCAAGGGGTAAATCGGGTTCTACCCCTTAGATTGACCATTATATCATGTGATATACCTTCAAGAACGTTGGGAAATCTTCAAGAACAAGGTGAGGGTGAGAGGTTTCTGTTACAACAAGAAAAAGTAAGGTTTTTAGGTGAACAATGAAGTTAAACTTGAGAAATGACCATAACCGAACATAGTGAGCTTACACTTGATGTATCTCACAGTTTAGAAGGTGTGGATGGTCGTGAATGGATGAAATCTCCTTGGATGAGGCTGGAGAATCTCGAACAAAAGCTGGAACCTCAAGTATTGCACGTTCTAAGCCTCAAAACATCACCAAAAGTCACCTTCCTTGCGGTTTGCTGCTGGCCGATGGTTGTATGCTTGTTGTTCACGATTTTGGAGCTGGAAAGGAGGCTGAAATGGAGAGAATTTTGAGAGGTAGAGATGGGTTCAGCTGATGGTTTTCGAAAATGAGAGAGAGGGAATGAGAGGAGTGTGTCTTGCAATTGCATGTAAGGGGAATGGATGATAGGAAGGTGGTGTGTAGTGGTGGACAAGTGTGGTGATTGGTGGCAAGGGGGGCGGCCGATTCTTGGCCTCTAGTGAGGCATTTTGATTTAATTTTTATTGTAGAAATAATAATATTATGGGGTATTAGTTTGAAATGTAGTGTAGTACTTAAAATTGTTAGTTAGTAAATTGTCTTATGCATGATAATGCATGCTAGAACCGAAATTCCAAGTGTGTGGGTGTGTACACATATTTTTAATTGATTCAATTGATATTCTTAATTCTAGCTAGGGTGACTAATCCATATTCCCGGGCACGAATTTTCTAAAAAGGTAGAAACCTAAATTGGTTAAAAATCAAAGTAAAAATCACATGAAATCATAATTTACATCAAATAGCAAGAATTGATTCCAATTTCATATTAGGGTTGTATAGTTTCAATTATTAGTACTCATAGCATGGATAATGATGCAAGTAATCTAGGGTTAGGGTAACAACCTTGAGGTCGGTTGTCACAAAAAGGCTTCGGAAGAACTTGTTCTTCCGAAGCCAGTTAACCTTCGGAAGACACTCCTATTATCCAGTGGACATAAGTATGGCCTGTCTGACACTCCGCTGCAAATCTCTGAGATACTGCATGGCGTTTTCTCAAAAGCCATGTAGTTGACCATACTTTAATCTACTGTTTACCTTTTTATGTTAAGTACAGTTGCCATCTTTAGTTGGTGACAAAAGGTAAGTCATGGACATGTCATGACTACCATATCTTAGATAATGTTTTATCTAAGATACCTTAACTATAGAATTGTAGTATATGCTTTAGTCGTAGGTTTTCAGCTGGTATCAAGTATAACCGGCTGTAGGATCTAGTATATATAGTTTCTCATTGTAACTCTTGTTTCATGCTTGTAAGTGTCTTGTAATCTTGAGTTGAGAAGTAATATATACAAGTACCTTGAATATATATTTCTGCTTGTTCCTATGATTACTTATTATATTATTATCAACTCTTGTTAGAGGCATTGCTTCATCTCATTTGAGTGTTATTATAAGCGAGTTTGAGAGAATCACAAGTGTTTAAGTGACAAACCCGATCCTGCAACTGGTATCAGAGCTTTTTAGGCTCTTGATTGTGAGATCTTACCATCCTAATCAACCAGTTTTTCACTCCTCCTTATACCTCACCAAAAATGGCCCTCAACAAATCTGAAGTTGAGATAGGAACGATGACCAAAGCTCCCATCATCGCCCCTGAAAACTTTAGGTCTTGGAGCAGAAGAATGGAAGGCTTCATCAGGTACCAGGATAGCAAGATGTGGCAATCCATCGTCAATGGCCCGTATAAGCCAAAAGTAGCTGGTGGAAACGGTGCCATGATCGAGAAGGCCGTTGAAGATTATTCTGATGAAGACAGGAAGAAGCTTGACATAGATAGCAATGCTATGACTGTTCTTATGACTGCAATCCCAAATTCCATCATGGTGGGGTTTGAGCATTGTAAGTCTGCCAAAGAACTCTTTGATGCTCTTGCTCAAATGTACTCAAGCTCGAATGATTCAAAGAAGGACTCACTGAAGCAGCAGTTTGAGAACTTCACCTATGTTGCTGGAGAGACCCTTAGCCAACAATATTTCAGGCACATGGATCTTATCTCTTCCCTTCAATCTGTGGGAATCACTCTTGAACTCAGAGATCTTACTAGAAAGTTTATGAGTGCTCTACCCAATGAGTGGACATTCTACTGTGTCTCCATCAAGAGAACAGAGAATTTGAATACACTCACCATGACCGAACTCTATGGGATCCTTGATGGATACCGTTTGGAAATGGAAAGCAAGAGGGGTCACCAGACAAGCAGACCCTTGAGTCTTCCTGTTAGCAACGCCTTAATGGTTGCTGAAGGCTCAGGCATCTCCCAGTCTCAGCAGTACCTGACCTACACCCAGCAGCCATCTTGTTCATCTGGGCCTTACATCATATTCCCTGAGACTCCAAGGTCTCAACAAGCTCAGCAAAGCTCCTTTCAGGAGGGCTGTGCATTTGTCTCAGGGAGTGGGCACTCAAATGATTATCCATACTGCTTTGATGATCTAGAGTGTTTTAGCCCGGATGACATAGAGTATGTGGACATAGTCCAACAAATGGCTCTTCTAACCTACAGAGCGAAGAAGTTCTTTAAAAGAACTGGAAGGCAATTCCCTCAAAACCCAATCACCAGCAAGTTTGGGTTTGACAAAAGCAAGGCCAAATGTTACAACTGTAACCAACTTGGTCATTTTGCAAGGGAATGCAAGGCTCCCAAGTCCAACCCGGGAACCTCACAGACCTCCACACATCCTTCTACACCAAAGCCCACCGGAAAGTCAACTGAAACTGCAGCAATGGCTCAAGAAGTTGACTGGAGCTTCATGGTTCAAAATGTGACTCCTGCTCAAGCACTCATGGTAGGAACAGATGAAAACAAGGCATATGAACATCTCTGTACCCCTGCTTGTATTGCTAAGGTTAAACTGTATCAGGACTACAATATGGAAATTAAATCTGATATCGAGTCTTTAAATGTTTTAAAATCTGACTTTAAAAGGGCTGAATCTGACTATCAATGAAAAATTGAGGAGTTAGAGAAAACTGTGTCCCTCTTAAAACATGAACACACAAACTACAAGACTCAAATCAAGGATTTAATATCCAAATTGACTGAGGCTCAAGCCCAGCTTGTCACTGCTGAGGCTCAAGCCAGGAAGTATGCTATTTCCGAGCAAAACATCCAAGCCATTCTTGCATCATCCTCTCACTCAAAACTTTGTTATCAAAACAAAGGTGGGTTGGGAACCAATGAAATTGCTCCACCACACTCTTACGAGTCTTTAAGACAACCAAGGTGTGGTACTGAAGAGTAAGAGGTTCCATCTGTTGACCCACCTTCTCAAGAGTCAAAGAGTGATGCAACTATGGAGACCATGACCATCACAGGGAAGGAACAGGTAATTGTGCCCTCCCCAGCCAATGATGATCAAACCCTGACCACCAAATCCAGAAGAAGCAGGGCTAAGGCAGCAAGAAAAACTGCTAAGAAGGTGGCTGAATCCAAGCTAAAGATAGACCCAAAGCAAAAGGGTGTATTCATATCAGCTGGATTCCAGGTGGTTGGACCTTCTGAGTCAGGAAAAAAGTACAGTACCAGTACTCCTATCCTACCAAAGGATCAGAAGTTAAAGGGAAAGGTTGCTGATGAGGAGAAAAGGAAAAAGAAACAACAACCCTCTCATTCCCAGAAAGTTAACATTGCATGCATAATGTGTGGTCTGCAAAACCACATGGCTAAAGATTGTTACTACAATCCTGCTAGCACACATTATGCAAATAATCTTAAAAGAGAAGCAGTCAGGGAAGGTTTCACATTTGGACCATATCAAATGGTTCAAGTGATGAAAAAGGGAAAGCTTGTTTCCGAAGCAAGGCTTTTCTCGGAAGAAAACTCTTCTTCCGAAAGGAAAAAGGCTTCGGAAGTTAAAGCTGCAAAAACTTTGAAAACTAAAAGAGTCCCCTTGAAACCATCCCAGAAGAAGACTGCTTCGGAAGAAAAGGTGGTGAAGGTCTCTTCCGAAAAGAAAGAAGCTTCGGAAGAATGCCAAGCTACAAAAGTTTCAACAAGCTCATCTTCTATGATCAACCAAGGGATGGAATGGAAAATCAAGGAAGATGCTGTAGCCCAAACCTCTTCTTCAAAGACATCAATTGAACCCCCATGCATAAATTTTGGTTCAATTATGTCACTATCATTGGAAGAACCCAAGACCAATAAGGCTTGGGTTTCCAATCAAAACTAATTATCTCACCTTATGTGCAGGGACATCCATATGACAAGAATAACAACATTTGGATTGTAGATAGTGGATGCTCCAGGCACATGACAGGGAACAGATCTCTCCTTCAACAATTTCAACATTATGATGGAGGTCCTGTCTAGTTTGGAGGTGAGGCCGGAGGATATATTTCTGGCAGAGGGAGTATATCCAATGGAAAGTTAAAAGTTGACAAAGTTAATTTTGTCAAACAGCTTGAACACAATTTGTTAAGTGTTTCTCAATTATGTGATCAAAAGCATCAAATGCTTTTCACAGAACATGAGTGCATCATCCTCAAACCTGGGATGACAATTCCTCAGGAATTGGTGCTTCTTAGATCTCCCAGGAGAGGGGATATGTACAAGCTTGATATGAACAATGCTTCCTTAATGGGAGAAGTATCATGCTTTCTTTCCAAAGCTGATGGTGATGAGTCAACACTATGGCATAAACGAATGTGTCATGTCAATTTTAAGACAATGAATAAATTGGCTAAAAATAACTTGGTACATGGTTTGCCTAAAAAGGAATTTTCTGCAAAGATAACTGTGTTGCTTGCCTGAAAGGGAAACAACACAGGTCTTCTCATAAATCCAAAGTTGTTAACTCTATCACCACTCCATTACACTTATTGCACATGGATCTATTTGGTCCCACAAGTATAATGAGCATTGGAAGGAAATCATATTGCCTTGTGGTAGTTGATGATTTTACTAGATTTACATGGGTATTCTTTTTAAGAACTAAAGATGAAACTACTGAAACTTTAAAATCTTTTATTCTTAAAATAGAAAATCAAGTTGATCACAAGGTTAAAATAATTAGAAGTGATCAAGGGACTGAGTTTAAGAACTTTGTTCTTGACTCATTTTGTAACTCAAAAGGGATTGCCAGACAATATAGTGCTCCTAGAACTCCTCAACAAAATGGTGTTGCTGAGAGGAGAAATAGGACACTTATTGAGGCTGCTCGGACTATGTTAGCTGATTCAAAGCTGCCTTTAACATTCTGGGCAGAGGCAGTCAGCACTGCATGCTATGTGCAGAACAGAGTTCTTGTAGTAAAGCCACATGGAAAGACCCCTTATGAGTTATGGAACAAGAGGCCACCGTTCATTGGCTTTCTAAGGTCCTTTGGCAGCAGGTGTACCATACTTAACACAAAAGACAATTTGGCAAAATTTGCTGTAAAGTTAGATGATGCTATATTTGTTGGATATTCCTCCTATTCTAAGGCATACAGAGTTTATAATATTAAAAACCAACAATTTGAGGAATCTTCCAACATTGTAGTTAATGAGCACACTCCTTGTGTTAGGGGGAATGGCCCTGATCATATCTTTGATTTAGAATTGTTTCCAAACTATTCTAAACCATCTTGTGAGAATGTTTCAGCTGGAACAGGTACTCAAAGTAATTTTGATGAAGATCAACTGTTTGAGCTTCCCAGACCTACTCCAAGTTCTCCAAGAGCTGCAACAAATCAAGCTCCCACTATTGAAAGATCTGACAGCATAACCATTTTAAGAGATAGTGGAACTTCAACAAGGGATTCACCTGCTAATTTTCAAATCTCCTCAGGTGATCCTACACAACACCAAGCTGATGGAAGCAATATTTTGAAGGAACAGGCAACTGTTAATGATGCTTCACAGCAAAGAAATGATGATGTTTCTCTTTCATTCATTCAGTCCTCATTGAATGAGATTGAAACAACAGCTGGACCAAGTATTCAAGCCCCTGAGCAAAATATGTCCAACTTGGACTTATCTTTGCAACTAGAGGTGATTCCAAGACTTAGAATTCACAATACTCATCCAGCTGAAAACATCATAGGGGAAGTCTCTGAGGGTGTGAGAACAAGGGGACAAACTCATAATGGGAATGTCTGCATGTACTCATGCTTCTTATCCCAAATGGAACCCAAGAAGGTGGAAGATGCCTTGAAAGATAGTAGCTGGGTTGAATCAATGCAAGAGGAGCTGCTTCAATTCAAAAGACAAAAGGTTTGGAACCTATGTCCGCTACCATCTGGTCAAGTACCTATAGGCACCAAATGGGTATTCAGGAACAAAAGAGATGACAGAGGCTTGATTATCAAGAACAAGGCAAGACTGGTGGTTCAAGGATACACTCAAGAGGAAGGAATTGATTATACTGATGTCTTTGCACCTGTTGCGAGACTTGAGGCAGTTAGGATCTTCCTTGCTTATGCTGCATCCAAGAATTTCACTGTCTACCAGCTAGATGTCAAGTGTGCCTTTCTATATGGGGATATAGATAGGGAAGTCTACGTATGCCAGCCTCCAGGATTTGAAGACCCACAACATCCAAACTATGTGTGCAAGTTGGATAAAGCTCTATATGGGCTGCACCAAGCACCTAGGCTGTGGTATGAGACATTGTCTCAATTTCTTATGAAGAATGGTTATACTAGAGGTACCATTGATAAGACTCTCTTCATTAGAAAGTCTGGGAAAGACATTTTGCTTGTTCAAGTCTATGTTGATGACATCATATTTGGTTCCTCAAATGACCAAATGTGCAAAGACTTTGAGAGCATTATGAAGAAGAAGTTCGAGATGAGTTCTATGGGAAAAATGGACTTTTTCCTTGGAATTCAGGTAAAGCAACTGAAGGAAGGGTTCTACATCAATCAATCTAAGTATGTCAATGATATCTTAGAGAGATTCGATATGAAGGATTGTAAAGCAGCAAAGACACCCATACCCAGAAACCATGATTTATGCCCTGATTCTGAGGGGGAGGATACTGATCAACATCAGTATAGAGCAATCATTGGTTCTCTGATGTATCTCACAGCAAGTAGACCTGATATCATGTTTGCAACTTGCATCTGTGCAAGATATCAGACTGCTCCAAAGGTGTCTCACCTAATTGCTGTCAAGAGAATCCTTAGATACCTCAAAGGAGCACCTAAGTTAGGTCTCTGGTATCCAAGAAATAGTGATTTTAATCTCTATGGTTACTCTGATAGTGATTATGGTGGCTGCAACATCAACAAGAAATCAACATCAGGTGGATGTCAATTTCTTGGTGGAAGGATCATCTCATGGCAATGCAAAAAGCAATCCTGTGTCTCTACATCAACTGCTGAAGCTGAATACATTGCTGCTGCAAGTTGCTGTGCTCAACTGCTGTGGATTCAAAACCAGATGATAGACTATGGATTCAACTTCATGAGCACTCCTATCCACATTGACAACAACAGTGCTATATCCATCACTGAAAATCCAGTGAAGCACTCCAAGACAAAGCACATTGATATCAGGTATCATTTCATTAGAGATATTCATGAGAAAAATCTTATCAAACTAATCAAAGTTGATTCAAATGAACAATATGTTGATTTGTTCACCAAAGCATTTGATGAACAGAGATTTAAATATCTCATTACAGCTATTGGGATGATAAACATTGATTAGTTAATCTCAATTGAAAACCTTTTTAATGTGTAAAGTCTTATGTCAAAACAATCTAAGCCCTGTTACAAAAGATCTTTTCTTAAATTTATCTAAGTATAAGTTCTTCCGAAGAGAAATTAACCCTCGGAAGATATCTAGCATAACTTCCGAAGCAAATTTCTCACAGGATAATTTTCTTCTCGGAAGAGTGTTAAGTCTCGGAAGAAGCGATTGAGTTCAACTCAGATCTACTTCCGAAGCACTTAACACACTCCATCTGAAAGCAACATATACTCTCGGAAGTAAGCAATTTACCTTCGGAAGTAAATTTGCCTTCGGAAGAACATTACCTTCGGAAATATCTTATATTTGGAAGAAAGATTTTACTGTGTAACGGAAATCTTTTGGGCCCCACACTGTTAAAAAGTAAAGATTTTGTTAATGATGTCGGATTATTTAAATGGTCTAACCTTACCGCCCTTGTCACATCATCCACTGAACCCTCACATCATCTTATCCAAACCACCCTTTAAACCGCCATTTCACCCATTTAAATACTTCCGGTTAATCACTTACACTCTTTTTACCCAAATTACTGCCCTAAAAGCTTTCTTCTTCTCCAATTTGCCTTACTCCGAACTATTCTTATGTCATCTTCTTCAATGGCCTTAAACCCTCAGCACAACCAGGTCGCACTCCTTGACTCTTCAAGGGATGCTGACTTCTCAGATATTATTTCTTTCCTAGCCCAATCTTCATACTATACTGCTTTGACCGTAAACCCTACCATCTACTCAAACCAAATGTCCGAATTTCGGGCAAATGGTCGGATTGAAACCCTAAACGGGGTTCGAGTTATAAGGTCAAGCATTTGGGGCCAAGAGTTGGTCATCTCTGAACAGATCATCAGGGAGCATCTTGAGCTCCATGATGAGGGCGCTCCGACGGAATTCCCCAAATCAGATTTAGATAGTTCTTAACTCCAAATGGGATATGGTGGAGATGTTAGCAGGTCAACGGTCTACAAATTCAACTTCTCTTACAAGTGGAAGTTCCTGCTGCATGTGGTTCTTCACTGTCTATCTAACAAATCTGGGGGATGGGATCAAATCCGGTATGAACTTGGGTGCTTAGTTCACGGGTTGGTACAAAGCCTCCGCTTCAACTATTCAAGGTTTGTGCTGACTAACCTTATGGGAAATCTACAAAGGGACACATTCTTTATGTATCCCAGGTTTCTCCAGCACATCATCAACTGTGAGCTGGATCAGGGTAAGCTTGTTTGTGCAGCTGCTCTGTCTGCTCCCCAAATGGGCCGACCATCTTCAAGATCTTGAAGAAAGTGTCTACCAACTACACTGGAAGAGATACCGCACTACTTCCAGGTATGGTTGAGCCAATGGCTCCTGGTGACATCCCTGTTCACCCCACAGGTGATGAACCCACAGCAGCAACTACCCTCACAATCCCAAATCTACCTTCTCCACCCATTACTGTTACATACCAGAGACGTCCCAAACGAACCCTTGTTCAATCTACTCTGATTGAACAAGCCCCTCCTCTTCAATCCAAAAAGGCTAGAGT
Organism: Flaveria ramosissima; assembly: GCA_025215565.1. Taxonomy (NCBI): domain Eukaryota; kingdom Viridiplantae; phylum Streptophyta; class Magnoliopsida; order Asterales; family Asteraceae; genus Flaveria; species Flaveria ramosissima. Next base: position 31,616,008 of record CM046035.1, read on the forward strand.
GGAACAAAGGGCTCCCACTCAGCCAGAGGTCCACCCATCCTTCACTATTGACCTCAATATGGGTCTTGAGTCTCCTCAGTCTCAGACCCATGAGCCCAAAACCCCAACTGATAGCCCTCAGGGTGAGTCTTTATACTCTCCTGAGTAGCCACAAAGGGACAGCTCAATGCCTTTTGACATTGAGCAAAGTCCCGGGTCATTAGGTCTTCACTCCTTTTCTTTTACTGACCTTTTGACCGGAGCTGGTGAAGAGATTATGTCTCTTAAAGGCGATGAAGTTGATCCTCAACACCCTCTCAAGGATCAACAGAGCCTAGAGAGACCCCTTATCTCTAGCCCACACCAGCAAAGCCCTACTGAGGTGAGTCCCACTGATGTGGAGGGGACTCATGTAGATTCAGCTGCCACTACTGAAGGAGCCTCAATGGATCCTCAGGACAGTGGTAACGACAGTCAGACTGAATCTACGGCAACCATGCCCTTTGATGCCTCTGAAAGAGACATCATTGTGCAAGGGAAACGAGGGTGCCAAGAAACCACATCTGGTGGTGAGGATGAACATACCAGGTATGTTACCTCATCTCCCTGTGATTCTTCAAAAGAAGATGAGGAAAGTATGCAACTCACCATTCAAGACCTACTTTCTAAAGTCTCAAACCTTGAATCAAAGGTTAAGACTTTAGAGGATAGGTCTGCCACTCACCAACTTGAGATTGAAACTCTCAAGGCCAAACTAGCTGAGAAACAGATTGAGAGATCTGGTAGGTATGTACCAGTTCAGGTCTCCTTGACCTCTTCCTCTAGCTCATCTAGCTCTCAGGATGATGCTACCAAAAAGGGGGAGAGTGTTGATAGACAAAGCCAAAGACAGGAAACCCAAAGTCAAGCTCTTACTTCTTTGAGCTCAAGATATCCAATGCAACAAGCTGCTATCTTCCCTGAGCCTCCTCCAGTTGTCTTTCAAGTGGATCAAAGGATGCTCCAGGATCTCAATAGGTTCTTCAACAAGTTCCTTGTGGAATCCCTCATAGAACAGCCAAGCCCAGATATGTCTGTGATTTACTTCGCAGCTCAAGAGCTTCAGAGGTTGAATGCACCTCCTACCATTGTTGAAGAAGTTGGTCAACCTAAGGTCCAAGTGGAACCTGAGATTAATTTCGAAGGGGAAACTAGGACTGATGGCCCAGCAACTGAAACAGTTGGGACAGAAAGTGTATTTTCACAGACTTCCGAAGCACAATTCAAAGCCTCGGAAGAACAAGCTCAAACTTCCGAAGCTGAGATTGCTGCTGCGGAAGGACTATTTTCTCTTTCCGATGATCTAATAGTCACAGATGCAATTCTGGAACTTGCATCTGAGGTTAATAGGGAGGACTTCTCAGCCAACCATTGGCTCTAACATCTGCATTGACTCCAGCTCCCACCTCTACTACCCAACCTGGATCTTCTATCCAAGAACCCCCAAAGTCTAGCACTTCCGAAGACATAAAAGGCAAGAGGAAGATGACTTCGGAAGAGCTTCAGGAGGAAGAAAGGTTGGAGAAGCTCAAAAGGAAAGGTAGACTACCAACTGGGAAACTGTTAGCTGCAAGTACCAAAGCAGCTGCAGCCAACTAGGAGGCAGTCAACAATCAAAGAAGGGTAGAGGTTATAGACAGACTTGTCAGTCTAGGGGCTGCTTCTGAAGATGTACTCCTGCTATCATTAGAGGAGTTGATAGAGTTGGAAAAGGCAACCTTGCTGCTAAAACAACAAAAAGAAGAGGCTGCAAGGTTGGCCTTAGAAGAAGAAAGGCAGAGAAAGGAAAGGGAAACTGATCTGCAGCTCAGGAGAGAAAGGATCACTTTCCTACTCTCCAGAGGATTCTCTCAAGAGGAGTTGTCTCCACATAACAGTGATACGATCTTATGGCTCTTCAACAAAGAGCAAGATCAAATGGAGAAGGAGAGAAAGAAAGCTGCAAGGGAGAAGCTTGTGGAAAAGAAGAAGAAAGAAGAAGAAGCTGGATTGTCTGCCGCCAAGAAGATAGGTGAGAAAGCCTGGATGAAGAATTATCTCAAAGCTCACGGCTTCTCTGGCAGGCAGGTGGGTCCCATGTCTGAGAAGACTCTCCAGCGACATGTCAGTGACATCAAGGCTGACTTTCGCGCAGGGAGAAGGAAAGAGATGTATAGAAGGGGACAGGGGATGACCTTAAAAGCAACCTCTCAACCCAAAATCCAAACCCAACCTCAACCTGAACCTATACCTTTTCCCTTCCCAATCAAAACCGAACCCACTTCTAAACCATTTACCCCTGAACCTACACCATCACACCTACCAACCTCTTCACCTCAACCACCTAAACTACCCATCATCCAACCCAAAACCTTAGCCAGAACCCAAACTCCTCAACCTACCCAACAACCAATAAAAACATCCCCTCAGCCTTCCAAACATCTCTCTATGGAGGAATTCAAGGCGGTCAAGAATAAGCTCATGAACTGTACAACTCTGAGCGACATCTCCTGTGAGGAGGATTCAGTCAACTTGACTTATGTTGATGGATCCTCAAGTTCCCTCACAAGAGATCAATTTCTAGATCTGCCCAGAGGAACTTTGGACCAAGCTGCAAAACTCCTTGGCCTCAATTCAGATACATTGAATGAGGAAGAAAAGAAGCTGAGGAGAAAGCTGGTGACTCTACTGGATACAAAGAAAGGAGATAGGGTACCAAGACAACCTCTTGCACCCAGAAAGAAGATAATACAGTGGAGGTTCGAAGACTCTTCTCACAACTTTGTTGTTGAGAGAGAGAATGGAGAGCTCAACAGGCTGAATGCCTCATCTCTGCTACACTTAAGCAGGTTCAACATTGCTGAGTTAGCAGAGAAACCATTCTCCAACCCTTCAAACTCCGATGTAGCTGCCCACATCAGAAATCATCTAGGCAGCCTTCATATGGCCGAGCTTACTGCTAGAAGCAAGGTTGAAGAGGAGTTGAAACTGAGAGAGGAGGAGGAAAGGAAAGGATCAGCAACCAAAGGCAAAGCCTTTCTTCAAATGGTTGAAGGTCCTGAACTTGAGACCATAGTTAGATGGGAGTATGACTATAACTCCCGTCGACTAACTCTCTTCAGGGGGTCATAACAGAGGGTACATGTCATTCAAAGTGATAGACTGGATCTCCTATCCACGAATGACTTGTACAAGCTTCTCAGCACTACTTCCGGGAAGAACAGAGAGACAGACAAATATCTTTTGTCCCTGGTGCTGAAAGCTTTGAGAAGCAGAAATAAGTGAAGTTTTGGTAGCATCAGCCTAGGGGGAGTTTGTTGGATCTAGAGAGGCTGTTGCAACCAAAACTAAGTCACTTAGAAGATTTTGAGTACAACATACAAAGGACTTCCGAAGCCAAGTATGGAACTTCCGAGGAAGAAGGAGCTCTTCCGAAGTCTAAGTGTAAAATGCACTTCCGAAGGAAAACTCCAACTTCCAAAGACAAAGAACCTACTTCCGAAGATCAAGACTTAGAGACAAAGATCTGAAGTCAACTTCCGAAGTACAAGAAGTCCTCAAAGTCTCGGAAGCATAGAAGCATCTTCCGAAGTATAAGTGGCTTCGGAAGAACTTGTTCTTCCGAAGCCAGTTAACCTTCGGAAGACACTCCTATTATCCAGTGGACATAAGTATGGCCTTCTGACACGCCGCTGCAAATCTCTGAGATACTGCATGGCGTTTTCTCAAAGCCATGTAGTTGACTATACTTTAATCTACTGTTTACCTTTTTATGTTAAGTACAGTTGCCATCTTTAGTTGGTGACAAAAGGTAAGTCATGGACATGTCATGACTACCATATCTTAGATAATACTTTATCTAAGATACCTTAACTATAGCATTGTAGTATATGCTTTAGTCGTAGGTTTCCAGCTGGTATCAAGTATAACCGGTTGTAGGATCTAGTATATATAGTTTCTCATTGTAACTCTTGTTTCATGCTTGTAAGTGTCTTGTAATCTTGAGTTGAGAAGTAATATATACAAGTACCTTGAAAATATATTTCTGCTTGTTCCTTTGATTACTTATTATATTATTATCAACTCTTGTTAGAGGCATTGCTTCATCTCATTTGAGTGTTATTATAAGCGAGTTTGAGAGAATCACAAGTTTTTAAGTGACAAACCCGATCCTGCAAGAATCGTCTATGATCAACTGTATATTAAATTTAGAGCTTTTACATCAATGCATTAATGAGATGTCAAATGCATCTCAAGATAGAACTTATAACTTAAAGTACATAGTTTCTAAGTGTGAATAGGTGATGATTTGACTCACAAAGGGAGGACAAACTCTAAGTGAATTAAATGTGAAGCCCATAAAAGTTACCTCCTAATAAACATGATAACATGATAAACAACATGCCTAGTTGACACAATACTCTTGTATGGATTTAAGTGGACAAACTACTTGCAATTAGAAGTAAAATCAGGTATCAATTCATCAAACAAATTAATCAGGAAGATGCATAGTTTTATAGTATGATCCAATTCTATGTGTATATATGCTTGTACATAGTACTCATTTCAATTTTGTTTACTTTAATTACTTTCTGTTTGGACAGACATGTGTCTTTCATGATATTCTTCTTAAAAATTTATGATAAATGCCTTGATTCATCATTAATAAAAAATTTCGGGGGAATAGAATCATGAAAATAAGTTAACAACAAAATTATCAAATGAATTGTCAATATGAATGAATTGGAACCTGAGCACTAACTTGGCTTTTGGATACATGAAGTTTTTTTAATATAAACCTTCTTGTGCGCAATTGTCATGAATACAAAGTCAACAAGGTCCAACAACAATAAACGGTTCTATCAGTATATTACAACCATACAACATAATAAGTTTCAATAGTGGCATTTTAAACATCAGCAAAAGCTACAGTGCATGCTTAACATCAGCAGAAGCTACAGTGTGAAACTTAAGGGGGAGTAAAATATGACTATCCGTAGATTGGTAACCTATGAATGAGTTAATATTTTATAGTTTTAATTCAAACTTTAAATTTCAATTTTAAGTAAGGCATCCGTAGATGTTCTACGGATGAACGGAAATTTGCTTAATAAATAAATTCCCCGGATGAGTAATAAGAAAAGTGGGACCCTCTCATTAAATAAATGAAATAAATGTGTCCAAGGGAGTATAAATGATGTTTGACTTGGAATTCATTATTCACTTTTACAGAACCTTTTTGACCTAGAAGTTCGTTAGTCAAAACCTCATCCTTCCCTTATCTGATTTTAAAATTACTCAAATCCTAAACATCAAGGTAAAACATATCATAAACATCAGTAATGAACTGATTGATTCATTGTTTTCGTTTAAACTCTTTGTATTCGTAAATATGATGAGTTAGTTCTAACATAATCGTCTTCATTCTTATGAACATATGGCTAATTGATTTGCAATGGAGCACAATGTGTGTGCGTTCTTAAATCCAGACGACCCTGTGTCGGAAGGACACAGAGACATCATAAGATACTTATGAGATCCAGGCTCTTCTATGCTTTAACTGCAGAGCTTGTGATTCATCAAGATCATATAGTCGATTTCTAGAACTCAGCGCAAATTGAGGAAGATGGACAATCTGAAGTGATTGTGGCTGAGATTAAGCATGAAAGACTGAGGATAGATGAGCAAACCATAAGAAGGGTACTAGAGTTGGGAGAGCAAGAAGTTGGTCACCATGATGTATTCGAGAATGAATACATAGAGAAAGTGTTCTACCTGATGGTGTATGATGGTGATTTTGACAAGGGTGAGAGAAAGAAAGGGATATAATGCAAGGCATATAGATTCTTATGTCACACCTATCTAAAGTGCATCTCCAACGGGAAGTCTGGGCTTGACAGATTCTCAAGGCACATTTCATCTGGCATTATTGGCATTTTTGAGTGAAGGACATACAGCTACTCAAAGTATATTTTCAGTAGTTTGTGTGACCAAATTAGGGTGCATAAGGCCAACAAGATGTATATGTTTCCATGGTTCGTACAATTAATCATCAATGCTGATCTACCTGGAATTGCTAGAGATGGTGATGTGTTTGTTCAAGCACACCTAGGGAGATCTATACTGAATAAGAAAAGTGGAAGGTATGAAGGAGAAGACATGCCTATGTTTGCGCATGTAGCTGACCCCAATGCCAACATTCCCCAAGAATTGATATGGGAAGAACCATAAGGAAGTTCACCTACTAACTCTGTGGAAGCCTCACCTTCACCTCATCAATCACCCATTCACCAACATCATCAATCTCCCCGACCATAATCACCAGCCAGTCAAAACACTCAACCAATCTCTCCAATTCACCCTCAATCACCAAATCAACACCAAATACAACTTTTTCAACAACCTCCAACTCCAACAAATCAATCCATTGATAGCATTTACACTGGGGAGACAGAGTTAGCCTCACAAGCAAGTACACTTCAACTGAAATTAACCAAGACTGAATCCCCTGTCCATTCAAATGATACTGAACATGTCTCTAGAGTCACTAACCATCAGCAACAACAATAACCACATCAAGAACAGGCAGATCAAGCCATTGAGTCCAGTTCAAGCTCAACAAGAGTAGCCCCTGAAGAAGTGAATGATGATGAGATTGTTGCTCAATATCAGGAAGAAGAAGAGGCCAACTATGTTGATGTGATTGCTTACAATGAAGATGATCTCAGTGATAATGATATCCCAGTTAGCAAAAGTTATCCGGTTGCTGGATACAACAAGCTTGTTGTCATGTCTAACAATAGAAAGCAAAGAATTCAAGAGTTGACGGGGATGATAAAAGAAAAATATGATCAGCTGATAAAACAAGAAACTAGTCTGAAAAGATTAAGAGAAAACATACAAGAAAACAATGAAGTCATTGATGCTCTACATGATCTTGTCATAGAACAAAAAGAGTCAATTGCACATGAGAAGGCTAAAAAAGAAAAGCTTGTGTTGGAGAGCAATCAAGCTAACAAGACTGTACAAGAACAACTTTCTTAGCTTAAAAGAAAGGATGAGGAGATTGAAAGATTGAGAAAGAAGATAAAGGACATTGAAACTAATGCTCCTGCATCAAAACAAACAAAAGAATCTGTTGAAGCTTCAATTCCAATCATTCAATATTCAAGGAAAAGGAAGTGCTTGGGTCCTGTTAAGAAGGAAGTGATTGAACTACAAGATTCTCCTAAAAGATCAAGGCCTACATCATCTGAGCACACTCCTTCAATGGATGTATCAACTTCAAAGCCTAAGTCTTATAATGAAACTGAAAGTGATGCTGAATGGAATGAGCTTACTAAAGATGAGACTCCCAAAAAACTACTGACCACTAAAGACATGTTAGAAGAAAGGCCTGAGTCAAACATGTTTATGACCCTTATCAACCATGGATTTCCATTTGATATGGTTGAGAGGATGAATGTGACTGAAATGAAGGATCTACTAAAAGAATTTGAACTTGCTAGATTCATGATCCCTAATTGTGACTATGAAGCATTCACAACATTTCTAGCCATTCAGAAAATCAAGAAAGATCTAGGCCACTATGATACAGCAAAGCTTAGCAAGTACAATATGATCTGTTGGCTACATGGTCACAACTACAAGGCACATGAGCTTAAGGAAAAAAAAGTTGGTGAGCTTAGGAGGATGATGGAACATGTAATGACTGTTGAGCTTGACACAGAGGTGAGATTCAAAACTGAAGCTCCAAACCCATCCTATGATCAACAAAGCAAACTCCCTGGTGATCCTATAACTGTTGTATCTAAAGATCAGCACAAAGGGAAAGAAAAACTGATTAGAGAGCCTAGGGCAGTTATCCCTAGCAATGTATGGCCACTAGGAACAACAGTCAGGGAAATCACACAAAAGTCTACCCTGCTAGAACTATATGACCATATCACAACTCCCAGCTTTGTGGAAGAAAATAGGATTATGGCCTGGAAATATGATCCAGACTGGGATTGTGCACTTATCAAAAGAGTATCTGGAAGAGTTGAATACTTCCACCTACTTGAGTCAATCTTGGTGGTGCCTGATGCTAACATTAAAGACCTTCAAAGCCTGATCATCTCCAACTACCCAATAAGCCCAAGAGGAAGAGATTTCTCTGTATTAGTTGGAAAGTTGAAAACTAAGTTCAAGGATGATTTTCTCAAGAAAGCAAGAAGGGAAGATGAAAAACACAAGCAAAGACTCAAAAGGGAAAGAAGATCAAACTCCAACTCCTCTACACAAGTTGATGATGAATTCTTGAGAAGAGTTGGATACACTAACAAAAAAACAGCAGCCATCAATCATTGAAGGAAATCAATTCACACTTCCCATAACTGAGTGGGGATATGTGGAGAAGAATAAAGAACTGGTGCTGATGAGAAATGAAGACAAGAAGAAAGCTAAGAGTATAAGGCTTTTTGATGCTATTGAAATTAAACTTCTACATCCAAGCTACACTTCTTATCTACATGATAAGTTCTTCCCAAAACTCAAAGATGATCAAGCTCAGAATGACCTATGCTTGTACATGCATATCATTAAAGTAATTGACAAACTGCAAGCAAAAGCCTATAAAAGAAGAAGATATGAGGCTGGGCTGCTGAAAGGAACCGATATCAAGGAAGTATCTGAACTGAGAATGTCAGAACAATATGAGCTGGAAATAGTTAACAATCAAAGTGTTGTGGAAACCCTGACAACAGAAGAAGATATTCTTGGATTAAGTTTTGAGACACTACAAAAGATATGCCGAATGGAGATTAAGTACATATATTATGATCAAAAGGATGCAGTATCATACTTTAACAAGAAAATGGTGTCAAGGACGAAGGAGCTTTCAGTTTTGAAGAGCTGATTACAAGTGTGTAAGCCTATGTGGGAGTATTGTTAGATCTACGAACAATAGATCTAGATCATTCTGTATAGGCTTAGAACTTTAATCAATACTTATAATGAATGATTATAATTCATTATTTTGATGTATGCATTATGTATATAGGTTAACCCATATTTGTGTTGATTTATGTACGATTACAGGTAAAATATTATACTTGGTCAATATGTGAAATTGACTAAGTGTAAGAAACATCTACGGATGAACATATTGTTCTTCCGTAGCTATGTTTCTTACAAAAAACAATCATCCGAATATCTTATGCGGAAGAACAAAATGCCTTGGGAAGATCAAGTCCCTTCGGAAGAACATGAAAGCTTCAGAAGACAAAGTACCTTCGGAAGACAAAGTACCTTCGGAAGACAAAGTACCTTCGGAAGACATTACCTTCAGAAGAACAAATTACCTTCGGAAGGCCATTTAAGATGCGGAGTCCAAACACTTGTATTTAAATAATACAAGTGATACAAGTCAACAAGTCAATAAGTCCACAAGACAATTTCAAATCCCAAGAGATCTGGTGTTTCCTTAACAGATACGCATGTGTCTATAAATATGGATCCTAGGTTTCACATCAAAGTGACGAACACACGAGCAACAAAATGACAAATCTAAACATCACACCAATTCACACAAACATAAACCCTAGCAGCCGTCACATCAACATCAACACGTTCGAAGCATTTATTGTTTACGTCTTTCCTTATTTATTCATCTGTAATCATTAATCAAGTTTAATGAAATATTTTTGAATCAAATCTTGTGTGCTTATTAATTGTGTTCTTTTCATTGTGTTAGTCATAATCATTATTAATTATATTTAAATTTTATTTATTAAACAATTGAACAAGGTTAATGTTGATTCCGCAAACATTAACTTGATTCCCTATTAACACCGATAATTTCTGATTGCGATCCTTAGATTCACACGAACCCATGGCTTGAAATTGGGCAGACTGAGAGGTCTAAGTGGTGTGCTCCTCGTGACAACGGACGATCTTCAAAATCTCGTCCAGTGCAGCATCGGAGGGACCTACGTCGCTTGCCCGGCGGCGAGACTGGGAGTACCAGTCACCAGCTAGCACACTAGCGCCATCATACATGTTGCGCCCTGGTGGCATCCAATGCTCTTCATGTGGGTGGTGTCGGAGTGGGTCAAATGGCGGTGGTGCAGGGGTCGGAATCCTAACAGGTGGTGGAGGAGGTGGCATCCTAAAAGAGACTGAGGGTCCTGGGCTTGCACTCTTGCGTGGGCGGGTGATAACACATGCATCCCTATCCTCGATAGGTGGGATAGGTGAGTGGGTAGGAGCTGCGACATGCGGCGAATAGGAGCGCGTCCGGCTCTTGGAGGGGGATGTCGAGGAAGAGTCTTCTAACGGCTCCGTGTCGTCGTATGTAACGGATATCCATCCCCGATGTTCGCATCTCCTCATGTGTTCCTCGTACTCCGTTTGTGGTGTCGCCTTTCTGAGGCTCCCAATTGGTTTAGTACCGTCAGTTGGGTATGCCGGTGCCTTGCCTTTGTCAGCCATAGCTCTAATGTCCTCTAAGAAATATCATGAGTAATTTGGTTTCTCATAGCTCATGATTGTAATAATAATAGTACTTATAGTAGTGATGGCAATAGTATCAAATATCCGAATAGTATCAATAACCAGAGGTATCAGTAAGTAATAGTATCAGATATCAGTAGCTTCTTCAAATAACAACAGGTAGAGTAGTTTATTTTAGGAAAAACCTTGAGACCACTTCAAAAGAAATTTCATAAATCATAAGTTTTAAACAGAAAAGGTCCAAATCATTACCTAAAGGTCCATGCTAGAACCTACGAATCCGGTAAATTCATGATTACGTTGATCAAGTGTAATCATCGATTTACCCAACCCGATCATCCCAACACTTTCCCACAAGGACGGTCCTAAGGTATGAGGTTGTAGCCTAGGGTCTACTATGGTATTCCGGACTTCTCTACAACCTTTGACTCTAATACCAATCTGTCACACCCCGGGCCCAGGTAGGGTGGAACATCATAGACTAGCAACAACATATGACATCAGAAACAAACCATCATTAGAGCGCAAAAGAAGAGAACATCACATGGCATTAATGTTTAAAAGAAACCAGGGCTAGAAGTAGGTCTAGCCCCCAAAAAAATGTACATACAAAAGTAGTACAAATTGTATTCAACAACAATAAAGGTAAATTGTTCAAAGTGTTTAAAGATCAAACAAGCCAATGCGATGGTCATGGTGCTAGGTCTAGGTCTTCTAGAACCGCTAGACTCCCTTCATGGATTACCTGAAACATGCTCAAAAGAAAATTATGTCAACCAAAAAGTTGATGACTTCAGGTGCTTAAAGTTTAAAAATAAAAGGATTCAATAGAATCCACATTTGATTTAAAAGAATCATAGTTTCATTGTTGTAGGGGATCACAATCAACCCTGCACTCAGTCTCGACTAGCCTCTTCAAAAGTTATGTTGTACCGGTTAATCCCGAAGGAAGAACATAGCCTCAAAACAGTGGACCATACCTTCCGAATGGTTCACCCTAGTATCTTATAAAAACATGTCACATGCCACAACGACCCCGCAAGATCTCAGGGTGGTACCTTTCCTGTTCATCATGGAAGGCACTGTGTCTGGGGGATTCCCCAAGTATATCTACCCATATAAAACAAGCGGTTCACACAAGAATTAATGATCATGATACAAGTAAAAGCAGGTTCTAACATTCCCCAACATTCAAGTATCATACAATAGCTCATAAATGATTTCAATTTAAGCACATCATGTTTCATCCCAAAAACAGTAGTAAAAAGGGAATACTAGAACTCACCTTAAGATTCAAGCAACGGGTTCTTCGTGTACCGTTAAAAGTTCAAGTCTAGCACCCCACCATCAAGATATAAGTGATAAGCCACTAATTCTAAGGTTATGGAAGGTGCATTAAGTGTGCCATAAGGTTAAATGTCCAACTAGCTTTTGATTTGCTAAGTCTTGTATAAAAGTTTCCTTATAGTAAGTTAAGGTTTCTTAAGGAAGATTACATGATTTACCATGTTAGATCATTTATACGAGTTATTTTAATTTCATCAAATGATTATTAGTCTAAGGGTTCGGTTTTAAGAGGTTTGGCAAAATTTACAGTTTAGTCCTCCAAGTTTCCAAAATTTACAATTTCTACCCCAAAGTTTTTTTTTGCATTTATTGACTTTTATGGCCAAGTATAAGGTTTTTGAAGTTAAGTAACTCATTTTAAGTAGGTTTACCCCAAATTTTCAGAATTTAGGTCCGGGTTTAGTATTCTTATGCTTTCCGTTACTTTTTACGATAAAACCGAAGGTTTTTAACGGTTAAGTATTAATTTCTATATTTTGAGTCTTAGATCTTTAAATATCATTTTAAGGACATTGTTATAAGTTTCTAATTTGTTTAAAATGTATTTCAAGCCTCTTTTAGTTGAAAGCCTTGTTTTTATGTTTAACCCGTTATAACGCGTTTTTACCGTAATTGACCGTTTGAAAACTTGTTTGACCAATTTTTAACACCTTTGAGTCTTATTGCTTCTAACTTACTGAAATAACATAATTTCCATGGATTTTGGTTTTATACATTATTTCTAAGATTTTTTCTCAAAACGGCACCCGGTTAATACCCGTTTTTAGTTAAAAATCCCCTTTTTAAATTGTCTTTCTACCATTTAATTAATAAATCGAATCCAAAACACTTTGTTAACACTTTTTGAGCCTGGAATACTTCTTAAGATGATTAAAATCCATGTATTCCAAAATGCTTACATGTCCATATCTTTATTATATTCAGTCATTATCATCTCATCATACACCCAATATCATCCAAAAATTACTTAAATGATGAACCTAACTCACGGGTTTAACATATAACCCAAGAACAAGTTGAAACATAGTGATTACACCATTTTCACCCATTACACATGTGTAAATTGTTATAACTCATGCTTAAACATTACCAAAACCTTTTGTAACTTTAAAAACAGGTTATTAGAAGGTTAGAAAACTATTTTTGAACAAGTTACAATCTTTTCTTCAGAGGGTTACAAGATGTGCCAGTTAGATGGTGCAACAACACCCAAAAAGAGGGTTTCTATGGTGTAAATCGGGTTACACCCATAGAATGATATATATATCGAGTGAGATACCTTCAAGAATGTTAAAAGATTCTCAAAAACAAGGTTGTAGCAGCAAGCTTCTGTTAGATCAAAGAATGGTAGGATTTTTGAGAGAAAAATGAAGAAAACACAAGATATAGTCAAATCGGGTATAAGGTGGCTTACACTTCAGGTGTTCCACGTGTTTGGGAAGATGTTGAGAGTTTGAGAGTTGTTGAATCTCGAAACTAAGGCTAGAGATGTCAAGTCCACATGAACCGAGCACCAAAGGTTCAAGAAATAGAGCCTCCTTGATGGTTTGAAGCTTGTCCGATGATGTGTTGTGGTTGAATCTTTGAATATGGATGGAAATGGTGGTGTAACCGTGAAGATGTGTGTGTTTCTGGTAGAGAGAATTCAAGAGGGAGATGAGAGTGAGAGTGGAGAGTTTGTGTGTGTGTAAATTGGAAAAGAGAATGCATGTAATGGGAGTGGAGAATAGGAGGGTGTGTGGTGAATGGTGGAGAGAGGTGGTGCTAGGGTCGGCCGATTCTTGGCATGTAGTGGAGATGATTTTGATTTAATTTTTAATGGTAAATTATATTGTGTTGTATTATTTTGTAGTGTAGTGTAGTATATTAGATGGTATAATTTAGTTAGTTGATATGTATTATGCATGATCATGCATGCATTAACCGAAAATTATGTGGTGTATGCACACATTTTAATTGTTTCAATTATGATTTAATTTTTGCAAGGGTGACTAATTAACTTTCCCTGTCACTAAGTTTCCCTAAGGTAAAGCTTGAGCTAGCTAAAACATCCCAAAAACACAAGTCGGAAGAAGTCTTGACTAGATGCAACGAGGCTGAATGATTGCTCATCCGCATTACCAAATGCGGATGACACAGGAGGAAATGCATATGATGATTTCCTCATCCGCACTAACAAATGCAGGTGAACATATATATAATGTCGGTTAGCCTTTTGTGTTTTCTCAAATCACTTACTAGTTTCTAAACTAAGGCAAGTGATAAAGGGATCATCTAAGGCAATAATACACTAAGTCAATTAACTTGGAAGAGAGAAAATAAAATAAAATAATAATACTATTTGAGATTTAAAGCTGGAAGTATGACCTAGAGGTCGGTTGTGACAACAAAAGGTTTTCTTCGAAATTTCACTAAGTATAAATGCTTCCGAAGAGGAATTAACCCTCAGAAGATGTCATATATATCTTCCGAAGCAAAATCCTCCAAGAGAAATATTCTTTTTGCAAAAGTTTTAGTCTCGTAAGAAGCATTTGATGAAGTATCAAATATACTTCCGAAGCTTACAAACTTCTTCACTCAGCTCTTTTTACTCTTGGAAGTAAAACTCTTACCTTTGGAAGTAAGATTGGCTTCGGAAGAAGATTACCCTCGGAAGAGCTTTTACCATCGGAAGAAAGCTTTAGTGTGTAACGGAAATCTTTTGGGCCTCACACTGTTAAAAGGTAAAAATTCTCTTAATGATGTCAGAATATTTTAAATGGTTTTAACCTTACCACCCTTGTCACATCATACCCCAAACCATCACTTCACCTTATCCATCCGCCATTTTCACCCATTTAAATACTTCCAACTCACCCACTTTAATCTTTTCACCGATTTTACTACCCAAAGATTCCTTCGCCTTCAATCTACCCAAATTCAAACTCAATTATCTGCATCTTTCTCACTAAAATGGCACTAAACCCTTAGCATAATCAAGTCGCACTCCTTGATTCAATCACGGATGATGACTTCTCAAAAATCATCTCCTTCCTAACCCAATTTACCTACTTAACGGCCCTAACCGTTAACCCCACTGTTTATTCGAACCACATGGCCAAATTTTGGGGAAACGCTCTGATTGAAACCCTGAAGGGAATTAGGGTTCTTAGGTCGAGCATCTGTGGTCAGGAATTGATCATATCCGAACAGATCATCAGGGAGCATCTAGAGATTTATAATGAAGGCTCTCCAACAGAGTTCCCAAAAGCAGGCCTTGATGACACATATACCCAAATGGGATATGGCGATGATGTGAGCAGGTCAAAGTTGTACAAGTTTAACTTCTTTTAGCATTGAAAGTTCCTGCTGCACATAGTCCTTCACTGCTTGTCAAACAAGTCTGGGGGAGGGGATCAAATCGCTTATGAACTAGGATGCCTAGTTCATGGGTTGGTAAAAGGCCTCCTTTTTAACTATTCAAGGTTTGTGCTGACCAAATTGATGGGGAACCTTCAAAGGGAAACATTTTACATGTATCCCCGGTTCATTTAGCACATCATTAATTATGAGTTGGACCTGAGCAAGCTTGTTTGTGCAGCTGTTCTGCCTGTCCCTCACATGAGGCTGGCCATCTTCAAAGTGTTGAACATGATGTCCACCAACTTCACCGGAAGACATACTACACTTCTTCACAGTATGATTGAGCGCATAGCTCCTGGTGACATCCCTGTTAACCCCACAGGTGATGAACCCTCACCAACAATAACCCTCAAAATGCCAAATCTACCTTCCCACCCCATCAAAATCCCATATCAGAGACGTCCCAAACGAACCCTTGTTCAATCTACTCTGATTGAACAAGTCCCCCTGTTCAATCCAAAAAGACTAGAGTGGAAACATGGGCTCCCACTCAGTCTGAGGTCACACCTTCCTTCACATTTGACCTTAATATGTGTATTGAGTCTCCTCAGTCTCAATCCCATGAGCCCGAAACCCAAGCTGAAAGCCCTCAGGATGAGTCACTATCCTCTCTTGAGCAGGCAAAAAGAGACAGCCCTCTCAAAGGCTCAATGCCATTAGACATTGATCAAAGTCCGGGGTCATTAGGCATAACCTCTATATCCTTTACTAACCTACTTAATGGAACTGATAAAGAGATTATGTCTCTTCAAGGGAATGAAGTTGATCCACAACACCCTCTTAAGGATCAACTGAGCCTAGAGAGACCCCTTATCTCTAGACCACATCAGCAAGCCCAAACTGGGGTGAGTCCCACTGGTATGGAGGGGACTCATGTAGATTCAGCTGCCACTATAGTAGAAGGCTCATTTGATCCTCAAGACAGTGGTAACATTGACTTAATCTACGGCAACCATGACCTTTGATGGCTCTGAAAGAGACATCATTAGGCAAGGGAAACCAGGGTGCCAAGAAACCACATTAGGTGGTGAGGATGAACATACCAGGTATGTTACCTCATCTCCCCGTGATTCTTCAAAAGAAGATGAGGGAAGTTTGCAACTCACCTCAAGAGCTAATTTCTAAAGTCTCAAACCTTGAATCCAGGGTTAAGACTTTAGAAGATAGGTCTGCCACTCAACAACTTGAGATTGAAAGTCTTAAGGCCAAACTAGCTAAGAAACATACTGAGAGATCTGTTAGGCATGTACCAATTCAGGACTCCTTGACCTCTTCCTCTAGCTCATCAAGCTCTCAGGATGATGCTACCAAAGAGGGGCAGAGTGTTCAGAGACAAACAGAAGAGGAACCGTAAAGTTTGGCTCTTTCAACTCCAACTTCAAAGTATACTGCTCAACAAGCTAAAGTATTCCATGAGCGTCCTCCAATTGTTCTTCAAATGGACCTAAGGATGCTCAAATATCTAAACATGTTCTTTTCCAAGTTCCGGATGGGATCTTCCATTGAACAACCAAGTCCAGATGTTGTTGTGGTGTACTTTGGAGCTGAGGAGCTTTAAAGTTTGAATGCACCTTCTTACACTGTCTAAGAAGTTGGTCTACCTAAGGTCCAATTTGAACCTGAGATTGAACTCAAAGGGGAAATAAGGACTGATGGCCCAACAAATGAAACAGTCGGGACAAAAAGTGCAATCCCACAAACTTGCGAAGCTGAAGTCAAAGCCTTAGAAGAACTAATTCAAACTTCTGAAGTCGAGATTGAAGCTGCGGAAGGGTTATTTTCTATATCTGATGATGTCACATATTCAATTCTGGAACTTATATCTGAGGTAAATGGTGGAGGACTTTCTCAACCTACCCCTCACTCAAACACCATCTTTACCACATGCTCCAAACTCTAACTCTCAACTTGAAACCTCTACACAAGAACCTCCCAAGTCTAAAGCTTCCAAAGACACCAAAGGGAAGAGGAAGATGACTGCGGAAGAACTTCAAGATGAAGAAAGGTTGGAAAAGCTAAAAAGAAAAGGTAGACTCCCCACTGGGAAGCTGTTAGCTGCAAGTAGTAAAGCAGCTGCAGCCAACCAGGAGGCTATCAACAATAGAAGAAGGGTGGAGATCATTGACAGGCTTTTCAATCTTGGAGCTGTTAGTAAAGATGTGCTCCTGCTACCACTAGAGGACCTGATTGAGTTAGAAAAGGCAACTCTGCTGCAAATTGAACAAAAAGAAGAAGCAGCAAGGTTGGCTTGGAGGAAGAAAGTGATGGAAAGAAAGAAGAAGCTAACCAGCAGCCGAGGAATGAAAGGATAGCTTTCCTAAGATCCAGGAGATTCTCTCTTGAGGAATTAACTCCTCACAACAATGACACGATCTTGTGGCTTTTTAAGAAAAAGCAAGATCAAATGGAGAAAGAGAGGAAGAAGCATGCGAAGGAGAAACTGAGAGAGAGGAAGAAGGAGGAGGAAGAAGCTAGACTTGCAGCTATCAAGAAACTAGGTGACAAAGCCTGGATGAAAGACTATCTAAGGGCTCATGGCTTCTCTGGCAGGCAAGTGGATCCTATGTCTAAAAAGACCCTGCAGCGACATGTCACTGACATAAAGGCTGACATTCGCGCAGGAAGAAGGATAGATCTGTACCAGAGAGTACATAGGATTACTTCCAGACCAACACCTCAACCCCAACCTTAACGTGAACCAATCCCTTTCCCTTTTCCTATCAAAACTGAGCCAACCTCAGAGCCATACACTCTTGAACCCACACCATCAACCATACCTTCTTTCTTACCCTCTTCTTCACCAGAACCACCTCAACTACCCATCCTCAAATCCAAAACACTCCCCAGAACCCAAACATCATTTCCTACCCAACAACCACCCAAGTCATCCTCTCAGCCTTCCACACATCTCTCCTTAGAAGAATTCAAGGAGATCAAGTCGAAGCTCATCAAATGTATTACTTTGAGCGATATCTCTTGTAAGGAGGGGTCAGTCAAGCTAACCTATGTTAATGGCTCCTCATGTTCCCTCACTAGAGAAGAATTCCTTGATCTGCCAAGAGGAACACTTGACCAGGCTGCTAAACTTTTTGGCCTCAACTCTGACTCACTAAACAAAGAAGAGAAGAAGCTAAGAAGAAGGCTGGTGACTCTACAGGATTCAAAGAAAGGGGACAGAGTACCAAGTCAGCCCCTTGTGCCAAGAAAGAAGATAATCCGGTGGAGGTTCAAAGACTCTTCTCACAACTTTGTTGTTGAGAGAGAGAATGATGAGATAAACAGGCTTAATGCCTCATCTCTACTACACTTAAGCAGGTTTGATATTGTTGAGTTAGCAGAGAAGCCATTCTCCATCCCCTCCAACTCTGAGATAGCAGCTTATATCAGAAATCATCATAGTAATCTTCATCTGGCTGAGCTAACCGCTAGGACCAAGATTGAAGAGGAGTTGAAGCTGAGAGAGAAACATGAAAGGGAAGGATCAGCAACCAAAGGCAAAGCCTTTCTTCAAATGGTTGAAGGCCCTGAACGTGAGTCTATAGGTAGATGGGAGTATGAGTATAGCTCCCGTAAACTAACTCTCTTCAGAGGGCCACAACAGAGGGTACATATCATTTAAAGTGACAGACTTGATCTCCTATCCACGAATGATTTGTACAAGCTTCTCAGCACCACATCCGGAAAGAACAAAAAGACAGATAAACATCTTCTCTCCCTGGTGCTGAAGGTTTTGAGAAGCATAAACAAGTGAGGTGTTGGTAGCATCAGCCTATGGGGAGTTTGTTGCATCAAGTAAGGCTGGTGCTACCAAAACTAACACTTAGACTATTTTAGTGCAACTGATGAAGAACTTCCGAAGGCAAAGGAATACTTTCTGAAGGCAATTGCTGACCTATGGTAGCTTAAGCCAAAGGAGCTTCCGAAGAGATACTCCAACTTCTGAAGACAAAGTCTTCCTTCTTCCAAAGTTCAAGACTTGGAAGAAATCAAGATAAAGACTTTCGAAGTATGAAGACCTGAAGATTGTCTCAAGCCTCGGAAGAAGTAGCCTCTTCCGAAGTATAAGTGGCTTCGGAAGAAATTGTTCTTCCGAAGCCAGTTAACCTTCAGAAAAACCTACTATGAAACAGTGGACATATGTATGGTCCTTCTGACACTCCGCTGCAAATCTCTGAGATACTGCATGGTGCTTTTCCACGACCATGTAGTTAACCATACTTTATTCCACTATTCATTCCTTATCAATTAGTATAGTTACCAACTTTATGTAACACCCGAAAATTTATTAAGATGTGAAATGAAGAATAAAAGTGAAGAAAAAAGAAGAAACTTAATTTAACCCAATTTGAGGGGTTAAATATGCAAAAGGTACAAATAAAATATTATATTTTGTACAAAAGGTGATATGGCCGTCCATATCACCTTGCACATCACTTTTTGTTCGGGTTTTAAAGAGAGAAAGCAGAGAAGCTTTCGGTTTTTAAGAAGAACAAGAAGAAAACTGAATTCAAGGTAAGTTTTTGGTGTTTTGAAGTGTTTTTGGTTGGTTTATAGCCTCGGTTACATGCTTATATGTGTGCTTTGTGCTCGGGTTGTGTTTTAGGTGGGTTCTAGGTGCTTGAACTCATTTGCATTCAGGTTTGAAGGAGTTCTACTTGAAAGTTGTAAAAATTGAGTTCTAGGTCTCCTATTTTACATGTTTTAAACTTCTTCGGGGCTGGAAATGCATGTATGTATGTTTTTATAAAGTGGGTTTTTATACCCATATGTATGTATGAATGTGTATATGGGTGGGGTATGTTTTGGGTGATTATGATGTTATGATTAAGTTATGTATGTGTTTCTGTTGCTTAGAGTGTAAGAACTAAGCTTAGAACATGTTAGAATTGGATTTGGGACTGAATTATGATGTTAGTTAGAAGTTATTTACTCATGCGCCTAAGTCCCATACGCTTGAAACTCATGCACCCAAATAGTATCCATGTGCCTAGAATTATGCCCAGAATGACTAAGTGTCCCCATGTGCCCAACCTACCCATGCGCCGAAGTCAGGCTCATGCACTTGCACAGTGCCCATGCGCCTAGAAAGTTGCCCAGAATGACGAAGTGTTGGCCATGTGCCCATGTAGTGCTCATGCACCCAAAGGTTCCCCATGCGCCTAAGTGTTCCCCATGCGCCTGAAAGGCCATATACCTGCATAGTGCACATGCGCCTAAGGACTTAGAATTTTTTCTGAAATTTTGGGAAAAAGGGAAGTTTTAGGCTATGACTTTGGATGTTCCTGGGGATGATGTATGATGATTATATGGTAATGTATGATGATGTATGTGATGTTTATGATGGTGTTATGTATGGTTATGTTATATTCCTTTATGTTCCTATTAAGTATTATTCTGTAGCTTTACGTGGTATGATTATGATGATGAATGTAAAGTATTATGTAACATAAAATGGAGGTTAATGATAATGAAAAGAGGAACATAAAGAATGAATGAATGCATGCATTAATGAAGTAATGAATGAATGAAAAGTATTACAAGCAAACTGAAAAGAGGTGCACAACTCATTTTGATGTTGTTAGCTCAACTTTGTGCGGGTTAGCTAACCCAAAGGATGCACACAGGGGTCTAATCCTTGTGATTGACCAGATGTATGGGACCCTTGTCGCATGCCCCGGTACTGGTGACAACACTTGTGCATGATGTTAGAAGTTTATTTATAGACTTTGGCCCAGTAAAAGCACTTGTGCATGATGTTTGGGGTATAGCATATGGCATTGGTCCGGAACGAAAGTGAAGATAATGATGAATGAACTTGCCCCGGTACTGGTGCCAAGACTTGTGCATGATGATAGAAGTCTATTTATAGACTTCGGCCCAGTACCAGCACTTGTGCAGATGTTTGGGGTATAGTATATGGCATCAGAAGATAATGACGAACGTATGAAATGTATGAAATGTATGATAAGAATGAATTAATGGATTATAACGAATGAATAAATGTCAAGAATTATGATGAAAGATAATAATGAGATTATCTATTTACGTATGATGCATGATCGCGAACGAAAGTAAAGAATGGTTTTAATCGAAAGTAAAGTAATTTTTATTATGAAGCTAGAACTCACTCAGCAACACTAACTTTTTATTTATTTTCCAGTTGGCAGGTAATGGTTGCTGAGGATGGCATGGGGGGCAGCTACTTGGCTTGTTTTGGGATGGCATCCATTTTGTATTATGATAATGTGTTTGTGATGTAATGCTCGAATGATGTTTTGTAACTTAACAATGATGTATTATTTTGCAAAAGCGATTATTAATATATGAAATTGTTTTATTTAAATAATTCCGTTGCTGTATCTTAGTGAATCTTAAAGGATGTTTTATGTTTTATGTGCGATGATTGACCGACTGTGAGCATCACGGGAACTAGGCCTTAAACTTTAGTTGGTGAAAAAAGGTAAGTCATGGACATGTCATGACCATCATATCTTAGATAATGTTTTATCTAAGATACCATGTCTTTAGCAATGTAGTATTTGCTTTAGTCATAGATTTCCAGTTGGTATCAAAGTAGATGCGACTATAGGTGATAGTATATATAGTTTCTCATTGTAACTCATGTAATATGCTTGTAAGAGTCCTGTAATACTTTGAGTTGAGAAGTAATATATACAAGTACCTTGAAAATTATCTTCTTGTGTTTTGATTACTTTGTATATTATTATCAACTCTTAGAGGATTATGCATCATCTAACGGAGTGTGATTCAGTGAGTTTGAGAGACAATATTATGTTGAGTGACAAAACTGATCCTGCATGTATCCATCATGGATTCCATATCGTTCTGTCATAGTGAGAGTCTTGAGATTCTCAGTTACTTTAATTGAGACAAAGTAAAAAGTCCATTCATGATGAAGTGCACTGATGAATTTTCTTACTATGTCTCTTTTCTCAAGAACCACTCCCATAGACTGAAGAGAGGTGATCAAGTCCATGTACCTGAAGTATTGTTGACTAAAGGTCTCACTAATAATGTGTATGAACTTTTCAAACTTTTGCTTCAGCACTTCTTTTTGGACTCCCTAGAATCAGTAGAACCGGAGTACATCAACATCAAGGCATCAAATAGATCTTTGGTAGTCTCGCATTACTGAAAGCCCACCATTATAGAGTTTGGTATAGCCGTAAGCAACACAGTCATACCTTCGCAATCGATGTTCATCTTCTTGAAAGTCATCATCAATGTAGTCTTAAACAACATTTTCAATCATTGCACCATTACCGATTAGGGATTCCACCTTCAGCTTGTAAGGACCATGAGTAATTGATATCCACATTCGGTTGTCATGATACTTGATAATGATTTCAATACATTCACACCATGCTCTAAAATTATCAAGATTGATAATTGGTGCCTTGGTCATGGTTCACATCTCAAACTCAATGCCGAGGTTACTCATGCTTTGCATGATGAGCTCACAACCCTAACAGCCTCAAGCTTTCACTCAGAGTCTCAAAACTCTAGTGAATAACCTTTAGGGGAAAGCTACCATCCCTAGCCTCTTGACCTCAACCAACTAATTCCTAACCTTGAATTCTATGATGATAAAGACATGGGATTCAGTGAGTACCATGAGTCTCTCTTCTCCACCATACTCAAAGAGAGATGAGTGCTCCTGACTCACCCATGTCTAGCCCACATCATCCACCCACAAGGGAGGTGGATTTCCCTAGATCTCTTAGAACCTGTTCATGAGGTCCATATGGAAGGGGGTCTCGTTTCTGCAAGTGATTACATCTTTAAGATCTCAACCATGGCTACCTAGCCCATTGACACTTACTAAAGACGTCATGATGCAGGGGAAATCCAGCAGCCAAGAATTTAGTGCTAGTGATCAGGAAGAATAGTTTGGTCCTATTCTCTCATCCCCCATGATTCTTCTAATGAAGAAGAGGTGAGTTTGAAACTAAAGGTGCATGAATTGACTAAGACTTGAATCTATTTATTCTCAAAGGTTAATCACCTAGAATCTCTGTTGGCTACCCTTACAAAAGAGGGTCAATGACTAGAAACTTGAGATCACTGATCTCAAGGGCAAGCTAGCTGAGAGACCACTCAGGAGGACTCAACCAATGTAGGATTGGTGTTGGTCTCACAACACAAGTTTATCTCATAAACTCACTTAATCTCACTCTATTGATGATGTATAATCACTAATTATGTTGACAAATAATATAATGTGTTAATGAATAGAAGAATTGTTTTTCAAGATACTTGTATATACTAGTTCTTAACTCTGTATTACAAGACTCTTGCAAGCATGATTTGATGAGTTGCAATGAGAAACTATATATACTACTATTTATTGGCAGTTATATTTGGATAGCCAACTAGAATTTACAACTAGACAAATACTAATTTGCTAGAAGTAAAGCGTCTACGATAAAATACTATTCCAGATTAGGTAGTAATGACAAGTCCATGACTTACCTTTTGTCACCAACTAAAGGTGGCAACTATACTAATTGATAAAGGGTGAACAGTTGATTAAAGTATGGTCTACTACCTGGGCGTGCGAAAGCGCCATGCAGTATATCAATGGTGGCAACGGATGTTAGATCGACCATACTTATGTCCACTGGTTCATAGTTCATTCTTCCAAAGCTAAATGGCTTCTGGAGAATAAGTTCTTCTGTGGCCATTTATACTTAGGAAGAATCAATTTCTTCCGAGTCTTCAACAAGTCTTCATGACTTTATTCTTTGGAAGACTTTGCCTTGGATCTTCTAAGTGTGTATATTTCGGAAGGCGAACTACTGAGTCTCTGAAGACTGAGTCCTACCTTTGGAAGTTCTTCATATACTTCGGAAGGAAAACAACTTAGTCTCGACAAACTGAGTTTTACCTTCGGAAGTTTTTCATACTTAAGCTTCGGAGATCTTAGATTTGTCTATGGAAGAGCAGATTTATCTTCGGAAGACCACTTCAATTGTCCTTCAAAAATACTCTAAGTGTTGTTTTGATTCCATCAACCTCATATGATCCAACAACCAGGGCCACAAGAACCTATAGATGTGGTGGACCTAACCTCTAGATCCCCTGTGCAAGAGGGTGATGCTACCAAAAAAGGGGAGAGAGTCCTACCTGCATTCACAGAACCTCAGAGTTCTTCTCAGCATATGGACATAAAGTATCCCCACCTTCACATGCACTTGTCAATAATCTACAACCTCCTCAAGTCCACATTGATATGGAATCACTCATTCTAAGTTTGTTTGAGGAGGGTATCCCAAGGGCTATGCCACCCCACCCTATGATGCTGAGAATGAAATACGAGCATGGAGGTATGATGCTAACATAAGAGCCGTGATACTCCTTAGACTTCATGGGCAGCAAGAAGTCTTCAGTTTTAAGACCCTAAAGTACTATGAGAGTCTTCCTTTAGTTTATATGCCATTTGCAACCCAAGTCAAAATAGGCAAGCTGCCAGACAAGCTCAAAAGATTCAAGACTGGGTTGTTAGAGTTCAAATTGAGAAAAACATAAAGGCTACATGCAATATTATTGCTCAATTGGATGTTTAGGTGGACCCTAAGATTTGCTTCAAAGGGGAATCCTTAACTGAAGCCACAGTGGTAGAACCTATGAACCATGAGACATGAACTACTATAACACCCTCTTCCCTCAGTAAGGCACCAGCTAGTGAAGTTACTTCATAACCTCTCTCTAGCCAGAGCTCAAGTGCTAAACCAAGCAATGAAATCCAAAACTCTCTCCACCCTGAGTCACTAAAGCCTATGAGTGATAAAGGGAAAAGGATGCTGACTCCTAAGGAGATTGGGGAGGAGGAAAGAGAGAGGAAGAAAAGGCCAAGGGGAGAGAGTTCAAGAGGGACCCAAGGCTTCATGAAAGTTGCAATCAGGGTTGCCCCCAGGCCAAAACTCAAGATGATGAGTTAAGGGCAGCCAGATTGAACTACTTGGCGACAAAAAACTAAAACATTGATGAACTCATCTCTCTTTCCTTAGAAAAGTTAAATGAACTGGCTGACACCAAGCTGTCAAAGGAGAAAAAGGAGGCAAAGGCTGCAGAATTGCTTCGCAAGATCAAAGAAGAAAGAAAGAGAAAAAGACTCTACAAGCATGCTCCTACTCTCTCCCCATTTCAAGAGAATTGTGAGATAGAGGCTTTGGCAAAGGAAATAGATAGACAAAACATGATCAACTACCTGAGTGCCACATGCCTCTATGAGGTATCTACACTTCTTTCCTTTTCATATGAATACATTGAGTTTGAATATGTCAAGCTTGAGCAACAAGTGATGAAAGAACAAAAAGCTGCAAAGAGGAAGATGAGGGAAGAAGTTGCAAAGTCAAGAGCCACCATTCAAGGAAGCCTGAAGAAGTCTTCTGATAGGCAGAAGATGGTGAGTTTTTTGAAGCTGTATGGATTCTCCTGAAGGAGGCTTGGTCTAATGTCTCTATCCACCATGGATGAGCACATTAGGGTGATCAAGCAGAAGATCAAAAGGAGCGAGCTTGCTAACTTGCATTCTCTACCAACTCAGGCAACACCTAAAATTGAGGTAAAGGTTGAACCACAAGAGATAACACAACCTGGACGTAGTGCTGGACTACATCAAACTTCATCTTCTGATCCACAGTAGGGTCCTTATCCCTCTCCTTCAAAGCTTGTGAAGGAAAAGGACCCAACTGAGGAAGACCAACAAGAACAACGTTGTGCTGAAGACCAGTCTCCTCAGTTAAAATCTGGAGAGAGGAAGAAAAGGATGGCCATGAAAAGGGAAAGTAAGAAGAAGAAGTCCAAGGCATCCACCTCTACACCTCTAGATGAGTCAGAGCATCCTGAGTTTGCTCAAGAAAAGGCTACTCAACCAAGTGTAACCAATGTAGAGCCACTTGCTGCTGGGAGACCCATCTTGTCCTGGACCTTTGCTACTAATATAGACAAATGGTATGTCACTAGAGATCAAGGAAGTCAAGACATCTATTTCTGGCAAGACATACTTGACCTTCCTCTGTGTGATCTCTATGACATGAGAAGATACTATGAGAGTCTGAGGGATCTTGACCAAATGATGAATATCCTGATGAGAACTATCAATAGATAAAGATCAGAACTCAAGGCTCTATTCGGTTTTGGTAGCATCAACCTAGGGGGAGTTTGTAAGGTTTAAACATAAAGGCTGAGGCAACCAAAGAGCTTTCAGCATGCATGCATGAAGTACAAAGAAAATTTACTTTGGAAGTTTTACACAACTTAGGAAAAATATGCTAAGTGTAAAATCTTCCGAAGCCAAATGACCATATCTTTAAAAGCCAAAGATGAATTCTTCCAAAGCTTTAGAGAAAGGTTCTTTCCAAACGGCAAAGACTTATTTCTTCCAATGACATAGAAGACATGCTTTCTCTGATCACCTTTACAAAATCTTAATTACTTTCTGTTGCTAACTCTAAAGACCCACCAACTTAGGTGAGTTGGTGAAAAGGTCCATACTTTTGTTAACAGTAGATTAAGGTCATTGATTTGTAACTTTCTATTTTTGTACCTTTTATCCTTTTTGTAATATATTAGGATATGTGATATGGTATGCCATAGTCAAAAAGCAATCCACATTTGACTATACATTGATCTTGTTGTCTAGATTAGTGTTTCCATCTGGCTTTCAAAGTATAGTCGGTTGTAGGATGTAGTATGAAGTATCTTAGTAAATATAAGAGCAATATAAAACATTCTTGAGACAGAACTATTACAAGTTGGTGCAGCCAAGTTGTCACCTTGAGTAGGGAGCTCTAATATTTTTGGGAAAAGGGTTGTTTCTACCCTAGACAAAACCAATAGTGGTTTTTGTTGGGTCTAGAAAGGCTGGTGCAACAAAAACCAAAACACTTATAAAATTCTGGTAAACTTGTAAAGGTCTTCCGAAGCTAAGTGCAGAACGTTCGAAGGCAAATGGAGTTCTTCCGAAGCCAAAGACAGAACTTCTGAAGATCATGTCTGAAGGATCTTCCGAAGGAAAACTCCAACTTTCGAAGAAAAAGTCTTGGCTCTTCCGAAGTTCAATACTTAGAAGAAACCAAGACATTAACTTCCGAAGTGTACAGATTTGAAGAATGTCTCAAGCCATGGAAATAAGTAGCTTTTTCCGAAGTATAAGTGGCTTCAAAAGAACTTATTCTTCTAAAGCCATTTAACCTTCAAAAGAACCTACTAGGAACCAGTGGGCATAATTATGGTCCTTCTGACACTCCGCTGCAAATCTTTGAGATACTGCATGGTGCTTTCCCACGCTCATGTAGTTGACCTTACTTTATTCCACTGTTCATCTCTATTAAGTTAGTACAGTTACCAACTTTAGTTGGTGATAAAAGATAAGTCATGGATATGTCATGACTACCATATCTTAGATAATATTTTATCTAAGATACCATGTCTTTAGAAATGTAGTATTTGCTTTAGTCATAGGTTTCCAGTTAATAACAAAGTATATCTAACTATAGGATCTAGTATATATAATTTCTCATTATAACTCATGTGATATGCTTGTAAGAGTCTTGTAATACTTTGAGTTGAGAAGTAATATATACAAGTACCTTGAAAATTATCTTCCTGTGTTCTTAGTTACTTAGTATATTATTATCAACTCTTAGAAGGGATTCTGCATCATCTAAACCGAGTGTGATTCAAGTGAGTTTGAGAGACTATACTTGTGTTGAGTGACAAAATCTTATCCTGCAATTGGTATCAGAGCTTCTTAAGCTATTGATTGTGAGATCTTACCATACAAAT
This sequence comes from Flaveria ramosissima, assembly GCA_025215565.1. Lineage (NCBI taxonomy): Eukaryota > Viridiplantae > Streptophyta > Magnoliopsida > Asterales > Asteraceae > Flaveria > Flaveria ramosissima. The sequence continues at coordinate 31,644,058 of CM046035.1, forward strand.
CAACCTTTTCTTCACTCATTCTTTCACCACACTCAAAAACGGCCCTCAACCAAAAATCTGAAGTTGAGATGGGGACAATGACCAAAGCGTCTATCATCACCCCTGAAAACTTTAGATCAATGAGCAGATGAATTGAAGGTTTCATCAGCTATCAAGATGGCAAAATGTGGCAATGTATCATCAATGGTCCTTACGAGCCAAAGGTTGTAGCACAAGGTGGAAATGGTGCCATGATAGAGAAGGCTATACAAGATTATTCTGATAAAGACCGCAAGAAGCTGGACATTGATAGCAACACTATGACTATTCTGATGACTATTATACCCAACTCCATTATGGTTGGTTTTGAGCATTACAAGTTAGCTAAAGAACTGTTTGATGCCTTGTCCCATATGTATTCCAACTCAAATGACTCCAAGAGAGATTTACTGAAGCAACAATTTGAGAACTTCACTTATATTGTTGCAGAGACCCTCAGCCAGCAATACTTCAGGTATATGGATCTTATTTCATCCCTTCAATCTGTGGGAATTGCCCTTGAGTTGAGAGATCTCTCAAGAAAATTCATGAGTGCACTCCTAAGGGAGTGGACGTTCTACTATGTCTCTATCAAGAGGACAGAAAATCTGAACTCCCTCACCATGACTGAACTATATGGCATCCTTGATGGATACCGTTTTGAGATGGACAACAAGAGAAAACACCAGACGAGCAGACCCTCAAGCCTTCCTGCTAGCAACGCTTTAATGGTTGCTGAAGGCTCAGCACCCCCCAACCTCAGCAGTACTTGACTTCCTCCGAGCAGCCATCCTGTTCTTTTGGGCCATACATCACATTCCCTGAGACTCTAAGGTCTCAACAGGCTCAGCCAAGTTTTTTTCAGGACGGTTGTGCCTTTGTCTCAGGAAATGGGCATTCTAGTGACTTTCAGTATTGCTTTGATGATCTAGAATGTTTCAGCCCATATGATGTCGAATACGTGGACATTGTCCACCAGATGGCTCTGTTAACTAAGAGAGCGAAGAAGTTCTTCAAGAGAACTAGAAGGCAGTTTCCCTAAAACCTAACTAACAACAAGTTTGGGTTTGACAAGACAAAGGCCAAATGTTACAACTGTAACTAACTTGGTTTTTTTGCTAGGGAATTCAAGGCTCCCAAATCAACCGGGAAGTGAACTGAAACAGCTGTTGTAGCTCAAGAAGTTGACTAGAGCTTCATGGTACAGGATGTGACTCCTGCTCAAGCTTTCATGGTTGGAACTGAAGACAGCAAGGTATATGAACACCTTTCTACTCCAGCTTGTATTTGTAAATCCAGCATAATCAAACTTGAATCAAATCATGAAGATTATAGATCAAATATAATAATCACAATCAAAACCCCTTTGATCTTCAATTAGATTGCTAATAATATCTTTACAAGTAATCCCTCAATCTATTGGTCATTCAACCATTAGTCAACACTAATGACAATTAACCTATTTATAGTCTACACTAATATTCACTAATTGTAGTTAACCCCTTAGACTTAGGCTAATTAATGGAAATTACATATTAAACATAAAAATGACTAAAACAAGATAAAATATATTTTGTTCACACAAAATATATTTATTACAATAAAACTCCCAGTCATCTAAATCTTCAACGTCTCGTCTAGGTTCTTCGTCTCGTACTTGTCGGGTTTGACTTTTGCATTGACCTTGACCGTGACGTTGACTTTGACTTTGTTGATAATACAGACTATCTTGTACAGCTCCAACAATACTCCCCCTTAGTCTATCATTATCAACGTTTTCAAACGAAATCAGCATCGTAAAGTCAAAATTAGAAAGATCTACAAATTGAAGCTTTCAGAATCTGATGAGAAAAATTATTTATCTCATAAGCTCCCCCTATTTATATGCTCCCCCTTTTTTAGTGCATCCTTTGTGAGGATATTGGAACAGCTTTCCTGAATCTCTAATCTTGAGTCCTTCAGAAGATGTAGGAGGAGGATTCCTAGCTCGGTATCTTCTTCAAACTTAAGGAACAACTTCTCTAATTAGGTACACTGCTCAACTGATGATCAGCCATCACTTACAGCAAAAATCTGAAACACATTTACAAACACAATCTCGACATTTCTAATTAGATCATTTCATTTTAACAAAAAATAAACTCGTGTTTATCTGTGTATGAAAACAAGCGAACTCGTGTTCGTTTGTGCGCAATTTCTGTGAAATGTATGAAAATGATAAAATGTAATTAGCATAATATGGAAGACTTGAAAGAATTCTGAAATGAAAATCTATAAAAAAAATTTATTTTATTATATGCATATATTTTTTTTATTTGTATATATTTTTTTTAATTACCGAGAACTGAATTGATCATGAGATCACATCCTCAAGATATACTTTAGCACAAAGATGAATTTAATCATCAACAAGCAATGACATAACACTGATAACTGAATCTAATCACAGTCTTTGAATGATTTTGAAATTCTCAAACAGATCAATAATAATTGCTGATATATTTGTCCACTTAAACCCATGCCCTATCTTTTTCAACAAGCAAGATGATTCGTTAAGGTTCGATTAAATACTATAGAATACTAGGACCCCACAATCATTTGGCAAAACCCCTCACCCAACCTCAGGATTTCTTGAATTTTGATACGATCATTATAGAGTAAGATGTGTGCATTAGTGTGCAAGTGATTATCATCAGAATATTGCATTCTGTGAGGAATTCATCGTTTAGATGATTTGACACTACTTAGACCAAAATGGTGAGAGCTCCAGGTCTATACTCACGTATAACAAAGGAGATAACCATTTAATCATGTGCCGATAAGAGCTCCAGGTCAGTACTATCGTACAACAAAGGAGATCATCACTCCAGGTCAGTACTCTTGTACAGCAGAGGAGATTAGCATGAACACAAGACACATATATAAACCAATCATGGCTCAAAGTTAAGGCTTATATGATTTGTATCATGGTGGGTGAAAGATCAATTCTCAATCCAATTTTTGTCGGGACTCAGTTTTCGTGCAGGCCAAAATGATTGCGTAAATCCAGACATCCTTAAGCATATATTTTAATTTAAATCATTATGTTGTTGTCTACTTTTTTTTTCAGGCTGAGTCTACCAAGCATATCATTAAAAAAATCTGTTTGTTTTTCTATTATTTGCAATTAAAAATAAGATGTGAATCAAATAACAGCATCAGTTACTATCATTTTTCATTTTAAAACGCAAGTCATGCAAGAACAAGCATTTCATGATGATATACAATCATTTCTCAGTCATCTCGAATCAAATTCCCAGTTCTCTTTTCATTTTTTATGTATTACTGATATACTTGCTCTGATACCAAGTTGTAAATCCAGGATAGTCAAACTTAAATCAAATCACGAAGATTATAGATCAAATATAATAATCACAATCAAAACCCCTTTGATCTTCAATTAGATTGCTAATAATATCTTTACAAGTAATCCCTCAATCTATTGGTCATTAAACCATTAGTCAACACTAATGAGAATTAACCTATTTATTGTCTAGACTAATATTCACTAATTGCACTTGACCCCCTAGACTTAGGCTAATTAATGGAAATTACATATTAAACATAAAAATGACTAAAACAAGTTAGAATATATTTTGTTCACACAAAAATATATTTATTACAATAAAACTCTTAGTCATCTAAATCTTCAACGTCTCGTCTCAGCTCTTCGTCTCGTACTTGTCGGGTTTAACTTTTGCGTTGACTTTGACCGTTGACTTTTGTTGACTTTGATTGTGTTGATAATATAAACTATCTTGTACAGCTCCAACAATATTGCTGTACTTAAATTATATCAGGACTACAACATGGAAATTAAATCTGATATTGAGTCTTTAAATGTTTTAAAATCTAATTTTAAAAGGGCTGAATCTGACTATCAAAAGAAAATTGAAAAGTTAGAGAAAACTCTGTCCTTGATAAAACATGTGTCACACCCCAACCTTGACGGCGGAAACGTCGAGATGTGAGGGTTAAGATTGTTCACAGCCACATAACGCTATATTTAAATGTAAATATTAAAATTATAAGTTTCAAAAGGCATTACAAACATAAGTCTCAAACATAAAATAAGTTCCAAACAAAACAAAACATTACATAAACATTTTATTTAATTAACTAGGTCCAAGTCCTAGTTTTATTGCAAGCTTCAAAAGACCACTTTAAACTTGAGGGTTACCTGAAACATGATAAAAATAAAAGGGTCAACTATAAATAGTTGGTGAGTTTCCAAGGTTTTCATACATAATATGATAATGTTACAAGTAGCAATTCATGTCATAGGTCATAAGTTAGTAAGGTTATAGAACACATGATAATGTTACAAGTATATAAGATTGGCTAAGTGTATTTGGTTCCCATGATGAACAAGCATACGTCATCAGGAGCCGGCAATACCTCGGTTTTAGCACCAAATAGGCTTGTCAGGCCCAAAGATCTAAGACGTCGCCAGGCTAGCAATAGTTAATGATTTTAAACAAACTATGTATCTCATATAATCACTTACAACACACAAATAACCATGACAAAATATAAAGATGAATTGCAAGTGATTTACAAGTCTTAAATGTGTATAAGTGTATTATGTATAAGTAATCATGTTTCACCCCAAAATAGTGTGAAAAGATAAAAAAGGGGCAAGGAAACTCACATGGCAATAAGTATATGATGTAGATTAATAAGATAATATATGTCGTTCCACGATAAATCGTCACAAGGTACCTAAACGTATTCACTTTACAAGTTTAAGTTTACTAATGAGTTTAACGATTCAACCAGAGCTAGAGTTTCAATTGATATTTTGGGGGTTTTAATAACTAAATTCATTAAAATGATATAGTTGATTATATTTTTATTCAATGAAAATAAAATATAATAGACAAGCATTTTATTATAAAGCAATGAAAAGATTTATGGGAAATAAAGTTTAAATATAATTTTTTTACAATCTTTTATAATAATAATAATATTTTTTTTAAATACTAGTGACATAAACAATAGCATATACACAATGTTTGTGTCAATAATAGTGTAGAGTTTTAAATCATCTTTTTTAGAGTTTATTTTATATAAATAAACTAAATACAATTTTTTTTTTAAAGGTTTGTATTATTCAGGAAATAAATTTATAGAGATTAATATAGTGATTTTAAAAATAAACAAGGTTTATAGAATTATTTTTAATAATTTTCAGAAGTTTTTATATGTTTAAAATTGTGAGAAAAAGCCAAAAAGAATGGATTGAGGGCCCCCGGGTTCGAACCCGGGACCTCAAGTCCACACTGCACACACATTACCAGTAAACCAAAGACTCTCAGTCGCGTTAGAAACCATGTTTTTATTCTTAAAAATAAAACTTTAAACAAATCCCCAAATTCCCTATAAACCCTAGAATCGTTTAACCCCAAATTGAACATGAATTCGATTATGTTCATTGTGTTAATCATAGGGCTTTTGTTCCCCGAAGAAAACCGAGTGTTTGGGTGTGTGTAATTACCGGAATGATGATCAAATCGAGGTTACAAGATGAAGAAATAGTCGCGATCAATGTTGGGTAGAGTTCGTGATGTAGACGTTGATGTTATTCAAATTCGTTGCACATGAAGCTTCCAAGGATCTTGATGGTTGAAAGCCCCCTAACAATTCCACCTGAGACTGATCGGATGTCGGTGAATACTAAGGTTGCAGATTCCGATGAATGCGTGGGTTGTTCGGGATGTTCAATTATGGTTTAGACAAAATTGAGTTTGATAAAGGTTCGGGATTTGTTACACGATTGATTAGGTTCCCTTTAATTAGATTATCATTACTTTTAATTGTCGTTTGGTTCGAAGGTCGTCGGTTACCGACCCCAAACGTTCACATACCCAGCTTTAACTTCAATTAACAGGTATTAAGAGTTCGAACCGGTTAACAACATGATGGTTTGAGGGTTTAATTTGGTTTTAATTGCGGTTACCGGAATTTGAAGGCCCGCCGGCGCATGGCCGGAAGTTGGGACCGGGATGCAGGTTGGTGAAAAGGGGGGTGGGTTGAGTTTTGTGGTTTGGCACAATTGGTCCCTTTAGTTTTCTATTTTTGTTATTTTATGTAAGAAGACTTTTAATTCAAGTTTCAAAATAACATAAATACCCCTGAACTTAGTTTAAGTTTAACTTCTAAGTAATTTGTTAATTTGTAAACTTTTACAAAAATTATTATCATTATTAATATCATTAATATTAAGTTATTATTATTTATTATTATTACCATTATTATTATGATTATTATTATTATTATACTTATTATTTTAGTTATTATTATTATTATAACAATATTATTATCATTATTATCAATGTTAAGCAATTTAATTTATTATCCCCCAATTTAACTCAACATGCATAAGAAGCCCTCAAAGTTTCATAAATGACATAAATGGACCTTACAAGAACTAACAAAATTAACTTTTAATTAACAGAAATACGAGATGTTACAGTCTCCCCAACTTAAAAGAATTTCGTCCTGAAATTAAGAAAATGAAACTATACGAATAAGAACGGGTATCTCTTCTTCATGTGCTCCTCGCGTTCCCAAGTAAATTCAGCGCCACGTTTATTTTCCCAACGAACCTTGACGATTGGGGTTGTTGTGGTTCTAGTCTTCTTCATTATGCGATCCATGATATCAACAGGTTTCTCGACAAAATGCAATTACTCGTCAATCTGGATGTCTTCCAATGGGACATGCAGACTTTCATCGGCCAAGCACTTTCTCAAATTGAGACGTGGAACACAGGATGAACTCCACTAAGGTCGGAAGGTAGTTCCAGTTTATAAGCCACTTTCCCAATCCTTTTCAGGATTTTGAAAGGTCCTACAAATCTTGGAGCTAGTTTACCCTTCTTTCGAAAGCGAACCACTCCTTTCCACGGTGAAACCTTAAGAAGAACCATCTCACCAACTTGGAATTCCAATGGCTTACGTCGCTTATCAGCATAGCTCTTTTGTCGACTTCTCGCCACTTCAAGGTTCTTGCGGATGATAGAAACTTTATCGGTCGTCTCTTGTATAAGTTCAAGACCAGTGATGAAGTTTTCACCAATGTCGGTCCAACAGATCGGTGAACGACATTTACGACCATAAAGTGCTTCGAATGGTGCCATATTGATACTCGAGTGGTAACTATTGTTATATGAAAATTCCGCGAGCGGTAGATGCGTATCCCAATCACCAACAAAGTCAAGAACACAAAGGCGTAGCAAATCCTCCAAGGTTTGGATCGTTCGCTCGGTTTGACCATCTGTTTGAGGACGGTAAGCCGTGCTTAGATCCAATTGAGTACCCAAGGGTTCTTGCATAGACGACCAAAAGTGTGAAGTGAAACGATCATCTCGGTCGGATATGATGTGCAGAGGTACCCCATGACGACTTACAATCTCATCAACGTATATGCGAGCTAACCTTGATGTCTTGTAAGTGTCACGTATGGGTATAAAATGTGCCGATTTTGTCAACCGGTCAACGATCACCCATATGCTATCATGTCCACGAGAGGTTCGGGGTAGCTTGGTTATGAAGTCCATGGATATGTGTTCCCACTTCCATATAGGAATCTCGGGTTGCTCAAGTAATCCACTTGGATGTTGATGTTCGGCTTTAACCTTTGTACACATGAGGCACTTAGCTACATAAGTCGCTATATCTTTCTTCATTCCAGGCCACCAATATTGAGCACGTAGGTCCATGTACATCTTATCGGAACCAGGATGAATAGAATAACGAGTTTGATGAGCTTCGTTCATGATAAATGTACGAATATTATCACGATTTGGAATCCAAATTCGATTTGCGAAGTACATCAACCCATTGGGTTTCGTTTCCAATCGGGTTAAAAGATTAGGCTCTAGCTCATCCTTCATTCTTTCTTCTTGATGCACCACTTGTTGAGCCTCCAAGATACTAGACTCGATGTCACTGTCTATTCTCAAGTTTTGTAGCAGTACGGTAGTCTCGTTGACATCTAGTCGGATCTCAGTATCGAACTCACCCAAAATGTCAAACCATTGACGTCGATCGCGAATTTCTTGGAATGAGATCATCTTGTTGTGAATCTTTCGGCTTAGTGCATCGGCTACAACATTTGCTTTACAAGGATGGTAACGAATGTCACAATCGTAATCACTAATCAACTCCACCCAACGACGTTGTCTCATATTGAGATCTTTTTGATTGAAAACGTGTTGAAGGATTTTGTGATAGGTGTAGACTATACATTGTGTACCATACAAGTAGTGTCTCCAAATCTTCAAAGCAAAGACAACAGCACCAAGCTCGAGATCGTGTGTTGTGTAATTCACCTCGTGAACCTTCAATTGTCTCGATGCATAAGCTATGACCTTTCCTCGTTGCATGAGAACACAACCAAGGCCTTGTTTAGATGCATCACAATACACGGTGAAATCGTCATTTCCATCGGGTAGGGTCAAGATAGGAGCATTGCACAACTTGTACTTTAACGCTTCAAAAGCTTCTTCTTGCTCGGAACCCCACTCGAATGGTTTATTCTTTTGAGTCAAAGAAGTGAGCGGCTTCGCGATCCTCGAGAAGTTGGCAATGAATCGCCGATAATAACCAGCAAGACCAAGAAAAGAACGAACTCAGTAGGAGTTGTAGGAACACACCAATTTTTTACAGCTTCCACCTTTGCAGGATCAACGTGAATTCCTTGGCTATTCACCACGTGTCCTAGAAATTGAACTTCCTCGAGCCTGAAGTCACACTTCGAGAACTTCGCGTACAATTGCTCTTTCTTCAACAACTCAAGAACCAATCTAAAATGCTGTTCATGATCGGTGTTGGATTTGGAGTAGATAAGTATGTCATCAATGAATACGATCACAAACTTGTCTAGATAAGGCTTGCATACTCGGTTCATGAGATCCATGAAAAATAGCAGGAGCATTGGTTAAACCAAAAGGCATCACCATAAACTCATAGTGCCCATATCGAGTACGGAATGCAGTCTTTGGGATATCATCATCATGGACTCGTAATTGATGATATTCAGAACGTAGATCAATCTTCGAGAATATAGCAGCTCCTTGAATTTGATCAAACAAGTCATCGATGCGAGGAAGAGGATAACGATTCTTGATGGTAAGCTTGTTAAGCTCACGATAGTCGATGCACATATGAAATGTTCCATCTTTCTTCTTCACGAATAGAATAGGTGCACCCCAAGGCGAAGAACTAGGACGGATGAAGCCCTTCTCAGATAGCTCTTGAAGTTGACTAGAGAGTTCTTGCATTTCAGATGGTGCAAGTCGATATGGTGACTTAGCCACGGGGTTTGCTCCCGGTATCAAGTCAATTATAAACTCGACTTCACACACGGGAGGTAGACCACTAAGGTCATCGGGAAATACTTCAGGAAAGTCTCGTACGATAGGGACATCCTTAAGTTCTTTCCCTTTGACTTTTGTGTTGACCACGTAAGCCAAGAAGGCCATATACTTCTTGCTTAAGCACTTTCGGGCTTGAGTGCAAGACATGAGTTTAAGCCCTTTGGAAGACTTTTCACCGAACACTTTCAAAGTATCTCCAGAGGGTAATGGTATACGAATGCACTTCTCGAAACAAATGATATCGGCATGGTGTTTGGCTAACCAATCCATAACAATGATGACGTCGAATCTTCCAAGTTTCATAGGGATAAGATCGATAAGAAAATCATGCGTGTGAAGACTTAAGATGCAATTACGAATTATGACATCAACGGTGATCGGTTCTCCATCTGCAACTTCAACGGTAAGAGGTCTTTCTAGTTTCGTATGTGGCTTAGCAAGAATGGGTTCAAACTCTAACGAAACAAAACACTTATCGGCTCCATAATCAAATAGGACATAGGAATAAGTTTTATTAATAAGAAACATACCTGTTCAATTTTTAAAGTATTTAACGATACAGGTAATGTATGAAAAGAATCGGATCACAAAAGTTAAAGGTAAGTTAACATACCATTCACCACATCGTTGTTTGCTTGTGCTTGGTTAGCGTTGATGTTGAAAGCACGTCCTCGGGCTTGTGGAACATTACCCACAAGACGAGGGCATTTTGGGCGAAAATGACCAGGTTCCCCACAGTTGTAGCAAACACGGTTTGTGACCACGACGGCATTGTTAGGTGCACGGTGGCAAGTTGCCACCAAATGACCATATTTACCGCATAAGGTGCAGATACGGCACGGTTGATTCCCCGGATGATGATACCTACAAGTGTTGCACATAGGTTGAGGACCAGCATAGGCCCTTGCTCCAGGCATTTGTGCCACAGGTGTAGCCACAAGTACCATTTGTCTTTGAGATTGTTTGGGTGCAGCCACAACATAGTTGCGTGCTGGTGTAAACTGCGCTTCTTGTTGTTGCTGTTGTTGTAAGACGGTTCAGCTTTGGTCTCCTAAACAGCCTCGGTAGCCGTCTTCTCTACCTTCTTTGCACCCTTCGCAGACATTGTGCCCGCTCGTATATGGTTCTCGGTGAGTTGAGCGGTGATAGTGATGGCTTCTTCCAAAGTTGTGGGTCGGCTACCCACCACAACATCTTGAATTTGGGGTGGTACACCCTTGATAAACTTCTCGATGTTGTGGGGGACACTGTCGACCATGGGAGGCAGCAGTATACTCAACTCATGATGCCTAGTTGAGTAGGCCAAATGATCACCATCATGATGCTTCAAGTTCCAGAACTCTTCTTCCAACTTTTGCAATTCACTTCTCGGGCAGAACTTCACGATGGCGATCTTCTTGAACTCTTCCCAGGTTAGTGCTAACACAGCTTCAGGACCACGGTTTCTCTTCTCGCTTTCCACCAGGTAAGTGCCCTTTGTTGGAGCATACTAGTGGCATAACGAACCTTGAGTGTCTCAGGACACTCATAATTGATAAAAGTATTCTCCATGCTCTCGAACCACTCAAGAAGACCAGTGGCATCTTCATTGCCACTAAAACTAGTGGGCTTGCAAGAGCTAAAGTGCTTGAAAGTGCAGGTTTGATTGTTGCGCCCTTGGTTAGCACTATTCTCTCCTTGACCATTTCCATTGTTGCTAGCGTTGGTCATTAAAGTGCTATTGAGTTCAACAACCATGGTCGGGATAACGGCAGCCATTTGTCGAGCAATCATGGCGGCTAGCTTACGATCGGAACTTCCACGCTTTCTATGATGACGAGACATGCTGGAATATGCAAAATGAGTTAGATATGAGAAAGAGAATAACAAGGATGATAATTCAACAAGGATAAGGCAAGGGTTGTAAGGCACTTGGAATGGTTCCATTTGGTAACACATTACCATTTGGAAATGGTGACACGTCAAGGTAAGTTGACCCATTCGCATTAGAAATTTGTGTATGTTGACCATAGTTTATCACTCATCCTAGAAATCCCCAAGTAAGCATAACTAGTCCCGTATGATTTATGCGATATGCTTGGCTTAGCCCGAGGGCCTTTTGCCAGGAAATCCAGAATACAGGTGTCCATGTGTCACACAAATTTCTTAGGTTCATGAAATCAAAACCTTGATGAGATTTACAAAGATTAGACATAAGTCTAAATATTCAAGTCTTAAGCATAAGTATACGATTCCATGTGTCGTCGAGATTGAGATTAAGAAGTTTCATTTGTCGGGGAGAGTCAAAGTGTCAAAGGTAAGTTTAGGGAGACGAGTAACAAAGTTTAAACAATTACAAGGCAAACCTATGCTAAGGCATCAAGTTGCACATAAGTTTGGTATAGCATTATGTAACATGTAAAGAATATATATATTTCCAAGAATATAAATATTATTCTATGAGGTTCATGCATAAGCTATAGTCTAGGTCACCGTTTCTAATAACCTAAATCCCTATAGTTATGGGCTCTGATACCAATCTGTCACACCCCAACCTTGACGGCGGAAACGTCGAGATGTGAGGGTTAAGATTGTTCACAGCCACATAACGCTATATTTAAATGTAAATAATAAAATTATAAGTTTCAAAAGGCATTACAAACATAAGTCTCAAACATGAAATAAGTTCCAAACAAAACAAAACATTACATAAACATTTTATTTAATTAACTAGGTCCAAGTCCTAGTTTTATTGCAAGCTTCAAAAGACCACTTTAAACTTGGGGGTTACCTGAAACATGATAAAAATAAAAGGGTCAACTATAAATAGTTGGTGAGTTTCAAATGTTTTCATACATAATATGATAAGGTTACAAGTAGCAATTAATGTCATAGGTCATAAGTTAGTAAGGTTATAGAACACATATCGTTACAACCACACCTCGACTTGATTACAAGTATATAAGATTGGCTAACTGTATTTGGTTCCTATGATGAACAAGCATACGTCATCAGTAGCCGGCAATACCTCGGCTTTAGCACCAAATAGGCTTGTCAGGCCCAAAGATCTAAGACGTCGCCGGGCTAGCAATAGTTAATGATTGTAAACAAACTATGTATCTCATATAATCATTACAACACACAAATAACCATGACAAAATATAAAGATGAATTGCAAGTGATTTACAAGTCTCAAATGTGTATAAGTGTATTATGTATAAGTAATCATGTTTCACCCCAAAATAGTGTGAAAAAATAAAAAAGGGGCAAGGAAACTCACATGGCAATAAGTATATGATGTAGATTAATAAGATAATATACGTCGTTCCACGATAAATCGTCACAAGGTACCTAAACGTATTCACATTACAAGATTAAGTTTACTAATGAGTTTAACGATTCAACCGGAGCTAGGGTTTCAATTGATATTTTGGGGGGTTTTAATAACTAAATTCATTAAAATGATATAGTTGATTATATTTTTATTCAATGAAAATAAAAATATAATAGACGAGCATTTTATTTTAAAGCAATGAAAAGATTTATTGGAAATAAAGTTTAAATATAATTTTTTTACAATCTTTTATAATAATAATAATATTTTTTTTAAATACTAGTGACTTAAACAATAGCATATACACATTGTTTGTGTCAATAATAGTGTAGAGTTTTAAATCATCTTTTTTTAGAGTTTATTTTATATAAATAAACTAAATACAATTCTTTTTTTTAAAGGTTTAAATTATTCAGGAAATAAATTTATATAGATTAATAAAGTGATTTTAAAAATAAACAAGGTTTATAGAATTATTTTTAATAATTTTCAGAAGTTTTTATATGTTTAAAATTGTGAGAAAAAGCCAAAAAGAATGGATTGAGGGTCCCCGGGTTCGAACCCGGGACCTCAAGTCCACACTGCACACACATTACAAGTAAACCAAAGGCTCTCAGCCGCGTTAGGAACCATGTTTTTATTCTTAAAAACAAAACTGCAGGACCGGTTAAGGGCTTAACAATTACAACACAACAACACAAAGAGGAGATTAACCAAACTTGATCAAACAGTAAACTGGATTAACCACAATAATGATACAAAGAACACAAGTAATAATAAAGAGACAAAACAAGAGATTTGGGTTTCAAGGATGCAGTATATTGCTTTCTCAAGTTCTATTACAAGTGTTACAAAGCATAAAGAAAGATACTAGAACATGGAATACTTATACTACAACCTACAGCCGGCTATACTTTGAAAGCCAGCTGGATACAATTGACTAGACACAAATAAAATCAATTGTAGAATCAAAAGGCATATCTGCCTTTTGACCTTGTGACTATGACATTCCATAGCTCACATCCTTATCTATTACAAAAAGGATAAAGTACATAAAGTAGAAGGTTACAGACTCAAGACCTCAATGTACAGTTACCAAAAGCATGGACCTTTTCACCAACTCATGTAACTTGGTGACTTTACAGAGATGCAGCGGAAAGGTGTCCTGCTTTATGGAACAGTACATCAGATAAAGCATGTTACTAAAAGTCTTCAGAAGAAATCTGTCTTCATAGGATAAAGCTTCGGAAGACTTTGTCTCTGAGGCTTTAGAAGACTTCATATTTGGCTTCGGAAGATATTAGTCTTGGCTTCGGATGATTTTACACTTAGAATATTTCTAGTGCATGGTGTAAACTTCTGAAGCAATTCTACTTCAGCTCTTTAGTGCATTACTTGCAGAGAAACTTTGAATGTTTTGGTTTGCATCAGACTTAAAGAAATCCTTACAAACTCCCCCTAGGCTCATGCTACCAAAACATTTAAAAGATCTTCAGATGTTAGTAGTCTTCAGCACAATCATGACCATACCCTTTTTCATTAGATGGTCAGGATCATTTAGACTTTCATAGTATCTTCTCATCTCAAAGAGATCATGCAGAGGTAAGTTGATTATGTCTTGCCATGTATAGACATTCTGAACACCTTGTTCCATGATTACATGCCATCTTTCTGGATTGGGATAGAAGGTCCAGATAGGAGGGTGTCTCAGCTGCAAGAGGAGCCACTTGTATTGGAGTTGATTGGGCTGCCTCTTCATGCACTTTCTCAGGTTGATCTGACTCAGCCTGAGGTGTAGAGGTAGATGATTTAGGATTCTTCTTCTTAGACTTTGGTTTAGAAGCCATCCTCTTCTTCCTCTTAGATGACTTTAACTGAGAAGACTGGTCTGCAACACCTTGTTGATCATCCTTGTCTTTCTCAGTTGGGTGTTCCTCCCTCACAGGTTCAGAAGGAGAGGGAGTTTGACCCTGCTGTGGATCAGAAGATGAAGCTTGTTGAGGTTCAGCAGGAGGTATGGGTTGTGTTGTCTCAGGTTGTTCAACCTTAACCTCCACTTCAGGTGGGACTTGACTTGGAAGAGAGTGTAAGTCAATCAGTTCACCACTCTTAATTTTCTGCTTGATTACCCTTATATGCTCATCCATTGTGGTTAGAGACATAGGGCCAAGTCTCCTTCCGGAGAATCCATATAGCTTCAAAAAGCTCATCATCCTTTGTCTGTCAGCAGACTTCTTCATACTCTTTTGGATGATGGCTCTTGACTTTGCAGCTTCTTTCCTTAGCTTCTTCTTAGTTGTCTTTCTCTCCTTCACTAACTCAAGCTCAAGTTGTGTAAAGTACTCAAACTCAACAAAGTCATAGGACAAAGGAAGAAGTGCATCTGCCTGATAGAAGCCTGTGGCACTCAAGTAGTTGATCATTTTGATCCTATCTTCTTCTTTGTCTACCTGAGGTTCTTGTTGAACCACATCTTCTTGTACAGGGCTTTCGTGAACAAGGGAGAGAGTAGGAGCATGTTTGTAGAGTCTTTTCTGTCTCTTCTCCTCTTTGAATTGGAGAAGTAACCTTGCATCCTCTTTTTCTTTCATCTCTCTTGACACTTCCATGTTAGCCAGTTCATTTAGTTGTTCAAAGGGGAGAGAAATGATTTCATCAACGTCATAGTTCCTGGTCTGTAGGTAAGTAATCCTGACTGCCCTCAACTCATCATCTTGAGTATTTGGTCTGGGGGCAGCCCTGATTGCAGCTTGCATAAAACCTGCAGACCCAGAGGAACTTTCTTCCCCTTAGCTTCCTCTTCCTCTCTCTCTCTTCCTCCTCATTTCCTCAGGAGTCAAAATCCTTTTCCCTTTGTCACCCACAGACCTTTGTGACTCAGGGTGGATAGAGGTTTGGCCTTCATTGCTTGGTGTAGCATCCATGCTCTGGCCAAAGAGAGGCTGAGAAACACCTTCACCAACAGATGTCTCATAGGGAATGTGAATCTCTGCAGCAGTTGATGGTGATAAGACAGGGGTCTCAGGTTCTACCACTGGGCCTTCAATCAAGGTTTCCCCTATGAAACTAATCTTAGGGTCCACCTCAACATCCAGTTGACCTATGGCATTACCTGATTGCCTAAGTCTCCTTCTTAAGCTAAACTCTGCAGTGATCCTGTCTTGGATTCTTTGAGCCAATCTGTCAGCTTGTCTTGAGTTGCTTGGATTGACAAGTGGCATATTGACTAGATCCAAACCTTCATAGAAGTTCAAATTTTGAAAGTCAAATACTTCTTGTTGCCCTTGAACTCTGTGAAGAATAAGGGCTCTTCTATCAGCATCATACCTCCATCTTATGATGTAGTTTGAAGTTCATTGAGGTGGGGATGACACAGCCCTTGGTATACCTTCCTCAAAGAGACTCCTGATGATAGAGTCTATAGAGTCCACACTAATGTGAACTTGAGGAAGTTGCTGAGAATGCACAATTACAAGTGAGGATGGAGGGTCCTCTATGCCCATTCTCTGTGAAGAACTTCTAGGTTCTGTGGCTGCAATGACTTTCTCCCTCTTTTTGGTAGCATCACCCAGCTAGAGGATAAATCAATCACATCCATAGGTTCTTGTGTTCCTGGTTAAGCTCTTCTTAAAGGTCTCCTAGCTAGTTTTTCCTTAAGATATGAAATCTGAAGTTGTTGATCATTGACCCTGTTGTGTAAGGTAGTCACCTCAGATTCAAGGTGACTGACCTTTGAGACTAGGTAAGTGCATGTTTTAGACAATTTGTGCACCATTAGTCTCAGATTCCCCTCTTCTTCATCAGAAGAATCATTGGGGGATGAGATGATTGGATCAAAGTCCTCTCTCTCACCACCAGCTTGAGGTTCTTGGTTGCTGGTTTTCCTCTGCTCACTAGCAATCTCAGTTGAGATGTCAGTGGGCTGAGTTGCCATGGTTGAGGTCTTAATGATGTAATCACTTGCAGAAGTGAGAGCCTCTTCCATATGAACATCCTGAACAGGTTCAGAAGTGTCCACCTCAGTTATAGGTGACTGATGTGGGCTAGACTGAGGAGACTCAGGAGTACTCATCTCTCTTTGAGTAGGGGAAGAGAAGAGAAACTCATGGTACTCACTGAATCCTAAGTCTTCATCAGTATAGAAGGATAGGTTGGGAATGGGTTGATTTAGATCTAAAGGCTGGGGATGGTAACTGTCCCCTGAAGGTTGTTCACTTGAGTGTTGAGACTCAGAGTGAAGGCTTAAGGCTGTTGGGCTTGTGAGCTCATCAGGATGAACATGAGGAACCTCAGCCCTGATAGTTGAAGAGATGGGAGTGGTTTGCTCCTCAGGGGAAGTGGGAGCTCTAGTGTCCACTTCCTCCTGTAAAGGTGAGTATATGGAGACCTGCACAGACTCAATAACTTGAGCAGGGGTTCGTTTGGATTTTCTTTGGTAGGTGAGGGTTACTTGAGGCCTTTTTAGTGGTAGAGAGGTAGAAGGTGTGGGTTCAACACTAGCTTGTGTTGCTAGGTTGTCACCTTGAGCAATGAGCTCTAACATTTTGGGGACAAGGGCTGTTTCTACCCCTGAGAAGCCTACAATTGGCTTCTTCATGATTTTAAAGATGTTGGGCTTCATCTGTCCTAATATAAGAATATTATCTATTTCAATCAACTGTGAGCCCAGTTCACAGTTGAGAATGTGTTGAAGATATCTAGGAAACATATAATACTCTAAGGAGTCCAAGTTTGCAAGTAAATTGGTATAGACAAATTGAGAGTACCTGAACTTGACCCCTTGAACCATTCCATGCACTATGAAGGAGAGATCCTCATAAATCTGGTCCCACCCTCCATGCTTGTTTGACAAGCTGTGGATAACCACATGGAGTAGGTATTTCCACTGGGATGAGACCTTCCCTTTCCTGAAGGTCTTTACAGAGAAATCTCCCTCATAGCCCATCTGCTCAAAGGAATGACTGACAGCTTCCTTTGGGAAGGACAACTCACCTTCTTCATCATCCAGCTGCAAATGAGTATTGATGATGGCTAGAGTGATGAAGATTGTCCTCCCTTGCACTGTGGCAGACAGTGCCTTCTCCCCATCCATGATGACCTCTTGGCAGGTCTTCCAAAATTCAAGCAGATGATCCTCATACAGAGTAGGATCAATGGTTAGGGAGGTGAAGTAATTTGATATAGTTAAGAATTGGCAAATCTCGAGAAACTTTCATATTTTTCAGAGCTTAACAGAGCAACCAGGTTGTGTTGCCAGTGAAGTTGCATGGAGAAATCTGGGTTGTTTTTGCGGTTAAGGTTGGCCATTTGAGAAGCATAAGGTTGAAGAAAGGTAAAAAGCAAAGGCAGTTTTGGGAATTAGGTTTGAGGAATAGTAGAATTGAAGAAGATAGTGAGGAAGAGGGCGAACCGTTGGGTATTTATGTGAAAAGGGATTTGAACCAAAGTTAATGAAAAAGGATAAACTTTGAAATCTGAAAGTCGGTCCCACCTCTGAAAAAGTAGTTTACTTTTGCTCAAAAGTAGTTTTCTTGGATTTCGAAAAGCTTCCGAAGGTAAATTATCTTCGGAAGTTTTAATGAAAAAGCTTCCGAAGCTAAAATTACTTCGGAAGAATTTCCTGAGAGTCTTGAAAATCTTGCTTCGGAAGAGTAAAAAACACTTGAATGCTTTGTATATAAAACAACAAAGCTTCCGAGACTTAATTTTGCTTCGGAAGGAAAAAGTCCTTAAAAACAAATAAGTGTCTAAGACAAGGATTTATGCTTCGGAAGATAGATTTAGACTTCTTCCGAAGGTAAATTTCTTAGACGGTTATTTATTTTGAAGACATGATTTTCTTCCGAAGATAAAAATATATCTTCCGAAGGATCAGAAAATTTTAAAGAATCTAAGGAAAGTCTTCAAAAAGGATTTGATATCCAAAGAAAACATGGGCTTATGAAAGTGATGAACTAGACAACTTAGGGGACACATATTTTTTGAGAAATAATTAGAATTAGTTTTAAGAAAATATCTACTCAAAGTTAATCATCCCAATAGCTGATATTAGATATTTAAATCTCTGTTCATCAAAAGCTTTTGTAAACAGATTAGCATATTGTTCATCTGTATGAACTTTGACTAGTTTAATTAATCCCTTTTCATAGTTATCTCTTATTAAATGATACCTGATATTGATGTGTTTGATCCTTGAGTGTTGCACAGGGTTCTCAATGATAGAGATAGCACTATTGTTGTCTATGTGGATAGGAGTCTCCTTGAAGTTAAATCCATAGTCTAGCATCTGATTTTGAATCAAAAGCACTTGAGCACAGCAACTTGCAGCAGCAATGTATTCAGCCTCAGCAATTGATGCAGATACATAGGATTGTTTCTTGCATTGCCATGAGACAACCTCTCCACCAAGGAATTGACATCCTTGCAACCACTATAATCACTATCTGTGTAAGCATACAGATTGAAGTCAGGATTCTTTGGATACCATAAACCAAGTGTTGAAGCACCTTTGAGGTATCTTAAAATCCTTTTGACAGTGATGAGGTGAGACATCTTAGGGTTGGCTTGATATCTTGCACAAATACATGTAGCAAACATGATATCAGGCCTGCTAGCTGTAAGATACACGAGACCCAATCATAGCCCTGTATAAATGTTCATCTACACACTCCCCCTCAAGATCAGGTCCAAGGGAGTGGTTTCTGGCTATGGGTGTCTTAGCAATCTTACAATCAGTCATGTTGAACCTTTTGAGTATCTCCTGAACATACTTTGACTGACTTATGAAGATGCCATCTTCAACTTGCTTCACTTGAATTCCCAGAAAGAAATAGAGTTCTCCCATTGCACTCATTTCAAATCTGTCTTTCATCAGCTTCTCAAAGTCTTTGCAGAGCTTTGGATTAGTTGAACCAAAGATGATGTCATCTACATATACTTGAACTAGCAATAAGTCATTTCCCTACCCTTTGATGAACAGAGTTCCATCTATAGTGCCTCTCCTGTATTCATGTTTACAAAGATACTCAGACAATGTCTTATACCACTTCCTGGGTGCCTGATGCAGCCCATAAAGAGCTTTGTCAAGCTTGCAGACATAATCAGGATGATCAGGGTCTACAAAACCAGGTGGCTGTTTGACATACACCTCTTCATCAATCACTCCATACAGAAAAGCACACTTTACATCAAGTTGAAAGACCTTGAAGTTCTTGGATGCAGCAAATGCTAGGAATATCCTAACAGCTTCTAATCTTGCTACAGGAGCAAAGACATCAGTGTAGTCAATCCCTTCTTCTTGTGTGTATCCTTGAACAACTAGTCTTGCCTTGTTCTTGATGATAATTCCTCTATCATCCTTCTTATTCCTAAACACCCATTTGGTTCCAATGGTAGTCTTCCCATGAGGAAGAGGACAAACGTTCCCAACTTTTTGCCTTTTGAATTGAAGCAACTCTTGTTGCATAGCTTCAACCCAACTTCCATCCTTTAGAGCTTCATCAACTATCTTTGGCTCTATCTGAGAGAAGAAACAAGAGTGAAGAAAAACATTTGCTTCATGGGTTTGTCCTCTTGTTCTTACCCTGTGACAACATCTCCAATGATGTTTTTGGTGGGGTGAGACTTGTGGATCCTTAGCTGAGGGATCACAGCAAGTTGTTGAGAAAGATCCAAATTTTAGAAATTTAGATCTGGCATAGATGATTCACCCTCCACATCACCACACTTATCAAGACTAACTTGATCTAATGAGTGTGTGACTTCATTGACGTTGTCATCTATGGTGTGGTTATTAGCATCAAGGAATTCCTAATCACTTTCACTATCACCATTGTTGTCTTCCACAATTGAGGTATCTTTATCTGGATGTGGAGCCTCTGAGTTGGAATTTGAAGGCACCCCAGATGTATCAGCTGAATTTGTCATTGTAGTGCTGATAGAAATCTCATTTGTGAAGGAAATGATCTGCCCAAGATATATATTAAATTGATGTGGCTAGTGTGATATGATCCAAGTCGGGTCATACCCAATAACAAGCCAAACAAACACCGACAAATATTTATTTGTTGATTAGATCAAACAAATAAATATTGACACCAATTTAGAAACCGGGTTTTCTAAATCATTGCTTTTGCAAATGAACAAGTTTATATATATATATATATATATTTGTTCATATGGGATTATTTGTTCATTTTTTAATTAGTTAGACAATGACAAATAATAATGTGTGTGTTAATGATATAAAATTAAAATGGTTTAATTTTACATAAAAGAGTGCAAGAGTGTTTAAGTTAATATAATAAAAATAATTTGAATTCAAGGGGAGACAAGGGGGTACCCATTTCGGCCGCCCCTTGTCTTGGTTTCTTCCCTTTTATTTGTTCCAAGGCCATGCATTTAGTAGGACACTTGAACACTCTTGCTCCTCCCTCTTTCTCTTACACACACACTTGAAGAATACACTTGCTCCTCTCTCTCTTTTTTCACGGTTTTGAAGAAGAAAAGGGCAGATTTTTCAGCTTCAAAAGGGGTTTTGGTTGCTGAAAAATTGGGTGTCAAGATTCCTAGCAATCAAGGTGTTTGTACAAGTTTGGGGTATCACCTCTTGAGGTCTTCTTCCTTGAAGATTCAGCCACGTTTTCATCTTCTTTCACCTCAAGAAACTTGTTCTTTTGAGCTGCTACAAAGGTTGTATCTTCACCATCTCATGTTTTTTCATTGTATGCAATTTCGTATAATGATCCATGGTTTGGGGTTGCTTATTAAATGGGTTTAATAATCATCTTATTAACATGTTTTAAAACTTCAAAATCCGCTGCGTTTTTCATATAAACAAAGGTTATATGAGCTTTGATAAACTTGTTAAATCCCTACAATGGCATCAAGAGCCACTTATACGAATGCATACATGTATATTCTTGCTAGTTCACGGTTTTGTGGTGTTTGACACCACATACCCGTGAGTTAGAGGGCTGTTTTGGTACCCCTTTGGTGTTTTAAAGATGCTTCTTTATGCATATAAGGATCTTTAAAACTCTAGATTATTTGATGTTTATTTATATGTTCATAACCCATTTGTTCTTGGTTTATGTTGGCCAAAAACATGGGCTATAAGGGGCTGCCAAAATCGATTGTCTTATGTATGTTTCATCATGTTGTTGTTGATTATGCATAACAAAGCCTAGACCATTTGGATTGGATGATTGGTTGTCATGTTATATTCATTTGGGCATGTAATAATTTATTTTTGTTTCAAGTCTTGTTTTGTAATCTATTCATTCATATGGTTTGTAATAAATAGATTAGGAGTTTATCTTTACTAGAAAAATGTATTAGGATACATATTTTGTAAGGATGCTCAAGATCAAGACTTGAAGAAAAGATGGACAAAGAGGATGCTTGAAGATGTGGATTCAAGTGGGAGTTCCTTTTGTCAACCATGTGTCATGTTCTTAACCCTTAGGACAAGACCTTTTGACACACTTGTTTTGGCTAAACAAGTGTGCTCAACTTAGTATGCTTTGTTATGCATATATGGATTGTTTGGTTATGCTTGGTTGAATGCTTATGATGTTGTTTTGTTTTGGATATTTGGATGTCATTAACAAACCATCACCTAGAACAAGCTATTACAAGAAATTGGTTCTCAAATCATTAAGCAAAATAGAATGGGTCTATAAAAAGGAGTTAATGGTTTGCAAAATAAAATGGGTTTTATTTATAAGAACCAAATAGGTACCATATGGTTGAATGCATACACTCATATAGTACATGGACTTTTCTAAAACAAGAATTGTGAAATTATAAATCCCTTTTGAAAAAAAAAAAACAAGTTAAACACCATCCTTTTACACAACACTTAGGTTACTTGCAAACTCTTAGTGGGATAAAGGTCACCTAACCACTTTGAGGGAACTTGTAACTTGAGGTGATAATGCCATGTTTGTGGGATAAAGGTCACCTAACCACTTATGTGGCAAACTCACACGTGTGTGTAAGTAGGACGACTTGATTTATAAAATATATTGAATGGATCACCTAAAATATATTTTATAAAAGGTGTTGATGGGGTAAACATGCCGTTATAAACATAAGATGTTCAAACGATCCCATACCATTAGAAGTTGCAATGGGTTGCAATTGTCATTTATGACTACCTTGTTTATTTAAATAATGGGATAAAGGTCACCTAACCAATATTTAAATATAACGTTGGATTCTAAAAATATTTTTTTTATTAATAGTCTATGAGACGTAAAGGGTATTAATAAATGAAATGTATAATTATATCAACGATTACTAAAATGGAACTTTGTAAAATCTTGTAGATGGCCGACCACACCAACGCTAATAACGATGTACCAAACCAAAACAACCAATCTCTTAGGGCGATCCTTCAAAGGGATCGTCTAACACCTAACAACTTCATGGATTGGTACCGCAACTTGAGAATTGTTCTCAAGCAAGAAAAGCGGGCCTACATTCTTGATGATCCCATCCCCGATGAACCTAACGAGGAGGATGTGGAGGCCTATAATGATTGGGTTAGATATACGGAAGACTCCATCCAAGTCTCTTGCTTAATGTTAGCAAGTATGACACCCGAACTCCAAAAGGAGTATGAGCTCCATGGAGCCTATGACATGATCACTCAGTTGCGGGAAACGTTCCAGCAACAAGCTAGAGTGGAGCGCTTCGAAACGGTTTGAGCGCTTCATGCATGTCGGATGGAGGAATCCCAATCAGTTTCATCTTATGTTCTTAAGATGAAAAGTCACATCGACCGCCTTCAAAGGCTAAATTGTCCTGTCTCAAAGGAGTTGGCCACGGATTTGATCCTTAATGGCCTAACTAAAAGGTTTGAGGCATTCGTCATGAATTACAACATGAACGGATGGGACAAGAGCATAAATGAACTTCATTCGATGCTCAAATCAGCTGAGGCGGGAATGGGTAAAAAGGTTTTACCCGTTCTCACCATTAATGAAGGTGGGAGAAGGAAGAGGTCTCTACCCCCTCCCAAGGCAAATGTTGCCAAAGGAAAGGGGCACGTTGGAGGAAAGGGGAAGATGGTTGTTAGGGCGGAACCTCCGAAGCCCAAGGAGAAGAAGCAAAAGGTTGCTGTAAACGACCCGTGCTTCAAATGTGGTGAGATAGGGCATTGGATGAGAAATTGTCTAGTCTATCTCAAAGAGTTGAGAGAAAAGAGGGATGCAGGGCAAACCTCAGGTATAATTTACATGATACATGTTGAGCTAAATGTTATTTCTTCTAACACATGGGTATTAGATACCGGATGTGGAACTCACATTTGCAATTTATTGCAGGGGTTCAAAAGAAATGAGCATTATGCAAAAGGGGAAATAAGTCTCTTCATGGGCAATGGTGCAAAGGTTCACGTTGAAGCCCAAGGAGACTACATTTTGAAGCTTCCAGGTGGTTTGGAAGTTATTTTAAACAATGTATTATATGCTCCTAGCTTGACTAGGAACATAATTTCTGTTTCCCGTTTAAGACAATGTGATTATGATTTCAAGTTTGTTGACAATGATATTCATGTTTCTTTAAATCATGTATTTTATTTTAAGGCTATACCTTGTAATGGTATTTATGAATTGGTTCATGAAAACGTAACATATGATAGCTCAATATACCAAGCAACCACCAAAAGACTCAAATTAGATTTGAGTGATACCTACCTTTGGCATTGCCGTCTTGGTCATATAAACAAGAAACGTATACAAATACTTCAAAAGAATGGTCTTTTAAAAACAAATGAATGTGATTCATTTGATGTATGTGAATCTTGTTTACAAGGTAAAATGACTAAGGCACCCTTTAGTGGAACTAACGAAAGAGCAAAAGATTTATTAGGTATCATACATTCGGATGTATGTGGTCCTTTTAAGCCAATGACTAGGAATGGTGAAAGATACTTCATTACCTTTACCGACGATTATAGTCGCTATGGGTATGTGTACTTATTAAGGCACAAAGATGAAGCCTTTGAAATGCTCAAAATCTTCAAGAATGAAGTAGAAAATCAACTCAACAGGTCAATTAAAATTCTCCGCACCGATAGAGGTGGCGAATACCTAAGTGATGTTTTTCAAGATCATCTTAGGAGTTGTGGGATTGTCTCACAACTCACTCCACCTGGAACACCACAACATAATGGTGTGTCTGAGAGGAGGAATCGAACCTTATTGGATATGGTTCGATCTATGATGGCTAGAAGCACATTACCTCTATCATTTTGGGGTTTCGCTTTGCTCTCCGCGGCCCGTATTCTGAATATGGCCCCAACCAAAAAGGTGGAAAAGACACCTTTTGAGGTATGGCATGGAAGAGTTCCATCCCTATCGTACTTAAGGGTCTGGGGTTGTGAGGCTTATGTTAAGACTCCCACCCCAAACAAATTAGATGTCCGATCCACCAAGTGTATCTTTGTTGGATATCCTAGAGATTCTATGGGATATTATTTCTATGATCCACTGGAACAAAAAGTGTTTGTTGCCAGAAAGGTGAGTTCTTAGAAACTAAGTTCCTTATGGAAGGAACTAGCAGTAGAACAGTGGATCTTGAGGAGGATCAAGAAACACAGCCCGATGCACGTTTGGTTGAAACTAGCACTCAACGTGAGGACGTTGAGGATGATCAAAGGGTTGATCAATACACACAAAACGTTCGCAGAAGTGGTAGAACTAGTAATCCACCTGAAAGATACGGATTTTTCATGGATGGATGCTATATGGTGGATTCAGATGAACCAGCCACATATCATGATGCAGTGTCCAATTTGGATTGTGACAAATGGCTTGAGGCCATGAACGTTGAGATGCAATCCATGTATGACAATCAAGTTTGGGAACTTGTTGAGCCACCTCTTAATTCCAAAGTAGTTGGAAGTAAGTGGGTTTTCAAGAAGAAAACTGATATGCATGGAAACTTGGATACTTACAAAGCTAGACTTGTAGCAAAGGGTTTCACTCAAACTCAAGGGGTTGATTATGATGAAACCTTCTCACCTGTTGCAATGCTTAAGTCTATAAGGATATTGTTTGCCATAGCAGCTCATTATGATTATGAGATTTGGCAAATGGATGTCAAAACCGCTTTCCTAAATGGATATCTTGAGGAAGATGTCTATATGGTTCAGCCTGAAGGTTTTGTCGATCCAAAATATCCTAATAAAGTATGCAAGTTAATGAAATCAATCTATGGATTGAAACAAGCATCAAGAAGTTGGAATCACCGTTTTGATGATGAAGTAAAGAAATTTGGCTTCATCAAAAACGCTGATGAGGCTTGCGTGTATAAGAAGGCTAGTGGGAGCATAATAACCTTCCTAGTATTGTATGTTGATGACATACTACTGTTTGGAAACGACATTCCAACCATGGAAGGTGTAAAAACCTGGCTTGGAAGTTGTTTTTCCATCAAGGATCTTGGTGAAGCCGCCTATATTCTGGGAATAAAGATCTATAGGGATAGATCAAGACGGCTAATTGGTTTGAATCAAAGTGCATACATTGACAAAATCTTGAAAAGGTTCAAGATGGAAAACTCTAAGAAAGGTACTGTACCTATTCAAAGAGGGACAATATTGAGTACAACTCAATGTCCAAGCTCCAAGGAGGAACAAAATAGAATGAAGGCAATCCCATATGCATCTGCTATAGGATCCATCATGTATGCAATGATATGCACTAGACCGGACGTGTCATGCGCTTTAAGCATGACAAGTAGATACCAGCGAAATCCTGGTGATAGTCATTGGATGGCTGTCAAGAACATTCTGAAGTACCTAAGGAGGACTAAGGACATGTTCTTGATCTACGGGTCTGGTGAAGAGGAACTCGTTGTAAAAGGTTACACAGATGCGAGTTTCCAAACCGATCGAGATGATTCACGATCTCAATCAGGGTACATCTTTATTCTGAATGGGGGAGCTGTTTCTTGGAAAAGCTCAAAGCAAGAAGTCGTAGCGTTATCCACTACAGAGTCTGAATACGTCGCCGCTTCAATGGCAGCACAGGAAGCTGCATGGCTGAAGAAATTCATAGCCGATCTAGGGGTAGTCCCTTCCATTCAGGATCCCCTAGAGATCTTTTGTGACAACGAGGGTGCGATTGCTCAAATCAAGGAACCTCGTGCTCATCAAAAGACTCGGCACATTGAACGGAGATTCAACTACATAAGGGATGAAGTTGAAAAGGGAAAGATATGTATTCGCAAAGTCCACACTGATAAAAACGTTGCGGATCCACTCACAAAACTCCTTGAAAAAGCAAAGCATGAAGGTCATGTTTGTGCCATGGGACTTAGATATTCAAGTGACTGGGTTTGATGTTGTATTTTGTATTTGGATATTGAACTAATGTTATTTGACTTAATTATATGGTTATAATTTCATTTGTTCTTCTATTTTAGCATGTTTAAATCCGTGAATAAATAAATTATTCTCAACGTCCATAGTCGATCATACTTGTGGGAACAACTATGAATGTAAGACTATAATGAACTTGGATTGGTTGATATTCATAAGGTATGAATATAAAGCAAGAGGTTGCTACCAAGGTTCATTGATATCTATGGGATATAGATATTGGACTGACCCGCTCTCAATTATTTCTGCATGGAATCTTTCTGATTAGTCATAAGAAATTTTGAGTAAAGGCGAATATCATTCTATCCTCAGACCTGAGATACATATTGGGTCTTGATATTCACCAAGTATTGTACTTTGACTTAGTCCTTTGCTGTTCTGAAAAGGCAGTACATAAGGCTGAGTTCAGGTATGACATGAGGTGATTGTGAGAGACGTATGTAGTCAAGATGGAATTTGTTCCTCTTATTCGTTGAGAGTTAGATGTCTAAGGCCTGTTAAAGTTAAATCATCGGAGAATGACTATTCTGTGTCTCTTGGATTTAACATGACATCTGCAACAAAAGGATAGATGATTAATTCACCTAAAACATATTCAAGTAAGGTACTTGAAAAGGATGATGTTATTGAATGGCACTTAGTCATATACATTAGGGGTAGCAAACCGTTGCTAGGCGTTATTTGCTGCTTGCATCAATCTTCTATAAATCTTGTGCAAGTGGGAGATTGAAGGAAATGATCTGCCCAAGATATATATTAAATTGATGTGGCTAGTGTGATATGATCCAAGTCGGGTCATACCCAATAACAAGCCAAACAAACACCGACAAATATTTATTTGTTGATTAGATCAAACAAATAAATATTGACACCAATTTAGAAACCGGGTTTTCTAAATCATTGCTTTTGCAAATGAACAAGTTTATATATATATATTTGTTCATATGGGATTATTTGTTCATTTTTTAATTAGTTAGACAATGACAAATAATAATGTGTGTGTTAGTGATATAAAATTAAAATGGTTTAATTTTACATAAAAGAGTGCAAGAGTGTTTAAGTTAATATAATAAAAATAATTTGAATTCAAGGGGAGACAAGGGGGTGCCCATTTCGGCCGCCCCTTGTCTTGGTTTCTTCCCTTTTATTTGTTCCAAGGACATGCATTTAGTAGGACACTTGAACACTCTTGCTCCTCCCTCTTTCTCTTACACACACACTTGAAGAACACACTTGCTCCTCTCTCTCTTTTTCACGGTTTTGAAGAAGAAAAGGGCAGATTTTTCAGCTTCAAAAGGGGTTTTGGTTGCTGAAAAATTGGGTGTCAAGATTCCTAGCAATCAAGGTGTTTGTACAAGTTTGGGGTATCACCTCTTGAGGTCTTCTTCCTTGAAGATTCAGCCACGTTTTCATCTTCTTTCACCTCAAGAAACTTGTTCTTTTGAGCTGCTACAAAGGTTGTATCTTCACCATCTCATGTTTTTTCATTGTATGCAATTTCGTATAATGATCCATGGTTTGGGGTTGCTTATTAAATGGGTTTAATAATCATCTTATTAACATGTTTTAAAACTTCAAAATCCGCTGCGTTTTTCATATAAACAAAGGTTATATGAGCTTTGATAAACTTGTTAAATCCCTACAATTTGCTAATGTAGTTCCAACTGGAGCTGAAGATCAGTTGAAGGTCTTCCTAGCTCAAATCTTGGATCAGGATCACCTATATTTAAATTTTTTGTAGATCCTGAAACATTTTCACAAGATTTGTTAAAACAGTTGGTAACTAAATCAAGATCAAATAGCCAATCAGGACCAGAACCAGCCACACATGGTGTGTGTTCATTGAAAGTCACATTGGAACAATTATAGTTCTGAGATTGTATACTCTATAAGCCTTAGCTTGGGAAGAGTATCCAATGAAGTGTCCATCATCTGATTTCTTAGCAAACTTGGCAATTTGATCCTTGGTATTCAAGATGGTGCAAGGACATCCAAATGACCTGAGAAAACCAATGAAAAATTTTCTCTTGTGCCAAAGTTCATAAGGAGTCTTACCATGTGTCTTAACTACTAAAACTCTGTTTTGCACAAAGCAAGCAGTATTTACTGCCTCTGCCCAGAAGGTGATGGGCAGCTTAGAGTCAGACAACATAGTTCTTGCAGCTTCAATTAGTATCCTGTTTCTCCTCTCAGCAACACCATTTTGCTGAGGAGTCCTGGGAGCACTATATTGTCTTTAATACCTTTTTCATCACAAAATGTATCAAGGATTTGATTCTTGAATTCAGTCCCTTGATCACATCTTATGGTTTTTACCTTGTGATCACTTTGATTCTCAATTTTTAAGATGAAGTTCTTCAGAATCTCAAGGGTTTCATCCTTAGTTCTAAGAAAGAAAACCCAAGTGAATCTTGTAAAATCATCTGTGATCACTAAACAATAAGAGGTCCTTCCTAGAATCATGTTTAATTAGTTTATTCATGTTCTTAAAGTTTACATGGCACATTCTTTTATGCCATAGGAAAGACTCATCACTATTTGCTTTAGATAGAAAGCATGAAACTTCTCAAGAGGGAGATGTTTCTTGCAAATCCATCTTGTACATGTTCCCTTTCCTAGGGGCTCTAAGCAGGATGTGCTCATGAGGAATGACCACTCCAGGCTTGAGAACAATGCACTCATGCTAAGTAAAGAGCATGTTATGACTCTAATCACAAAATTGGGATGCACTCAGAAGATTGTACCCAAGATCCTTAACAAAGTTTACCTTTTCAATGCTGAGCTTACCATTTATGACCTTGCCCCTTCCAGAAATGTAACCACCTTCATCTCCTCCAAAAGCAACTGGTCCTCCATCAATTCTCTCAAAGTTATGGAGTAGTGACCTATTGCCTGTCATGTGCCTGGAACAGCCACTATCAATGATCCAGATATTCTTGTTTGTCTTGAGTTGTTCCTGCACAAAGAAAATGATTAGTTATATTTGGAAACCCAACCCTTATTTGTCTTGGGCTCACTAAGTATAATAGAAGGTAATGCAACAGTAATAGATCCTATGGTTGTGCTAGAGGGATCTTGAGCTGTTGTTGATGGAGAAACATCGGTCACTTGGTCATTCTTAGACTTCCACACCACCTTTGGAGTCTTGGACTTGACCTTCAAAAGCTTGGAAGCTTTTGGGACTTCAGAAGTTTTGACGACTAAACCTTCGGAAGATTCTACAGTCACTGCAGCAGACTTCAGTGCTTCGGAAGAATTCCTTTCTTCCGAGACCAACTTTTC
This sequence comes from Flaveria ramosissima, assembly GCA_025215565.1. Classification (NCBI taxonomy): domain Eukaryota; kingdom Viridiplantae; phylum Streptophyta; class Magnoliopsida; order Asterales; family Asteraceae; genus Flaveria; species Flaveria ramosissima. The sequence goes on from CM046035.1 coordinate 31,674,484, forward strand.
TTCCGAAGGTAATTTTCCATTTACCTTCTTCTTTGATTTGGAGCTTCTGAAGGAAATAGATTTTCCTTTCGAAGCTTGAATCTTCTTGAAACTCTTTGAAGTCTTTTTCTTGGTCATATGGATAGTACTTTTAGGATTATATGGACAATCCTTAGCAATGTGAGAGGTACTTTCACATATGACACACAACATTTTCTTCTTCACAAGAGTCTCCTTATGAGAGTAAGACTGTCTTTGGTCACATCCCTTCTCCACCTTCATCTTTGTAGATGCTGAGACAGTTCTTTTGGGTTGTGAACTGTTCTTGGAGTTTGATGGTCCAGGCTGTGCAGCAGTGGTAAACAGCAGATCAGTCTTCTTCTTGGTACTGAGATGATTTGAACAAGAACCAGAACTCTTAGCTGTAAAGTTTTGGTTGATGTCTTTAGTCTTTACTACTTCAAACCCTGCAGAGATAAAAATTTGTTTCTACTTAGAGTCAAAAGTAGCCTTGATCTCTTGAGCCTTCTTTGCTTTTCTTTTGCTCTTCCTGATCAAGTTCTTTCTCTTTGACTTGGTCATCACAGTATTCTTCTTCTCCTCAGAAGGATAGTGGCCCTTAGTAGAATCCTCCTCTTCACTCTTTTTAGAGGAATTCTTCACTATCTCTTCTTCATCCTCTTCACTTATAGGATCTATGAGAGGAAGCTCATCTTCACAAGTTCCACACCTAGGAGATCTTACAGACAAGATTGTGTGTGGAGGAGCTATCTCATTTGATCCCGGTCCCTGTCTATTTTGATAACACACCTTGTTGTGCAGGGATGAGGATATCATGTTCTTGAAGGTCTCTTCTTCAAGAACACTCTTTTCTGCCCTGGCATTGCTGATCACAAGCTCAGCCTGGCACTCAGTCAGCTTGGTTATGAGATCTTGGATTTGAGTCCTAAAATCTGTATGTTCATGTTTTAGAACTGAAATGGTTTTCTCTAAGTCCTCTATCTTTAGTTTATAATCATTTTCAGACTTTCTAAAATCTGATTTTAAAATGTTTAAGGACTCAAGATCAGATCTCATTTCCAAGTTATATGACTTGTATCTGTTAACTTTAGCAATGCATTCAGGAGTACAGAGATGTTCCAATACCTTGGCTTCATCATGATCTGCCATTAGTGCTTGGTTTGGAGAAGCATCTTCCACCTGAAAGCTCCAGTCAAAGCCTCCTTCTTCAACAGCAACAGCAGCTTGTTGCTTTGGCTTCTCATTCTGAAGGGCTTTGTCAGTGTAGTTTGGTCTAGTTTGTGCTTGGCCACCATTTGTTTTAGGTGCCTTACACTCTCTAGCAAAGTGGCCCATCAAGTTACAGTTGTAACACTTGACTTTTCTTTTATCCAAGCCAAACTTTCCACTGGTTGCATTGCTTGGAAACCTCCTTCCAGTTCTCTTGTAGAACTTCTTGGCTCTATGAGTGAGAAGAGCCATCTGCTGGACTATTTCCATATATTCCAGGTCATCTGGATCGATACAATCCAGGTCTTCAAGACTGAAAAGAGAGTTGCCACAACTTTCATCAGAAGACACAAAAGCTTGAGAAGAGCTTGTCTCTTGGAATGGGCTTCCTTGAGTGTAGTTCTCCATGGGTGTCTCTGGGAAAGTGATGAAAGGACCCTTTGGTGAGTTGTCAGGGTAGCATATGAGATGATGTTGGGGTTCTTTGCTATCCCTTTCAACCACATGCAGGGCTGAACCCAATTGATTGTTGGAGTTGCCAGATGAACCTTGCATGTTCATCTCCATCTGGTAGCCACTGAGAATCCCATATAACTCTGTTAGAGTAAGAGTTTTGAGATTTTAAGTCCTCTTGATCACCACACAGTAGTGTGTCCATTGCCTAGGAAGTGAGGACATGAACTTCCTTACAATGTCTCTGTTTTCAAGAGGAACTCCTCCATCCACAAGGGTATCCACTATCTCAACATACCTAAAGTATTGTTGAGTCATGGTTTCACCTGTTTTGAAGGTGAAGTTTTCAAACTGCTGCTTCAGGAGATCCTTCTTGTTCTCCTTGGCTTCAGAGGAGCCTTCATACATCAATTTTAGTGCATCCCACAGCTGTTTAGCTGTTTTGCACTTCTTGAAACCTCTGTACAGAGAGTTTGGAAGGGCGGTTTGAAGAGCAGTCATGGCTTTTCTAACAACCTCTGAAAGGATCAGGATCTAGTTTGATCAATTAGATTAAGATTTACAGCGGAATAGAACAAGAATTAGACGAAATTTAAGCAAGAATAATATGAATATTCAATCAAACAGTGACGATTATAGAGAGAGACAGTTTTCTGCAAATAGAATATTTTCATTCACGCATAAGCTTCTGCACAAAAGCAATTAGGTCAACATTCCTTTTATAAAGGAATATGACATCAGCTGATGTCACTTGATAGTGACATCTAACTGATTTATACAAACAACTGAAAGTAGACTAAACTACTGAAGATGTCCACAACAGCTGAGGACACCTTCACAAAAAGCTAAGTACAAGCTAAAATTACAACTACTGAAGTTATAGCATCTGAAGTGTAAGAACTTCAGATGTTTTACATAAAATAAAACTACTGATTACAAACTACTAAAAAGTAAACCATCACAACTACTGAAAAGAACTACTTCAGCTGTTGTGACAACTTCTGAGAACTTGGTCTTCAGACTTTGTCTTCAGCAGTTATCTTCAGACTTTGTCTTCAGACGTTGTCTTCAGCTGTTGTCTTCAGACTTTGCCTTCAGCTGTTGTAGACCACTTCAGTTGTTATGATGTCTGTGGGACTTAAAGGTTTTTCTAATCTGGCTCATTGGTTCTTTTGGTTCAACAAACTCCCCCTGAACCAATGCAGCCAAAAACTTTAAGATTATTGAAGTCCCACTTATTGGTAGAAACATTTTCTGGATCAGCTCAGAAATCACCAAATTAAGCTCAGGCCAGGGAAGAGGTTTCAGAAAGTTTGATTGGCAAAGGATGAATTGGAACTCTATCTTGGGGAATTGGACACAGAGCTGTTACCCCATTCATGAGACCTACTTCCCAATGATGAGTCTGTAAGACTCTCTAACATAGGCCTCAAGTAATACAACTTGTTCTTCCATTGTGAGTTCTTCCGCTTCACTTTTAAAGAAGAACTCAGGCCCATAGTACTCTGATAAGTATTTAACATTCTTTCCATTCTTTAGCTTCACAGTAGTTATTTCTCTGTATGCAAACTCATCAGGATGAGTACCTTCAAGTAACAACTGGAGCTCATTTCTTCTTATTTCTTCAAGCTTCTTGTAGATCAACCCCTTCTTCACCATTTTGTTTTCTAGTAATGTTTGTGGAGTCATCTTGGACTTGTAAGCTCTCTTGAAGTCTTCAAGGATTTCCCAGGGTGACACTACAATGGCCAGCATTATCACAGCATCTACAGTCTTCTTTACTTGGCCATTGTATCGACTTGGAATATTCTTTTTATGAATTCTGTCACTTACTCTGGGGTCAGGCCAAATTCTCACTCTCTCTTTCTGATATTGAAATGTGAATCTGAGAGCATACAACCTCTGAGCATGTTTCTTCATAGCTTGTATGGATGAAGACTTAGGAAACTCTTTATCAACCATCTTTAACAGCTGCTCATCATGTTGTTTGTGCTGTTCTTCTTCTTCAAGTTTCACTTTTACCATTTGCCTTTGGATGTCAGGTGTGATTGTTGTTGGTTGACTCTTGGGCTCAGGCATCTTTGTTTTAAAAACAGCAGAGATTGACAGAATATCATCCTCATCATCATCTTCTTCTTCTTCCATCCTCAACACCCTTCTCTTCCTCTTGGGTGCATCATTGGTAGTTTTTTGAGTAGGTTTCTTGGGTAAAGGAGTGTGTTTTGAGCGTTGTGAAGTTGGTTGTTTTGGTGTGGGAGATTGTACAGGCTGCTCTAGCATCTTGGTTGTGAGTGACGCTTTGGATAACTTTGCCATAACAGACCTTTTCCCAGCACCAGCTTCATCAAGAGCTTCTATGATCAATCCTTTGTTGAATACTTCAGAAGAACAGATTCTGGTGGTTATCTCCAAAATACTATCTCTGGACCATGACTTCACTTTAATGATTGATCTTCCCAAATGCTTTGATATGAATCTTATCATAGCTTCCTGCCTTTCCCTTTCTTTCTCATTACAACTTGCCCATCTATGCTCCATCTCTTGAATCTCTAGCCTTCTAATTTCAGAGTCAAGTTTGGCTATGTCAAAACCTTGTCTGAAGAGTTGATCAATGATCTTATCCATAGATCTGCTATGTTGCTCATCAGCTTCTTTGATCAGTTCTTCTAACTTTTTATCATCTTCAGTCTGTTCAGCACTCTTCTTTCTCTTGTATGTGATCATCTCCTTTTCTTTCTTCTCTTTTTCTTCTTCCTCTTCAACTGTCTTTCTTTTGTCCGCTTTCCCTGACTTAGACTCCCCCTTTTTGGTTGCATTGGGTTCAGCGGTTTGAATGTCAGAAAGTCTCTTAGAAACAGCATCATCAACTACGGTTTGAAAATTTGAGGAAAGCCTCTCATCAATAGCTTGATGCACAATGTTAGTGATGATGGAAGTGATGAGAGGTAAGGAGGATTGAAAGGCAGCAACCATTTGCTCAGAGGGGTTCTGTCCCTAAGAAATGGTGCCTGAATCAGAGGCTGGTGGCTCAGTTGTTGGGAGTGGCTCAGTGTTTGGGAGAGCTTCAGAAGAAGCTGCCATCTGTGGGTGAATTTGGGCAGATGGACTTGATTCTTGAGACAATTTGGCAAGCAGTTCTTGTAGTCTGCATACCTCAGCCTCAAGAATGGTGTTGTGGGCTAGAACATCAAAGAAAAAGCCCAGGTCATCATCAGTTTTTGCTAAATCATCTGACCTCCTGATTAAATTAGGATGAACATGAGCTGAGTGTAGATCAGTATTCACATGTGCCCCTATTTCTTGGAACTAGGGACTTCCTGCCTCAGGATTATGTCCTTCATTGACAGTTGCCTCTGGTGAGGTCTTAGAGATGATACCACCGTCATCCCGTTCATGTGCTGAAACAGGAGAAGAGGCAACCTCACCAGATGTTCGAATCTCCTCCTCTACATAGGGAGATTAAACTCTGTAATCCCTGTGCTGTGGGTTATCAGCCACATTATAATCCTCTCCCTCAACTGTTGAGGTTTTCCCAGTGGTAATAGGTTTCTGGGGAGGGGTAGAGGAATGTAGTTGAGTCAGCACTTGTGCAAAAACCACAGTTGGGCTTATAGGGGTGGTTTCAGTGGGAGATAACTGTGAAGAAGATTGCACCTGGGGTGAATGGTGCTCTTCGATGGCAATCTTCTCAAGTGAGAGAGATTCCAGTAATGTGGTTTCCCTATTTTTGGTTGCATCAGAATCCTGTTGAGAGGATACCTGAGCGGCTTCAGCTGGCAGAGTCTTGGAAACTACAGGGGATTACTACCAGTAGTTTCATCGTGCCTTTGTGTTGCAGGGGCATCATCAGGGGACTCAACTCCCTGAGTAGCCTTTTTGGTTTGTTTGGATTGTTATTTTGGAAGGGACTTTGGATCTGGAGGATGAGGCTGTGGGTTCCCTCTGCTTGGGTTTTAGCAGTTTGGCTGCCTCTTTGAGTTGTGGGTCAGAATTGTGCCTTGAGTATACCTCAGGCAAAACTACCATAGTAGGGACTCCAAGGCCAACAGGGCCATCAGATTTTAATTGATTGATGATTATGGCCATAAGAAACCTTGGATATAATATCCATCTGTTAGTCACAGGTTTCATTGCCAGATCTTTTAATTCCAAAAATATAATTTCAGAAAAATTTAAGCTTTGGCGTTCAAGGATAGAATACAATACATGCTGCCACCTGAATGACATTTGATCCTATTAAGAGGTTTTGGGGGCAAGGCAGACATAGATCATATGAAAGATTAGGCGTTCAACATCATGGAAGTGCTTCTTCAGAATGGTGGTAGCACTTAGGTCGCCCTCATACCCATGGTTGATGAATGATAGATCAGTGGTGCGTTTCGGGTATTTCGTGACAAAGGTGGCATCATTCAGATCTAGGGTTTGGCGAATGATAGCAGGAGTGATGACCACCTTCTTCTGGTTTACAAACGACTGGAGAGTGATCGCGACATCATTCTCACCAGTATGGACAGTGACATTTGTCCAGAATTGGCGAAGGGTATCGGGATAGATGGTTGGATTCAGAAGAAAAGCAGTTTGATACGGAGAATCAACCATCAGATCAATGGCAGCATCAAACTTAGTCCAAAAGGCCAATTTTGTGAAGTAAGCAACACAGTTGTGTCGTGGTTTGATTTGCATGGTCGCCATTAATGGAAGATGAAAGTTCGGAAAACAACTTATGAACAGCTTGAAGTTCGGTTTAGGTATTTATAGGTTATGAAGTTAGGTTTAGGTATTTATAGGTTATGAAACGGCTGAAAGAAAACAACTGAAAGTTTTGGTGTTAGTCATCACTTGTTAGAAAACGACTGAAGACATGGTTTTAACTTTCAGATGCTGTAAACAACTGAAGACTTGGTGTTAGTCATCAGAAGTTTGAAACTACTGAAGACTTGGTTTTGGCTTCAGTTGTTTTGAAATGAAACAGCAGTTGTTTGAAACAATTGAAGAGTAAAATTTCTCATCAGTTGTTGTCGTCAATTCACAGATCTCAGTTGTTTCATTGACCTTAACACTTACTCAGCAGACTATCTGATTTTCAGATGTTTCATTGGTCATCAGTACTTATCTGTTAGAACAGACATCAGTAGTTGTAACCACATCAGTAGTGGTAACTACATCAGTACTTTCAACAAATAAAGTACTTCAGTACTTTTAAGTAATTTAGTCTTCAGTAGTTATGAAAACTGCTGAAGATAAAATAACTTATCAGTACTTATTTTTGACAGTTGTATACTAATGCTCATCAGTACTTGTGAACTGAGATCATTAGTAGTTGTCAAATCATTCTAGCTGCAACATACCAAGCCTTAGCACTAGATTTTGGAAAGTTGCACTGTCCAAAGGCTTAGTAAATATATCTGCAAGCTCATCAGCACTAGGAACAAACTTTGGATCAATCAGACCTTTTTCATAACAATCCCTGAAAAATGATGTCTGATCTCAATATGTTTGGTCTTAGAATGCTGGACAGGATTCTTAACAATACAAAGAGCTGAAGCACTGTCCATCAGTAAAGGAGTCTTAGTCTCTGTAATGTCATAATCCAGTAATTGATTCTGAAGCCAGAGTACCTGAGATGTACAACTTGCAGCAGCAATGTACTCTGCTTCAGCAGTGGATGTAGCAACTGAAGTTTGTTTCTTACTCTGCCAAGAAACTAAACAATTGCCTAAAAATAGGCATCCACCAAAGGTTGATTTTCTGGTTAATTTACACCCTGCATAGTCACTATCAGAGAAAGCAACTAATTTGCAAGAGTGCTCAGTGGAATACCAAAGTCCTAGAGATTGAGTTCCTTGCAAGTATCTAAAGATCCTTTTGACTGCAATCATATAGGATACTTTAGGTGCAGCCTGAAATCTAGCACAGACACAAGTTGCAAACATAATGTCTGGTCTAGAAGCTGTAAGGTACGTCAAGGAACCAATTATACATCTGTAAAGAGTTTCATCAACTGCTTTACCATTCTGATCAGCATCCAGTTGTGTGGTGCTGCACATGGGAGTAGAACAGGGCTTACAATTTTGTAAATCAAACTTTTTCAACAGATCCTTTGTATATTTTGACTGATGAATGAAAGTTCCATCAGCCATTTGTTTGATTTGCAAACCCAGAAAGAACTGTAATTCTCCCATGGCACTCATTTGTAAGATCCTTTGTATATTTTCAATGATCAATTGTTAAATCGATCAATGATTAACCTTGCTCTGATACCATTTGAAAGGATCGGGATCTAGTTTGATCAATTAGATTAAGATTTGCAGCGGAATAGAACAAGAATTAGACGAAATTTAAGCAAGAATAATATGAATATTCAATCAAACAGTGACGATTATAGAGAGAGACAGTTTTCTGTAAAGAGAATATTTTCATTCACGCACAAGCTTCTGCACAAAAGCAATTAGGTCAACATTCCTTTTATAAAGGAATGTGACATCAGTTGATGTCACTTAATAGTGACATCTAACTGATTTATACAAACAACTGAAAGTAGACTAAACTACTGAAGATGTCCACAACAACTGAGGACACCTTCATAAAAAGCTAAGTACAAGCTAAAATTACAGCTACTGAAGTTATAACATCTGAAGTGTAAGAACTTCAGATGTTTTACATAAAATAAAACTACTGATTACAAACTACTGAAAAGTAAACCATCACAACTACTGAAAAGAACTCTTCAGCTGTTGTGACAACTTCTGAGAACTTGGTCTTCAGACTTTGTCTTCAACAGTTGTCTTCAGACTTTGTCTTCAGCCTTTGTCTTCAGCTGTTGTCTTCAGACTTTGTCTTCAGCTGCTGTAGACCATTTCAGTTGTTATGATGTCTGTGGGACTTAAAGGTTTTTCTGATCTGGCTCATTGGTTCTTTTGGTCCAACAATCTCTACTCTCTTGCTATCTTCATCAGAGTAGTTAGCCACATCTTTGGGGATCATACCAGCACCAGTAGTAGAAGGAGTGCTGGGTATGAAAGGTCCATTTTCAACTGATTCCCACATTCTTGAGTCTAGAGACCTAATGAAACCTTCCATTCTCATACACCAGGTATCAAAGTCATCAAGAGTGATCAGTGAGGACTTGTTCATGGTTCCAGTTTCCATATCATTCTTTGAAATGGATGCCATTTTGAAAGTTTAGTATTTGTGTGTGTGAGGGATCTTAAGATGGTGAGATCTTATATCAAGAGCCTGCAATGCTATGATACCAATTGCAGGACCGGTTAAGGGCTTAACAATTACAACACAACAACACAAAGAGGAGATTAACCAAACTTGATCAAACAGTAAACAGGATTAACCACAATAATGATACAAACAACACAAGTAATAATAAAGAGATAAAACAAGAGATTTGGGTTTCAAGGATGCAGTATATTGCTTTCTCAAGTTCTATTACAAGTGTTACAAAGCATAAAGAAAGATACTAGAACATGGAATACTTATACTATAGCCTACAGCCGGCTATACTTTGAAAGCCAGCTGGATACAATTGACTAGACACAAACAAAATCAATTGTAGAATCAAAAGGCATATCTGCCTTTTGACCTTGTGACTATGACATGCCATAGCTCACATCCTTATCTATTACAAAAAGGATAAAGTACATAAAGTAGAAGGTTACAGACTCAAGACCTCAATGTACAGTTACCAAAAGCATGGACCTTTTCACCAACTCATGTAAGTTGGTGACTTTACAGAGATGCAGCGGAAAGGTGTCCAGCTTTATGGAACCGTACATCAAATAAAGCATGTTACTAAAAGTCTTCGGAAGAAATTTGTCTTCATAGGATAAAGCTTCAGTAGACTTTGTCTCTGAGGCTTCGGAAGACTTCGTATTTGGCTTCGGAAGATATTGGTCTTGGCTTCGGAAAATTTTACACTTAGAATATTTCTAGTGCATGGTGTAAAACTTCCAAAGCAATTCTACTTCAGTTCTTTAGTGCATTACTTGCAGAGAGACTTTGGATGTTTTGGTTTGCATCAGACTTAAAGGAATCCTTACAAAAACTTTAAACAAATCCCCAAATTTCGTATAAACCCTAGAATCGTTTAACCCCAAATTGAACATGAATTCGATTATGTTCATTGTGTTAATCATAGGGCTTTTGTTCCCCGAAGAAAACCGAGTGTTTGGGTGTGTGTAATTACCGGAACGATGATCAAATCGAGGTTACTAGATGAAGAAATAGTCGCGATCAATGTTGTAGAGTTTGTGATGTAGACGTTGATGTTATTCAAATTCGTTGCACATGAAGCTTCCAAGGATCTTGATGGTTGAAAGCCCCCTAACAATTCCACCTGAGACTGATCGGATGTCGGTGAACACTAAGGTTGTAGATTCCGATGAATGCGTGGGTTGTTCGGGATGTTCAACTATGATTTAGACAAAATTGAGTTTGACAAAGGTTCGGGATTTGTTACACGATTGATTAGGTTCCCTTTAATTAGATTATCATTACTTTTAATTGTCGTTTGGTTCGAAGGTCGTCGGTTACCGACCCCAAACGTTCACATACCCAACTTTAACTTCAATTAATAGGCATTAAGAGTTTGAAACGGTTAGCAACAGGATGGTTTGAGGGTTTAATTTGGTTTTAATTGCGGTTAATTGCGGTTACCGGAATTCGAAGGCCCGCTGGCGCATGGCCGGAAGTTGGGGCCGGGATGCAGGTTGGTGAAAAGGGGGGGGTTGAGTTTTGTGGTTTGGCACAATTGGTCCCTTTAGTTTTCTATTTTTGTTATTTTATGTAAGAAGATTTTTAATTCAAGTTTCAAAATAACATAAATACCCCCTGAACTTAGTTTAAGTTTAACTTCTAACTAATTTGTTAATTTCTAAACTTTTATAAAATTATTATCATTATTAATATCACTAATATTATAGTTATTATTATTTATTATTATTACCATTATTATTATGATTATTATTATTATTATACTTATTATTTTAGTTATTATTATTATTATAACAATATTATTATCATTATTATCAATGTTAAGCAATTTAATTTATTAACCCCCAATTTAACTCAACATGCATAACAAGCCCTCAAATTTTCATAAATGACATAAATGGCCTTTACAAGAACTAACAAAACTAACTTTTAATTAACAGAAATACGAGATGTTACAACATGAACATACCAACTACAAGACTCAAATCAATTATTTAATCTCCAAATTGATTGAGGCTAAGCTTGTCACAATTGAGGCTCAAGCAAGTAATTCTTGCATCATCCTCTCACTCAAAACTTTGTTATCAAAACAAAGGTGGATTGGGAACCAATGAAATTGCTCCACCACACTCTTATGAGTCTATTAGACAACCAAGATGTGTGACTGAAGAGCAAGAGGTTCCATATACTGACCCACCTTCCCATGAGTTAAAGAGTGATACAACTATGGAGACTATCACAGGGAAGAACCATGTAAATCTACCCATTTCTACCGGTGATGACCAACCCCTATCCACAAAAGCCAGAAGAAACCAAGCTAAGTCAGTCAGAAAAACTGCCAAGAAAGTGGCTGAGTCCAAGCAAAAGATTGACCCAAAACAAAAGGGTCTTTTCATCTCAGCTGGATTCTAGGTGGTGGCAAACTCTGATCCAAGAAAGGAGTGTAGTACCAACACTCCTGTCCCGCTAAAGGATCATAAGTTAAAAGGGAAGACTGTTGAAGAAAGCAAGAAAGGAAAGAAACAACAGTCACATCCCTTAAAGGTTAACATTGCATGCATAGTGTGTGGTCTGCAAAACCACATGGCTAAAGATTTTTACTACAATCCTGCAAGCACACACTATGCAAATAATGTTAAGAAATAAGGAGTCAAGGAGGGTTTCATATTTAGACCATATCACATGGCCCAAACGATGAGGAAAGGAAAGCTTGTCTCGGAAACAAAGTTGCTTTCGGAAGAAACTCATTCTTTTGAAGGGAAAATTGCTTCGGAAGACAAGGTTAAGAAAATTCAAAAGAACAAGAGATTTCCTTTGAAACCTTCAAAGAAGAAGACTGCTTAGAAAGAAAATGTGGTAAAAGCTTCTTCAGAAAAGAAAGAAACTTGGGAAGAATGCCATGCTGCACAAGCTTCAACAAGCTCATCTACTATGATCAACCAAGGGATGGAATGGAAGATAAAAGAAGATGTTGCAACCCAAACCTCTTCCTCAAAGACATCCATTGGAGCCTCATGCATAAATTTTTGTTCAATATGTCATCATCATTGGAAGAACCCAAGACCAACAAGGCTTGGATTTCCAATAAAAAATAACTTTCTCACCTTATGTGCAGGGACATCCATATGACAAGAATAACAATGTATGGATTGTGGATAGTGGATGCTCCAGGCACATGACAGGGAACAGATCTCTTCTTCAATAATTTCAACATTTTGATGGAGGTCCTGTTCAGTTTGGAGGTGAGACCGGATGATATATTTCTGGCAGAGGGAGTATATCCAATGACAATTTAAAAGTTGACAAAGTACACTTTGTCAAACAGCTTGAACACAACCTATTAAGTGTTTCTTAGTTTTGTGATCAAAAGCATCCAATGATTTTCACACAACATGAGTGCATTAGCCTCAAACCCGGGATGACAATTCCTAAGGAATTGGTGCTTCTTAGATCTCCCAGGAAAGGGGATATGTTCCAGCTGGATATGAATAATGCTTCCCCACTAGGTGAAGTATCATGCTTTCTTTCCGAAGCTGATGGTGATGAGTCAACATTGTGGCATAAACGAATGTTCATGTCAATTTAAAACCATGAATAAATTGGTTAAATATAACTTGGTACATGGTTTGCCTAAAAAGGAATTTTTCTTCAAAGATAACTGTGTTGCATGCCTGAAAGGAAAGCAACACAAAGTATCTCATAAATGCAAAGTGGTTAACTCTATCACCATTCCATTACACTCATTGCACATAGATCTAGTTGGTCCCACATGTATAATGAGCATTGGAAGGAAATCATATTGTCTTGTGATTGTTGATGATTTTACAAGATTTACATGGGTATAAGATTTAAGAACTAAAGATGAAACTGTTGAAACTTTAAAATCTTTTATTCTTAAAATAGAAAATCAGAGTGATCACAAGGTTAAGATAATAAGAAGTGATCGAGGGACTGAGTTTAAGAATCAAGACTTATTCTGCAACTCAAAAGGGATTGCCAGACAATATAGTACTTCTAGGACTCCTGAACAAAATAGTGTTGCTGAGAGGAGAAACATCAAACTTATTGAGGCTGCTCGGACTATGTTAGCTGATTCAAAGCTGCCTCTAAAATTCTAGACAGAGGCAGTTAGCACTGCATGCTATGTGCAGAACAGAGTTCTTATAGTTAAGCCCCATGGAAAAACCCCTTATGAGCTAGGGAACAAGAGGCCACAGTTCATTAGCATTCTAAGGTCCTTTAGCAGCAGGTGTACCATACTTAACACAAAGAACAATTTAGCAAAATTTGCTGAAAAGTCGGATCATGCTATCTTTGTTGGATATTCCTCAAACTCTATTGCTTATATAGTTTATAACATTAAAAATAAAAAATTTGAGGAATCATCCAACATTGTTGTTAATGAGCACACTCCTTGTGTTAGGGGGGATGGACCTGATCATATTTTTGATTTAGAATTGCTTCCAAACTATCCTAAACCTTCTTGTGAGAATGTTTCAGCTGGAATAGGTACTCAAAGTGATTATGATAATGGCAAACTATTTGAGTTACCCAGACCTCTTCCAAGTTCTCCAAGAGTTGCTACAAACCATGCTCCCACTATTGACAGATCTGATAGTATAACTATCTTAAGAGATAGTGGAGCTTCAACCAGTTGTCAACCTAGTGAGCCTCAAAACTCATTTGGTGATACCGCACAACACCAAACTGATGGAAGTAGCATCATGAAGGAACATGCAACTGTTAATGCTGCTTCACAGCCAACTGATGCTGATGTTGTTTCTCATTTATTCAATCAGTCCTTATTGAATGAGTATGTAACAACAGTTGGTCCAAGTGTTCAACTTCTAGAGAAAAATATGTCCAATCTGGATCTATCTTTGCAATTGGATGTGATTCCCAGGCTTAGGATTCACAACACTCATCCAGCTGAGAACATCATTGGAGATGTCTCTAAAGGTGTGAGAACAAGGGGACAAAGTCACAATGGGAATGTCTGCCTGTACTCATGCTTTTTATCTCATATGGAACCCAAGAAAGTAGAAGATGCCTTAAAAGATAGTAGTTGGGTTGAGTCAATGCAAGGATAATTTCTTCAATTCACAAGACAAAAGGTTTAGAACCTATGTCTGCTACCATCCGGTCAAGTACCAACAGGCACCAATTGTGTTTTTTAGAACAAGAGGGATGATAGAGGCTTGATTATCAATTGACCAAATGTTCAAAGACTTTGAGAGCATTTTGAAGAAGAAATTTGTGATGAGTTCCGTGGAAAAAATAGACATTTTCCTTGGAATTCAGGTGCAACAGATGAAGGAAGGGCTCTTTACCAATCAATCTAAATATGTCAATGACATTTTAGAAAGATTTGATATGAAAGATTTTAAGCCAGCCAAGACACCTATACCCAGAAACCACAATCTTTGTCCTGACTCTAAGGCGGAGGATACTGATCAACATCAGTATAGGGCAATCATTGGTTCTCTAATGTATCCTACAGCAAGTAGACCTGATATGTTTGCAACTTGTATTTGTGCAAGATATCAGGCTGCTCTAAAGGTGTCTCACCTAGTTGCTGCCAAAAGAATCCTCAGATACCTCAAAAGAGCACCTAAACTGGGTCTCTAGTATCTAGGGAACAACAATTTCAATCTGTATGGTTATTCAGATAGTGACTATGGTGGTTGCAACATCAACAAGAAATCAACATCAGGAGGATGTCAATTTCTTGGTGGAAGGATCATCTTATGGCAGTGCAAGAAGCAATCCTGTGTTTCAATATCTAGTGCTGAAGATGAATACATTGCCGCTGCTAGTTGTTGCGCTCAGCTACTGTGGATTCAAAACCAAATGATAGACTATGAATTCAACTTTATGAGTACTCCTATCCACATTGACAACAACAGTGCTATCTCCATTACAGAAAATCTTGTAAAGCATTCCAAGACAAAGTGACTGGGTGTGAGAATGACATTCTCAGTTGATGTGAATCACTAGGATCGAATATGATGATTGAGTTAGTGAATATATGGCGGAATCATATAATCACAGAACATTGAATGCTTGAAATACTCATAAATGCTTTTGTATTAATGGTGGTGAAAGGTTACAATGAATGCTAGGGTTTAGCAATAAATAGTAACAAGACACCTCTGAAACATAAGACTACCTAACATATTCTAATTATCAAAAGTCTAGTCACCCACAAAAGTGGGGTTTTCTATTCTATTTATAGGCTGACAAGGTGCCTTTACAAAATGAATAAACTACCCCTGTACTATACATCAGGAAACTAGTCTAAGTTTTCATTAGCATTTTCTTCTGTTCATCTCCATTAACTAATGCGGATGTGTTGATCTTCATCAGCATTTCTTGTTCTTCTTCAGCATTAGTGTTTGGTCATCAGCATTGACAAATACGGATAAGCAAACACTTGGTGTATTTGTTGATGAGCATCCGCTTTAGTTAATGCGGATGTACATAACCTTGTCAGCATTTTTTCGGCTGTTCGCATCTGTTAACGCAGAAGAACAAACACTTGTCAACATTTGTTCTATGGTTATCCGCATATACAAATGTGGATAGCCGACACTTGTCTTCTTTTGTTGATGTAGATTCTTCATCCGCATTTATTCTTGGACTTTGTTTTATTTCCATGCATTTAGCAACCATCACCCAAGAACACTTCAATTGGCATGTATGATCCTTTCACGGTCCAACAATACTCCCCCTAAGGATTATAAAGCCTATGTACTTCAAGGGTTGGATGGTTGATGAGGTTGTGAAGATTCTACTAGTTCTTGTGCAGCAGGAGGAGGTAATATTGGTTCTGTAAGAGATGCATCTAGAATGGGCTTTATCATGTTAACAAAGTCATTGGCTTTAGACATCTTCTCTTTGTTAAGCACATGAATCTTCATCTGGCTCATTGAGTAAATGGCTTCAATGGGCAGCTTCTTCAATGAGATGGGTTCCCATATTGACACAGTTTACAACCCATCTCTATGAATCAATAAAGCTCATTCCGCATCAACCACCAGCTTTACAATATTACCCAGCTGCGAAAGAGTCTTCTTCTTCCTCATTTGCTCTCTTTTGGCTATAATTCTATCATAGGCCATCTTCAGTATTTCGATGCACTTGAGAAAGAAGTGCATACCACCTTCTCCCAGCTTGTTGTTTATTTCCTGAAATGCTTGGTGTGGATATAGTGGATGTAGAATTCATCAAACAGTCTCACCTCATATCCATTAAGAGCCTGATCTCAGCACCCTCCTTTCCTCCCCATCTCCTTTCAATCACCAACTCATAGGTCTTCTCATCATAAAAGACATTTGAGATTGGTTTGAAGGAGTGATTGCCTGCCACCATCTTTCTTTTCAGAGACTCATTTGGCTTCACCTTCAACTCAGTGAATACCACCTCTTTACCTCTTTAATCTTTTTCTTCTTTTCAAGAGGGTTGATGAAGGATCTGTCCTTCCACATACAAATAGCCTTTAGAGATTTGAAGTTGTTTGTCCTTTGAACATCTTTAAGATATCTTCAAACTCATACCCTCTAATCATAGCCTTGTGATTGATCAACTCCAAGTTGGCTAGTTCTTTGAGACCATGAATCTGCAGGGAGTTCACCAAAGCAGTGTACTCTGTGAAGAATTAAACTAACCCTGAGATCCTTTTAACCATAAACATATTCCAATCACTGTCATACGTCCAGGAAATGATTTTTTGATCAACTTTTCCATGTGGAGTAGACACACCCTTAATCATATCTGCATTGGTGAGACCTTCTTGAAGTGTTAATTGAGAAGGCTCTGCAAACCACTCAGGATTTCTATGCAGAACAGGTGCCAAAGAGTTATGATCTTTATGAGTGAGTTGGATGTCTTAAGCTGATACTCTTGCTATTGGTTTCTTACTTGTGATTTCTTCTTCTAGCTTCTTCAGTCTCTCATTTTCCTCATTGATCAACCGGAGGATTGCAGCTTTTAATGAATTTGTCTTCATGTTACCAAGCTTTCTCTTGGTGTAACCTTGATCAGAGAGATAATCCTTCATTTCCATGTAAGTTATTTAGTAGGGATCAGGATATAATGATTGAGGAGCTTTAGTTTGTTTGGATTTTGAGATGGAGTGAACCACTGGTGACTTGGAAGCTTGAGTATTTTCATACTTGGTCACATATGAAGGTCCAACAGTTTGTTTAACTTTTCTTCTTCTGCTATCATTCCCTCATAGGTCATTCCAAACACCTCATCTGCATCAGAAGCATGATTGATGAGAAACATAGCCTTCACCATAAAATCATCTCTTTGAGCCTTTTCTACCAACTCTTGAACTGAGGATTCCACCTTTACAGGGCTTTCTCTTGCGATTGATTCATCAATCACATAGCCTCCCTCTATTTCTCCTTCTTCAAGGTCTATAAATTCAGCTCTCTTCTTCAATTGTGCCTCAACCTTCTCATGCTCATCAAGGAATTCAGCAATGGCTGCTAGGCTACGGGGATCATCCTTTTGTTTCTTCTTAACCGGTTCTTCTTCTTCTATGGGTCTTTTGCCCTTGTCCTTTTCTGATAAGTATTTCCTCTTTCTTGTATAAGTCTGCATACTTGAACCAGAAGAGGTTTCTGCCATTTCAGTTTCTTGAGGCAGGTTTTCAGCCTCTTTCTTTTCAGCCTCTGCCTTTTATTTTTCTTTGTTCTTGATCTCTGATTCTTCTTCTTATTGTTGTTCTTCACAAAGCTTTCTCATCAGCTTATTTTGTTCATCAGTTAAAGACATAACAGATACAATTTGTAAACTCAACTCCTTTTCAATTGGCACAGGAGATTAAGGAATAACCACAATTGGTTCAACAAATTGTCTTTCATCTCCAATAAAATCCCAGAATTCTTCATTAATGATGAATTCCTTAGCTGTGAATATGTCAAGAGCCTTGATTATGTCACCAAACTCTGATTCTTCAGTCTAAGATTCTTCATGATCCTTGCTTGTGTATACAACAATAGCCAAACTTGATTCATCATGTTTTGCTTCACTGGATTTAGTCTCTTTCACAGACTTAGTGAATCTCATCTTTTTGGCTGGAGGGGAGTGATCATCACTTTCCCCAGAGGAAATTTCATCTTTTTCTTCTTTATCAACATCTTTCTTTTTTTCCACTTCATCTTTATCCCCTTTGTCATCCTTCTCCTTTTCTACTTCTTGTTTAATCATGACCAACATCTCAAACTCAGAAATTCTCTTGTTTAGAGATTCTATTTGTTTTTGCTAATCCATGATTATTTTAGATTGTTCTTCAATTAGCCCTTCTTGTTCTTCCATAGCAATGGTTTGAATAGTCAAAGTGTCCACATGACCAATGACTTCTTCTCTAGAATGTTGTAGAGCTGCCTTTAATTCCTTTATCTCCTTCTCTTTCTCTGCTTTTTCAGCCTCATACTTTTCTTTCATCTCTTTCAATTCTTTCTCCTTCTCATCCAACTCCAGAAGTCAATACTTTATGATACAAGACCTTCTATCCAGGATTTCTTCCATCTTAGCCACTTTCTTCAGAAGCTCAAAGATCATTTCATCTTTCTCATTAGGTTTGTTCACCTTTGATTCAGCAAAACCTTCAGAGGGAACTACTTCTGAAGTGACTTGTCTCGCATGCATTTGCATTTGATGATCCTCCTCATCAGAAGATGATTTGGACTCCTTTGAAGAGCTGGTAGAGTCACCAAACTCAACAGGCTCAATAGTGGTAGGTGATGATGGAATGAGAGATGTATGTGGAGGATGTATGGGTGAAACAAGAGGTGAGTGGATGGGTGATATATGGAGATGATGGATAGTGTTTGTGGTGATGGGATTAGTGATCTTTGAGGTGATGGAATGGGAGTACGCATGAATGGTGATGTTATCTCTGATTCTTGAACAGAAAGCCCAATGTGAAGATCACCACATACATCCATCTGTGGTGACACTGGCCTCAGTCCTTCTTCAGCTATGTCAGCATACTCATCAACATGTTGTTGATCATGAGCAGCTTGTTGTTCTTCTTCATGAACAGGCTCATCAACAGGAGCCTCTTGTTCTCCTATTTGTTCTTCAGGACGGATCTTTTCATGGTAACAGAGTAAAGAATGTTCCACTATAAAAGTTCCTTGGATCTCTCTTCTTTATGTACCCTTAGGACTTTGCATTGTAGTGAGCAATATCCATCACTGGTCCTTCAGGTACAATCTCGGGGAATGCTTCATTGACAAAGCATTGTATAAACCTTGGATACATCAGGAACATATGCTTTCTTCCTTCTTGAATGTTTGAAACAAGACCATTAAACACATACACAGACATGTTAAATGGCCTGTTTGTGCACAAAGCACATATGGCAGAAGGGTTGTCATAGGGATATCATTCCATCCAGTCTTCCTCTTTGACAGACAATATTGGTATAAGTGAATGAGAAACCTCCATTGCAAGTCAACCAATCCTTTGACAATTTGCTTTCCTTCATAAACTCCTGTATAACCAATGTTGGCAAAGAAGGTCATAATCTCATCAACTTCTAATTCAAAGGGAGTGTTGGCATCATCACCAAACTATAGGCACTGTCTCACAGTATGTTCAGTGATGGCCAAGGTATGATCTTCACTGATTTTCCAGACA
Source organism: Flaveria ramosissima (assembly GCA_025215565.1). NCBI lineage: Eukaryota > Viridiplantae > Streptophyta > Magnoliopsida > Asterales > Asteraceae > Flaveria > Flaveria ramosissima. Next base: position 31,694,026 of record CM046035.1, read on the forward strand.
GAGTCCTCACACCATCAACTTTTGTCACTGCAGCAGTACTCTAAAAAGTTTTAATGAAGTTCTCATAGATGATGGCTCTCACTTTAATAGCATGAGCTACTCTAGTGGTATTGATGAATCTAATCATATCCTGAGACCTTCTGCCTCGGGTACATCAGGGTCAAGATAACCACTGACATTATGGAGCTTGCTCCATATGAGATTTGCTATTGTACCCTGCATTAAGGCATATGAGTTAGAAACTTGAATAATAATTATCAGATTATAAGTCATAAAACAAGTGAAATAATCTCAGTTTGACATTTGAAGATCAAATTTGAGTGTTCATAGGTACTGTTCCTTAGGAATTTAGACCTAACTTGATTTTGTGATGAATGGCCACTTTTATTTTGTTTTTCAAGTTTGTAGAGATGTTCTTTTCTAATTTTAGCATCTTTTAACACTTAAAATCAAGTTTAGACATCAATATTTCAAATAACTTCAAAAATATTTGTCATTTCTTAGTTTGATGTTAATTTTAATTATTCTTTCTTGACCTAATGTTCTAAGTTCTTCATCGGTTCGAAGGTCCGAGGATTTTAGGTCATAAAATTTCACAGATTATCACCTTGTTTTCGATACTACGGTTGTTGAGAATCGAAAATGAAGAATAATGAAGGTGAATGAACTTGAAACATAGGATTATGATGATGGTAATGATGGTTGTTGATAAATATGTCCCTAGTTTATGTGCTTAATGTAAAAATCTGTCATGGCTTACATATGTGTAATGAAACAATGTAATTATATTTGATTTGTTCTTTGATGTTTACTTATATCCGATTCATATATATATAAACTCATTATGTAGGTTTAAAGTTATTATATGATGATTCATGCTAATGGACCATACGCATGAATGCATCATGCTAATGAACTAGTCGCACGATTGAACCAGAGGATTGGATCAGTCGTACGAGTTTGACATGAGATTGACTCAGTCGCACGACTAAACTTTCAGTCGTGCGTATGAATCAGTCGCACGGGTCAGTCGCACGACTGAACCATGCTAATGGTTCATTCGCACGAATGAAGACTGCAAACCTATAAATACCACTTAATTCATGGAAAACAAGACTTTTGACACATACTCATAACCTAGCCATCCAGAGCATCCAGAAAGCCTATTCCAAGTTCATAGTTCACATATGATCTTTTTCTACTCGTTCTTAGCATTTCTTTAATCGTTAGAGTGATCGGGATTGCATTCTTACTGATTGGATCACCAATCAAATAGGATTTCGCACTATTTGATCTGGTTTCACGCATTATCAGTTAGTATTCTTTACGTACACGGTCCTGACAAGTGGTATCAGAGCTTTGGCTCTTGATTTTGCTTGTGATTCGATTAGTCTCGGTGTAAAAATCACGTTTTTCATTCAAAGGAGTCACCTTTTTGAGTAAAACAGTGTTTTCGACGTCTCCAGCTCCCAAAGTTTACGTTTTTCGGCATACGGCTGATTAGGATTCTTGAAAAATCGTGTTTTTGTGTCAAAGTGTCAAAAACCTTCGATGTTGCAAAAACAGCAGCCTTCAGTCGCACGATTAGCTCAATCGCATGACTGAACTCAATCGCACACCCCATTCGTACGATTTAACTTAGTCGCTCACTTATCGTACGACTGAACAACCCCATTCGCTTTTCTCCAATCGCACACTCCATATGTACGACTGAATTCAATCGCACGATTGAATTCATTCGCACACTTTAGTCGCATACCTCATCCGCACGACTGAATAATTCCAGTCGTTTCAGTTCATTCGTCCATTTCAATCGCACGACTGAATCCAATCGCACGATTGAATTCATTCGCACCCCTCATTCGCACAAGTGATCCATACATATAGTCCATTCGCACGAGTGAGCCAGTCTAGTTTTAAAGTTCAAAGGTTAAAGAGATGGAAGATCAGTTCTCTGCTTTTACTGACGGAAGGGACTCTCACATCCAGAACCTTCTGCTTCTGGAAAATGAAATTGGGAATCATAATAAACCACCAAAACTTATAACGTTTGATGATTACCCATAATGGAAACAGAGGTTCGAGATCTATCTAATTGGAGTTGATCCCAATCTTTGGGAATTCATTGAGACAGGTTATAGTATGCCAGTCGGTGCTAATGGTGTTAAGCTAACTTTAGGAGGTATGACTAACAGCCAGAAAGCTAAGTACAATGCTGAAAAGAAGGTGTATGCCCTGTTGACTCAGTTGACACCGAAAGATATCTTTCATTAGTTTTCTGAGAACAAACAGGGGAAAAAGTTATGGGAAGCTTTGGAGAAAAGATATGATGGGAATGCAACATTAAAGGCTTTGAAGGCAAAGGCTCTCAAGAAGGAGTTTCATAACTTCTCCTCAATAGGGAAAGAAAGCTTGGACGATATTATCGACAAATTCTACCATCTGATGAGTGAACTGCACACTCATGCGGTAACAACGTCTATGGAAGATAAAGTGTCAAGTTTGCAGATGGTTTTCCGGAGAAATGGGACTCGTTTGTGTCTAATCTAAGACAGAAAGATATTCTTGCAAAGTTGGATATAAATGATTTCATAATGAAGTTAATAGAGGAAGAACTGAGAATGAAGTACAGGTCACAGAAAGGATCCTACGACCAGAATCCTTCACTTTATAACTCATCTCCCACTCCAACTAGTTCAGGAGCACCACTTCAAACTTCCTTTGTGTCTAGTTCAGTAGCTCCTTCCGAAACCACTGCTTCAGGATCAAAAACGTCAGGGTCATCTTGCACCTAATATATAGTACCTGAAGCCAATGCTACTAAGTTAAAGACCGAGAATCTCAGTAGTATCACAGTGGAAGTTACAAAGGAGCATATGGATCTTCTAGCAGCTGTTGTCCATTCCTATGATGGTCTAGTTGCAGAGAAGATTGGCAATTGCCATCTTGCAGATGAAGATTATGAGCAAGTGGACGAAAATGAACTAGAGAGAATGGATATCATGTGGGCCTTGGCGAGTGTTGTCAGAAGGGCGAAAAAGTTTGTGAAAAAGACAGGACAGAATGTAGTAGCCACAAAAGACACAACCTTTGGTTTCGACAAAACCAAAGTTACCTGCTTTAATTGTGGTGAAAAGGGGCATTTCTAATGTGAATGTGTAAAGCCCAAGAAAACAGGTAATGGAAATCCCTTCTCAACCTTCAACCGTCAAGACAAAGACATGAGTGGAACTACCTCTTCATGCAAAGAGACAAAGGCCTTGACTGCTCAAGGTGACGAAGGGCTGGACTGGACCTTTCGTTTTGTGTCTCCGGGTGAATCAAACATTGCCTGTGTTGAGGGATTGGATGATGGCTCTGCGAGTGAAGGTGAAATCACAGTTGAACAAGTAATGTCAGATAACGAAGAAGCTGTGAATGTGGTAAATCACCTGGTTGAAGAAGAACTCAGAACGACATGTTCAGAATCTCCAGGATCTGAAGAGTCTAACTCTGAATTGATGGTTGACTCAACTAATTCTTCACAGGTAAGTACGAAAGACCGACTTTTTGTAAAACATGCTTGTATTGAATGTAACAAATTTAGGGAAAGCATTGATTTGAAATTTGCTAGGTTATTAGAAAACAATGATAACTTAGTAAATGATTTACAACTGTGCATAGAAGCTAATCGTATTTTAAAACAAAATAGGTGCAGTTACAAAGAAAAAATAGAACTTTTAGGTAAACAACTAAGGGAAAACAAGGTTGTTGATTTTAATCAAGCTAATGATATAAAGTTTTATTTAAACTCTTTGGAAGAAACAAAGACAGAAAAAGCAGTTTTAGAAGTTGAAGTAAATTCTTTAAAAGAAAAACTGCATAGTTGGACCGGTTCTTCTCACATAGTTCAAAACTTAGTGAAAGAACGAAATAATGGGGAAGGATTGGGTTACAAAGTAGTTACATCACCACATGAGATCATGTTAAATACAAAATGTAGACCTGTAAATAACAACCTAATTAAGGATCATGTGGTGTCCACTCCTCTGGTTAGTGACCCAGATTCCACTGGTAAACCGGTGAACTCTGTCATTAAACAAAAGGAGTCTACTTTCAAATCAAAAGGAAAGATGCCCATTGAAAATTTGGATAATCAATTTGAAAAGGTTAATGGAAAGTCAGGTTAACACATGTCTACTTCTGAACCTAAAATGACCAAATCAGTTAACCAAACACGTGCTTCACGTCAAAGTCCAAATAAACTAAAGGTTAAAGATGTTAAGAATGTGCAAACAATTAATTTTGTTAAAGAAGAAGAAACATCTAAACGATTAGTGTCAAAACCAAACCAAAAACATCTTACACCTTTACTAAACTCAACATCACACAAAAGTTTTCCTCAATCTGTAGAAGGAAGATCTTGCTACAATTATGGAAAACGAGGACATATTTCTCCTAATTGTCCTTATTATCAGACGCGAAAAAAGAAAATTGAACTTTTTAATGCAAAACCAAGTTCTTCTAAAACAAGATCTAACACTCCACCTAAGAGTGTTAGTGAATCGAAAGTTCAAACCATAAGTCAGGTGTCTGTTTACTAGAAACAGGCCTTACACAAGACTGGCTTATGGAAAGAAAAATCAAGTATAGAGTCTGATAGTGACAACAATAAGAAGAAAGATATGCCCTCATCCTCTATAGGACAGTGGGTTGAGTTTATGATGTGTGATTCCTCCGGGTCACCCAAGCCAGTTAAGGCTTGGGTCCCAAACCTGAACTAATCATTTCTTTTGTATGTGAAGGGTGTCCGCTACAGTGCTATCACTAATACCTGGATTATTGATAGTGGGGCGTCCAGGCACAAGATAGGAAATTCGTCTCTCCTTTACAATGTCAGACAAATTAAAGGGGGACATGTTTCATTTGCTGGAAATAAAGGAGGTTACATCACAGCACAAGGCGAAGTAAGAAACGAGAAAGTGAAGTTTGATAAGGTCAACTACGTTCAACAACTATAGAACAACTTGCTTTCAGTCTCCCAGATCTGTTATAAGGGATTTAAGGTTGTATTTGACAACAAGAAGTGCTACATGTTGAAGAAGGACTATGTGATTGAGGAGGATAAAATTCTTATGTCAGCTTCAAGATATAACGACTTGTATGTCTTGGATCTAACAAAAGCCTCCACAACTAATCACACTGTTCAATGCTTCTTGTCAAAGGCAACTGAAAGAGATTCAATCTCCTGGCATAGGAGAATGGGACACATTAATCCAAGGAAGATGAATCATTTAGTGCAAAATGATTTAGTAACGGAGTAACTGTTAAGAATTTCCAACTTCCGGAGTTTTGTGTAGCATGCAAGAAAGGGAAACAGACCAAGAAGTCTCACAAGTCAAAGAAAGTTCATTTAATTGAACTACCTCTTGAGCTTCTACACATGGATCTGTTTGGCCCTGTCAGTACAAAGGGCATTGCTGGAAATCTGTATTGCTTTGTAGTAACGGATGATTACTCAAGATTCTCTTGAGTGATGTTTCTAAAATCCAAATCAGAGACATTTAAATCTTTCAAACAGTTGGTAACTACATTGGAATCACTCTACAAGCTAAAAGTGAGACAGATTCGATCAAACAACGGCACAGAGTTCAAGAACCAATGGATAGAGGCGTTCTGCAAAGAGAAAGGTATTGTAAACCAGTTCACAGCTGCCTACACTCCACAAATGAACGGAGTTGCTGAACGAAAGACCAAGAGCTTGATAGAGATAGCAAGAACGATGCTCAAGAAAACTTAGTCGGGGAAGTTCAGTGAGAAGGCTAAAGAAGGGATCTTTCTAGGATACACTATACCATACAAGAGAGTTTATAACAACTCAACGGGTCAAGTAGAAGTGTGGTGACACGTTGATGTTCAGAGATACACAACCCCCTGCTGGAAAGGGACCCTCATTCTTCTTCGACTATGATGGATTCTTTAAGACCTTCAACATCCCTCCCCCCATCCCTTCCTAATGATGAGTTATCGAACAGAATGATGTACGATGTCTTAAACACACAGTCACTAGACTCGAAAACATCAGTTCGACAAGGTGAATCTTCTAGTCCCTTAGGGGGAGCACTTGATGTAAGCGACTCCTCCTCTGACGATGAAGAACTGGAGTCTGAATAGGTGGATCAGGAGGAACAGGTTCCTGCTACAGAAAGTACACAAGCATCAGACGTTGATGCCTCTGACTCTTCGGAACCTCACACTCCAATGGCTACAGATACTGAACCGGGAATTCAAAATATGGATCCGGAAGTAGTTATTCCCACCACTCCCGGATCTCGAATAAATGTATATCATCCTATGGACAACGTCATAGGGGATGTACAATCGGGAGTACAGACACGAAATCAGCTCTACTCAGCTGATTATGCCTTAGTCATGGAAAAAGGCTATCTTCACGACGGTTCTTATTGTGTTTTGTGTCTCAATTTGAGCCAAAATATGTAAGTGAAGCCTTAAACGATGAGGCATGGGTTAGTGCCATGCAAGAAGAACTCCTACAATTCAAGAAGCAAGGAGTATGGACACTGGTGGATAGACCAAAAGGTGCTAAGGTAATTGGCACTATATGGGTTCTATGGGAGAGATTAACTTCTTTCTTGGACTTCAAGTCAAGCAAACTGAAGATGGGATCTTCATCAATCAAGAGAAGTTTGTTGACAAGCTCTTGAAGAAATTCAAGTTGCAAGAATGTCAGTCCATACGAACTCCAGCAGATGTTAACACCAAGATTGAACCTGATCCAAAAGGAAAATCTATTGACCAAACTTTATACAGATCAATGATTGGCTCTTTGATGTATCTTACTGCATCTAGACCAGACATTATGTATGATGTTTGTGTATGTGCCAGGTATCAATCAGACCCGAAGGAATCTCACTTAATTGATGTCAAAAGGATATTCAGGTATCTCAAAGGTAAACCAGCCTTAGGGCTTTGGTATCCTTACGAATGTAACTTTGAATTGTATGGATATACAGACAGTGATTATGGTGGATGCTGTCAAGATAGAAAATCTACTTCGGGTGGGTGTTAATTTTTTGGTCCTCGATTAGTCTCGTGGCAATATAAGAAACAAACAAATGTATCAGTTTCAACTGCAGAAGCTGAGTACATTACTGCATCAGCAGGATGTTCTCAAATCCTTTGGTTGCAAAATCAACTACTGGATTATGGGTTCAATTTTCTTAAAACACCAATTTACATAGATAACACAGCTGCTATGTTCATAACAGCTAATCCTGTTCAACACTCTAAAACAAAACATATCGAAATTCGATATCATTTTCTTCGAGATAACTCTGAAAAAGGATTAATCATATTTATTCAAATTGCAACAGAAAAACAATTGGCAGATCTATTTACTAAAGACTTCCTACCAGGACGGTTTGAGTATTTAGTAGAATCAATTGGTCTTATAAATCATATGTGAACTCCCTAAATCAAAAGATCATAATAAGTGATCCTCTCATTGTTTATTGCCTGTTTATATTTTGTGTGTGTGTGATTCTTATTTTCCTTAGAAAAACTCAAATACAAAAATATATATCAAAACCACAAAATAGAGTCGTTTAAAAAGGATTATGTTATGCAACATGTGAGAAATGATAGTACATTAGTGAGATCAGTTGCATACTTCACTCATAAATAAAGTCTAGACATGATCAGATATGAGGTGTAGACAATATATGACTATTATGCTGAAAAAGTAAATTCTTGGGATCAAACTAAATATTAATGCTTGTGTGTATTCATCTGAGTACTTTTGAGTTGTTTTAGCTTATCAGATTGAATGCTTGTTAAGTTACACCACTCACACCTGTTGATACTGTGTTCATTCATGAGATCTGTTACAAAGCATCATTTCGCTTCTCTGTTATGAGTCATCATAGACCTGAAGTGTTGAGATATCCTTTCTTGTAAGTGATTACAGACCTGGATTCTCTTTTTGATGCAAAAGATGCCAATGTGCACAAACTATTCAAATGAATAGTCAGAGCTGATCAAATGGTTATCCATGATCATTCTCTATTAATTTAAGTAACATGAACTCTGGTGATACATTTGTTTCACGTAATAAGTTGAGTATGTTCTTTCTTGCATATCATGATGATGGTTGAGCTCTCTTAGTCTCTGTATGTTTTACAACATGTCATATCTAAATAAACCATAATCAATCCAAGAATTGAAAAAGTAAGTGAGTTGATAATTTGTCAAAAACACTCATTGTCTGTCCTTAGATCTTGTGTCTCCTTTGCTGTGATATCACTGACCTGGAACACACTTGATCAGGATTTATTCATTGTCTATGACTATCCATTTTATTTTATTTTAATGTGCTGATCTTCATTAATATGATCTCATTGCAGACATTAATTCTTTTGGTTATATTAGATTTTGATTCTGTTTTTGTTTTGCTTTTATGAATGTTTTTGTGTGTGAAGACAATGTCACAATGTGATGTGTGATCTTATTATATTTCCTAAGAAACTTATAAGTTTTTCAAACTTAAAAGTTTAGGGGGAGTAATAAGTGAAAGAGTTGTTCTCAGAAAATAATCACAATCTCAAATCAAAATCAAAATGTTGAATTGAAAGGATGATGCTATATGTTCAAAGTATATGTGTAAATTGAAAATGTAAGTTTTGAAAAATATAATATGAACCTACATAAATTTTCAAATGGAAATGCTTCTGTCATAAGTTGAAGTTAGATGAAAATTGTTGAGACTAAAATGAAGGGACAAAATAAATTTAAAAAAAATCAAAAGAAAATAAAATTTTGTGAATTGAAAGTGCAAAATGCAAAAAGTTCAAAATTGGGGGACTAAAAAGAAAAAAATTTAAAAAAATTCAAAATTATGCTTTAAATGTTTTAAAAAATTAGTATGAAATATTACTAATATTTTTAATCAAGTTTGCAGGTGAAGAAATTGGAAATCACAAGTGTTTAAATCATGAAGGCCAACTCAAATTCAAAATCAACTGAAAGTCAACACAAAGTCAACTCATGCACCTAAACAGTGCACATACTTCTTAATAGGAGCATGTTGAAATTTTCAGAAATTATACAAGTGTTTGGACGTTTGAAACATTCCCATGCGTCTAAACAGTTGTAATAAATCTATGAAATTTTACAAGTGTTGGGCGTTTGACACATTCCATGCGCCTAAACAGTTGTTACAAGTCTTCATTCTTACTCAAAAACACTCAGACAAAACCCCTGATACTGCGACTATTACGTATATTCATACTCTCATTTCATCTGAGATTACATCAAATCCTGTTGATTATAGATAGTATTTGGATTTATAAACGTAAGTTTGTTATTCAAATCTGTAAATGGTTGGTTAAATCAGAGTATTGACATAGGCGTTTGAATGCTATTTATGTGTTCGAACCCTATATAATTCAAGTTAAACTAAACAAATGTGAATAATATCTAAAATTGACACTGAATTTTTGATAAGAATTAGTTTGCGAGTATGTTGATGTATGTGATTAATCTGAAATTGAAAATGAATTGATGAGTGTTAAAGCATTCGGGTCTTGAAGAAGATGAACAGACAGGAAAAAAAATTTGAATAAAAAAATAAAATAGAATAAATTTTTTTTTAGTAAATCAAAAATTGAAATGTTAGATAATGAATTCAATATGAATAAAGATTTATGTTACATCTTGAAATCTCAATTCAAAAATAAAAATAAAAAGTCAATTTCAAAAGTCAAAATATAAAATCAAAATAATAAGTCAAATTGAAATAAAAAAGGTTATAAATTAAAACTTCTATGTCATATGTAGGAATAACTTTCAAAAATCAATATTCAATTTTCTTATAATCATTTCTTTGTGTTTTGCAGATGGCAGAATTAAAGTTTGAGCCAAAGCATAATATGGCTGCATACTTAGATGATGAAACAAGAGAAGCCATTGGATATGAAGAAATTATTAGATTTCTGCTCAGTACAAAATATGTCTATGCTATGTGTGCAAGACCAATGATCAATGGAAGAATGATTAAGAGATTCTGGAGAACTGCACAAGTTGAAAAAGATGATGAATGAAACAAAGTGCAAAGAGCCTTTATCACTACAGATAGAATGCTTGAAGTATCTGAAGAAGCTATCAGAATAGCTTTAAGACTTGGTGATAATGACCCTGAAGACTTATCAGAATACACTTTTAATGAATGTAGAGAGGTTTTTCTACAAATGGGTCATCCAGATCACTTTCCTAAAAAGAAATTTTTTAAAGCTCGAGTATTTATGCATTGGAAGCTGTTATGCTATATCTTTCAACACTGTATGTCTAAAAGAAGTGCTGGTTGGGATTCATTTCCTGTAGACATTGCATCTCCAATTATTGCCTTAGCCACAAATAGAAGATTCAATATGGCTAAATGGATAATGAATGGTTTCATTTTCAACCTTGAAAGAGGACTGAGGAATAAGTATTTGATGTATCCTAGATTCCTCCAATTGCTTATTAATGAAGCAAATCCTGACTTGTATTCTGAAGGAGTTACTGGTGAAAAGCTACAGTTAGAGCATATTTAGATGTTGTGTACAAAAGACTGGCTATGATAACTGGTGCTCAAAACATTCCAGTTTTTTATTACATCAGGAATGTAGCAATGAATGAAGTAGACATTAATCAGCAACATTTTCATCTATCTAAAGAAGAACCAATAGATCCAAATGATCTGATTGAGGATGTAGAAGTTGAGGAAGAAAGTGAAGATGATGTTACTGAAAGATCATCAGAAGAAGATGATGATGAAGACAATGAAAAGGATGATACTAATGATGGTGCTAAAGGAAATGAAGATGAATCTTCTGAAACCTCATCAAGTGAAGGAAGTGATGACAATGATGATGATGATGGAAATGATGGTGCCACTGAAGCACATCAAGAAAAAAATGAAGAAAGAAATGAGGAAGATACTGGAGATGAACCTCAAAATGTGATTGATGAAACTAATATTGGTGATATTCATGATGATACTGTTGATGAAACACAAACTATGGATGAAGGAAATGTTGATGAGATTCATGAGGAAGCTGTACAGGAAACTAATTCACAAAATCAAACCTTTAATTTTGATTTTATAAATGATATTCTATACAACCCAGTATGAAGTTAATTTTAATGAAGGAGTAGAAGCAATTCCTGTGAATACAACACACAATGTGTCTGTACAAACATAGGAGATAGTGAATATTGATGAGTTGGAAAGATTGATAGATGAAAATCTGAGTAAAGAGAAAGGGATTGAAGAGTTGAAATTAGAGAATGAAAAGATAAAAGAGATAAACATATCTCTTAAAAAAGAAATTCAAAAGCTTAAGGATGAAAACGTAACGTTGACTGAAGAAAATACCTCAAAAGATGAAAAGATTATGAGGTTTGCTAAAGATAAAGAAGATGTGATCAAGAACTTTGAAGTTATGATCAAAGATTATGATATTCTTGAGGATAAATTTAAGAAACTGACTGAAGAACATGAAAAGCTCAAAGAAGATATGCTAAAAGAAAAGGAAGCTCAAAAGCCTATCTCACCAGTACAAGAAATAAGTACTGAGATAAATGTTGAGGAAAATCTTGAGAAGATAAAAGGAAAAAGGAAAGTGGATGAAGTAGAAGATATAAGTATAACTGAATCATCTTCTAAAATGCCAAGAACTGAAGAAACTATTGAAGATCAGAATGTTCAAGAACAGATTGAGGCTTTAGAAGATATTAAGGAAGTATACAATGACGATTGGTATGATGAAGTGCTAGATGATGAAGACATTGATGAAGCACAATTTGTATCACATTTCTCTTCACAAAAACATACTCATGAACAAGATGATGTACCTCAAGACTTTGAAGAAAGATATAATTATCTTGTGAAGATGAAATACAATGGTGTATATTTGGATGGACTGACTGTTTCTCCGATCAACGATGAATATGAGAAATGTATTACAGCAGAGTCAGTAGCAACTGTAGATCCTAATGAGATAGTTGTTGAGCATGGTGAATGGACACGAGCAAAAGAAGTGATCAATGTAGAAGAACTGTCCAGCTCTAAATTGCACCATCCCGATCCGGAAGATATGAGTATTCCTGCTCTTAGATCATGGTTGCAATCTAGAAATTACCCTTGGAGAAAACAAAAAAGGCTACAATCTGTATCACTGAGAAATCTTGTTAGAAGTTTTCAAGAGACTGAGAAACAATTGAAGAAAATGATAGTACTTGATACAGACAATCCTCAGTATCTTGAAATAATAAAAAGAACAAGAATGCTTAAGCCACAGGAGATTAAACAGATGTCAAGATTTGCTGATGCTCATGTTCACAGGAAAGAGTTGATTGAAATGTTTCCTGATCCAGAAAGACAAGCTTGTAAAGCTTCTACTGAACAAAGGCATATCTTTGATAATTCAAGATCAACAGGAGATTTGGTAAGGAATGTATTGCAAAGAGGACAATCAGTTGCTGAATTGCTGAATGCTATGATTGCTCCTGACTTTACAAATCAAGTAAAGATCATTGCATGGAAGTATGATGAAGTATTTGATGCGTTCTTGATAAAAAGAGTAAATGGTGTATGTGATGATATCACTTTTACTCTAGCATAATAAAACTTCCAGTGCAAGATTTGAAAGAGTTGAATAGATTACCTCTGATCAATCCGTCTGATTCAAAACGTGGCAAGATGTTTGTAGAATTATTAAGAAGAGGATTAGATCGATCAAGTAATTTTCTTAATACAAGATGTGAGCAAGAGGACAAGGAGTATTTTGTTATTATGAGGAATAATAAAAAGCTCAAGGGATTACAATCTAAGGAGGAACATTATATGATTGAATTTCATGACAAGTATTTTGAGAAGGTTACAACTCTTGGCCTTAAAGTAATAGATGGACATCAAAACTCCAAGCCAATTCTCAGATGGTTTTATAACACTGAGACGTTTGAGCTTAAGTTGGTCCGAAATCTACAACGATGGGATGAGGACATGATTACATTGTTTGGAGTTTTTGAGCTAAAATTGTTACATCCGAGTTATATCTCGTTTTTGTCAGTACAAAAATTTGAGAAAGTATCTCTAGAAGTAGCAGAGCAAGACAAGAAATATTTCATTTCCATTATTCATGTGATGAATGCAGCTATGGAAAGAATATCTCTGAGAAAGGCTCTTGTTTATGCCAACATTGTCAAGAAGGATATTAAAGATATTGAATTCATGAGAATATCAAGAAAAGGAGTATTGGAAGTATACTCAATGGAAAGTTCAAAGCCTATTGAGTTGTATGCTAACATTGATATTTCATGTTTGTCAAAAGATACTTTGGAGAGAATGAATCAGATGGAAATTAAGACGAATGAATCTAAACCTGAACAAGGCATTCTTGCAAGTTAAGTTCAAGTCTGCAATTTCGAATGCTTTGAAAGAGTTAGAGATGTATAAACAGAAGCCGATGTTTAAAGTCAAAGAAGAGCCTGAAGATTTCTTTGAAGGATGAAGACAAAGAGTTAAAGATGACGGATGAAGATAAAGATGAAGATAAAGTTGAAGATTAAAGAAAAGACAAAGAAGACAAAGATTGAAGATCTTGAAGACAGAAGACCATGTAAATCTTAGGGGGAGTATTGTTAGTGCTCTTAAAAAGATTAACATGTTGTCTTTAGTTGTCTTTTAAACATTTTGTAATAGTATAGGGACTATTTGTGTAATTAGTTAGTTCCTTTACTTTTTGTTTCTAGTATAAATGGTTTAGACTTACAGGTAGTAGGTAACTAAGAATTGTATTCGAACCTGCATTTATACTTTGTAATCGTCTGAACTTGATATTAATGAAAACTTAAACTTTGTTGTTATCTTGTTTTGATTTGATTACTTTGTGCGAATTTCATTGAATTGTTATCACGGATTGGTACATTTGATCCTATCAGAACCACATTGCTCCTGGATAATCGTCTCAATCTCTAATTTAGAATATGATAATAAATATAATAATTAGATAAATATTAACGATGTTATAGGGCTCAGTTGACGCATCAGGTATCGGTAAAATGCCGGCGTATCCGGTATTCGCGTTTTTCCGACGTATCACAGTTGATTATACACGTTTGGTTAGGATCTTTTAGCAAGCATTGTTTACAGTATGTATCATGATTAACAATGATTTTGATAGGATGACAAGCCATTATAAGGAAATTCTGATGGAACTCAGACGTTAGTACGCGTTAGATTACCGGACTTTACACGGTATAGGTTTTGAATCTGTTTTTAGTTTCGATCTTTCTAAAGTTACTTCAAGTCACATAATAATTCATTATTTCATGATTACTCATTTAATTAGTTCGCAAACGAGTACTTGGGCCTTAAATGGGCCTTGTTTATAAGTTCGGGCCCTTATTGGGCTTATTGGGCCTAAAAAGGCTAGTTTCTTTTCCAAGTTTTTCTTTTGTAAGCCTAAATCAATCCGGACCTTTATTGGGTCCTATAATACATTAAGTTTTCTAATTGGGCTAGATTTCAGAGGTGTTATATTCTCCCCTCCTTTAATAAATTTCGTCCTCGAAATTTTAGTATCGCTAACATTGTTTCCGAGTGTGATACACTCGTAGTATGAGTCTTGAGGATTTTAAAGTTATTCAGTTGAGCAATCCAGGACAGAAGTTTTCGATTAGGTATCAAACAACCGGTTTGATTTAGCTTCAAGTGAATATCCCAACGTTAGAACATGTTTGACAAAATCAGTGAGTCGTTTCATGAGTAGATTTTTGGCTTCACAATCAGATCATTTAACATTTGTACAAAATTAACAAGAAGAGATTCTCCACTGCGGTTCAATGCACAATTCTACTAGGTAGATCTAGCAAGGAGACGAATACCAAAAATCCCGGCAGTATTACTGTCCTCACGGAGAATCTTACGAAAGCTTGTGAAGTATCAGATGTTTGGTGTGAATGCCTTCAATTAGACGTAATAGTCAAGTCGGCTATATGTCACTATATAACTCCTTAGAATCATAAGGTAATAGGTCATAAGATGTAATAGATTAAAGACTTCAGATCAAGGAGGATTTGGGTTCCACAAGGAGTATAGATTAATATTTAGGAACCGCATGTTTATTCCCATAAAGCTAAAACTAAGAAGTTTTCACGATTAATAAGAATGAAGAGGTTAGGTCACACACAAAGGTCACTACTTTCCCAACTTTCCTACTCCAGGAAAGATACTGTATGCGATAATCTTAGTCTTCGAGTAGTTCCACCTATCTTAACTTACGCATGTCAAGAGTTTTCCCATACAGGATGTGTCATAAGCTCTTGTGAACTGACGTTGGAAGAATTCACAAGTTCACGATGTGATACGGGTGAAGTCAATAGAAGAAAAGCCTAATTGGAGGCTATCCGCATTCATCAATGCGGGTAAGTAGAGACAAACACGGCCAAGACTTGTTCTTTCACATTTAGAAATGCGAGCATCTTAGGAGAAATGCGAATGACGGCCTCCTATCCGCACTTGTCAATGCGGTTGATATTACCAATTGTTGAACACCCTATTGAGTTTGAACTAGTATTCTAATGGGTACTCGGGAGAGTAGTACAACTAATGTATCCAAATGCATATTTTATTTTATAAAAGTCATGCCCCATAGTTCCAGTTCATGAATAATGTAACTCTTCACATGTTTCTTGAATTGTCGGGCGGCTAGAAGCTTGCCTTGTACCATTGCATCAACACACATCTGAAGCCTTCTGATCCGTGTCCAAACGAATTTGGCATATTCCTGGGATTACGATGCAAGTTGTATAGCTGCACGAGTGAAGCTTTTATTGATCCTTCTAAAATTTTCGCTTACCCCTAAACATTGACGTATCTCAATGAGTTTTTACTACTTCTCGGACTTAGATAGCCCCAAATTTTAGCGAATTGTCTCGAATTTCATGCTTATTAGCAATGTCAAGATAACAAGCATGCCTAAGTATGACTTATGGAATCCCATTCATCAGGCTCATGAATACCGTGGGTGTGTGAGCCAGCCCAAACAAGCTTGAATGTGATTTTCATATTGACTCTAATGTATTTTAAATGCAACCTTGGTAACATCGTTTCACTTATATTCTCGGCTGATAACATTAGAAGTGTAATCAGTATCTTGCAACTGATTAAGCAGGTTAACAATTTTGGAAAGGGGATATCACTTCTTCTAGGTAACTTTATTCAACTCTTGATAGTTTGTCCATATTAAGAGCATTCCATTCCACTTCCCAAAAAGTGTATTAGGGTTCTTTAAGGTGACACACTATGTCTTATGAACCGTTTATCTAACAGTTGTCGGATCTCCCTTCCTTCCACGAGCTTCTTAACATACTTCGAATTCCGTACCACCATACATCACTACTTCTCTCCGATTCACCTTCCTTTAGAGCAAGTCCAACTTTTATCTTACCCACAGAATCGTTCTATATGCTTCCACTAATTCCCTTATAGTGCTTCCCAATCAAGGTCAACCTTCTAGATGACCTCCTTCACGCTCCCCTTTCTCCAAAGTAACCGTACCCTATAGGGGGTCCATTCGTGAAGCAACTCCACTTAGTCCCTAGTTCTTTATAAGCAAATTGATCGTTTCAATGAATTACGAAAGTAAGCCTTTCAGTACGAATTTTAACGTACAAAGTTTACTAGGGTATGCCATTGGTGAATTGCTCTATAAAAGGTTTAGAAATTTAAAGGGGAAAATATTTAATGCTTACGACTGGTGATTGCTTTGCTGGTCTTTCTCGCATACTATATTCTGCATGTTCATTACTTCGTCGTAGTTGGACCTCAAGTGATTTAACACATGAGATTTCTTGTAGCTGATCTTCTATGCTTCTTAATACATCTGTTTGAGTAACACAGTCCTTTAAGCCCAACTGAGAGTCTTCCCAGGTGAGTTATTAATTATCGTCGACACCTTGACTCGAACAAGTTTTGAACTTCATTAAGCTGATTGCTAGTAAAAAGGAAACTAACTATGGCTCTATTAATCATATAGTATGACATCAGATTATAATCTAACTTTGTGATCTTTGTTCTAGTATCACGAATTGATCACTCAAATAGTAGAGCTCTCGAGGTAGAGATGATTTTACGAGTATCCAGGGCTGTCCGCAGTGACAACCATGAGTATTTACGATGACGGTCGTGATCATGGGTTTAGTGTGAGTAGCACCATTCGATAGTCCAAGAATTTCGTAAGAATAAGTCGGGAACAAAGTGTGTGATAACAGGGAATTCACCAACCTTGTAGATTCAGATTTTTGTTTCGAAAGCTCGAGGATCAGATTTTCTCGGCGAATAACTCTAGCACTCGGGCTATTATCTTTGCGGAAATCGAGGCTATAGGATGAGGTTTCATTTCCTACTTATTCTTGCACTCGAAAGGTTACCAAGAACACGGCCAGATAAAAGCATGGTCAAAATAGTTCAACTTATGTTACAATCAAAGTTTGTCACCGGGTGACTAACGGTTGAGGATGATGAAGGATTTCACAAGCATAGTACTATGAAAAACGATGGTTAATTACTATCGAAGCTAATATTAAGAATAGTGCTTGGGTTAAGGGGTTCTATTACCATGAATAGGTGTAGAGAAGTTATATTCATCAAGGACTTTAAGAAAATGACCATAGGTATTCTAGACTCCAGAATGTCTTATGAAGTGTGAGCTACTAGGGAAGAAAGAAGTGACAAGTCTTCTATGTCATTGATCACAAGAGGTGCTTCTAGTAAATATGTTATTCCGGTCTATTCTCGGCTGCAACCATTATGTTAGAGGGTCCCTTACTATGTTGAGGAAGTTTTGTCGAGTTCTATGCTAGGTAGGAAGAAATTTTCAGACATCGCGAAAAATAGCGCGGCTAAAGTACACAAACAACTTAGGTGAAGTGCCATACATTCAGCACGAAACTAGTTGGGTTTGAAACAACATTTGATGAACTCCTGGGTTGGATAGTTGTATCATCATACTTCCAATAGGATGGCAGAACAAAGAGAGAGAGAAAGAAAAGGGATAGTTACTACAATATCGTCCTTGGTAGCTCTTCAAGTGTTAAATGGTTTCTCTCAGCATGAAAGTTTTAAATTTATAATTGTTGAGTATATATTGGATATTTGTGTTAATGTGGTATGTACTAGTTCCTTGAGTGTTATACCTTGACATTAGTTTACACGACAGGGCCCACCAGAATTCAAGGGTACCTGTAAATTCACCATTACGTGTGCACCCGTAATCGTCAATTTACCTTACACTATCATTCTAGTTGTTCCCATCATAAGTTTCAAGTTTTGTGTAATTAGGTCCTGGAGTTAAAATTTACATTTGGTCATCATCCGCAATTAAGCACACTTAGATTCTAATTATTCTAACATTCTTGTTAACCCAACAATTGAGTCAAAGTACAGTTTCAACAAACCAGGTAACGAGCAATCAGGTACAAGCTATAATAGGGAGCAGATCAAACAAAAGGCATCATGGTCACTATCTTATCACTGCATTCCGGCAAGTATCATCATATGAATGAAGCATATAAGCAAGTATCACTATAGCAGTTGTCTCATGTAACGACACAAGTCGTATCAAGTATACAGCTAATAGCAGTTGTTTCATATAACGACACAAGACGTATCAAGTATACAGCTAATAGCAGTTGTTTCATGAAGTGTCAAAAGTTAGTTGTGCAATCAGAGAAGTATCTCCCCAGAACTTAAGTCTTAATATACTTGCACACCTTTGATTCATAACATACCTAGTCCCAGTGCTCAGGGGCCCTAGTAGTCAACTCCAGAAGATTCCAAATATTCTTAGTTTTACTCGGGTGCACCTATCATAGGTAATACCCTAATGCAACAAGGTTTCTTATAGGGTAGGGAATTCCTAATGGTATATATATATATATATATATATATATATATAATCCTTAATGTATACAGATTAATGATGGGTGTTCCTATGGGAACCTATTTTGCTGCAAACTTTGGATCGCTGGATCATGGAAACAACCTACCAGGTTGGTCCTATTTATGGTTGTAGCTTAGGTATCGCGAAGCAAACCCACTTTCCTATAACCTTGGCTTAACTAACCTCGGAAAAGTCTTCTTACAAAGGTGGTCCTATAGGGTTCATATGGTTGTAGTTTAGGCCTCGCGAAGCAGGCCTACTTCTCTACAACCTTTGGCTCTGATACCAATCTGTCACACCCCGGGCCCAGAGAGGCGGGACGTAACGATTGGTAAACGACAAACAAAATGCAGCAGAAACTAAATGGTTTATTACAATGCATCTCATAATATTTACATTAGAATATTGGCTTAGTTTCAGTTTACAAGGTGTCGCAATCTACCATCTATAGGTATCATGATCAATCTCTTGGTCAATAATTCCTGAGGCTTTAGTAACTAAGGCTTCTAGGCTCGACCTTTTCCTTCAACACCTACCCTCACTTCTTGCTTCGGATTTAGATATCTTCTATAGCTCAGCTAATCTACTTAGCTGTACCTGAAAGACATGCTCAAAAGATTTTTGTGTCAACATAAAGTTGGTGAGTTCAAGTGCTTAAAGTTTAAAAACAAAAAGGACTTAACAAATCCTTATTTGATAAAACGGAATAAATCATAGTTTCAACATTGTGGGAGAATCATAATCAACCCTGCACTCAGTCCCGGTTGGCCTCTTCTAAAGTTGTGTTTAACCGGATATTCCCGAAGGAAGAACTGAGCCCCAAACCAGTGAACCATACCTGCCCGGATAGTTCACCATAGTTTCTTAACAAAACCTGTCACATGCCATAAACGACCCCTTAGGATCTCAGTGGGGTACCCTTCCTAGAACTGAAGCCACTGTGTGTGGGGGATTCCCCAAATAGATCTTTCCATATAAAACAAGCGGTTCACGAAAGAATTAATGATCATGATATAAGTATCAGCAGGTAACCATAAATCCTACATACAATCACCAAGTAAAGCACAAATATAGTTCATAAATATCAGAACATGTTTCACCCCAAAACAGTAGTAAAAAGGGGGTCACTAGAACTCACCTGGTATCCTTATATAAATTCTGATCTTGACGAAAAGAAAAGTGAAGGTAACCAACAAAGCAATCCAAATTAGAACATATGAGATTCATGTTTAGAATTAGCACGATGTCATTACATGCGTGCGGTTGAGCTCTTTAGTTAACTTAAAGTTAACGATTAGTATCATTGACGTACCTTAGCTTTTTGTGAAATTATCATTTGTTATGTACTAATTCGTGCATATTAGGTTAATTAATGCCTTTATCCAATAAATGATTCTTTGCATAAAGAATGTAGCCGTAAACGGTTGATATCAAGGATTCCAAAACTTTATAGATAATTTTTATTGATGATGTAAGTAATCTATAATGTTCCAATTGCTGTTAATAATGCTTACACTCATAACCTTACATTAAATTGATTTTTCAAAGGTGTGATACTTGTATAGGTATGCAGGTAGTCATACCTCTAAATGTTTGGTAGTATTAGCAATCTACAATGCATCAAATATTATGGATTTAAACTCTTATGTCATGATATTATGTTATTTTCACGCGCATAGCATATGTACTTTTTAAGATTGCCTAACTTAGGCTGTTAAAATGCTTAGCTTATAAATTATATGATACTTAGATGGTTCACGGATGATATGTTTATATTCCGCTTAACTCGTTTAATGCAAACCAAAAATATGTTTTAAACAATAAGTGTAAGTACCCCTTTAAAGATCATCCATATTCCATAATTATATAGATATATTTCTACCAATAATGTAGTTAATATGATGCTAGGGTAATTTGAATATCAATAATAGTTGTCATTATATTGAATAAAAAGAGGGTGATACAAATAATATTTATTTCATTAATAACAAGACTATCAACTATTAATAATAATAAGACGATGGATTAGTATATAATTCTTAGTCTTAAATAATTATGTGTGAACATCGGTTAACCTAAAGTATCCATTGTACATATATATATATATATATATATATATATATATATATATATATAAATATTATATATATATATATATATATATATATATACATATATATATATATATATATATATATATATATATATATATATAAGCAATTGCATTTAATATTTTTAATCATGTCTACGTCTTGTAAGGACTTCATATGTCACGAGATTGGATAAGTTCATATATGTTTCTAATATCTTTGTTCGTATGAATACAATCTCAAGTTGTTTTTCATTATGCAATCGCTCACGTTATTACCAATTTACGCACCCATTCATGATGATTTATAAATAAGTTATCATTTTATACATATTCGAAGCTCAACATACACAAGTTAATATATAATAATTATATTAACGCATATAGATGTCTAACGCATGGTTATACCTAATGTTCCCGTATCACGTCCTAGAACCCGCTTGAGCCGACCCGTATCGCGTTGATTGTCCATTGACCAGTTTGACCTGCTTTGACCAAGGTTTAACCTAACCAAAACACACCAAGATTACATACATCACTATTACATTGTTATCTTGCAACCAAACGCAACCATAACCACACTATACGTTACCAAACACCTTGGTCGAGCCTTCTACCACCATAGTCCATCACTTGCAGCCACTATCCACCATGGTAAGCCACTGGCCGCCACCGGCTGTTCCTTGACCGGCCCGAATCCTCGCCGAGATAACCCCACTTAACCAAATCTTGAAGATCTCCTCCGTAATTCAACATGCAGCCACAGGAGCAGGCTTAAGTCACCTCCACTAACCTTTACCACCGTAAACCATCATCATCTATGGCCCTCGGTCACCACTGTCGCGGCCGGCAGCCACCAACTCACCAAAACCCTAGTTGTCGCCACCTTCAACCGGCCATAACTTTCAAACCGCCACGAGTTAGACAACGCAGCTGCCACCATTGGAAAGATCTCGTCGAGAGGAAGAAGAACATGGGCGGCACTCGCCGCCACTCGTCGCTAGTCGCCGGCTCCGGTGGCCGGAACCCTAGTCGCCGTTGCCTTCTCCCCGCCATAACACCATCATCGTTGCGAATTAGAAGAATCTAACACCACCATTGGATTCAGGGGGTCGAGATTAGTGGGGGTAGGTCGAGAACTTTGCCGAACATCGCCGCCGCCGCCGCCGCGACACCGCCGCCCGCCGCCGCTGCTCTGCTGTGGAGCCTCCTGCTCCGGCGGTTGCGGCTGCTGCAGCTCTTGGGAGCATTTTTATGATGTTTTAGGGTTTGCAAATGAGGAAATGAGGGAAATGTTTGCTTAAATACCTAGGGTTTTTGAGTGGGCTTCCCTTCAACATCGCGTATACGCCCCGTGATCCTCGTTATCGCGTAACAACCGGTCTTTTGGATCGAATATCATTAGATGACCTATAATAGATATATTTAATTACCTCTACTCGAAATAAAACGAATTCGGTATATTTATCTTCAAATTCTCGGGTTGGACCTAATCTCAAGCCGATCCACGCCTCGGTCGCGTCTCGAACCACAATGCTCCTGGATAATCGTCTCACTCTCTAATTTAGAATATGATAATAAATATAATAATTAGATAAATATTTACGATGTTATAGGGCTCGGTTGACGCATCGGGTATCGGTAAAATGCCGGCGTATCCGGTATTCACGGTTTTCCGACGTATCACAGTTGATTATACACGTTTGGTTAGGATCTTTTAGCAAGCACTGTTTACTGTATGTATCATGATTAACAATGATTTTGATAGGATGACAAGCCATTATAAGGAAATTCTGATGGAACTCAGACGTTAGTACGCGTTAGATTACCGGATGTTACACGGTATAGGTTTTGAATCTGTTTTTAGTTTGGATCTTTCTAAAGTTATTTCAAGTCACATAATAATTCATTATTTCATGATTACTCATTTAATTAGTTCGCAAACGTGTACTTGGGCCTTAAATGGGCCTTGTTTATAAGTTCGGGCCCTTATTGGGCTTATTGGGCCTAAAAAGGCTAGTTTCTTTTCTAAGTTTTTCTTTGGTAAGCCTAAATCAATCCGGACCTTTATTGGGTCCTATAATACATTTAGTTTTCTAATTGGGCTAGATTTCAGAGGTGTTACAACTTCAGACCTCAACAACCGAAGAGGTTTATTCGCAAGTCTGAGGTGGATCCCATATCTGGAAAGCCTAAAGAAGTGTTGAAGTGGAATCCCCAACGCACGATGTCGAAGATTCCCTTACGGGAAATGCCTCAGTATTTCACTCCACATTTCAAATGGTGGTATTATGACTGGAGGATGGGTGAAGCGGTCATAGTTCTAAACAGAGAGGGCAAAATGGAAACTATCAGGGTATTTGACCTAATGTGGCTTACCAACTTGTCAGCTGAAGATGTCTACACTTTATACAAGTGGCCACTGTTCTATGACGCGCAGGATTTTGTACAAGCTCTCCAATTCCAGAATTTGATACGGCTTTTCTTTGCATTTGAAATATACGCATGAGTCACACGAGAGGAGAAGTACAAGTGGTTTGAGGAGCATATGAAGGATGTCAGACATTAGAGTAAACTAGGTCCAAGGGGGAGTTTGTTGATACATATGTCCCTAGTTTATGTGCTTAATGTAAAAATCTGTCATGGCTTACATATGTGTAATGAAACAATGTAATAATATATGATTTGTGCTTTGATGTTTACTTATATCTGATTCATATATATAAACTCATTATATAGGTTTGAAGTTGTTATATGATGATTCATGCTAATGGACCATACTTATTGACCATACGCATGAATACATCATGCTAATGAACTAGTCGCACGACTGAACCAAACAATTGGATCAGTCGTACGAGTGAGACATGAGATTGAATCAGTCGTGCGAATGAATCAGTCGCATGGGTCAGTTGCACGACTGAACAATGCAAATGGTTCATTCGCACGAATGAAGACTGAAACCTATAAATACCACTTAATTCGTGGAAAAACGGGACTTTTGACACATACTCATAACCTAGCCGTCCAGAGCGTCCAGAAAGCCTATTCCAAGTTCATAGTTCGCATCTGATCTTTTTCTACTCATTCTTAACGTTTCTTTAATCGTTACATTGATCGGGATTGTGTTCTCACTGATTGGATCACCAATCAAATAGGATTCCGCAATATTTGATCTGGTTTCATGCATTATCGGTTAGTATTCCATACGTACACGGTCCTGACAATGGTGGATGAAGAACAGTGAAGAACGCTTGTCGCACTTTGAAGTCTCTCAATTTTGAAAAGTATTAAATGACCTTTTGAATTGGGTTTAAACGGTCAATTTAACGTGTTTTACAAATGGTACAAGTTTATGAACAAATGCGGTCAATTTTTAAATTCACTATAGCAAATGCGGAAGGATTTTGTTCATTAGCATTTGTTCACTATTATAAATGCGGAAGTGTAAAACTTAACATCATTTGTTCACTGCAGTAAATACGGTAGAACAAAGATTGCCAGCATTTGTTCACTGTAACGAATGCGGCTGAACAAAGTTAGTCAGCATTTGTTCACTGTAACAAATGCGGTAGAACAAAGTTAGTCAGCAATTGTTCACTATAACAAATGCGGCTACACAAAGTTAGTCAACATTTGTTCACTGTAACAAATACGGTAGAGCAAATTCCTTTGTCCACATTTACTTCGACAAATGCGGTAGAACAATGAAGTTGTCCACATTTCTTGACTTTCATACATCATCATGAAAGAAGAGATTAAGCACATTTTTATTCATTTTGGATTCACATACAACAAATTTTTAGTATTAATGTCAACTACATTTTAGAAATGCGGTTGAATAAACTTATTTGCATAAAGAAATGCGGCTGAACAAAAGTTAACCTCATAAAGAAATACGGTTGAGCAACTTTGTCCGCATAAGTTTTCAACACTTAAAAATTTGTGTATTTGTTTATGAAACAAATGCACTAGAGTTAACTTCTCCGCATTAGTTTCACTTGGTTTTTCAATGACTTAAGCAAGTTACCCGCTTTGGTTATATGCCTGGGTTACCTTCACCCGCATTAACCAATGGACTTACCTGCATTAATTTTTGAACTTAACCAAAATTAATGTTTCTGCAGAGTAAAATATTTTTTGTTTTTCTGCTGATTCACTGACTGTTATGAAGAACTGTCTTTGCTTTTGACTTGTTTCTTTTGAAGTTTTGACTGTTGTTGGGGTTGTCAATTCTTGCTTGGATTGACTTGTATATCGGATGTGATACAAGTTTCCCATTGTAACACCCCGAATAAAGTCAAAACGAGCCAATTAATAATAATGGGCATAGTCAAGGTTATTTAATGAAAATAAAAAGGGAGTGGATTATGGATCAAATTTACCTTACGGGTTATTTGTTAGACGAGTTTAAGGTCCCGAGAACACCTAGTATATATAAACGAATCAGCTAGACCCACTCTCATTTGCAACTCAAGCTTTCAACTTCTAGAGAGAGAGAGTGTAGATAGAGAAAGTGGAGAAGAAGTGAAGATTCGAGGCTCGGTTGATCAAGAGATTGAAGATCAGTGTTTCCAGACATCCAAACAACAAGAAAATGCCAAGAATCGAGGTAAGAAACATCATCTAATCGTCTCTTTAGATTATGCCCGGATTCTAGGGTTTGAGGGTTTTGAAAGTGGCAAAAAATCGTCTAAAACTCATGTGTTTGTGTAAGAAAATATGTATAAAGCTTAGATATAGCTTCATGGATGGTAAACAAAGGATTTGGGTGTAAAAGGTTGAAGTTTTGGGTTAAAAATGGGCAGATTCGTAATTTCATCCCATTCTGCGAAATTGTAGGCTCGTACATTGAAATTGTGTAGTCGTCCAGCGAAACTATGAAGACTTTGTGTGAAGCTATAGTTTCGCAGGTTGTTTCGTAGACATGAAAGTTCCAACGAAAGTTGGGCGAAACTGGCAGCGAAACTGCTAGTGAAAATGCCAGCGCAGATGGCAGCGAAACTACCAGCAAAGATGGCAACGAAACTGCCAATGAAGATGGCAACGAAACTGCTGGTGAAACTAGTAGTGAAGCTGCTTATCTGGCAGCGAAATTAGGCAGAAATTAACCCCTTTGAGTGTTAACTTATCTGCAGGCTGTGTAGAGAGATCCTAGCTTAGAAAGCATTATTGAGAAGCTACTTCTTGAGTCCAGGTGAGTTCTAGATCCCTTATTTGAAAGGTTTTAAACTTGTTTGGGGCTGAAAATGCATGACTAAACGTTTTGGTATGGTTTGGGTGAGTACCCATATGTTCATTTATATGTGTATAAGGATATGATGATTATATGATGATGTGTCATGCTGTATGTGATGTTTATGATGATGCTATGCTTGAATGTGTTATATTATGCATATTTTTGTGACGATGGGTGGTATGATTATGATAATGAATGTAAGTATTATGCAACGTAAAGCAGAAGTTAATGATAATGAAAGAGGAACGTAAAGAATGAATGAATGCATGCATTAATGAAAGAACAAGTGTAAGAAAGTCTTGCAAGCAAATGTATGGAGGTTCACACCCAATGAAGGGTGTTAGCTCAACTGTGTGCGGGTTAGCTACCATGGAAGGATGCACACTAGGGTCTAATCTTTGTGATTGACCATATGTATGGGACACTTGCCAATTGCCCTTGGTTCTTGAGTCAGCTTCGTGCACAACGTTCGGGGTCTATCATTAGACCTCAGGGCCAGTAACCAACTTCGTGCACAATCTTCGGGGTATAGCACATGGCATTGGTCCGGAATGAAAAGTGGATGATAGTGATGAATGTACTTACCCCAGGCCCAGTAGCCAGCTTCATGCACACCGTTCGGGGTATAGTACATGTCATCGGAAGATAATGACGAACGTACGAAATGTAAGAAATATATGATAAGTATGAGAACGAATGAATGATAACGAGTAATGTACGATGAAGAATGATGATAACGATAATAATAAGATTAACTACTTGTACGTATTATGTATGATCGCGAACGAAAGTAAAGTAATGGTTTTAAACGAATGTAAAGTAGTTTTATTTATAAAACCAAAACTCACTATTTTCCAGTTGGCAGGTAAAAGTTGCTGAGGATGGCACGGTTGCAGCTACTAAGCAAGTTTTGGATGGCATCCATTTTATGATAAATGACATTTTTGTGATGTAATGCAAACAATGAAATTTTTCGCTACGAAGTTTTAGCAAATTTAAATGTATGTTTTATGTTTTATGTGCGATGATTGTCCAACTGTAAGCGGCCAGGGAACGGGGCTTACAGGTTGGTATCAGAGCCAAAGTTTAAGAGAAATGGGTAAACATTTTCAAAAACCTAAACTTAAACTGAGAAAGGGACAAAATGGAAGGATGCCAGTCCGAGTAGCTACATGCCATCATGTATTTTCTGTAATGTTAATCGGTATTATGTGCGAATGTTATATGGTTTGCTTGCCTTTAGTAGATTTAGATATTGATGTAGTTAGGATAGGAAATGCTTGGGGTATGAAGAGTAAAGTAAGTGTCTAATCACAACTGGCCACTGTAATTAGGGACTCACTATACTTGTCATATACTGAGCTATTACCTTGAATGACTGTGTTGGTGTTCGGATCTTATAGCGTGTTAGAGGATGGCTGGAGGTAGATCTTCTAAGGCTTCTCGAGGTGGAGGTCATGGTGGACGTGGTGTTGGACCACAGGTCACAAGAGGAAGGGCTAGGGCTGAAGAGATGTGGTGAGGATGTGGTAGAGGAAGTTCACCAGGTCATGCCGACGATCATGTCGTCTGTCATGACTGAAGTGATTAAAGCTGTTAGGGAAGGAGATAGGAAGGAAAGGAGGAGGCCTACGGGGGAAAGGAAACAACCAAAGACTGAGATGGTTGTTTCTAGTGAAGATGAAAAGGAGCAGGAGCCTGTGCAGGAAACTGCACGCGGCTGTAATTATGGGGCGTTCCAAAGATGCAAGCCCCCTACTTTTGTGGCAATGGCATTACTGTCGCTGCTCATAGGTGGGTAAGGGAGATGAAAACTGTACTTGATATCAGCGAGTGTAGGGAGGATCAGAGGGTGAAGTTTGTTACCCACTCCTTCGTAGACTCGGCCTTGTTTTGGTGGGACAATATTGTCTAGGCTAAGGGTAGTAGGGTAATCGGGAAGATGAGGTGGAACAAGTTAAAGTAGTTGGTGATCGAGGAGTTCTGTCCTCACTGGGAACTTGATAAAGTTGAGAGGGAGTTCCTGCAACTGGTGACTCCCGTGTCTCGAAATATCAAGAGATACATTCAGGGCTTGTCGGCGGATATCCATAGGCACATGATCACCGCTTGGCCGGGTACTTCAGGTCGGTGGTTGATCTGGTTGGAATGTTATATAATGAGCGAGAGGTGGTCATGGCTGAGGCGAGCAAGAAGGGTGGTGGTGACTAGAATTAGAATTGGAAACGATTTGGACGTGGCGGGGCTGCTCCAAACAATGAGGTTGCGAAGGTGCATGATCGACGTGTGGTTACACACGGTGCTGGGTTGAAAAGGTGTAGCAAATGCGGAAAGGAGCATACCGGATAGAGAGTGTGGGAAGCCTGATCATATGGCAAGAGAGTGCATGGTGGCAAGGTGTTATAACTGTGGTGGAGAGGGCCACATGAGCAAGGACTGCAAGAAGCCGATGGCAGAGAGTTCCGGAGCGAAGAAGATGACCAGGACGGAAGGGCAGAAGGCAAGCGCCCGAGCCTTCACGATGACTCGGGAGGAGGCTAGGATGGACCTTGATGTGGTGTCATGTACATTTCTAGTAAACCAAACTCTTGCCTCTGTGTTATGTGATTCTGGTGCTAGTAGGAGTTTCATTTCTGCTGCCTTTTATGCTAAGTTGCCCATTAAGAGTAGAAGTATTGATGAGCCTTTCGATGCAGAAACTGCCATAGATAAGTCTACCAGGATTTCTGAAATGATAGAAGGCTGTAACATAGAATTAGAAGGTCATAAGTTTCTGTTAAACCGCTCATGATGACCTTAGGCGGGTTCGATATAGTCCTAGGAATGGAATTGTTAGCGGACTACGAGGTGAATATTGTATGGCGCAAGAAGATGATTAGACCGGTAGTGCTTGATGGGAGTTCGGTGACAATCTACGGTGACCGAGTCCCTACGGTTCCAAAGGTGATTTCGATGGCGGTGGCGGGAAAGTGCATGAGACGTGGATGTAGTTCCTACTTGGCCTACGTGATGGACGTAGATACGTCAGCACCGCAATTGTCTGATGTACTGGTTGTGTTCGACATTCCGGATGTGTTTCTAGAAGACTTACCAGGCGTGCCACCGGACCGTTAGATCGAGTTCCAGATCGACTTGATACCTGGTTCCCAACCTGTTGCTAAGGCGCCGTATCGGTTAGCCCCCTCCGAGATGAAGGAATTGATGGAGCAACTGCAAGAGTTACTTGATAAGGGGTTCATTAGATGGAGTATCTCTCCTTGGGGTGCTCCGGTCTTGTTTGTGAAGAAGAAGAACAGTAGTATGAGGATGTGCATCGACTACCGTGAGTTGAACAAGTTGACGGTGAAGAATCAGTATCCATTACCGAGGATTGATGACTTGTTTGATCAGCTCCAACGTGCCAGTTGGTTCTCAAGGATAGATCTTCGATCTGACTATCATCAGCTGAAGGTAAAGGAAAAAGATATTCCTAAAATAACTTTTCTTACGCGTTATGGACACTATGAGTTCCTCGTTATGTCTTTTGGTTTAACTAACGCGCCAGCTGCTTTTATGGACTTGATGAATCGAGTGTGTCGCTGATGTTGGATAAATCAGTGATTGTGTTTATTGATGACATCTTGATTTACTCGAGCAGCGAAGAGGAGCATGACGCTCACATTAGGGAAGTGTTGGGGACGATAAGAAAGGAGAAGTTGTATGCTAAATTCTCCAAGTGCGGTTCTAGTTGCGTGAAGTTCAGTTCTTGGGTCATGTGGTGAATCCGAAGGGATTAGGTAGACCTGGCAAAGGTGGATGCGGTGATGCAATGGAAGTCTCCAAAGACGCCATCCGAGATTCGTAGTTTCTTGTGGTTTGCGGGATATTATAGAAGATTCATCCAAGACTTCTCCAAGATAGCTTCTCCGTTGGCAAAATTGACCCGCATGGATGTGAAGTTTGTATGTAGTCAACCTCAAAAGAATGCTTTTGTAGAGTTAAAGAAAAGGTTGACGGAAGCTCCAGTCTTATCATCACGCGAAGGAAGAGAGGATTTGGTGGTCTATTTAGATGCTTCTTACTCGGGGTTAGGTGCGTGTTGATGCAGTGAGGAAAGGTTATAGCTTATGCATCCCGACAATTGAAGGTTCATGAGGTCAATTACCCTACTCATGACTTTGAGCTAGTAGATGTGGACTTTGCATTGAAGATTTGGAGGCACTACCTATACGAGACGAAGTGCACCATCTTCACTGACCACAAAAACTTGAAGTACTTCTTTGAGCAAAAGAATTTGAATATGAGGAAGAGGTGATGGTTGGAGCTCATAAAGGATAATGATTGTGAGATCCATTACCATCCGGGCAATGCCAACGTAGTGGCGGATGCCCTTAGCCAAAAGGAGAGGCCTGAACCAATTCGGGTAAAGGCTTATCAATTGATTATGACCTCGGATGTGATGACACAGGTCAAGGAGTTTCAAGATGACATGTTGATGGAAGATTGTCTTTACTCCGAAAGGATGAGAAGTCTAGTCGTGGAGTTGGGTGAAAACACTCTCAGTGTTAGAACCCGATTCAAACGAATATGGATTCCTCGTTATGGGGATTTACGTGAAAAGATTATGGATGAGGCTCATAAGACTCGATACTCCATTCATCCCGGTGCTATGAAAATGTATCAAGACATGAAGAAAGATTATTAGTGGCCTGGTATGAAGCGTGACGTAGCGGAGTACGTGAGTAAGTGCCTTGCTTGCAAGTGAAGGCGGAGCATTAGAAGCCATACGGGAAGATCCAAACTTTGGATATACCTAAGTGGAAGTGGGAGCATATCACCATGGACTTTATTATGAAGTTACCGCGTACCACGAGAGGGTATGACGCCATATGGGTGATAGTTGACCTTCTGACGAAGAGTGCTCACTTCTTACCGATCTGAGAGACGTATTCCTCTGAGAGACTCGTGGATCTATTCATCAAGAAGATTGTGAGTTGTCATGGTGTACCGGTGTCTATTGTGTCTGATCGTGACACTTGGTTTACATCCATGTTTTGGAAGAGATTTCATGATGCGATAGGGACGAGGTTATATATCAGCACGGCTTATCATCCCCAGAAAGATGGTCAGTCAGAGAGGACAATTCAGACACTTAAAGATATGCTTCGGGCATGCGTCATTGATTTTGGAGGAAGTTGGGACGACCATTTATCGTTAGCTGAGTTCTCATATAATAATAGTTATCATGCCAGCATTGGTATGCCTCCTTATGAGATGTTATACGGTAGGAGATTGTCAGGATCAGTGATCACAAGTTCAATGAATTAGAGTGTAATGCAGCGGAATAAGATCAAGAATTAGACAATTTGTAGCAAGAATTTGATATTTGTAAACAAATACGAGAGAATATATTTCTGTGATAAGGAATGTTTCAATTATACCAAATATTTCTGCTCAATCATTCACAGATTACAATAAGGTTGACACTCCTTATATAGAGTGCAATCACTGCTGTTATCACGGGATAGTGACAACTGGCAGATCTATTACAAAAATAACTAACACTTAACAAACTACTGAAATGTTCACAACTACTGAGAACATATCAAGAGTGCTAAGTATAAAATATAAAACTACTGATAAGAAACTACTGAAACTACAACGACTGAAGAACAAACTCTTCAGTCGTTTTACAAAACTACTGAAAAGAGAAAACATAAAACTACTGAAAAGTAAACCGTCACAACTACTGAAGAAGTCCTCTTCAGCTGTTATGACATCGTCTGATACTTGGTCTTCAGCACTTGTCTTCAGACTTTGTCTTCAGCACTTGTCTTCAGACTTTGTCTTCAGCACTTGTCTTCAGACTTTGTCTTCAGCACTTGTGTCTTCAGACTTTGTCTTCAGCACTTGTCTTCAGACTTTGTCTTTAGTACTTGTCTTCAGACTTTGTAATCAGTTGTTGTCTTCAGCTGTTGTGGACTTCAGCGGTTGTTGTGACGTCTGTGGGACTTAAAGGTTTTTCTGATCCGGCTCATTGGTTCTTTTGGTCCAACAAACTCCCCCTGAACCAATGCAGCCAAAACCTTTAACTTTATTGAGGTCCCACTTATTGTTGGCAGAATGGTTGGTCTTTTTCCTTCTTGATCAGTTGAGAAGATGACCCATATAAGCACTGGCCTGGAAATGAGTCTCTGATGATTTGGTTGGCAATGTATGGATGGGAGCTCTGTATTGGGGAATTGGACACTGAGCTGTTCCCCCATCCATGAGACTCACTTCCCATGTATAAGCCTGTAGGATTCTCTGGTGTATGCTCTAAGAAACATAATTTGTTCTTCCATGGTAAGATTTTCTGGTTCACCATCAAACAATCCTTCACGCCCATACAGCTCTGAGATGTACTTAGCCTGTTTGCCATTTTTGAGCTCAACTGTTGTAATCTGT
Source organism: Flaveria ramosissima (assembly GCA_025215565.1). Classification (NCBI taxonomy): domain Eukaryota; kingdom Viridiplantae; phylum Streptophyta; class Magnoliopsida; order Asterales; family Asteraceae; genus Flaveria; species Flaveria ramosissima. The sequence goes on from CM046035.1 coordinate 31,726,763, forward strand.
CTGTATGCAAACTCATCTGGGTGAGTACCTTCAAGTAACAGACTGAGCTCATTTTGTTTGAAGTTCTCAAGCTTCTTGTAGACTAACCCCTTTTTAATTACTCTGTTCTCTAACATCTTTTGGGGTGGCTGTTTAGTCTCATAAGCCTTCTTGAAATCTTCTACAATTTCCCAGGGTGATACTACCAGGACCACTGTGATCTCTTCATCTACGATCCTTTTTACTTGGCCCTTGTATCTCGCAGGAATGTCTTTCTTCACAATTCTGTGAGCCACCCTAGGATCAGGCCATATTCTCACCTTTTCCTTTTGATATTGAAATGTGTTAGCAAGGGTGTACAATCTCAGAGCTTCTTTCTTCATACTGATTATTGATGAAGAGGCAGCATAGGTTTTGTCTATGCTTTTCAGCATTTCCTCATCATGAAGCCTTTGCTGTTGTTCTTCTTCTATCTTTACTCTCACAGTTTCCATCTGTGAGGTGGGAGTGATGGGCATAGGTTTGGCTTTAGGCAAAGTTAGGACTGCGGAAAGAGGCAGCCTATCTTCTTCCTCATCATCCTCTTCTTCTTCTTCTTCTAGCCTCAACATCCTTCTCTTCTTCTTCTTGGATGCATCATCGGCTGTTGGTTTTGAGGGTAAAGGAGTTGGTTTAATGGGTTGTGGTAGTGGTGATTTTGAAGTGGTAAGTTTTGCAGGTTGTTCTAGCATTCTTGTAGTGAGTGAGGCTTTTGAGTGTTTTGCTAGTTCATTTCTGTTCCCAGCACCTGCCTCATTTAGTGCTTCAATCACTAATCCCTTAGTATATGCTTCAGACGTACAGATCTTGGTGGTTATTGCCAAGATACTGTCCCTGGTCCATGACTTAATCTCTATCAATGATCTCCCAAGGTACTTTGCAATGAATCTGATCATGATCTCTAGTCTTTCTCTTTCTAATGCATCATAACTTGCCCATCTTGAGTTAATTTCTTCAACTTCAAGTCTTCTAATCTCTGAGTCAAGCTGTGCAGTATCGAACCCTTGTCTATACAGTTGATCAATAATGGAGTCCATTGATTTACTATGTGTAGCATCCGCCATTTTGATCATCTCATCAAGTTGGAGTTCTTTTTCTTTTCTTTCAATCTTCCTCTTCTTATATGTGATATGAAAGTCTTTGTGACTTTCACCCACTTGATCAATGTCAGCTCCCTTCACAAACTTCTCTTTCTTCTCAGTCTCCTTCACAACCTCCTCTTCCTTCTCAGTCTCCTTTTCTTTCAGTATGCTCTTCCTCTTTGCTTTCACTAACTGACTCTCCCCCTTTTTGGGTGCATTGGTTGCAAGGGTTTGAGTAGTAGAAAGCCTTGTGCTCACAATCTCCTCCACCAGGGGTTGTATGATTGAGGGAAGCCTCTCATCCATGGTTTTGATCACAATGTCTGTGATCATTGGGGTGATGAGAGGTAGGGATTGCTGAAAGATAGCAGCTGTTTGCTCAGAGGGGTTCTTTCCCTGAGAAGCAGTGCCAGAAGTAGAGGCTGGTGGGTTGGAAGTTTTGAGTGGCTGAGTGTTTGGGAGACCTTCAGGTGAAGGTGCCATCTGTGGGTTTATGTGGGTGGCAGATGGACTTGCTTCTTGAGAGAATTGGTCAAGTAGTCTTTGTAGTCTACAGACTTCTTCCTCAAGAATTGTGTTCTGGGCCAGAACATCATAAAAGAAGCCCAGGTCATCATCAGCAATGCTGAATCACCTGACCTCCTGCTTGTAGCAGGATGTACATGCACTGGGTGTAGACCAGTTTTAGCATGTGCCCCTTTTTCTTGGAACTGGGGACTTCCAGCCTCAGGACGATGTCCTTCATCAGCTGTTGCCTCTGATGAGGTCTTAGCAATGTTACCAGCCTCAGTCTGATCATGTGCTGATTCAGAAGAGATGGCAGCCTCACCAGATATTCTGATCTCCATATCCACACCAGGAGACAGAACATTTAAACCCCGGTGCTTTGGGTTGTCAGAAACATGTTGATCCTCTTCCTCAATGGCTATGGTTTTCCCTTTTGTTGGTGGTTGTTAGGGAGGAGGAGAGGCATGCAACTGAGTCAGCACGTTTGCAATTATAATGGTTGGACTTTGGGGGGCATTTTCATGGGGAGATAGGGTAAAATCAGTATGCACCTGGGGAGAATGGTGCTCATCAATGGTAATCTCCTCAAATGAGGAAGATTCCAGATTAGTGGGTACCCCTTCTTTGGTTGTTGCAGGCTCCTTTTGAGAGGAATCCTGAGCGGCTGTGGCTGGTAGAGTCTTTGATACTGCTAGGGGGTTTACACCAGCAAGTATATCCTGCCTTGGTGGTACAGGAGCATCTTCAGGGGACTCATCTCCCTGAATAGCTGTTTTGGGGCGTTTGGTTTTTGGTTTGGTGGGGACTCTGGATCTTGTGGTGGTGGCTGTGGGTTCCAGCTGCGTGGGTTTGCGCAGCTTGGCAGCCATTTTTAGTGATTGGTCAGAGTTGTGCCGGGAGTATACTTCAGGCAATACAGCCATAGCAGGGACTCCCAGGCCAACAAGTCCCTCAGCTTGAAGCTGGTTTTCAATTATGGCCATTATGAACCGAGGATATAATATCCAACGGTTAGCAAGTTGTTTTTGGGCCATATCCTTGAGCTCTAAAAATAGTATTTCAGAAAAATTTAAAGGTTGTTGCTCAAGGATGGAGTACATTACCTGTTGCCACCTTGTGAACATTTGATCCCATGATGAAGTCTTTGGGGCAAGGCAGACATTTACCATATGAAAGATGAGACGTTCGCATCCTGGAAATGTTTCTTCAATATGGTAGATGCACTCAGGTTACCTTGGTATCCATGGTGGGCAAATGATAGATCTGTTGTGCCCTTTGGATAACCAGTTGGGAAAGTGGCATCATCCAGATTGAGGGTTTGGCGAAGAATGTCTGGAGTAATGACCACTTTTTGGCTATGGACAAACGATTGAAGAGACTCTGTGTCATTCTCCTCAGAGACAAGAGTGACGTTTGTCCAGAATTGGCTAAGAGATTCGGCATATATGGTGGGGTTTAACAGAAAAGCCGTTTGGTAAGGTGACTGAACCATTAAATCAATGGCGTTGTGAAACTTGGTCCAGTATGGCGATTTTGTGAGATGAGCGACACAGTTGTGTCGTGGTTTTAGTTGCATGGTCGCCATTGATGAAGAGAGGTTACAGAGTTTTTGAACGTTAGGTTTGAGAAGAGAGGTGAGAAAAACTCTGAAGGTGGGATAAGGTATTTAAAGGGTAGGGTTAGAAAACGACTGAAGGTTTTGGTGTTAGTCATCATTTGTTGAAACTACTGATGACGTGGTATTAACTTTCAGAGGTTTGAAATGACTGACCGTATTGGTGTGATCAGCAGTTGTTATAAAACAACTGAAGACTTGGTTTTAACCGGCAGACGTTGAAACAACTGAAGTCTCTGATTTAGTCATCAGTAGTTATAAAACTACTGAAGACAGTTTTGACTTCAGGTGGTGAAACAACTGAGGACATGGTGTTTGTCATCAGTAGTTGTGAAACTACTGAAGACAGTGGTTTTGTCATCAGTTGTTGTAAACAGCTGAAGACTTGTGTTAGTCTTCAGTAGTTGTAAACTACTGAAGACATAGGTTTGGCTTCAGTTGTTTAGAAACAGCAGTTGTAGAAACAACTGAAGAGAATTACTCATCAGCTGTTTTCGTCAATTCATAGCTTTTCAGCTGTTTCAGTCTGACCTCCACACTTACTCATCAGACTTAAATCTGAGTTTCAGAGGTTTCATTGGTCATCAGTACTTATCTGCATTTCTGACATCAGTAGTTGTAGCTACATCAGCTGTTGTGATTTCATCAGCTGTTGTAACTACATCAGCTGTTTTAACAAATAAAGTACTTCAGTACTTGTGAGGCATGTTGCCTTCAGTAGTTATAAAAACTACTGAGGGTAAAGGAACTCATCAGTACTTATATATGACATGGTTACCAATGATCATCAGTACTTATTACTGAGATCATCAGTAGTTGTCACTTATTCTAGCTGCAGCATACCAAGCCTTAACACCAGGTTGTGGAAAGTTGAACTATCCAAAGGCTTAGTAAAAATGTCTGCAAGCTCATCAGCACTAGGAACAAACTTTGGATCAATCAGACCTTTTTCAAAACAATCTCTAATAAAATGGTGTCTGATTTCAATATGTTTAGTCCTAGAGTGCTGGACAGGATTCTTGACAATACAAAGAGCTGAAGAGCTGTCCATTAACAATGGAGTCTTAGTCTCTGTTATGCCATAATCCAATAATTGGTTTTGAAGCCAGAGTACCTGAGATGTACAGCTTGCAGCAGCAATGTACTCGGCTTCAGCAGTTGATGTAGCAACTGAGGTTTGTTTCTTACTCTGCCAAGAAATCAAACAGTTGCCTAGGAATTGACATCCACCAGAAGTTGATTTCCTGGTCAACTTACACCCTGCATAGTCACTGTCAGAAAAAGCAACTAATTTACCAGAATGTCTAGTAGAATACCATAAACCTAGAGATGGAGTGCCTTGCAGATATCTAAAGATCCTCTTGACTGCAATCAAATGAGACTCCTTAGGTGCAGCCTGAAATCTAGCACAAACACATGTAGCAAACATAATATCTGGTCTAGAAGCTGTTAAGTACATCAAGGACCCAATCATACATCTGTAAAGTGTTTCATCAACCACTTTACCTTTCTGATCTGTATCCAGTTGTGTGGTGTTGCACATGGGAGTAGAACAGGGCTTACAGTTTTGTAAATCAAATTTTTCCAAAAGATTTTTTGTGTATTTGGACTGATGAATGAAAATTCCATCAGCCTTTTGTTTGATTTGCAAACCCAGAAAGAATTGTAATTCTCCCATGGCACTCATTTCAAACTTTTGTTGCATCAACTTTGTAAAGGCATCACACAACTGTGGATCAGAGGATGCAAAAATAATATCATCTACATAAATTTGAACAAGTAGATTATGCTGCCCAGCTTTCTTAATGAATAAAGTTTTATCTATGGAGCCTCTAGTGAAATTATTTTCCAGAAGAAAGTTTGATAATGTCTCATACCAGGCTCTAGGAGCTTGTTTCAACCCATAAAGAGCCTTATCAAGCTTATACACCCAATTAGGATGTTTATTGTCCTCAAAACCTGGTGGTTGACATACATAAACCTCTTCTTTAATTTTCCCATACAAAAATGCACTTTTGACATCCATTTGAAAAACTTTAAGATTTTGATAAGCAGCATAAGCTAAAAACAATCTAATTGCTTCCAGTCTGGCTACAGGGGCAAAGGTTTCATCATAATCAATACCTTCTTCTTGTGCAAACCCCTGAACAACCAGTCTGGCCTTGTTCTTAACAATAAGCCCATTTTCATCAGTTTTGTTCCTAAACACCCATTTAGTGCCTATTGCACACTTACCTGGAGGTAGAGGAACCAGTTCCCACACTTGCTGTTTCTTGAACTGAAGAAGCTCAAGCTGCATGGCATCAACCCATCCATTGTCCTTTAAAGCAATGTGATAATTCTTTGGCTCTTGCTGACTGATGAAGAGAGCATAGAAGCAGAAATTTGACAATTGACTTCTTGTTGATACGCCAGCAGTGATATCACCAATGATTTGAGACATAGGGTGATTCTTCAGATCTTGGTACACAATGAGATCAGTGCAAGTGTTTGTAGCAGGCTCAGCAGCAACAGATGGTGATGGTGAAGCATTTCCTTGAAACCAATCAGTAGATGGTAATTCAAAGGAAGTTGAAGTTGTAGAAATCTCATCAGCATTTGTTGTGGATTGTGCTGCTGGAGCTACAGGAACATCAGGTCTAGCTGAATCAGGCAGTTGATCACTAAACTTGAAGAGGTGAGTACTACTATCATCATCATCATCAGCACCAGCAGTACCACCAGGTGGTGAACTGTTGACAGGAGCAACAGCAGGAGTTTGATAAGGAACATATTGCAGTATGTCCAAATCAAATATCTCCACAGGGCTTTGTGGAATCTTGTCCTTTGGAGATTCATTAAACTTAACATGTAGAGTCTCTTCAACCATCTTTGTTCTACAGTTGAAGACTCTGTATGCTTTGCAAGTTGATGAATAACCAACAAAGTACCCTGCATCCACCTTAGAATCAAATTTTTGGAGTTGATCCCGTGTGTTGAGAATGAAACAAGGACATCCAAAAGCTCTGAAGAATGAAATTAGAGGGGCCAAATGATGAAGAACTTCATATGGAGTTTTCATCAACCTCTTATTTACTAGAGCTCTATTTTGTACATAGCAAGCTGTATTGACAGCTTCAGCCCAAAAAGTCATTGGCAGTCCAGAGTCAGCCAACATGGACCTTGCAGCTTCAATAAGGGTCCTGTTCTTTCTCTCCACTACTCCATTTTGTTCAGGAGTTCTTGGAATGCTAAAATGCCTCTTGATTCCCTTTGAGAGGTAGAACTCATCAAGTGTATTGTTTCTAAATTCTGTTCCATTATCACTTCTAATACACTTGACTGAGAGGGAATACTGCTTCTCAACATACAACACAAAGTTGATAATCTTCTGAGCTGCTTCATCCTTTGAATGCAAGAAGAAAGTCCATACAAATCTGGAGTAATCATCCACAATTACCAGACAGTATTTCTTCTTAGCCATACTCATCACTCTCACAGGACCAAAGAGATCCATGTGAAGAAGCTGTAAGCAGGCATTGGACTTAGGTTCTTCTATGGAGGGAAATGAAGCTTTGTGCTGTTTTCCTTTTAAACAAGCAGTGCAGTTATCTTCACATTTGAACTCCTTCATAGGCAATCCCCTTACTAAACCATGGTTTATCAGCTGATTTATGTTTTTGAGATTAACATGACCCAGCCTTCTATGCCATAGAGTAGATTCTTGAGGGGAAGCCTTGGAAAATAGGCAAGGATGGCCTTTGAGATCTATTTTCTTGGAAAGATCTAAGGCATACACTCTTCCTGTCCTGTTGGCCTTTAGGAGAGTGTATTCATCCAACACCTTATCAATCAAACTTAGAACTTTGGATGACAGAATCCGACAGTTCTGACTGGTGAAAAGAGCAACATGGCCTTTGTCACACATTTGACTGACACTCAAGAGGTTGTACTTGAGATTTTCCACATGGTTAACATCATCAAACTTTATTTCCCCATTGGAAACAAAGCCTTTGCCGATGATGTAACCCTTTGCATCATTGCCAAATGACACAAACCCCTTCCTTCCTTGAGAGTAGTCATTAAGAAGTGATCTGTTTCCTGTCATATGCATGGATCCTCCACTGTCTACATACCAGATGCCTCTGTGGCATGTTGAAGAACCCTGCAAAACAAAACAAATTAGTTAGATTTTGAGACCCAAACCTTTTTGGTTTTGGGCCTGTTCACATCAACAGATGGTAAACTAACAGGTTTGTTGGAAACAACAGCCTGAGAGGAAGAAGATGGTGAAGAAGAGGAATCCTTTGGCTTGGACCTCCTTTTCTGTGGTTTCAACATAGGAACATCTAATTGGTTAACTCTTCCCAATAGATGTTGAACCATCATAACCAGCTGTGTCTGATTTTGTGATAAAGCTTTCAGCTCTTCAGACACATTGGCATTGGAGTTTGATAAGTTCCTATGTTGCACCTTCTTCTTTTGAGCAATCTCAGCTGTTACCTGTTTAACCCCTTCCTTTTTGGATTTCTTTTTGGACTTAAGGGTTACAGGATTTGATGTTGCTGGTACAAATGTGGCTTCAAACTCAGTTTTCATTTTATCCATTTTCTCTTTAATTTCCTCTTTATGTTTGAGTTTGGATCCTCTTTTGTACCAACAGTCATCTGTAAGATGATTGAACAAACCACATACTTCACATGGTTTCTTCTTCATCTTATGTTGATCATCAACTAAAGAGGATGAAACTACTGAAGACTTGCTCTTCAGTACTTTGAAAGCATTATTTGCTTTCTTGACTTCCTCTTTAGTAGTCTTCAAACTCTTTCTACTGACAGTTTTCTTCTCTTCAGTAGTTGGAGTTTGAACTTCAGGTGTTAAATCTTGCTCTCCAGTCCTTTCAGGACTTCCAGAAATAACTCCTGAGTTGATCAACTCTTTGATCATGTGAGTGTCAGCAATGGAACCATCAACATCAGCTGATTGGTTCTGAGAGGGCTTAGTGCTGACTTCAACTTTTGATGATGCTCTATCAAAAAGTGAATCACATGATGAGGTGGATTGGTTATTGCTTTCTCCATCAGATTTCACTTCTACTCTTGAAGCAAAATCTGTAGGAGGAGCAGTGTGATTATAACCAATGCCAAACTTCACATTGGAAGCTGATTGCTTACTAAGAAGCATTTCAAAACCTTTGCATGATTGTACCCATCGATCACACTCTACTTGGGTGACTGCAAGGGTTTCTTTAAGACTTCTCTGGTCTTCCAGAATAACCTCTAGCTTGGCCTTTTCATCATTTAATTGGCATTTAAGCTTATAAATCTCATCACTTTTATTATTAAGAGCAGACTCATACTCAGCTTTTCTTTTGGAAATGGTTTTCTCAAACTCAAGTTTTTGATTTATTAATGCTACATTTGCCTCTCTAATAGAGACAAAGGCAGCTATGCATGATTCAGAACATAACTTGGTTTTAGCCTCTGAAGATACCTGAGTTACTTGTGAAGATGATGCATTTGAGCAGGAACCCTCAGTTTACTCCAGAGCCATAAGTGCTAGATTCCCAAAAGGACTGTCACCACCATGTTGATCAGCACCTGTGAACAGTTGTTCATGACCAGACATGTCATCTGGCAAACTGCTCCAGTCAACAACTTCAGGGGTGAAGAAGCTATGTTGTTGAGGTTGAGGAGGTTGATGAGATGGTTGAGGTTCTGGTAGTGCATGAGGTTGTGATACCATAGGAGCTTGAACTTGACTGGTTTGTGGCATGTAATAACAAGGGTAAGGGTATGGCATTTGACCCTGAGGAACAAAATATGCAGGAGATTGTGGTTGAGAATGATGACTAGAATTGACAGGATGTTGCCCTTTGTTTTGTTGACTATTGCCAGGGAAAGTCACAAAAGGTGCAGAAGAATTAGATCCAGATGATCTACATTCTCTAGCAAAGTGTCCAAGCCTTTGGCATTTGTGACACCTCAACTTACTCTTGTCAAAACCAACTTTGGTTTTGCCAGAGAGTCCTGGGAACTTTCTTCCAGTTCTTTTGTAGAACTTCTGAGATCTGATATTTATCAAGGCCATTTGGCTCAAAATATCCATCTCTTCTAAGTCATCATCAGCAATCCCCTTGAGATCATCCATGATGAAGCATAGATTGTCATTATTACACCCAGTAAATTGACTATCAACACTCACAAATGCAGAATCAGAAATGTTTGAAGAGAAATCAATATGCTCATCATACTGGCATTCAGATGAAGCATATTCTGACTCATGACTAACCAAGGCAGTGTTGCCTGGTACAAAGTCTTCAGTGAGCTTACCAGATGAAGACAGTTTTCGTTTTTGTTCTATCTCTCTCTCAAATGTGAGCAATTTCCCATGGAGTTGGGTGAGAGATAGTTTGTCCAAATTTGCACTGGAGCGTAGGACAATAGTATATGTGTCCCATCTCTCAGGCAGTGATCTGAGAAATCTGTTATTCATCTGGATATTGGTGTACTCATGTTTGACCATTTTTAATTCAGAGATCAAACAAGAGAACAGCTCAAACTGTTGAGTCAGTGTCTCACCCTTCCTATGAGAGAATGTCTCATATTGTTGGGCAAGGATCTCTCTATTATTTGCCAAGACCTCATCTGTTCCTCCAAATTGTTCTTTCAAGGCATTCCAGAGGTCATGGGCAGATTCATAATGCATTAGCCCAGAATAGATTTCATTGGGTAGTGCCATGGCCAGAATTCCATGGGCTTTTGCATCAATCTCAAACAATTTCTTATCCTCATCTGACTATTGATCCTTCCTCTTCGGAACCATTTGATTGGTTTCCGGGTTATTCACCATAGGCTTGTGTGGACCATGTACCACTGATGTCCAACAACCTGAGCTGTTAACAGACAGGTGATGGAGCATACGTCGTTGCCATATGTTATACTCATTCCTAACCAGCATTGGAGGCTTGGTTGAGGAACCAGTATTGTGAGGATCATTGGAAGGAGTAGTCATTTTAGGTTTAAAAACAATTTAATTCAAGCTTTTAAAAGATTTTACACAGACCACAACAGACTCAATGAAAAACCAAGAATAAATCTCAGGATGAATGACCAAAAACACATAAAATTCAATCTCTATAACCGTTTCTTGCAAAAATGCTAATTCAATCAAACTTGGATCTTGAATAGCAGTTTCAATGACCAATTATTAGATCGATCAATGATTAACCTACTCTGATACCATTTGTCAGGATCAGTGATCACAAGTTCAATGGATTAGAGTGTAATGCAGCGGAATAAGATCAAGAATTAGACAATTTGTAGCAAGAATTTGATATTTGTAAACAAATACGAGAGAATATATTTCTGTGATAAGGAATGTTTCAATTATACCAAATATTTCTGCTCAATCATTCACAGATTACAATAAGGTTGACACTCCTTATATAGAGTGCAATCACTGCTGTTATCACGGGATAGTGACAAGTGGCAGATCTATTACAAAAATAACTAACACTTAACAAACTACTGAAATGTTCACAACTACTGAGAACATATCAGAGTGCTAAGTATAAAATATAAAACTACTGATAAGAAACTACTGAAACTACAACGACTGAAGAACAAACTCTTCAGTCGTTTTACAAAACTACTGAAAAGAGAAAACATAAAACTACTGAAAAGTAAACCGTCACAACTACTGAAGAAGTCCTCTTCAGCTGTTATGACATCGTCTGATACTTGGTCTTCAGCACTTGTCTTCAGCACTTGTCTTCAGACTTTGTCTTCAGCACTTGTCTTCAGACTTTGTCTTCAGCACTTGTCTTCAGACTTTGTCTTCAGCACTTGTGTCTTCAGACTTTGTCTTCAGCACTTGTCTTCAGACTTTGTCTTCAGTACTTGTCTTCAGACTTTGTAATCAGTTGTTGTCTTCAGCTGTTGTGGACTTCAGCGGTTGTTGTGACGTCTGTGGGACTTAAAGGTTTTTCTGATCCGGCTCATTGGTTCTTTTGGTCCAACAGAGATGTAGAACGCCCGCTTGTTGCGGTGATATTGGTCAAAAGGAGGTAGGTAGCATTGGGGTGATCGAGGCTACGACTGAGAAGCTGGAAAAGATGAAGGCCTTTATGAAGGCAGCTAAGGATAGGCAAAAGTCGTACGCCGACAAGAGACGTAGACCGATTGAGTTCAAGGTGTGTGATAGAGTTATGCTAAAATTCTCACCTTGGAAGGGCATCATTCGGTTTAGAAAGCGGGGCAAGTAGAGCCCGAGATACATAGGGCATTGCCAAATCATTGCTCGAGTAGGAGAGGTGGCCTATAGGTTGGAGTTGCCCAGTGACTTAAATGGAATTCATCCGACATTACATCTATCTCACTTGAGAAAGTGCTTAGCCGATGAGTATATGGTGGTGCCACCGGAGGATATCAAAGTAGATGAACGGTTCAATTATGTGGAGCAACCAGTGGCGATCATTGATCGCAAAGAGAAGAGGCTAAGGAATAAAGTGGTTCCCTTGATGCGAGTACTGTGGAAGCATAGAAAGGGATCGGAGTCTACGTGGGAGACTAAAGAAGAGATGAGACAACATTACTCGCAGCTGTTCAAGGAATAACAAGTTTCGAGGACGAAACCTAAATAAGTGGGTGGACTTGTAACGCCCCGAATAAAGTCAAAACAAGCCAATTAATAGTAATTGGCTTAGTCGGGGTTATTTAATAAAAATAAGAAGGAAGTGGATTATGGACTGGGTTAACCTTACGGGTTATGTGTTAGAAGAGTTTAAGGTCCCGGGAACGCCCGGTATATATAAACGAATCAGCTAGAGCCACTCTCATTTGCAACTCAAGCACCCAACTTCTAAAGAGAGAGAGTGTAGAGAGAGAAAGTGGAGAATAAGTGAAGATTCAAGGCTCGGTTGAGCAATAGATTGAAGATCGGTGTTTGTGGACATCCAAACAACAAGAAAAGACCAAGAATCCAATAAGAAACATAATCTAATTGTCTCTTTAGATTATACCCGGATTCTAGGGTTTGGGGGTTTTGAAAGTGGCAAAAAATCATCCAAAACTTACGTTTTTGTGTAAGAAAACATGTAAAAAGCTAAGATATAGCTTCATGGATGATAAACCAAGGATTTTGGTGTAAAATGTTGAATTTTTGGGTTAAAAATGGGCTGGTTCGTAATTTCAGCCCATTCTGCGAAATTATAAGCTCGTCCAGCAAAATTGGATATTCGTCCACGGAAACTTTGAAAACTTTCTGCGAAACTATAGTTTCGCAAGTAGTTTCACAGACATGAAAATTCCAACGAAAGTTGGGTGAAACTACCAGCGAAACTGCTAGCTAAACTGCCAACCAAACTGCCAGCGCAGATGGTAACAAAACTGCCAGCGAAGATGGTAGTGAAATTAGCAGCGAATCTGCTTATATGGAAGCGAAATTAGCAGCGAAATTAGGCAGAAAGTAAGCTCGTTGAGTGTTAACTTATCCGCAGGTTGTGTAGAGAGATCCGAGCTGAGAAAGCTTGATTGAGAAGCTACTCACTGAGTCTAGGTGGGTTCTAGATCCCCTATTTTATAGGTTTTAAACTTGTTTGGGGCTGGAAATGCATGTCTAAATGCTTTGGTAAGGTTTGGGTGAGTACCCGTATGTTCATGTATATGTTTATAAAGATTTGATGATTATATGATGATGTGTGATGCTGTATGAGATGTTTACGATGATGCTATGCATGAATGTGTTATGTTGACTTTATGTTCTTATTATGTATATTTTCGTGGCCCTACATGGTATGATTATGATAATGAATGTAAGTATTATGTAACGTAAAACGGAAGTTAATGATATTGAAAGAGGAACGTAAAGAATGAATGAATGCATGCATTAATGAAAGAACGAATGTAAGAAAGTCTTGCAAGAAATGTATGATGGTTCACATCCAATGAAAGGTGTTAGCTCAACTATGTGTGGGTTAGCTACCCCAGAAGAATGCACACTAGGGTCTAATCTTTGTGATTGACCATATGTATGAGACACTAGCCGCTTGCCCTAGGTACTGGAGTCAGCTTCGTGCACAATGTTCGGGGTCTATGGATAGACCTCCGACCCACTAACTAGCTTCGTGCATAATGTTCGGGGCATAGCACATGGCATTGGTCCGGAATGAAAAGTGGATGATAATGATGAATGTACTTGCCCCAGGCCCAGTAGCCAGCATCGTAAACAACATTTGGGGTATGGTACATGTCATCGGAAGATAATGACGAATGTTTGAAATGTAATAAATGTATGATAAGTATGAGAATGGATGAGTGATAACGAGTAATGTACGATGAAGAATGATGATGAAAGATAATAATAAGATTATCTATCTATACGTATGATGTATGATCGCGAACAAAAGTAAAGTAATAGTTTTAAACGAATGTAAAGTAGTTTTATTTATAAAACCAGAACTCACTCAGCAACGCTGACTTTCTATGTATTTTCCAGTTGGCAGGTAAAAGTTGCCGAGGATGGCACGGGTGCAGCTACTCAGCAAGTTTTTGATGGCATCCATTTTATGAAAGATGACATTTTTTATGTAATGCAAACAATGAAATTTGTAACCGTTAACAATGTTGTATTATCTTGCAAAAGTAGTCATCAATATATGAAATGGTAATTTAAGTATTCTACTGTAAAGTTTTAGCAAATTTAATGTATGTTTTATGTTTTATGTGCGATGATTGTCCAACTGTAAGCGTCCCAGGAACGGGGCCTTACACCTATTATTTGACTGATCTTGGACTTTTATGTTTCTAGATGTCTGCATAAGCTGAGATACTACAGTATAACTTCTGCACCAACACAGTCGATTATTTTTAATTATTTTTGTTTTATAACTAAAAGAAAGGAAATACTTGTACAAATAGAAATTGATCAAAATTTTAAATTACTCTCCCTAAAGTTTATATCCATAACTAGATAGAAACTTTAAAGATTTAAAATTTTTGAACATGAAATATTTTTGATGTTTTTGTTTTCTTATTTGTGCATGAAGAGGAAATATACTTTTCTTGGTATCATATCAATATTACATTACACAAGTGCATTCTTTTGTTAGTAAAATAGACATGTTTAAGAACTTATTGATTGAAGGTATGTTTGTCCTCTTAAACACATACCTGATTAATATTATAATGCATGTGATATTTATCATGTTTTGATTAATTTGATGATTCAACATGTACCCCACACTCAAAAGCATAGCATGATCAACCACCCTTATGTAATGCATGGTAGAACTTATTCACAACTTACTTGACCAGGTCACTTAACGTATGAAATCTCATTTTTATTGATCCTCATTCTTTTACTTTGATCCTTTTAATTATTTGATCCACATTGGGATTCTTTTTCACTTCACTTTGGAAGGTGATCTATGATGGGATTCTTTTTGTTCATTCACAAGGAATGTATTCTTTTGTTGATTCATCCAATTTGGATGTGTTCCATATTGGGAATCTTTTGGATCATGACATCAATACTATGTAGGTGAAAGAGATTCATAAGGTATCATTACCTAGTATGTTTAAGTTACTACACACATACACTTAGATAGGCCAATACATACCCATACTCTGAGATGAGTGCTTCACAGTTGAATAGGATTTTAATTCATACCTCGTGAATCTTCTTTTCCAAGTTGAACCTACCCACATATCATGTAAGTCATGTTAGTCTTTTGAGATTTTGAAATAAGCACTGTGAATGATATGACGATTGTAATTATATCATTTCCCATTTGAAGTATATATCATATTCTTCAACAAAATGACTAATTTTTATGATTTTCTGAAATTTTTGAATTGTTTTTGATGTTTTTGATTTTATTCAAGGTTAATCATGCTAATAGATTGAACTAGGAATTCAAACCTACTAGGTTCAAATGCATTGGTAAATAAATAAGCCAATTGATTATTAGTGTGAACTTAAATCAATTTGATTAACCCTTTTCAGCACAATCTCTCAAAAAGTGATATCTAATATCAATATGTTCTGTTTTTGAGTGATGAAGTGGATTATTTGTGATAAAAACTGTTGTTGTGTTGTCAGTATGAATTGGAGTGTGCATGAAGTTAAAACCATAGTCAAGCATATGGTTTTGAATCCAGAGAACTTGAGAGCAACAAGCTAATGTTGCTATATACTCAGCTTCTGTTGTTGAAACAGATATGTTTGTCAGCTTTTTGCACTGCCAGGAGACCAGTCTAGGACCAAGAAATTGACAACCACCAGAAGTGAACTTCCAATTGAAGTTGCATCCCCCATAATCACTGTCACTTTAGGCATAAAGATTAAAATCTCCTTCCTCTGGATACCATAATCCAAGAACAGGCTTGCTTTTAAGATATCTGAATATCCTCTTGACATCATTCACATGAGATTTCTTGGGATCTGCTTGATATCTGGCACACACACAAACACCAAACATAATGTCAGGCCTACTGACTATTAGATACATAAGTGATCCTGTCATAGATTGATAGTCATTCTGATCCACTGATTTGCCTTCTGGATCTGGACCTATTTTCACTTTAGTATCAACAGGTGTTCTGATGGACTGACAATCAGCAAAGTGGAATTTCTTCAACATTGTTTCCATATATTTTGATTGGTTGATGAAGATTCCATCTGCTGTTTGTTGGACTTTCACTTCTAGAAAGAATGTGAGTTCCCCTATTGCACTCATTTAGAATTTTGAATGCATAAGATCTTAAAAGTCTTTGCAGAGTTATTTGTTTGTCGAGCCAAAGATGATATCATCCATATAGATCTGAACAAGCAACATGTCTTTTCCTTTTCTTTTTCTGAAGGTAGTTTGATCAATCTTTCCTCTTTCATACCTGTGTTTAAGAAGAAAAGATGATACAGTCTCATACCACTTTCCTGGGGCTTGATGAAGTCCATACAAGGGTTTGTCAAGCTTATACACCCTGTGTTGAAAATCAGGGTTTAGAAAGCCTGGTGGTTGACTCACGTAGACTTCTTTAGCAATCTTTCCATACATAAAAGCACATTTCACATCCATTGAGAAACAGTAAATTTCATGGATGCTTAGTATGCAAGAAAGATTCTTATGGCTTCTAATCTGGTTACAGGAGCAAACACTTCATCATAATCAATTCCTTCTTCTTTTGTATACCACTGGGCCACTATTCTTGCTTTGTTTCTAATTACACTTCCCCGGTCATTAGTTTTGTTCTTGTATAGCCACCTGGTACCAATAGGGTATTGTCCTTCGGGAAGACCTACCAGTTGGCATACTTCTTGTTTCTTGAATTGCAGCAACTCTTCCTGCATTGCCTCAATCCAACTATTGTCTTGAAGAGGCTCTTTGATATTCTTGGGTGTTGTTTGACACAGAAAACAAGATAACAAATAGATGTTTGCTATGCTTGACTTGCTTCTTGTCACCCGTTCATTAAGTTTACGAATGATGCTTTCCACTGGATGATTCTTGTGTGTTCTGGTGGTTGGAATTTAGTCACCAGCAATGGATACATCAAGATTGGAGACATTCAGATCATCTTGGTGAGAGGCACCTTCATCTTGTGTAGTTGGAGAGTTGTGAAAGTGATCTAAGTCTTTTCCAGTTACTACTTCAGCATCAGTAGCACTTTGTAGACTTTCATAATTTGAAGTTCTTTCAGTTTCAACTGGTGATGTAGCTTGATCTTGACTTCTGACTTCAGTTGATGGTTCTTCTGAAGGAGAGGGGATTGTACTAGGACCATCTTCAGTTGAAACACTCTCATTTTGTGATGATTGCCTGATAGGATCAGCTTGCAGTGGGACATCTTCATTTAGTTGCTCAGTAGAAGTAAAAGGAATCATTGGGAAGTCATCTCTTCTTTATACTGGTGAAGAAGATTCAGCTGATTGTAGGTTTCCTGCAGCAGGCAAATGAAATTGATCAAATGATCTTGTAAATGAGTCAATATTAAACAACCAGTCAGGACCATTTGTTGATTTGTGAAAGATATGTTCATTGAATTGAACATTTATTGATTCATCAATGATGTTTAATCGAGGATTAAACACTTTATAGCCTCTGAGACAGAAGAATAACCTACAAAGAATCATTTATCAGACTTTGAGAAAAACTTTCCCAAATGGTCTCAGGTGTTCAATATTGATACAAGACTACCAAATGACTTAAAAAATCCAATAAATGGTTTTCTCTGAAAAAAAAGTTCATAAGGAGTCTTGTTGCTTTCTTTTACAATCAAAGTTCTATTTTGTACAAAGCACGATCTGTTAACTGCTTCTGCCCAAAAGGTAATTTGCAGTTTAGCATCGGCTAGCATTGTTGTTGCTACTTTAATTAGTGTTCTACTTCGCCTTTCAGCTACCCTATTTTGTTGAGGAGTTCTAGCTGCACTAAATTGATGAGCAATTCCTTTGGTTGCATAACATGAACTCATATCTTCATTTATAAATTTGTCCCATTATCACTTCTAATTGTTTTGACTTTATCATCAAGTTGATTTTCAATTTTAGTGATAAAATATTTTATTAATTGGGACGCTTCATTTTTATTAAGTAAGAAGAGAACCCATGTAAATCTAGAAAAGTTATATGATCACCAAACAATATTGTTTCTTTCCAATGCTTATAACACGAGTAGGTCCAAAAAGATCCATATGAAGTAACTTCAATAGAGATTTGTTTGTGTTCACAAGTTTTGGCTTGTGGGAAGACTTATGTGTTTCCTTTTGAGACATGATGAATAGTGATCAATAAAATGAAATTCTTTTTAGGGTAAACCAATCACATGATTTCCCTTGACCAATCTGTTGATGTTTTTTAAATTTTTGTGTCCCAAACATCTGTGCTGTCACACCCCGGGCCCAGTTAGGCTGGGACGTCACAGACTAGCAACAACATATGGCAGCAGAAACAAACTATTACAAGAGCTCAAAGGAGAGAATATCACATGGCATTAAAAGTTTTCAAAAGATACCGGCTATTCCCGAAGGAAGAACTGAGCCCCAAACCAGCGAACCCTACCTGCCCGAATGGTTCACCATAGTTTCTTAACAAAACCTGTCACATGCCACAAACGACCCCTCAGGATCTTAATGGGGTACCCTTCCTAGAACGGAAGCCACTGTGTGTGGGGGATTCCCCAAATAGATCTATACATATAAAACAAGCGGTTCACAAAAGAATTAATGATCATGATATAAGTATCAGCATGTAACCATAAATCCCACATACAATCACCAAGTAAAGCACAAATATAGTTCATAAATAACAGAGTATGTTCCACCCTAAAACAGTAGTAAAAAAGGGGATCACCTAAGGTGTTAAGCCAAAAATAACTCTTCGTGTGCGGGGGATGTCTCAAGTCTAGCACCCTAATCATGAATATATTAAGTGATAAGCTACTGCTCTAAACTTATTTAAGGTGCAACAAGTGTGTCAAAATTTAGTTGTCGGATAAGGCTCTTATTCCGTGAGGGTTTGTATAAAAAGTTTCCTTTTATGGAAAGTCATGGTTTCCCATATAATTTAAGATTTTACATCATTAAGTTAATGATATAGGGTAAATATGCTGTTCAAATGATTATTATTCTCATATGAGTTGGGTATAAAGTTTGGTAAAATTTTACAGTTTAGTCCCTCAAGTTTCAAAATTGACAGTTTCTACCCTCAAGTTTGGTTTCTTACACTTTATGACAATTACGACCAACAATCAGGTTCTTAGAGTAAAAATTGACTTATTATTGAGTAAGTGTTCCAAATTTCTAGGATATGGATCCAGTTTAAAACCTATGTGTTTAACGTTCCCGGTTGCGGTAAAACCGGAGAGTTTTAACAGTTAATTTAGGATTTCCATAAATTTGAGTCTTGGACCAGTAGGTATCATCTTAAGGATATTTTTATAAGATTTAAGTTCTTTAATTGTGAAATTTTGCCTCTAATAGTTGAAAGCCTCATTTTTACGTTTAACCCGTTAAAACGCGTTTTTAACCGAATTTGACCATTTAAAAGCTTGTTTGACCAATATTTCAAATCCTTTAGGTGTTTTAACACTTAACTTGCTGAAATGACATGTTTTTTGTAAATCTTAGCTTTAAACTCCTTTTTCTTGGATTTTTCTCAAAAACGTCACCCGGCTAGTACCTGTTTCTAGTTAAAATGCAATTTAATTTATTCTTTTGACCATTTAAATTACCCATTGACTCCAGAAAACTTTATTAACCATTTTTAAGCCTGGAATACTTTTCAAGATGATTAAATCCATGTTTTACTACTTTTAAGGTTGTTTTACCATGTTTCGGGTCCGAAAATGACTAAAGTGGGTCTAATCTTAACATGTCTTTAATTTCCAAAGATTAACCATTTATCACACACTTAATATTCATCAAAAACTTTCTGAAATCATATCCCAAACTCACGGCTAGGTCACCCAACACAACAATGAACCATCAACTTAGTGATTTAGCCATAACCGACCATAACACATGTGTAAATCCGTACAACTTGCGTTTAAACATTACCAAAACCTTATTTGACTTTAATATCAGATTATTAGGGTGTTTTAAAGTCGTTCATGAGCAGGTTATAAACCTTGGTTGAGAGGGTTTTCAAGCAAGTGCTTAAATAGTGTTATTTCATGTAGAAAGAAGGTTTTTAAGATGTAACTCGTGCTATAACCACATGTTCATGGTGTATACCCTTTTGTAATTTCAAAACAGGTTATTAGAAGTCTTTTGAACCATTAGTAAGCAGATTACATGTTTTTTTTCAACGGGTTACAAGATAAACAAGTTAGATGATGCAAAACACCCAAAAAGAGGGTTTTCATGGTAGAAATCGGTTTCCACCTTAAGAATGACCAATATAACGTATGAGATACCTTTTGTGAAGTTGAAAGCTCCTAAAGAACAAGATAATGGTGTCGGGTTTCTGCTACAACAAAGAGAGGAGGTGTTTTTAAAAGAGAAGTGAAGAAAACACATGAAATGACCATTTTCGGGTGACATGAAGCTTACACTTGGTATTGTTCACGTTTTGGAGGGTGTAGATGGTCTTGGATGGCTCGAATATCCTTGGAAAATGCTGGAGAATCTTCGAACAAGGCTGGAAAAGTCGGACAAGATGCAGGTGTGTATCAAAAGCTCACAAGTATGGCCACCTTCTTGCGGTTTTAGGCTGGCCGAGAATGCATATGCCTTGTTCTTCGATGAACAAGGATGGAACTCTAGATAGAATAAGCTTTGTGTGTGTTTTTGGAGTGTGTTCAGCTGGTGAGATTTCGAGAGGAAGAGAGAAGAGGTGTAGAGTTGAAAGGGATTTGCATGGAAGGTGTATGGTGAGAGTGTTGGTGGTGTAGAGGGGAGATGAGTGCAGGGAGTGGGGCGGCCGATTTTGGCTCCTTGTGGGGAAAATTTTGATTAAATATTAATGCTAAATAATATTATGTGTAGTATTAATTTGTAGTATTGGGTAGTATTTTAGGTGGTAAGGTTTAGTTAATTGTTAAGTGTTGTGCATGCACATGCATGTCTTTGACCGAATTATGAGTGTGTATGTACACATTTTAATTGTTTCACTTGAGATTTAGCTTTGCAAAGGTGGCTAGTTAACATTCCCGGGACACCAAGTTTTTATAAAGGTAAAACTTAAATTAACTAAAAGTCACTAAAATCACATGAAATCATAAAATGGAACCTATAGCAAAAGATGATTCTAAATTCACTGATAGAGTTAAATTGTTTCTATTATTAGTACTCATAAGACGGGTAATGATGCAAGTAGATTAGGGTTAGAGTAACGACCCGAACGCTGGCTGTCACATTCTTCTACCGTTTAGGAAATTTCGTCCTGACATTTTAGCTTCGATTAGAATCTGAACAGGTGGGTTTGAAGAGGTGTGGATAATTTTTCCTCATCTCATCTTCACGTTCCCAAGTGAATTCAGGACCTCGCTTTGAGTTCCATCTAACCTTGACCTTGGGTATGCGGCTCCGCCTGAGTTGCTTAATCAAGCGGTCCGTGATCTCCATGGGTTCCTCCACGAAGTTCAGCTTGTCATTGATTCTTGCTTCTTTCAATGGTAGCTCTAGGGTTTTGTCTACCATGCATTTCTTCAAGTTCGACACATGGAAGGTGTCGTGTATGTGGCTCAACCTCTGGGGTAGTTTCAATTTGTAAGCCACTGGGCCAATTCTTGCCAGTATTTCGAATGGTCCAATGTATCTCGGGCTTTAACTTTCCTCTCTTTCCAAACCTCACGGTTCCCTTCCATGGTGCTACCTTTAGCATTACTCAGTCACCCACTTGAAACTCTAAAGGTTTCCGTCTCCTATCAGCGTATTTCTTCTGTCGGTCTCTGGCTGCCCTTAGTCGTTCCTTAATTTTAAAAATCTTGTTTGTGGTCTCCAACACGATGTCGGGTTTCATTACTTGGCTATCACCGATCTCGTTCCAGCTCAATGGTGATCTGCATTTCCAGCCATATAGAGCCTCATACGGAGTTGCCTTGATACTTGCGTGGTAACTATTATTATAAGCGAATTCCACCAAAGGGAGATGGTTTGCCTAGTTTCCGCCAAAGTCAATCACGCAAGCTCTTAACATATCTTCCAACGTTTGAATGGTCCTTTAACTCTGACCGTCGGTTTGTGGGTGCTTAGATCCAAACGGGTTCCTAAAGCCTGCTGGAATGATTTCCAGAAACGAGAAGTGAAACGGCTATCACGGTCGGAGATGATCGACAAAGGCACTCCATGCCTAGTTACTATCTCGTCGGCATATAGTAGGGCCAATTTCGTCGAGTCGTAGTCTTCTCGAATTGGCAAAAAGTGAGCTGACTTCGTTAGCCTATCCACTATCACCCAAATAGCATCATGGCCTCTAAACGTTCTGGGTAACTTTGTAACAAAATACATCGTGACGTTATCCAATTTCCATTCTGGGACTTTGGGCTGTTGTAACTTTCTAACGGTTTTTGATTTTTAGCTTTTACCATGGCACAGGTTCGACATTTCCCAACATAAATAGCGATTGATTTCTTGATTCTAGGCCACCAGAAAAGTGCCTTTAGATCCTGGTACATCTTATCACTTCCAGGATGAACCGAGTACCTAGACTTATGGGCTTCGTCGAGGATTACTTCTCGAATTCCTCCGTGCTTCGGCACCCAAGTTCGCCCTTCGTACTTGTATGTACCATCGTCCCCTGTCACAAAACGCTTTTCCATTCCGGTTAACCCTTCTTCTTTTAACCTTTCTTCCTTTAATGCTTTATTTTGAGCTTCTTTCGGTTTTGCAATAAGGTTGGTATACACACTCATCCTTAAGGCTCGTACACGAATAGGCTTCTCTCTCTCCTTTCTGCTCAATGCATCTACCATAACATTGGCCTTACCGGGATGGTAGCGGATTTTGCACTCATAGTCGTTTAACAGCTCGACCCATCTTCTCTGACGCATGTTTAGCATCTTTTGGTCAAGAATGTGTTGCAAACTTGTATGGTCAGTGTAGATGACGCACTTCGTGCCATAGAGATAGTGCCTCCACATTTTGAGAGCAAACACCACGGCACCCAATTCAAGATCGTGCGTCGTATAGTTCTTCTCATGATCGTTCAGCAGTCTAGATGCATAAGCAATCACCTTGTTGCGTTGCATCAATACACATCCTAGTCCTTGACGCGAAGCGTCACACTACAACGAAGTCTTCTACTCCTTCCGGAAGAGCAAGGATAGGTGCACTGCACAACTTCTCCTTAAGCGTTTCAAACGCCTCATTCTGCTCTCGTTCCCACACAAAGGTTGTGTTCTTCCTACTTAGTGCGGTCAAGGGTTGCACTGTGCACGAGAAGTCCTTTATAAATCGTCGGTAGTATCCGGCCAGCCCTAAGAATTGCCTTATCTCCGTGGGTGTTTCAGAAATCTTCCAATTCTTTATAGCCTCAATCTTGGAAGGGTCGACTTGAATCCCATTCTCATTTACCACATGCCCTAAGAATTGAATCTTACGCATCCAGAATTCGCATTTAGAGAATTTGGCATATAGTTGCTCATTCTTGAGTAATTCAAGAATCAGCCTGAGATGCTTCTCGTGCTCATCCTTACTACGGGAGTAGATCAGTAAGTCGTCGATAAACACGATCACAAACTTGTCGAGATAAGGGCGGCAAACGCGATTCATGAGGTCCATGAACGCTGCAGGTGCATTAGTCAGTCCAAAGGGCATGACTAAATACTCATAGTGTCCATACCTAGTTCGGAAGGCCGTTTTGGGTATGTCCTCTTCTCTTATCTTCAGTTGGTGGTAACTTGACTTCAAATCTATTTTGGAGGAATAACTTGCTCCTTGCAGTTGATCAAATAGGTCATCTATTCTCGGAAGAGGGTAACGGTTCTTTATGATAAGCTTTTTCAGTTCTCTGTAATCAATGCACATTCGCAGGGTTCTGTCTTTCTTTTACACAAACAGTACCGGGGCACCCCATGGAGAGACACTCGGACATATGAATCCCTTGTCCAGAAGTTCTTGAATTTGCGCCATCAGTTTCTTCATCTCAGGTGGGCCGAGTCGGTACGGTGCCTTGGCTACTGGTGCAGCACCAGGCAGCATATCTATCGGGAATTCAACTTGTCGGTTCGGGGGAAGTCCCGATGGGTCTTCCGGAAACACTTCTAGGTATTCAGAAACCACGGGAATATCTTCAATCTTCTTCTCCTTTTGGGTCTTCATCACATAAACTATGAAAGTTGGGCATCCCTTCATTAAGCTCTTGGTAGCTTTAAAGTGGGATACCATGGGGTATAGGGTGTAACTCCTTTCGCCTTGTACCACTAACACTTCCTTGTCGCTCAACGGTATCTTGAGTAGACGCTCATCACATACGATTTCGACTCTATGTTTAGCTAGCCAGTCCATACCGACAATCACATCTAATCCTCCTAACTTAATGGGCATCAGACTTATCCTAAATGTATTTCCTCTTAGGTTCAGCGAGCAATCCTTGATGACTTCGTTAGTTTCTAAAACGTTACCGTCAGCTAATTCTACAGTAAACGTATTGGTCAAGGCACACGCGTCTAAGTCAATCAAAAGCCTAAAGTACTAGAGACAAATCTAGCAGTCGCTCCAGTATCGAATAGAACAGTAGCAGGATGATTGTTTACAAGGAACGTACCGTTAACCACATCAGGTTCCCTACGAGCTCCAGCTGGGTCCATAACGAATGCTCTTTTCTTTGGCTTGTTGTGATTGCCATCCTTGTCTCTACCTAGCTTATGACACTTGTTCCTCATGTGCCCTGGATCTCCACATTCATAGCATTGTTTTCGTGGTGCGTAAGTGCAGTCTTTGATTAAATGACCTGTTCTCTTGCATCTGAAACAGGGCATCGGGTTACATTCCCCTTGATGGTGTAGTTTGCACTTGTTGCAAAACGGGCTTGTCCCCGAGTACAGTCTCTGGGTCTTGCTTCCCTGATCATCGCCCCTCGCACCTTCAGAACTCTTCCTACCTAACCCGCTACTACTTCCGACCGCTCTCTTTACTTCAAACCACTTTCTTTTCTCACCAACAAACTTCCTCTTCTCATCAGCCCTAGCTTGCTCAGTCCATCCAGCCCTAACTAAGTCATCAGTCAAACTGCTGGTAAGGTCAACCACAGCTTGTAGGGTTAAAGGCTGGGATGAGCGGACCATTCCCCTAACTCTTGGGTGTAGCCCCCAGATGAATCGTGCTACACCTTTAGATTTGGGTGTCACCACATGGGGAACCCGTTGAGATATGGCTAAGAAACTATTGATATATTCTGTGTAGTTAGGACCTTTCATTTTCAGACCTAGGAATTCTGTCTCCAGTTTCTCGAGTTGATTGATGGGGCAATACTTGTTGGTCATCAATTCCCTGAATTCGGTCCAACTCATTCTGTTAGCCACATTTCTTCCACGGGTTTGAGTAATCGACTTCCACCATTCAAGAGCCGATCCCTTGAGGGATTGTGATGCGAACCTCACCATATGATCCATCTTGCACTTGCTAATGTCCAAGACAGCTTCCATTTCGTCAATCCATTTGTACGTCTCTATAGCACCCTCGATGCCGTAGAAGTCCTTAGGCTTACGTGCCATGAAGGTCTTATAGGAGCATCCGTTCTTTAACGCCTCGGCTTCCTCGTCGTGGCCCTCGTCGTTCCCTGGCCGATCATTACCATTAGCATTATTCCGATCAGCATTGATCTGAGCGATAATGGTCGGGATGGCGTTAGCAAGTTGTTATGCTACGAGGTTAGCAATTCTCTCGTCATTTTCTTGATTAGCGTTTTCTCTGCGGGGAGTTCCTGGTGGGGTAGGTTGGTTTCCAGTTTGTCTGGCTTCTTCACGGCGGCCCCTAGTGGCTCCTCGCCGTCCAAATCATGTTCCTCTGCGAGTCGGCATTCTGATAGTATCACAAATAGATTCGTTTAGCATCTCAAAATTTGTTTTGAATAGCTTATGCATCAATACCCTATTACACCATGCCTCGGGAAGAGGGATCATGGCGTGCACATATATATACAACCCACTAAGAGATTCTTACAAGGTCCAATTCAAAGCATATCATAACAGTTAGACAATCAATCAGAAAGGGGCACAGACCAATTACAAAGCACGACACAACATATTGCAATTCAATATAAATAGTCCAATAACCTAGCATCCAAATAAACAGTTCATAGTTAAATAGAGATAGTAGTATCATCCAGGAAAGTTGAATCAGAGTCAAGCACTTACAAATTGGAAGGTGCCATCACCCCCATGATAATAATAATAATAATAATAGTATCGAATAATAATTCAAATAGTTTCCTTCGACTGTCTAAAGACAGATAATTCCGCTCCTTACCCCTGCTCTCACATCCACTTTTTCTTCAGCCATCCAAACCATCCTGAGCTCTTCTTTCTCTGCTCCTGTTCTAACCGCTGCACCCCATGCGTAGCCATCATAGCCTGGAATTGAGCAGACTGGGAGGTCCGGGTGGCGTGTTGAAGAGTCAACTCGTGACGACGAACAGTCTTCAAGATTTCATCCAGTGTCGCATCAGAGGGTCCTACGTCGCTTGCCCGACGGCTCGACTGGGAGTACCTTGTAAGGCCCTGTTCCAGGAGACCTCACAGTTGGTCATTCACAGCACTAAATACATTAAACATTATAAATTTACAAACTTAAGCAGCGGAATCATTTTAACAAAAACCATTCATTTCTTTTCATTAAACACTGTTGTTAGGCAATACACTATTGTTTGCTGAAATACAAAAATAACTGTTTAATTGCATTACAAAACAACAGCAATAATATGTATGAATGGATGTCAATCTTTCCCAGCCTACTAGCTTCACCCTCGTGCCATCCTGAGCAATATTTTCCTGCCAACTGAAAATATATAAAAGTCAGCATTGCTGAGTGAGTTCTAGTTTTATAAGTAATAAAATACTTTCTGTATGTTGTATATGAAAATACTCTTTTCTTTTAAAATACAACTCTTTACTGTATATGCGAGCACGCATTAACTATATGAACAAATACTGTTCGTTCTCTTTACTGTATGCCTTGTTTATTCTGTTTTCTTTATTCTTTATCTTTCACTGTCTGTATGGACCAATAAGCAATACCCCAACTATATGCACGATGGAAAACGGGTGATGGTCCATCTATATCCCTCGAAAGGGTAAACTATATCCCTCGAAAGGGTCAACTGTATCCCTCGAAAGGGTGTTGTGTACTGTATAAAAGGCCGACCCAATCACCCAGGGTACGCTACAAGGGTCCTACCAATCTCCAAGACTGGCCCTGTATGCATAATAGGGTAGCTAACCCGCAGCACAGTTGAGCTAACGACAACACGGTCGTGTACCTCCTATAAGCTTGCAAGACTTGCTAACATTTTATTAATGTTCCTCTTCTTTCTTTATTGCTCTTTCTCTTTATTATTACAATATACTTTATGTTACGATAATAATCATACCACATAAAGTCACATTCTATAAGTAATAATAATAATAGCAATAATAATAATAAGGAACAATCATAAGACAATCATAATCAATCATTATCATTCATAATCATGCATGAAACCCATCATTAATATGCCCTAGTTAACCCTCAGTCAAAACCCTAAAGGCATAGACTCCCAAACATTCTGCATTAAACTCTAAGGGTTTAGGTGGATGGCACCATTTAGGTGCATGGGCCCTGTTTAGGCGTATGGGTACTTGGGCGCATGGGACACTTAGGCGCATGGGAACTCAGGTGCATGGACACCTAGTCGCATGGCCATTCGGACGCATGGGCACTATTGGGGCGTATGACCCATTCAGTCGCATGGGCACTTAGGCATATGGATCACTCAGGCGCATGGGCCACTCAGGCGCATGGGCCACTTAAACGCATGGGCCACTTTGGGCGCATGGATTCTGTTGGGCGCATGGGCTATACTTAAAACATTTCTAAGGTAATCTTAGGCGCATGGGCTACTGTTTAGGCGCATGGATTACACTTAATTCATTCTATGACATTTTCAGGCGTATGAACCTTCTGTATATCATGTTCCTAGTATGTTTTCAAACCCAATCATCAAACCCATCGGTTCTAAACTTAACATGGCTATTCTAAACATGAACAACCTATAAGCATTCAAGAATCAACATTTAACATGCATAATACATACGGGTAAACATACATAAACTTGTAAAAACGTTTTAATACATTTTCAGCCCCAAAGATGTTTAAAGCAAGTAGAAAACCGGGGTTTAGAAACTCACCTGGTGCAACTTTGGGTGTATCTTCCTTCTAACCCGAATGCAAATGAGTTCAAACACCTAGAACACCACACACACACACACACGAGCACATACACAAACACATGAGCACATAAACATGTAACCGGGATAAAACCCATCATAAACACATAAAAAACACAAGTCCTTACCTTGAATTCGACTTGTTTTCTTCTTCTTTTTTTTTCTTTAGCTGAGAACTCTTCTGCTCTCTCTCTCTAAAACCGAAGAAAGATGATGATGTGAAGTGAGGGTGGGCGGCCATGCTCACCTTTACACCAACTTTTTCAAAGATTTGTCCTTTTGGACACTTTTAGTCCCTCCACTTGGACTTTGTTGCTTTTCCTTTCTTTTATTCTTCATTTCTTGTCTTTTTAAAATAACCGGGTGTTACAAGTCCACCCCCCTTATATAGGTTTCGTCCACGAAACCTGTTATTCCTCAAACAGACGAGGATAATGCTGCCTCATCTCCTCCTCAGTCTCCCATGTAGATTCGGATCCCTTCATGTGCTTCCACTGTACACGCACAAGAGGAACCACTTTATTCCTCATCCTTTTCTCTTTACGATCGATGATTGCCACTGCTTGCTCCACATAATTGAGCCGTTCATCTACTTCTATATACCCCAGTGGAACAATCATATCTTCATCAGCTAAGCACTTTCTCAGGTGAGATACATGGAATGTCGGGTGAATTCCACTTAACTCATCTGGTAATTCCAACCTATAGGCCACCTCTTCTACTCGAGCAATGATTCGGAAAGGTCCTATGTATCTCCGGCTTTGCTTACCTCGTTTCCTGAATCGTATGATACCCTTCCAAGGTGAGACCTTCAACATAACCCGGACACCCACCTGGAACTCGATCGGTTTGCGTTGTTTATCGGCATACGACTTCTGTCTATCTTTGGCTGCCTTCATAAAGGCCTTAATCTTTTCTAGCTTCTCGGTCGTAGCCTCGATCACCTCGACACCTCCTAATTCTTTCTGTCCAATGTCTCCCCAACATACGGGCATCCTACATCTTCTACCGTATAACATCTCGTATGGTGGCATGCCAATACTGGCATGATAACTGTTATTGTACGAGAATTCAGCTAACGGTAAGTGGTCATCCCAACTTCCCCCAAAATCAATCACACATGCCCGAAGCATGTCTTCCAATGTTTGAATGGTCCTTTCTGACTGACCATCAGTTTGGGGATGATAAGTCGTGCTAATATGTAACCTCGTCCCCTTGGCATCGTGGAATTTCTTCCATAATTTAGAGGTAAACCGGGTGTCGCGATAAGACACGATGGACACCGGCACACCATGACAGGTTACAATCTCCTTGATGAACAGGTCAGGCAACCTCTCGGATGAATATGTCTCGCGAATCGGTAGGAAGTGAGCACTCTTCGTCAAACGGTCTACAATCACCCATATGGCATCGTACCCTTTCGGCGTACGCGGCTGTTTTGTAATGAAATCCATGGTGATGTGCTCCCACTTCCATTCCGGTATATCCAAAGGTTGAATCTTCCTATACGGCTTTTGGTGCTCGGCCTTCACTTGTAAACAAGTAAGGCACTTACTCACATACTCCACCACATCACGCTTCATACCGCACCACCAATAATCTTTCTTCATATCCTGATACATCTTCGTGGCACCAGGATGAATGGAGTATCGAGTCTTGTGAGCTTCATCCATAATCCTCACACGTAGATCCCCAAAACGAG
Source organism: Flaveria ramosissima (assembly GCA_025215565.1). Taxonomy (NCBI): domain Eukaryota; kingdom Viridiplantae; phylum Streptophyta; class Magnoliopsida; order Asterales; family Asteraceae; genus Flaveria; species Flaveria ramosissima. The sequence goes on from CM046035.1 coordinate 31,756,531, forward strand.
GAATCCACACTCGTCCAAATCGAGTTTTAACACCAAGTGTGTTTTCACCCAATTCCCCAACTAGACCTCTCATCCTTTCAGAGTTAAGATGATCTTCTTTCAGTGCCTCATCTTGAAACTCTGTGACTTGCTTCATCACATCGGAGGTCATGATTAGTTGATAAGCTTTCACCCGAATCGGCTCGGGCCTCTCTTTTCGGCTAAGGGCATCACCACCACGTTGGCTTTGCCCGGATGGTAATAGATTTCGCAATCATAATCCTTTATAAGCTCCAACCATCGTCTCTGCCTCATGTTCAGGTCCTTCTGCTCGAAGAAGTACTTCAAGCTCTTGTGGTTAGTGAAAATGGTGCACTTCGTCCCGTAGAGACAGTGCCTCCAAATCTTTAACGCAAAGACCACCGCCGCTAACTCCAAGTCATGAGTCGGGTAGTTGACCTCATGCACTTTCAATTTTCGGGATGCGTAAGCTATCACCTTACCTCGCTGCATCAACACGCAACCCAACCCTCAGTAGGAAGCATCTGAATAAACCACCAAATCCTTGATTCCTTCGGGTAATGACAAGACATGGGATTGGGTCAGTCTTGCCTTCAACTCCTCAAAAGCCCTTTCTTGCTCTTGACCCCACACGAACTTCACATCCTTGCGGGTCAACTTGGTTAGTGGAGAAGCGATCTTGGAAAAGTCTTGAATGAATCTTCTGTAATAACCCGCCAAACCCAAGAAACTACGAATCTCGGATGGCGTCTTTGGTGACTTCCATTGCATCACTGCCTCCACCTTTGCGGGGTCTACCATAATCCCCTCGGGATTTATCACATGACCTAAGAATTGAACCTCGCGCAACCGGAATGCGCACTTGGAGAATTTAGCATACAACTTCTCCCTTCTTAAGGTCTCTAACACCTCCCGAATGTGGCCGGCATGCTCTTCTTCGCTCCTCGAGTAGATCAGGATATTATCAATGAACACATTCACTAATCTATCCAACATTGGCCGACACACTCGGTTCATCAAATCCATAAAAGCAGCTGGCGCATTGGTCAAACCAAACGACATAACAAGGAACTCGTAATGACCATAGCACGTGCGAAAGCTGTTTTAGGGATATCCTGCTCCTTCACCTTCAGCTGATGGTAACCAGATCGTAGATCTATTCTCGAGAACCAACTGGCACCTTGGAGCTGGTCAAACAGATCATCAATTCTTGGTAAGGGGTATCGGTTCTTCACCGTCAACTTGTTCAGCTCTCGGTAGTCAATGCACATCCTCATACTACCGTCTTTCTTCTTCACAAACAGGACCGGAGCACCCCAGAGAGAGATACTTGGTCTAATGAACCCCTTATCGAGCAGCTCTTGCAACTGCTCCATCAGCTCTTTTATTTCTGTCGGAGCTAACCAATACGGTGCTTTGGCAACGGGTTGAGCATCGGGTATCAAATCAATTTGGAACTCAATCTCCCAGTCCGGTGGCACGCCGGGTAAGTCTTCCGGGAATACGTCCGGAAAGTCGCGCACCACTGGAACTTCGGATAATTGCGGTACCGACGCATCCACATATTTTACATAGGCCAAGTAGGCGCTACATCCACGTCTTATGCACTTCCCCGCCACCGCCATCGAAATCATCTTAGGGATCGTAGTAACGCGATCTCCATGAATCGTAACCAAACTCCCATTGGATGCAACCAATTGAATCATCTTCTTTCGACATACGATGTTTGCTTCATAGGTTGCCAACCAGTCCATCCCTAGTACTACATCAAATCCACCTAGGGTATCACGTGCAACCTAGCAGCGAACCTATGACCTTCTAATTCTATGGCACAGTCCTCTATCACATCTGTAATTCTAGTGGACTTACCAATAGCAGTTTTTACATCGAATGGGTCACTAATCTTTCTACTACTAATAGGCAACTTAGCACAGAAAGTAGTGGAAACAAAACTTCTGCGAGCACCGGAATCAAACAATACAGAGGCATAAATTTGGTTTACTAGAAACATACCTGACACAACATCGGGATCAGCTCTGGCTTCCTCGCGGGTCATAGTGTAAGCTCTAGCACTTGCCCTCTGCCCTCCTTCCTCCAGTTTCTAATTCCCCGCTCCCGAGCTCTCCGCCCTCGGCTTCCTGCAGTCTCTAGCGATGAGGCCAGGCTGGCCACACCTGAAGCATACGTTCATCCTCATCCTACACTCACCAGTATGCTCCCTTCCACATTTGCCACACTTCTTCCGTTCTGCACCAGTTGTGACCACACGTCGGTCACCCACCTTTGCCACCTTATTGTTTGAAGCGGCTCCACCACGTCCAAACCGTTTCCCATTCCAGTTACGGCCACCTCCCCCCTTCTTGTTCACCTCAGCCACCACCACCTCGCGCTCATCATACAATCTACCAGCCGAATCAACCGCCAATCTAAAGGTGCTCGGCCGGGCGGCAATCATATGCCTACGGATATCCGCCGGTAGCCCGTGGATGTATCTCTTAATCTTTCGTGACAGTGGTGTCACTTGATCGGGCACCAACCGCGCCATTTCGTTAAATTTAGTGGTGTACTGCTGGTGTGTCATCGTTCCCGCCTCCAACTGCATGAACTCTCTTTCTATCTTATCCATCTCTCTATGAGGACAGAATTCCTCAATCACTAACTTCTTCAGTTCAGGCCATCGCATTTTCCCAATGGCCATGCTACCCTCGGCTTGGACAATGTTTCCCACCAGCACAAAGCCGAGTCTACAAAGGAGTGGGTAGCGAATTTCACCTTCTGATCCTCCCGGCACTCACTGATATCGAGAACGGCCTTCATATTCCTAACCCACCGGTGAGCAGCTGCCGCAGTGCCATTTCCGTGGACTCACTGATATCGAGAACGACCTTCATAAACGCCCCGTAGTTACAGCCTCGGGTCGACTCCGGCGCAGGCTCTTTATCTTCCTCCTCCTCGTCATCAGAGAGAACCGTTTCCGGCTCTGGTTGTTCCCCTCCTCCTGAGGACTAGTTTCTTTCCCCTTCCTTTAATGCCTTGATCACTTCGATCATCACAAACGGTAGAATCGTCTGCATGACCTGATGAACCTCTTCCACCACAGCCTCCTTTAGTGAGGCTCTCAGATTGGCGCTCTCGTCGCCACCCTCCGGATGAGGGGTCTCTGGTCCCTCATGAACCACCTTCTCGACTCTGGGTCTCCCTCTCTTAGGTCGCGGAGCAGCACCGTTACCTCCACCACGAGAGGCCTTGGAAGATCTACCGCCAGCCATCCTCTAAAGCACACTATAAGATTCAAACACTAACTCGGTCATTCAAGGTAATTGCTCAGTTTATGTTAAGTATACTAAGTCCCTAATTACAGTGGCCAGTTGTGATTAGCCACTTACTTTACTCTTCATACCCCAAGCATTTCCTATCCTGACTTAATCAGTATCTAAATCTACTAAGAGAACATAAATCAAATAGCATGCGCACATAATACCGATTAACATTGAGAAAAGACATACCTGATGGCACGTAGCTACTCGGGCTGACATCCCTCTATTTTTCCCATTTTCAGTTTAAGTTTAGGTTTTAAAAAAATTTATTTAACCCAATTCTCATAAACTTTGGCTCTGATACCAACTTGTAAGGCCCCGTTCCCGGAGACCTCACAGTTGGTCATTCACGTACTAAATACATTAAACATTATAAATTTACAAACTTAAGCAGCGGAATCATTATAAAAAAAACATTCATTTCTTTTCATTAAACACTGTTGTTAAGCAATACACTATTGTTTGATGAAATACAAAAAGAATTGTTTAATTGCATTACAAAACAACAGCAATAATAGGTATTAATGGATGTCAATCTTTCCCAGCCGAGTAGCTTCACCCTCGTGCCATCCTGAGCAATATTTACCTGCCAACTGAAAATGTATAAAAGTCAGCGTTGCTGAGTGAGTTCTAGTTTTATAAGTAATAAAATACTTTCTGTATGTTGTATATGAAAATACTCTTTTTTTTAAAAATACAACTCTTTACTGTATATGCGAGCACGCATTAACTATATGAACAAATACTGTTCGTTCTCTTTACTGTATGCCTTGTTTATTCTGTTTTCTTTATTCTTTATTTTTCGCTGTCTGTATGGACCAATGAGCAATACCCCAACTATATGCGCAATGGAAAACGGGTGATGGGCCATCTATATCCCTCGAAAGGGTAAACTATATCCCTCGAAAGGGTCAACTGTATCCCTCAAAAGCGTGATGTGTACTATATACAAGGCCGACCCAATCACCCAGGGTACGCTACAAGGGTCCTACCAATCTCCAAGACTGGCCCTGTGTGCATAATAGGGTAACTAACCCGCAGCACAGTTGAGCTAACGACAACACAGTCGTGTACCTCCTATAAGCTTGTAAGACTTGTTAACATTTTATTAATGTTCCTCTTCTTTCTTTATTGCTCTTTCTCTTTATTATTACAATATACTTTACGTTATGATAATAATCATACCACATAAAGTCACATTCTATAAATAATAATAATAATAGCAATAATAATTATAAGAAACTATCATAAGACAATCATAATCAATCATTATCATTCATAATCATGCATGAAACCCATCATTAATGTGAAGTCACTGGATCGGTAGACATCCGAGCATGTTCTTGACGGAAGGATAAACAACAGCAAAAACCAAGAGACAATCAATAACACGAACTATAATATAATGGTTTCATTGATAAAACCTAACGATTACAAGCTCGTTACAACATAAGAATCAAGACACTTGGCAAGGGGAGATCGAGCATGATCTCCCCTCTCATCCGGCAGCCCTAGGCTCCGGGCAGACTCCCTCCCCAAACCCTTAATCTCTCTACACCTTGAAACTGGTATATATATAGGCCTCGGCCCATATTAGATGCGATTGGGCCCATTGATGTGATTGGACCATGCGTATGGTTCAATCGTACGACTAGACCATGCGTATGGTTCAATCGTACGACTGGACCATACTTATGGTTCAGTCTTACGAATTGCCAATCGCATCTCTCAGTCGCACGACTGGCCCATTAGCAAGGCTCAGTCACATGACTGAGTCTCATTCGCATATGCTCCTGCGAATGACCCAGTTTCATGTGTTTACAACATATCAGGTGTATTACATTAAGCCTAGACTATTCGACAAGCGACGGACACACTATATATGACAATATATGCTCCAACAAATTCCCCCTTGGACGTTGCTTGCGAATAGTAGATAACACCTCTTACAATCTTCAGTCAATCTTTGCTCTGGTTGTCAATAGAATCAAACGAAAACAATATTAGCCAACGTTGCTGATCCGTCAGGTTGCTACACTATCCCTGAAAATGAATTTAGGCACAATAGCTTTCGTTTACTTTGCAGAACACCATCATAGCAGCAAGATTTCCCATATGACTAATTTTTCCAGATAATGACATGAACAGTTTTCCATTGCTTCAATCTTCACACAGGCTAACCTGATTAACATTAACACCTGCAGATATTCCCCTCACATTCAGCATATCCCAATATATAAACGTTGTGCTCTCTTGGCGTCTTCATACGATGTATTGGGCAAAAGGTTGAAGGTTCCAATCTACAGCTGACAATATCAACCAAATCAGCATGCATGTAGATTCTTCATCGGAAACCGGCTCACATCATCACTTTCTGATTGCGTCTTCATTCTTTCTATACATGGATTTCCCATAAGAATGAGAATCCTCTCTGTGCGGATAGATATAACTTGATTGGCCCATAAATAGTCAGATGCTCCTGACTACCCCACAAAATCAGCACTGACTACCGACATCTTCTCTCCTCTGTTTCGTGTTCCAAATACATTCACCTATTCTGGAGGTCCGATGAATAATGGGGTATACATCGAACTTTGTTGGAGCTGTAAAAGATAGTCTATATTATCAATACAGTGAAAGTCAACAAAAGTCAACGTCACGGTCAAAGTCAACAAAAGTCAAACCCGACACGTTCGAGACGAGTAACCGAGACGAGACATTGAAGATTTAGATGACTAGGAGTTTTATTGTAATAAATATATTTTGTGTGAACAAAATATATTTAATTTCTTTGTGTCATGTTTTAGTCTAAATATATAGTCTATGGGGTTATGTGTAAATATGGAAACTTAAACTAGACTGTAAATAGCCTAATTGTAATTAGAATTAAGTTAATGGTTGCATGACCAATTGATTGAGGGATTTATTTATAAACAATATTATTAGCAATCAATAGAGATCAAAGGGGTTTTATTGTGATTATCATATTTTGATCTAATTCTTCATGATTTGATTCAAGTTTGTTTATCCTGGATTTACAATTTGGTATCAGAGCCATTTTGGATCAAATTCACTGAAGATTTGAAGATTTTTAGAGAGAGAAGTTGAGGTTTTGGAAGTTTTTGTTCAATATCATGTATTCATCAATTTCGGATCAAATTTGAGTGTTATTGGTATGGAAATTGATTGAAGTTTGCTTGTTATTGGTTGGGAAAGCTCTGTTAATCATCAGGTATCAAATCCATTGAGATTTGGGTGTTTTCAAATTGATTTCGTGTTGACAAAGTTTTTCAGCTTCGTTCAGCGAAATTACCAGTTCATCCAGCGAAACTACGAGTTCTTCCAGCGAAACTACATCGGTTATCCTCATTAAAGTTGTTTTCTGCTGTCCTGCGAAACTAGTTTCATTGAACGAAAGTTCAACAGTGATTATGGTTGAATTACAAGCGAAATTGATGCCGAAAGTATCTTTGAACGAAAGTTCAAGCTTGTTTTGTGCGACATTGTCGGCGAAACTAAGCAATCTAAAGCATTTGGCTAGCGAAACTGCTGCCGAAATTGCCAGCGAAACTACTGTCAGCTCAGCGAATCTAGAGTTCTCAGCGAAACTAGCTCTGCGAAACTATAATTTCGGCGAAACTATCATTTCTTCAGCGAAATTTGAATGTTAAAGATGACTTTTTCCCTTTAGTTGGGATTAATTGAGTTCATCCCGATAAAGAAATTTTCATCGATTTTGAACAATTAATTTCGGCGAAACTATCATTTCTTCAGCTTGACCCCAGTTGCTAAGATTGCATAGCGTGACATTTTTTTAAAAAAAAAATATTTTTCTCGGGGGAGAATTATTTTACAATTTTTGGGAAAAATATTTTGGGGCGTTTAATTGTTCAAAATTTTTACAATCATGTCATCTTCACAAGACTTTAAATCAGATAATCTCACAATGGCACAAAGCTGGTTTGACTCTTTTGCAGGTACAAAGAAAGAAAAATTGTCAGATTTTATTGATCGATTTTTAAAAGTGGCAAATAATCTAAAGAAGCATGTTCCAGATCTCAGTAATCATGAACAAATTCAAAAGCTTCTTGACTCTCTTCCGTCTGTATGGAGTCATCAAGTTAAAATGCTAAAGCAAGAAAGAGGTTATGTCGACACAAAACTTATGGATATGATCAACAGACTAAAATCTCTCGAGCTGGATATCCAAAGAAACGAATTTCAGCAAGCCGTGTTCCCACATCAAACCCACGCGCTTAATACTGATCTTGTTTCTTCTGTAACAAGCATACTTGATTACAAAACAGAGATGATTGAAAAGTTGAAGTTATTGAGGACTGATTCGGATTTAAACTCTAAATTCAGAGAAATTGTTGAAGAGAATCGTGAAGCTCTAAGAGTCGACAATGACAGTAAACCAGCGTCTATGAGAACCGATGATGATAAGGCTGGAAAAGCTGATAAAAGAGAGAAAGAGTCTGAGGTTGACAGGATGCTGAATGTCAAAGAAGCGGAACAACAATAAATCACATGGGCTTGCAACTGTGAAAAGAGCTTAGCTGTAGAACGAACTATCATGGGTCTTCCTTATGAGACTGTTCAGGATATGTGTTCTTCATCTTGTAAAATCAGATTATTTGGGATTTATAAGGCCAACAGATTGTTACTAGAAAATGAAAAGGAATTAAAAATAATCAATCAAGAATTAAAGAAAAATGAAATTGCTTTTTCAAGGAAACTTAATGAAGCATTGGCTGAAAATGATCTTTTAAGAAGAACCATTTTGGAGCGTAACATTGAAATTAATATTTTGAGAGAAATGGCTGTTTTAGCTCAATTTGAAACAACTCAGCTTCAAACAAAGCTTGATAAATGGACCCTTTCACACATGAAAAAGGATGAGCTTATTGCTAAACAACAAGGGGCGCGGGTGAAACATGGGATTGGATATAAATCTGATAGTGAAACTGTATTTAATTCAGTTCCACCCCCTTCTACTTTATGTTATTCACCAATTCCCAAACCTCATCCTAAAAATGATTTGGTTTGAACAATCTAATAGTAGTTTGCATGCAGGTTTGAGCAGTGTGAATCTTAAAGAGGTGCGAGATGATTATGATTCTACAACTGGTATGGGATACAATAAATCGAATGCTGACAGTCAAGCTAACGATTGTTCAGTCCCGGTTGTTTGTAAATCTATACTTACTATTTCTTCTAACTTCTTTGATAAGTTTAAAGAAGGTGAAATTCCTACTTTTGAGCCTGTCAGGGTTGTGAAAGAAAAGATAAATCCGAAATCACCTAATCATCAAGTTCCAACAACAATACATCCTATTCCTGTCAATCAAGATCCATTGGAAGCAGATCTGTGTATACGAGACTGGTCAAGCTCAGATGATGAATCAAACACAGAGGAGCGTGTTGGTTCCTCACAGATCAATATATCTTCTGAATTGTCAAGTCTCAAAAGCTTCCAAAAGCTGAATTAAGACCAATACGGATCTCTTCTCCAACTGCAAAACAACCCACTCAATCAGTGAAGATCTCATTCCCTGTTCAGCATAGCAAATACCAAAACAAGCAAGAATCTGCTACAAGCTCAAAGCAATCCTCATCCCCACTTACATCACACGGTTCAGTCAAGCATCAAAAGCCATTCAAGGCTTGTTTTGAGTGTGGAAAAGAAGGTCATGTGGTTAAGAAATGTCCTCACAGGCTTGCTACAGATGGTAAAGGCAAAACGAATTGCTTCTCAAGCTGTAAGTCTACAAAGAATTTTCCATATGGTAAAGGAAACAGGGGTTGCTTCTCTGGATTAAGAGGTAAAAAGCACACATCTTTGAACAGTTGGATGAAAAACCCTCCATCCAAACCTTTTCATGTGAAGCCGGTTTCACATGATTCAAAGATGAAAATGACCAAAGGTTTAAAACCAAATTCTTTTCCTTCTGGTCTTAAACAGAAAATGATTTCCAAATTTAATTCATTCAAATCCAAGTTAATTGAACCGAAACAAATTTGGCAAATTAAAAAGAAGGATACAACAATCCCTGATTGTTTAAACGGTTGTATCCAGAAGCTTGTTACTTGTCTTGATGAAAAAGGAACTTCCAGGACTTTGATGGTCTGGGTTCCCCTTTCTAATTAATTTGTTAATGAGTGCAGGAACAATTCAGGAGGACTGTTAGTAATCCGGTTTACAGACAGAGATTGTTCTTGATTCAAATTTGAGGCGGAACAAACAGGTTAAGGTCATGGTATTTTATCCACAATCTGGATATTTATATGCACAATCACCGTTCTTACTTCACAATCACTGCATATTTCTTGAGAACTCATTTCTTATATTCATATCAGTGTAGTTTGGAAGACCTTCTTTGGTAAATTTCTATTTTTGTACAATTTTATAAAAAAAATAATAAAAAATAATAAAAATAAAAAATAAAAAATAAATAAATAAGTAAATAAAAATTAAAAAAAAGGAAAAGTTTGCAAAAATAAAATTTAGGGGGAGAGTATAAGTAAATAAAAATGAAAAGTGTACTGAGAACTTGATTCGAGATGACTGAGAAATGATTGTATATCATCTTGAAATGCTTGTTTTTGCATGAGTTGCGTTTTAAGAATGAGAAATGATAGTAACTGATGCTGTTATCTGATTTACATATTATTTTTAAGTGCAAATAATAGAAAAACAAACAGATGCTTTAATGATATGCTTGGTAGACTCAGCCTGAAGAATAAAGTAGACAGCAGTATCATGATTTAAATTAAAACATATGCTTAAGGATGTCTGGATTTACGCCATCATTTTGGCCTGCACGAAAACTGAGTGTAAATCCAGGAACATCAAACTTGAATCAAATCATGAAGAATTAGATTAAAATATGATGAACACAATGAAAACCCCTTTGATCTCTCTTGATTGCTAATAATATTGTTTACAAGTAAATCCCTCAATCAATTGGTCATTCCACCATTAACCAAAACCTAATGACAATTAACCTATTTATAGTCTAGACTAAGATTCATTAATTGCACTTAACCCCCTAGACTTAGGCTAATTAATACAAAATTACATATTAAGCATAAAAATGACTAAAAACAAGATAAAATATATTTTGTTCACACAAAATATATTTATAACAATAAAACTCCTAGTCATTTAAATCTTCAACGTCTTGTCTCGGTTCCTAGTCTCGAGCGTGTCGGGTTTGACTTTTGTTGACTTTGACCGTGACGTTGACTTTTGTTGACTTTCATTGTGTTGATAATATAGACTATCTTTTCCAGCTCCAACAATACTCCCCCTTAGTCTATCATTATCAACGTCTTCATACGAATTCAGCCCCGAGAAATCAACTGTAGAAAGGTCTTCAAATTAAAGCTTTTTTGAATTTGATGAGAAAAGTTATTCATCTCATAAGCTCCCCCTATTTATATGCTCCCCCTTTTTGAGTGCATCCTTTGTGAGGATATTGGAACAACTTTCCCAAATCTCTAATCTCGAGTGCTTCAGAAGATGTAGGAGGAGGATTCCTAGCTCGGTATCTTCTGCAAACTTGAGGAACAGGTTCTCTGATCAGGTACACTGCTCAACTGATGATCGGCCATCACTTACAGCAAAAATCTGAAACACATTCTCAAACACAATCTCGACATTTCTAATTAGATCATTTCATTTTAACAAAATAAACCCGTGTTTATCTGTGTGTGAAAAACAAGCGAATCCGTGTTCGTTTGTACGCAATTTCTGTGAAATGCTTGAAAAATGATAAAATTGTATCAGTATAATATGGAAGACCTAAAAGAAATTTTGAACTAAAAATTTATTATATTTTTTATTTTTATTATATACATTTATTATAACATTTTTTTAATCTATATTTTTTTTTATAACCGAGAATTGAATCGATCATGAGATCACATCCTCATGATATACTTTAGCACAAAGATGAATTTAATCATCGACAAGCAATGAGATCACACTGATAACTGAATCTAATAACAGTCTTTGAATGATTTTTGAAATTGTCAAACAGATCAATAACGATTGCTGGTATGTTTGTCCACTTAAACTCATGCTCTATCTTTTTCAACAAGCAGAAGATGATTCGTTAAGGTTCGATTAAATGCTTTAGAATGCTAGGACCCCACAATCATTTGGCAAAAACCCTCACCCAACCTCAGGATTTCTTGAATTTTGTAACGATCTTTACAGAGCAAGGCTTGTACATTAGTGTGCAAGTGATTATCGACAGAATATTGCATTCTGTGATGAATTCATCATTTAGATAATTTGACACTACTTAGACAAAAATGGTGAGAGCTCCAGGTCTATACTCACGTATAACAAAGGAGATGACCATTTAATCATGTGCCGATGAGAGCTCCAGGTCAGTACTATCGTACAGCAGAGGAGATCATCACTCCAGGTCAGTACTTCCGTACAGCAGAGGAGATTAGCACAAACACAAGACACATAAATACACCAATCACGGCTCAAAGATATGGCTTATATGATTTGTATCATGGTGGGTGAAAGATCAATTCTCAATCCAATTTTTGTCAGGACTCAGTTTTTGTGCAGGCCAAAATGATTGCGTAAATCTAGACATCCTTAAGCATATATTTTAATTTAAATCATCATACTGCTATCTACTTTATTCTTCAGGCTGAGTCTACCAAGCATATCATTAAAGAATCTGATTGTTTTTCTTTTATTTACAATTAAAAATAAGATGTCAATCAAATAATAGCATCAATTACTATCATTTCTCATTTTAAAACGCAAGTCATGCAAAAACAAGCATTTCAAGATGATATACAATCATTTCTCAGTCATCTCGAATCAAGTTTCCAGTTCTCTTTTTATTTTTATTTACTTATACTCTCCCCCTAAATTTTTATTTTTGCAAACTTTTCTTTTTTTTATATATTTTTATTATTTTATATTTTTATTTTTTTTTTTTAATTTTTTTATTTTATTTTTTTTAATTTTTTATAAAACTATACAAAAATAAAAATTTATCAAAGAAGGTCTTCCAAACTACACTGATATGATGATAAGAAATTAATGCTCAAGAAAATATGCAGTGACTTTGAAATGAGAACTGTGATAATGTAGATAAAAATCCAGATTGTGGATATAATACCATGACCTTAACCTGTTTGTTCCGCCTCAAATTTGAATTAGGAACAATCTCTGTCAGTAAACCGGATTACTAACAGTCCTCCTGAATTGTTCCTGCACTCATTAACAGATTAGTTAGAAAGGGGAACCCAGGCCATCGTAGTCCTGGAAGTTCCTTTTTCATCAAGATAAGTAACAAGCTTCTGCACACAACCGTTTAAACAATCGGGGATTGTTGTATCCTTCTTTTTAATTTGCCAAATTTGTTTCGGTTCAATTAACTTGGATTTGAATGAATTAAATTTGGAAATCATTTTCTGTTTAAGACCAGAAGGAAAAGAATTTGGTTTTGAAGCTTTGGTCATTTTCATCTTTGTATCATGTGAAACCGGCTTCACATGAAAAGGTTTGGATGGAGGGTTTTTCATCCAACCATTCAAAGATGTGTGTTGTTTACCTCTTGATGCAGAGAGGCAACCCGTGTTGCCTTTACCGTCTGGAACATTCTTTTTAGACTTACATTCGGATAAGCAATTTGTTTTGCCTTTACCATTCGTAGCAAGCCTTTGAGGACATTTCTTTACCACATGACCTTCTTTTCCACACTCAAAACAAGCCTTGAATGGCTTTTGATGCTTGACTGAACCGTGTGATGCAGGTGGAGATGAGGATTGCTTTGAGCTTGTAGCAGATTCTTGCTTTTTTTGGCATTTGCTTTGCTGAACAGGGAATGAGATCTTTACTGATTGACTGGGTTGCTTTGCAATTGGAGAAGAGATCCGTATTGGTCTTGATTTAGCTTTTGGAAGCTTTTTTGACTTGACAATGTTAGGAGACATCTTGATCTGTGAGGAACCAACACGTACCTCTGTGATTGATTCATCATCTGAGCTTGTCCAGTCTCTTATACACAGATCTTTCTCCAACGGATCTTGATTGACAGGAATAGGATGTGTTGTTGTTGGAACTTGATGATTAGGTGATTTTAGATTTATCTCTTCTTTCACAACCCTGACAGGCTCAAAAGTAGGAATTTCACCTGCTTTAAACTTTTCAAAGAAGTTAGAAGAAATAGTAGATATAGATTTACAAACAACCGGGACAGAACAATCGTTAGCTTGACTGTCAGCATTCGATTTATTGTATCCCATACCAGTTGTAGAATCATAATCATCTCGCACCTCTTTAAGATTCACACTGCTCAAACCTGCACGCACACTACTATTAGATTGTTCAAACAAATCATTTTTAGGATGAGGTTTGGGAATTGGTGAATAACATAAAGTAGAAGGGGGTGGAACTGAATTAAATACAGTTTCACTATCAGATTTATATCCAATCGCATGTTTCACCCGCGCCCCTTGTTGTTTAGCAATAAGCTCATCCTTTTTCATGTGTGAAAGGGTCCATTTATCAAGCTTTGTTTGAAGCTGAGTTGTTTAAAATTGAGCTAAAACAGCCCTTTCTTTCAAAATATTAATTTCAACGTTACGCTCCAAAATGGTTCTTCTTAAAAGGTCATTTTCAGCCAATGCTTCATTAAGTTTTCTTGAAAAAGCAATTTCATTTTTCTTTAATTCCTGATTGATTGTTTTTAATTCTTTTTCATTTTCTAATAACAATCTGTTTGCCTTATAAATCCCAAATAACCGGATTTTGCATGACGAAGAACACATATCCTGAACAGTCTCATAAGGAAGACCCATGATAGTTCGTTCTGCAGCTAAGCTCTTTTCACAGTTGCAAGCCCATGTGATTTCTTGTTGTTCCTCTTCTTTGACCTTTAGCATCTTGTCAACCTCAGACTCTTTCTCTCTTTTATCAGCTTTTCTAGCCTTATCATCATCGGTTCTCATAGACTCTGGTTTACTGTCATTGTCGACTCTTAAAGCTTCACGATTCTCTTCAACAGTTTCTCTGAATTTAGAGTTTAAATCTGAATCAGTTCTCAATAACTTCAACTTTTCAATCATCTCTGTTTTGTAATCAAGTATGCTTGTTACCGAAGACACAAGATCAGTATTAAGCGCGTGGGTTTGATGTGAGAACACGGCTTGCTGAAATTTGTTTCTTTAGATATCCAACTCGAGAGATTTTAGCTTGTTGATCATATCCATAAGTTTTGTGTCGACATAACCTCTTTCTTGCTTCAGCATTTTAACTTGATGATTCCATGCAGACGGAAGAGAGTCTAGAAGCTTTTGAATCTGTTCATGATTACTGAGATCAGGAACATGCTTCTTTAGATTATTTGCCACCTTTAAGAATCGATCAATCAAATCTGACAAATTTTCTTTCTTCATTGCTGCAAAAGAATCAAACCGGCTTTGTGCCGTTGTGAGATTATCTGATTTAAAATCTTCTGAAGATGACATGATTGTAAAAATCTTGAACAATTAAACGTCCCAAAAATATTTTTCCCAAAAAGTTGAGAATAATTCTCCCCCAGGAAAAATATATATATATTTTTTAAATGTCACGCTAGACAATCTGAAGATGACATGTTTTTTTTTTATAAATCTTGCAAAATCGATGAAAATTTATTTATCGGGATTAACTCAATTAATCCCAACTAAAGGGAAAAAGTCATCTTTAACATTCGAATTTCGCTGAAGAAATGATAGTTTCGCCGAAATTATAGTTTCGCAGAGCTAGTTTCGCTGTGAACTCTAGTTTCGCTGAGCTGACAGTAGTTTCGCTGGCAATTTCGGCAGCAGTTTCGCTAGCCAAATGCTTTAAATTGCTTAGTTTCGCCGACAATTTCGCACAAAACAAGCTTGAACTTTCGTTCAATGATACTTTCGGCAGCAATTTCGCTTGTAAATCAACCACAATCACTGTTGAACTTTCGTTCAATGAAACTAGTTTCGCAGGACAGTAGAAAACAACTTCAATGAGGATAACCGATGTAGTTTCGCTGGAAGAACTCGTAGTTTCGCTGGATGAACTGGTAATTTCGCTGAACGAAGCTGAAACCCTTTTTCAACACGAAATCAATCTGAAATCGCCCAAATCTCAATGGATTTGAAATCTGATGATTAACAGAGCTTTCCCAACCAATAACAAGCAAACTTCAATCAATTTCCATATCAATAACACTCAAATCCAATCCGAATTTGATGAAAACTTGATATTGAACAAAAACAACCAAAACCTCAACTTCTCTCTCTAAAAATCTTCAAATCTTCAGTGAATTTGATCCAATATGGCTCTGATACCAAATTGTAAATCCAGGAACATCAAACTTGAATCAAATCATGAAGAATTAGATCAAAATATGATGAACACAATGAAAACCCCTTTGATCTCTCTTGATTGCTAATAATATTGTTTACAAGTAAATCCCTCAATCAATTGGACATTCCACCATTAACCAAAACCTAATGACAATTAACCTATTTATAGTCTAGACTAAGATTCATTAATTGCACTTAACCCCCTAGACTTAGGCTAATTAATACAAAATTACATATTAAGCATAAAAATGACTAAAAACAAGATAAAATATATTTTGTTCACACAAAATATATTTATAACAATAAAACTCCTAGTCATTTAAATCTTCAACGTCTTGTCTCGGTTCCTAGTCTCGAGCGTGTCGGGTTTGACTTTTGGTGACTTTGACCGTGACGTTGACTTTTGTTGACTTTCATTGTGTTGATAATATAGACTATCTTTTCCAGCTCCAACACTGAGTCCTGACAAAAATTGGATTGAGAATGAATCTTTCTTTCATTTTGCTTTGATATGTCATCACCCTGAACCACAGCGGGTATATTTTGTGTTAAGGTGTCGTGTGTCTGTGCTTATCTCCTCTGCTGTACGTGAGTACTGACCTGGAGTGATGATCTCCTCTGCTGTACGATAGTACTGACCTGGAGCTCTCATCAGCACATGTTTAAATGGTTATCTCCTCTGTTATACGTGAGTATAGACCTGGAGCTCTCACCATTTTGATCTAAGTTGTCAAATTATCTAACGATGAATTCATCACATAATATAATATTCTGATGATAATCACTTGCACACTAATGTACATGCCTTGCTCTATAAAGATCATAACAAAATTCAAGAAATCCTGAGGTTGGGTGAGGGTTTTTGCCAAATGATTGTGGGGTCCTAACATTCAAAAGTATTTAATCGAACCTTAAAGAATCATCTACTGCTTGTTGAAAAAGATAGGGCATGAGTTTAAGTGGACAAACATATCAGCAATCGTTATTGATCTGTTTGAGAATTTCAAAATCATTTAAAGACTGTGATTAGATTTAGTTATCAGTGTGATCTCATTGCTTGTCGATGATTAAATTCATCTTTGTGCTAAAGTATATCTTGAGGATATGATCTCATGATCGATTCAGTTCTCGATTTAAAAAAACACAAAAAAATTATATAATAGATATAAAATATGTTATAATACATGTATATAATAAAAAATAGAAAAATATAATAAAAATTTTTTTGGTCTTCCATATTATGCTGTTACAATTTTATCATTTTCATGCATTTCACGGAAATTGCGCACAAACGAACAAGGGTTCGCTTGTTTTTCACACACAAATAAACACGAGTTTATTTTGTTAAAATGAAATGATCTAATTAGAAATGTCGAGATTGTGTTTGAGAATGTGTTTCAGGTTTTTGCTTTAAGTGATGGCCGATCATCAGTTAAGCAGTGTACCTGATCAGAGAGCCTGGTCCTCAAGTTTGCAGAAGATACCGAGCTAGGAATCCTCCTCCTACATCTTCTGAAGCACTCAAGATTAGAGATTTGGGAAACCTGTTCTAATATCCTTGTAAAGCTTGCACTCGAAAAGGGGGAGCATATAAATAGGGGGAGCTTATGAGATGAAAAATCTTTCTCATCAGATTCAGAAAGATTCAAATTGAAAATCTTTCTACTGTTGACTTCTCGATGCTGATTTCATTTGAAGACGTTGATAATGATAGACTAAGGGGGAGTATTGTTGGAGCTGTAAAAGATAGTCTATATTATCAACACAGTGAAAGTCAACAAAAGTCAACGTCACGGTCAAAGTCAACAAAAGTCAAACCCGACACGTTCGAGACGAGTAACCGAGACGAGACATTGAAGATTTAGATGACTAGGAGTTTTATTGTAATAAATATATTTTGTGTGAACAAAATATATTTTACTTTCTTTGTGTCATGTTTTAGTCTAAATATATAGTCTAGGGGGTTATGTGTAAATATGGAAACTTAAACTAGACTATAAATAGCCTAATTGTAATTAGAATTAGGTTAATGGTTGCATGACCAATTGATTGAGGGATTTATTTGTAAACAATATTATTAGCAATCAATAGAGATCAAAGGGGTTTTATTGTGATTATCATATTTTGATCTAATTCTTCATGATTTGATTTCATTATCGTTTTTGATTTGTTCTAATTTCAGTTGTTTCTGTGCAGATTGTGATCAGATCTTGTATTCAGTATGATCTCATTACTGGTAGATGATTTTTGATCATCTTTATGTTCATAAATATCTAGAGAATGTGATCTCTGATTAATTTAGATCTCATTATGTGATGGGCTTCTTGTTAATTAATAACAAAAAATTAAATAAATAATAAAAAAATAAAAAAAACAAATAAATAATTAATAAAAAAAATATAAAATAAAAAAATAAATAACTATTGGTGGCGAAATTATTCTTTCGCTAATTGTTTCGCAAAACGAAACTGCAATCTCGCTAGGTTTGCTAATTAGTTGTTAACTAGTTATCTCCTAGCGAAATTACAGTTTCATTGGGCGAAACTGTAAATTCGCCTAGCGAATTTATAGTTTCGCTAGCGGCGAAACTATTTGCTATTTAAGTCATGTTTGCGAAATTTTCTCATAATTTCACAAAACTGTTCAGTGTAGTTTTTAGGGTTTCTCCGTGACTTTACTTGGCGATTTTGCTATGTGTTTGTGTTTTGGACTGATAATTAGTGTTATTTGCTTCGCATGTGAGTTTCGAACCTTGTTACATCTTTTAATCTGGTTAAATCATCTCCATTTAAGTAATTTGGATTGTGACTCTTCGGTGGGTTCACTGTTCTTCCAGCGAAACTACTGATTCTTCTGCGAAACTGAACGAAAGTTCTCTTCTTTTCAGCGAAACTGTAAAGTTATGTTGTCCGGGCGAACTTAACAGTTTCGCCATATTTTCTTTAATTTCGCAATGTTTGGTCTTTAACTTGCACAGTTTCGCTTGATCTTGTTTTCTTCTGAACAGCGAAACTAATTTTAGAACAGCGAAACTAATTTGTAACAGCGAAACTATGTTTGTGCTTGGAGAAACTAATTGCGAAACTTCTTTAATCTATACTAATCTTGTCGAAATTGCTTTTTGTTCTGCGAAAATAACAAGTTTCAATGAGCGAAATTATTGTTTCGCTTGTCGAAATTGTTTGTTTTCTTTGTCGAAACTGCCTTTGTTCAGCGAAACTATCATGTCTTAGTGAGCGAAACTATTGTTTCGCTTGCCGAAACTACTAGTTTCTTTTGTTTTAGTCTTATTTTCTTATTTTCATTATTTCTCATTCAAATTTAATTGTTTTCCTTTTCAGGTTATCATGGCAAATCTCAAATTTGATGAGAGGAATAACATCACTGCTATTTTAGACGATACTCTCCCCAAGGCAGCTGGATTTCGTGATTGTATCAGATGGCTTCAAAGATCACCTATTGCCTATGCTATTTCTCACTCACCTACTATTTATGATCTTCATATTAGAGATTTTTGGAGATCAGCACAATACGATACTAGAGGAGATGTACAGAGAATCACTGCCAAAGTTATTGATCATGATGTGACTATCACTGCTGAGAGTGTTTCTAGGATTCTTAGACTAGATGATGATTCTGGAGATGAAGTAGATATGACAGAGTCTGAAGTATTTTTATGCTTTCAGAAGAATGGGGTATGAGGGACCAGCTTTTGGTTCAAGGAAAGAGATCAAAAAGTCTTTCTTATCTAAGGAGTGGAGATCGCTCATGTTTTTATTATGTGTTTAGATCACCGTAAAGGTGGATCTGATGGACTTAATCTCCATTGGGCTAAAGCTATGGTGTTGTGCTGTAAAGGGGAGAAGGCCAACATAGCTAGACTGATTTTTGCATGTATGGCAGAGAATGTGATGGCTGTGAAGAAAGACAAATGGCTATTATACCCTCGCTTTCTTCAGATGATTTTTGATGATCTTATTCCTGATGTTCCAAAGCATGGTGAAATCAAGAGACTGGTGCAGATGAACCCTCGTATTTTTGCTGATTGCTGTGCTATCTGTCATGATTTTAGTGGTAAAATCACCCATCTCTGGGAGAACATGTATCCTCCAGAACGCTGGAATTATATTAGACGGGTTGATGAATCTGAGAGTAAAAGGGCTGAAGAAACAAGAGTGCAGCAAGCTGATGCTACTAAGAAAAGGAAGAGATATGCTAAAGAAAAGGATTATGATTTTGAAGAGGATATTGATGCACAAGCAGAGGAGATCAGGGTAGAGAAAGAAAGGAGATCTAAGAAGAAAACTGATTTTGTTGAGCCTGAGCGGAGAACCAAACATAGACATGAGGGATTTACAGCCAGAAGAGAGGATAGTGCAACTCTTGATGAGGATGTGATACGGAATCTAAATACTTCGTTGGCGAATGAGTTGAGTATGATTAAGACTAAACTTACGAATCAGGAGATCAGAGAAAGACAAAAGGATGAGGTGATTGAGGGAATGCAAAGAATGTTAGGTGACCAAAATAAACTGATTAAGAAGTTGTTTGAGGAGATTACTCAAATGAAAGCTGCAGCCGGCCTACCTAGTCAACTAACTCAATCTGAGTTAGATGATTTGACTGATACATCTAAGTACTCATTTTTGAATATGGGTACTTCATCTAAGGTAGGAGAGGGTACTTCTGGAGCAGCAAATACTGAAGAAGGAGAACAGGAGATACCAAGAGAGGATGTTGGAAGGAATGATGATGAAGATATTATTGAGGCTGGGTTTGTAAACTTGCAGTTTGATTTTGATAAAGATATTGTTGGTGAAGAAGTTGTTTTTACAGCTACCACTGAGGGAGCATCTGATAGAGTGAAAGAGTTGGTTGATGAAGAGGAGGAAGATGAACAATTGATAGACTATGATTCAGAACCAGAATATTATGAAGTTGATGAGCGACCACTGATTTATGTTGCTAAGAAGGGAGAAGATGATGCTGATGTGTTTGAAATGGACAAGAATGATTGGTTGGTCAAGGAGAAGGAGGTGGAAGAAATTACTCCTTTATTTCAAAATCTAGAGGGATTAAGTAGGAAGGAAGCAGATAAGAAGATCATAAGTTGGTGCTACAATCCCAGTTTAAAGATGTTCATGATCAAAAGAAGAGGAGGAAATATCAGCTATATGCTTAAGAGGAAGGCTTTTAAGACCTTGCCCAAATGGGATTTGAGACGTTTGGCAACTTTGCCTTTGATCAATGCTCACTTAAGTGAAAGAGCATTATTTCTTGAGAAGGAAATAAAAAATGGACTTAATGATAATTTCGAGTCTTTTGGATATATGAAAGCTGAAAGAAAAAGGTCAAAGAAAGATAAAGATTGGGAGACAGGTAAAGGAAGGATTGTACTGAGAGTCAAACCTCCAAAGACTGTAAATAGGGTAAGATTGGCTGATCCTCTTCCCCAACAACTACAGGACTTTGAAAAGTGGTTTTATGACAACAATACTGGAGAGGCGGTGATTAGAGCTAAACATGGAAAAGAGTTCAGAGTGTTTGACCCGATGGAGTTATTTAGTTTCAGTTCTGAAGATCTTTTGGTTCTTTGTGAAAATCACATTAAGGCTGGGGCTGGAGAGGAAACAAGAAAAGAGGCCAGTCTGTTTATGAATGTTGCAAACAAGATAAGAGGAGTAAGGTCGGAGGTTAAGAGGCTAGCTGAAAGGGTGAGAGCCCAGGATGATTTTGCCATGGATGTTCAAGATTTGACCAGGCAGTTTGCAAAGGCTAGTGGTCATTCTGAAGAAGCTAGTGATGCAGGAAAGAACCTTGGAGGATCAGTGGCTGAAGCTTCTGAAGATGTTGCTGCAGGAGGTGATGAAGATAGATCAACAGCAGCAGAGGAAACTGGAGCCGACAAGTCAAATCAAGACAAGTGAAGATAGTGAGGTCCAACCTAGGGGGAGTATTGAAGATCATGTTTAGGTAGGACTCACTTTAGTATAGTTGTTTACTTTACATTGTAATAGGACTTTTGTTAGTTTCCTTTTGTATGTTCTTAGTAATTAGTAGTTTTGGCAGTCCAGCGAAACTGTGAGCGAATCTATACATTCGCTCACAGTTTGCTGTTTTGGTTTACCCGGCGAACTTGTGTTCTGCCGGGCAAAACTATAGTTTAGGCATGACAGTTTCGCTGGTAGCGAAACTGTCAGCGAAACTATGACTGCTATATATAGTTTTGTCAATTCTCTTTGTAAGGTAAGCTTGCAAAACCCTAATCGTGGATCATTGTTGCAAGCTACCAATTCTAAGCAGTTTTCACACAGAAATACTATTGTGCTTGATGTTATTGATTGCTATTGTTCATTTGAGTATCAAATATGTGTTAGAATTCTCTTCTATCTTCTCAATTGTTGTTGTTTAGCATGAATGTTTGATATTGAGCAATTCATCACTTCAATTGTACTGTTTTTCGATCACATGGACCAACAAACTTGTTTGACAAGAGAACCGTAGGGTGAATGTGCTTTGCTCATCTTCAAATCTGTGCAAGAGGCAGTTCCAGACTCTTTTTTTTAATAGTCTGGAACAAATGCGGATGAGTCAATGCGGATGGTCCATTCGTGCGATTGAACATACGACTGGTCCAGTCGCACGACTGAACATACGACTGGTCCAGTCGCACGACCGGTCCATTAGCATGGTCCAGTCGTACGAATGGTCCATTCGCATGGCCCAGTCCTACGAATGGTCCATTCGCATGGCCCAGTCGCATGAACGCATCTGCACACAGATTTTCAGATCTGCAGCCGCCAGGGCTGCCCAAAACCCTAATCTGACGAATTTTACATGAACCAAAACAAGATAGGCATCATCAGATTCGCAAGGGTGATAGGAACGTGGTTTCGAGTTCGATTTTAACATAAAACCAACACACGCTACCAAATCTGAGCAAAACACGAAGAACACGAAGTGGGTTTAACGTCAAGATCTGAGATTTGATCCAGAAATCAAGAGCTCGGGTTGCTAGAATGATTGTTAGATCATTCCAGCAGTAACCGGCTCTGATACCAATTGTGAAGTCACTGGATCGGTAGACATCCGAGCATGTTCTTGACGGAAGGATAAACAACAGCAAAAGCCAATGGTTTCATTGATAAAACCTAACGATTACAAGCTCGTTACAACATAAGAATCAAGACTCTTGGCAAGGGGAGATCGAGCATGATCTCCCCTCTCATCCGGCAGCCCTAGTCTCCGGGCAGACTCCCTCCCCAAACCCTTAATTCTCTACACCTTGAAACCGGTATATATAGGCCTCGGCCCATATTAGATGCGACTGGGCCCATTCATGCGATTGGACCATGCGTATGGTTCAATCGTACGACTGGACCATGCGTATGGTTCAATCGTACGACTGGACCATACTTATGGTTCAGTCTTACGAATTGCCAATCGCATCTCTCAGTCGCACGACTGGCCCAATAGCAAGGCTCAGTCGCACGACTGAGTCTCATTCGCATATGCTCCTGCGAATGACCCAGTTTCATGTGTTTACAACATATCAGGTGTATTACATTAAGCCTAGACTATTCGACAAGCGACAGACACACTATATATGACTATATATGATCCAACAAATTCCCCCTTGGACGTTGCTTGCGAATAGTAGATAACACCTCTTTTTTTTTTTAATAGTCTGGAACAAATGCGGATGAGTCAATGCGGATGGCTCATTCGTGCGATTGAACATACGACTGGTCTAGTCGCACGATTGAACATACGACTGGTCCAGTCGCACGATTGAACATACGACTGGTCCAGTCGCACGACTGGTCCATTAGCATGGTCCAGTCGCACGAATGGTCCATTAGCATGGTCCAGTCGCACGAATGGTCCATTCGCATGGCCCAGTCGCATGAACGCATCTGCACGCAGATTTTCAGATCTGCATCCGCCAGGGCTGCCCAAAACCCTAATCTGACGAATTTTACATGAACCAAAACAAGATAGGCATCATCAGATTCGCAAGGGTGATAGGAACGTGGTTTCGAGTTCGATTTTAACATAAAACCAACACACGCTACCAAATCTGAGCAAAACACGAAGAACACGAAGTGGGTATAACGTCAAGATCTGAAATTTGATCCAGAAATCAAAAGCTCGGGTTGCTAGAATGATTGTTAGATCATTCCAGCAGTAACCGGCTCTGATACCAATTGTGAAGTCACTGGATCGGTAGACATCCGAGCATGTTCTTGACGGAAGAAAAAACAACAGCAAAAACCAAGAGACAATCAATAACACGAACTATGTTGGAGCATATATTGTCATATATAGTGTGTCCGTCGCTTGTCGAATAGTCTAGGCTTAATGTAATACACCTGATATGTTGTAAACACATGAAACTGGGTCATTCGCAGGAGCATATGCGAATGAGACTCAGTCGTGCGACTGAGCCTTGCTAATGGGCCAGTCGTGCGACTGAGAGATGCGATTGGCAGTTCGTAAGACTGAACCATAAGTATGGTCCAGTCGTACGATTGAACCATACGCATGGTCCAGTTGTACGATTGAACCATACGCATGGTCCAAGCGCATGAATGGGCCCAATCGCATCTAATATGGGCCGAGGCCTATATATACCAGTTTCAAGGTGTAGAGAGATTAAGGGTTTGGGGAGGGAGTCTGCCCGGAGCCTAGGGCTGCCGGATGAGAGGGGAGATCATGCTCGATCTCCCCTTGCCAAGAGTCTTGATTCTTATGTTGTAACGAGCTTGTAATCGTTAGGTTTTATCAATGAAACCATTATATTATAGTTCGTGTTATTGATTGTCTTTTGGTTTTTGCTGTTGTTTATCCTTCCGTCAAGAACATCCTCGGATGTCTACCGATCCAGTGACTTCACAATTAATATGCCCTAGTCATCCCTCGATCAAAACCCTAAAGGCACAGACTCCCAAACATTCTGCATTAAACTCTAAGGGTTTAGGCGCATGGCACCATTTAGGCGCATGGGCCCTGTTTAGGCATATGGGTACTTGGGCGCATGGGACACTTAGGCGCATGGGAACTCAGGCGCATGGACACCTAGTCGCATGGCCATTCGGACGCATGGGCACTATTGGGGCGTATGACCCATTCAGTCGCATGGGCACTTAGGCGTATGGATCACTCAGGCGCATGGGCCACTTAGGCGCATGGGCCACTCAGACGCATGGGCCACTTTGGGCGCATGGGCTATACTTAAAACATTTCGAAGGTAATCTTAGGCGCATGGGCTACTGTTTAGGCGCATGGATTACACTTAATTCATTCTATGGCATTTTCAGGCTTATGAACCTTCTGTATATCATGTTCCTAGTATGTTTTCAAACCCAATCATCAAACCCATCGGTTCTAAACTTAACATGGCTATTCTAAACATGAACAACCTATAAGCATTCAAGAATCAACATTTATCATGCATAATACATACGGGTAAACATACATAAACTTGTAAAAATGTTTTAATACATTTTCAGCCCCAAAGATGTTTAAAACAAGTAGAAAACCGGGGTCTAGAAACTCACCTGGTGCAACTTTGGGTGTATCTTCCTTCTAACCCGAATGCAAATGAGTTCAAACAACTAGAACACCACAACACACACACACACGAGCACATACACAAACACATGAGCACATAAACATGTAACTGGGATAAAACCCGTCATAAACACATAAAAACCACGAATCCTTACCTTGAATTCGACTTCTTTTCTTCTTCTTTTTTTTCTTTAGCCGA
Organism: Flaveria ramosissima; assembly: GCA_025215565.1. Classification (NCBI taxonomy): domain Eukaryota; kingdom Viridiplantae; phylum Streptophyta; class Magnoliopsida; order Asterales; family Asteraceae; genus Flaveria; species Flaveria ramosissima. The sequence continues at coordinate 31,781,992 of CM046035.1, forward strand.
GAACTCTTCTGCTCTCTCTCTCTAAAACCTAAGAAAGATGATGATGTGAAGTGAGGCTGGGCGGCCATGCTCACCTTTACAACAACTTTTTCAAAGATTTGTCCTTTTGGACAGTTTTAGTCCCTCCACTTGGACTTTGTTGCTTTTCCTTTCTTTTATTCTTCATTTCTTGTCTTTATAAAATAACCGGGTGTTACATACCTATCACCAGCCAGTACGCTAGTGCCGTCATACATGCTGTGCCTCGGTGGCATCAGGTGTTCATCACGTCGGTCAAACAGCGGAGGTGCCGGTGTCAGAATCCTAACAGGCGGTGGAGGAGGAGGAGGCATCCTAAAGGAGACTGAGGGTCCTAGCCTAGCACTCTTGCGTGGACGGGTGACAACACGTGCACCCCTATTCCCTATAGGTGGGATGGGTGAGTGGGTAATATCAGTACGTGAGGAGAGTGGGAGCACGTCCGGCTCCTGGAAGGTGATGTGGAGGGAGAGTCCTCAGAAGCTTCAGTGTCATCTTATGTGACGGATATCCATCCTGGATGTCCGCATCTCCGGAGGTATGCCTCATACTCAGTGTGAGGCTTCACCCTCCTTAGGGTCCTAATAGGAGTGGTCTCAGTATCAGGGTGAGCAGGCGCCTGAAAGAAATACATCATGAGTAATTTGGTTTCTCATAGATGGCGAGAATCTGTTCTTGGTGGTAGGGCATGATTAAGCTTTTAGTAGGCATATAGTAGAAGAAACTGATCGATCGAGAGAATTTCCACCAGATGCCAGAAAGAGGAAGACACATAGCTCATGATTATAATAATAGTACTAGTAATAGTAGTGATGGCAGTAGCATCTGCTATTCCAACATATCATTGTCTGTCTTACCCAATTCAATAGTCTCTTTAAATAGTATCGGATAACATAGTTCATCATAGAAATCATTTAAATCCCCTTTTTAAAATAAGTTTCAAAATCATCAATGTTAATCAGAAAAAGTCCAATCATTACCTAAAGGTCCGTGATGGAAATTACGCGTCCGGTAAATTCTTGATTACGTTGATCAAGTGTAGTCATCAATTTACCCAACCCGATCATCCCAACACTTCCCACAAGGACAGTCCTAGGGTGTAGGGTTGTAGCCTAGGGTCTACTATGGTATTCCGACTTCTCTACATTTGGCTCTGATACCAATCTGTCACACCCCGGGCCCAGGTAGGGTGGGACGTCACAAACTAGCAACAACATATGGTAGCGGAAACAAACCATTACAAGAGCTCAAAGGAGAGAATATCACATGGCATTAAAAGTTTTCAGAAGATACCGGGGCTAGAAACAAATCAAGACCCCTAATGAGTTATACAACCAACATAGAAACAAATTGTATTTTGCTCAATAGAAATGTAAAATTGTTCAAATTTATCATTAAGTAAAATCAGCCAATGCCATGGTCACGGGGATAAGTCTAGGTCTTCACAACAGCTAGGTTCTCTTTATAAATTACCTGAAACATGCTCAAAAAGAAATTTGTGTCAACTAAAAAGTTGGTGAATTCAAGTGCTTAAAGTTTAAAAACAAAAAAAGGACTTAACAAATCCTCATTTGATAAAAAGAAATGAATCATAGTTTCAACATCGTGGGAGAATCATAATCAACCCTGCACTCAGTCCCGGTTGGCCTCTTCTAAAGTTTTGTTTAACCGGCTAGTCTCGAAGGAAGAACTGAGCCCCAAACTGTTAGGATCTGGTATTTGAACGAAACACCAACTGATTAACGTGTTAACCAAACCAAATAGTGCGGAATCCTATTTGATTGGCGATCCAATCAGTGAGAACGCACGTAGAAACAATAACATATTGAATCTAACGTAAAGAATCGATTAGGAATCGATCTACAGCGTTCTATGAACTTGGAGTATGAACTTAGAGGCTTCTGGATGGCTAGGGTACGTCTGGAGTCGAATTGGAATGAATGCTTAAGTTTTTTCCACGAATTAGGTGGTATTTATAGGTTAGGGTTGCTCATTCGTGAGATTGAGCCATGCGGTTGATCCATTCGCACGACTGAGTGTTCAGTCGTGCGACCAAGTCAGTCGCATGAAGTTGTTCAGGCGTATGGACTGTTTAGGCGCATGGACACTCAGTCGCATGGCCATTCGTACGCATGACCACTGTTGGGGCGCATGGTCCAGTCAGACGCGTGTGAACTTCACTTAACAAAGTTTGAATGAATTTATTAATATAACATTATGTGTATCAATTCAAACAATCACAAACCTATATAATCAAGTCAATATCAACTCATTAATGAAATATTAAACATTATAAATCACAACCAAACATTCTCATTTCATTAATAACCCAACCATTACATAAGTGTAAGACAATCAAGACACTTTACATTCATATCAGGATCTAGGTACATATGTATCAACAAACTCCCCCTTGGACCTAGATCTATCTAATGTCTTACCTTCTGCATCACCTCTTCATACTTCTTGTACTTCTCCTCTCTTGTGACTCCTGCGTGTATCTCAAATGCAAAGCAGAGTCCTATGACATTTTAGAATTGGATGGCTTGTACAATATCTTGCGTGTCATAGAATAGTGGCCACTTGTACAATGTGTATACATCATCAGCAGACAAGTTAGTGAGCCACATCGGGTCAAACACCCTGATGGTATCCATTTTTCCCTCTTTATTCAGAACTATGACCGCCTCCCCTGTTCTCCAATCATAGTACCACCATTTAAAGTGTAGAGTGAAGTCTTGTGGCATTTCCCTGAGAGGGATTCTTGACATTGTTCTTGGGGGACTCCACTTTAGCACTATCTTGGGCTTACCAGTTATGGGATCAACTTCAGAACGTGTGATATACCTCGTAGGTTGTTGAGGTTTGAAGTTGACCCACCTGGTGTGGTACTCTTTCTTCAGGGCAGCCTCAAACCAGCCTGACATCTTCCTCGGGTCAGCATATAGTAGCTTCAATTTAGCCAGCTGGTTGAGCTCAAAACCAGGTAGAGTCTTTTGATCATGTGGGAATATAAAGTACTAAATACCCTTCTCTCTCTTTATGGCATAAATGTTAAAATCCTCAAAATGTGCCCACGCAATAATCTTGCCTGACACCTTGTGATGTTTCTTCACTTTGTAGAGCTTGGTGTAGACATTTTGTTTAGGAGCAGCGCGTTGTGCTCGGATTTCCTCGAAACATGCAGCCCATTTAGCCTTTCTGATATCAACATCGACATTTGAGGCTTGGGCCTGTTCTTCAATCTTCTCAGATTCTTGCTCCATCTGATTTAATATCTCGAATGTATCACTGACTAGGGATTCACCCAGATTGGGAACCACATTTCCCTCATTGTCAGCGTACTCAGGATAATGCTCTGCTGTGACGTCCTCGATTTCTATGTCATCAATGTCGTTCAGCTCTTCGTCACTGGTAGACTCAAAAGATGGAGCATCCTTGATAATCTCATTAGGATTCAGCTTGAACATTTCAGCCAGTTGCTCATTTGTAAGATCATGAATTATTTCCCCCTCTTCAGGGGTATAACTCACTGATCTCCTGACGATCCCTTGCAGATCAAGAATCATAGTCAGTTGAGTCTTGACCTACTGAGGGGGAGCAACATCATATTCGTCCCTTTGAAAGTTTGGATCTGCTTGATTTAAACATGTAACACATCAAACATTAGTTAATGATCAAAACAGAAATACATTAACATTATATAAACATTCTGTCCATAAGTTTAATACATGATTCAAGTACAAAAGCTATCAAATACATAAACGTCTAATCATTACTTTTGTCCTGAATAGCTGGCTCATCAGTAGGTGAGGCAGAAGAAGAAGCTTGTTGGTCTTGATTTCTCTTCGAATGTCTTTCTTGACCCTGAGCTGAGGCAGATGCAGCTGCATCTCCTCCTTCATCATCATCATCATCATTCTGCCTTTCCTCTGTCTTTTCTTCATTATTCGCTTCATCATCATCACTATCTTCATCTTCATCTTCATCCTTATCCTCATCATCGTCATCACCATTGTCATCATCATCTCTTTCCTTTATCTTCAGAGGCTCATCTTTAGTTCCTTTGAGCTTGAGCATGATAGTCTTTTTGGCATCCTCCAACTCCTCAATCTTCTTTGCGATATGACTCTATGCTCCTGGAGTTGTGCTATCTCTTGGCTCTGAGCAGCCATTTGTTGTGCCTTCTTCTCAATCAGCTGAGCCTGCTGAGAAATCTGCTGAGATTGTGCAGCTGTAAGATCTATCAGCTGACGAATCTGAGTTGTCTTCTCGTCATCGGCTGCCAGCAGCCTCAGCACCATACGGTTTAGTGCTGAGAGCTATTCCTCTACCCTACTGGGAGGTAAAGGTGATCCAGATAGATGGGTGGGATGTGATGATGGCCCGGCTTGGTGGCTAGTGGTGGTGGTGGTGGCAGTGGTAAAGATTGGGTTAGGTCTAGATGATAGTGTTGGTGGATTGGGTGTGGTAGATGGGATATATGTAGTGGTGGGTGGTGTGGTGACAGTGGTAGAGGGTGTGGTAGTGGTAGTGGTAGCTGTGGTGGTGGTTGTGGTGGTGGCTGTGGTAGTGGCTGTGGTGGTGATTAGGGTAAATCTTCTTCTATTGCTCTTCATGCCATGAGGCTGAGCCATCTTCTTTTTTCTAGTTCCCTTTGAGGAGGATGCTCTCCCTTGGCTACTGGGTAGGTCCGGAGTATATGATGGATCTGTATCAGCAACTGCAGTATCCCCAGACTCCCCTTGGCGTCCACCAACCGCCCTAATACCTCTCTCAATGGCAACCACCTTGCTGCCCACCGTTCGTACCAGAGGTTCTTCATCTGACTCCTCCTCCTCTTCCATTTTGAAATCAAGGTGAATAGGAGCTGATTCGGGGCAACCCTGAACATCTCCTCCCTGATCAGCATCATGATCATCGTCGTCGGAGTCATCGGAGGGTAGAGCAATTTGCTCAACGTCCGAGTCACTGTCATCGTGGCGCCACTTCCTCCAAGCTGGCGCCACATAATCCTCATGGGCCAGATGCCCAAACAGTCGCCTGACAGGGGGTTTCACCTGCTTCCCCCTGTACACCTTCATCCTGCCTAAGGTGGTATCATCCATCACCTCAAGCACCACGGCATCTTCCTTCTCCTTCGGCAAGGAAGGGAGCTTCTGTTCAATAATCATCTGCATGAATCGAGGGTACATGCAGAAGCCCTCCTTCCCTTTCCCCTCAATGTTCTCCACCAAGTAGGTGAAGATCATCCTGGAGAAGCTGAACGGATGGTTCAGCACCAACACTGCATATGCGTTCTGGATCTGATCAAACAGCTCATCAAATCCTCCCTTCCTGGACGCTATGCACTTCAGCAGCACATGAGCGAGGTACTTGAGCTGGGGGCACAGGTTGCTCTTGTTGAGCACCCCTGCGCTGATGTCCCCAGAGTACTTAGCTCGTAGGAAACATCCTCTGACAGTAAGGGGGTGTAGTCTAGTGGGATAGTCAGAATCGTCCCCAAACAGCAGCACAATCCTGAGATCCTCCTCCGTGATCTCAATGGCCTCTCCAAAAATAGTACTCCTGATACAATGAGGCTCAGAAGATCTGTCAACGACTACGCCTTCCCAGAAGGCCTGCTGAATAGAGCGATATGGAGTACATGGAGCAGATATAGCATGAGCAATCCTCGATCTCCTCAGAAATGTGATAATGCCCGAAAAGTCTGAAGCATTTCTGGATGTCAGATCCAGATGAGCACAAATGTTGTGCTTAGTTCTCATGGTCCAGCGACTCGCCATCTGTTACAAAATGAATATAAACATTAGTATCCGTTGGCTAAAAATGTCTTGAATCACTTGGACTTGAAAATATTCTTTTCTGTCATGCGAATGAGGTTGTGCGACTAAGATCAAGTCGTGCGAATGTACAGTGCGACTGAGATCCAGTCGTGCGAATGACCCCATACGTACGACTGAGTGTGCGACTAGACTCATACGTTTGTAAACTCATTCGTTTACACCAGTCGTGCGACTGAACTCATACGCATGGTTAAGTCGTGCGGTTTAGCTATTCGCACACCTCAGTCGTGCGACTGAAGTTCATTAACCTGTCCATTCGCATGACTTTCTGACTGTTCAATTCAAATTCATTTTCACTAATTTTTACGTTTAGACGTCGTGTTTTGGTTCATTAGACTCGCAATCCTTTAATTTATCACCTAACCACTTTGATTTCATTAGTTTACTTAGTTTCGTCATGTGATTTGGTCAAACATGTTTCGGTTTCTCGAATGGGTCCGATTTGCCAGATTTGGTCTCAACTTGAAGAAATACCGATGGATTTGCACCTCTATATACCTGTAGAATCAGTGCAGAGAGTCGGTACACAACAATCAAGGATTTTTAGTGATCAAACAAAAATTGGGCAGAGTAACTCTAAGTCGTGCGAATTAGGGCAAATTTGGGAGTGATGAGTCTCTGCGACCGACTCCCCCTCTATTTATACTAAAGCTGAATTCAATTGTACGATTGGGCTCAAACGCTCATTTCATTCGGGCGAATGGGCCTCAGTCGTGCGATTGGTTCAGTCGCCCCCCTTCAGTCGTCCGACTGGAGTTCAGTCGTGCGACTTATTCATTCGCTCGCTCTTAATCGTCCGACTGGGTCATTCATATAGGCCATTCGGTTGAATGGTCCATACTCATGTCCATTCGGCTATAGAAGGCATGAGTGTGGTCCGTTCGTACGATTGGCCCAAACTCATGGTCCAGTCGTGCGACTGGGTCATACTTATGAAATTTTCTGCATTTCTTACCATTTGACATTTAAACCCTTTTAAACTGTAGAATTAACATTATAAGCATTTGATAATCTCAGACATGATCATTTTAACTTGAAAAACTATTGATCACCTCAGACGTGATCCTTTTACACACTTTGTTACCTCAAACGTGACCCATTTATCTTTTAAAAACACATGTGGTCACCTCATACATGACCCTTTTAGGTGGTTTACTACCTTACTGAATTCCATGATGTAGTTCGATATCAAACAAACTGAATAGACTAAATAAATAGAAAATAAAACCGAATTACAAAAATTAGGCTTGTTTTTGACTTTTTGTGAGGTGTAAATCCTAAGATAGAAATCTACTGGATTCGGTTCCAGAATAAGCAGCTTCAATTTAGTTTGACCATAACTGGACCAATTCAATTATGGAATCATACATGCAAGTCAAATCATTTGGGACATGTTATCAAAACCTTTTGATGCTCACTTCTTGGTGTTCATCCAGAGTCGTTAGCAAATTTAGGAAATCATACTGGTACTATTAGATTCCCACATTGATTTGGATTTTCAAGAATTGTAGCCACGATGATTATCAGTATATTTGTCCTCTTAAATCCATACACAGACTTTTGACACAGATTGGTGATAGTTTAAAGGGTTAATTATTTCAACCAACATTTGTGGGTCCCACGCTTATATGGTAATCAACATTCCTCAGGAGCTTTTGAGCGGTCTACGGGTATTTTGACAAGAAGAGACTATTCTTAGAGCTTTCAAAGAGAAGCCAATCCTCAGGTCAGTGCCATCGCACAGCAGAGAGGCGGCAAACAACAATGAATTCTAGAATATCTAGGTTATGCTTATCCTCAGGTCAGTGCCATCGCACAGCAGAGAGGCACACAACCTATCTTCTTGTTAGAGCATATTTAATTTTCTTTTGCACATAACGCACCAACAACATAAGTTATTAGCTTGATAGCATTTGCTTTTCATTTTTTTTCGTGCTTTGCTCTATTTATGGTCATCCGCTCACATTTGTTGCGTTTACATGCTCGTTACCCCTTATTGGAATATTGTTGATTGTGTTAACCAGTGAAAAGATGGGAGCCCACAGTCAGTTGAACAACTTAGTTTGATCTTGAGATCACCAGTCTGGTCTAATCATCTATTGTGTTGAATCTATCGACATATCATCTGTGGTCTACAAACCTCTAGGTCTACTTTCGTTGTGTTACCTTAGTAGTTACCAGTTTTTCTATCATATTTCCTTTTATATTGCTCAGACTACACAGACTTATACTTTGAATTTTGGATCTTGTCTAAATTAAAATTTTAAAGTCCCACTTGATTTAAAGTCCACTTGATTTGTTCCTGTGTACTATCATTTTCCAAAGTATTTGAATCGGTATCACAGATAATATCTACCTTCTATCAGCTAGCCTCTCCTTCTCCCTCTTTTTTTCTTTTTTTTTTTTAATGTTGCTGGCTGACCTATTCTCCCCCTAAAATTCTAAAATCGTAACCGATTTACATTTTTTAGGATTTTAATAAACAGCTAAATAACATGTATTTAATTTAAACAGAAAATAGAATAAGTAAATTAGAAATGAATAAAGATAAACTTAAATATTTAGAATTAAACTGCATCGGACTACACATGGTCATCATCTGGAATGACATCACTTTTCTTTTTAACGCCGTTGACCTCTAACAGATATAGAAAATGTGGTTTGTCAAAAGCTTTTGTATAGAGGTCAGCGCGTTGAAAATCAGTATTTATTTTTAGCACATCGATTAAATTCTTTAAAACAGTCCCGTATAAAATGATATTTTATACCGATGTGTTTGGTCTTAGGATGTTGAACTGGATTTTTAGTTAGTGCAGTGCAGCAGTTGGCAGAGTTATCAACAAAAATAGGAGTGGAAGAGAAATTAAACCGTAGTCCCGCATTTGCTGTTGAATCCAAATGATTTGTGAACAGCAACTTCTACAGTAGCAACGTATTCGACTTCACAGGTTGACAATGCAACCGAGGTTGCTTCTTACACTGCCAGGTCACTAATCTCCTCCCAAAGAATTGACACCCTGCTAATGTAGACTTGTAATTCATCTTGCAGCCCCCGTAATCCGAGTCACTATACGCCGTAAGCTCAAAAATCATCATCATGAATACCACAACTCAAGTGTGGGTGTGCCCTTCAGATAACGAAATATCCTTTTGACCCCAATCAGATGGTTAACCTTTGGCTTAGCCTGATATCTAGAACATAGACATGTAGCATACATGATGTCAGGTCTTGAGGCAGTGAGGTTACATGGCTCGGTACATGGTTGCATCGACCAGATCTCCATTTTCATCGGGTGCTATATCATGGTTTGTAGCAAGTGGAGTCCCTGCTGCAGAAGCATTCTCCATGTCAAACCGACTGAGAATGTCCCCCACATACTTGGTCTGATGTAGGAAAATTCCTTTGGGTGTCTGATCCACCTATAACCGAGAAAGAATTTCATCTCCCCCATGGCACTCACTCAAACTCCGCCTTCATTACTGCTTCAAATTCTTTGCATAATTCTTCATTCTTTGAACCGAAGATTATGTCATCTACATAGATCTATACGAGCAGTAAGTCTCCATCTTTTTCTTTGATAAACAGTGTGCAGTCAATGACTCCCCTGCGAAAGCCGTGTTTCACAAGATGAGTCGAGAGTTTCTCATACCAGGCCCTTGGAGCTTGATAAAGCCCGTATAAAGCCTTGTCAAGTTTGTAAACTCTGTCCCGATGATAAGGATCTTCAAATCCCTCGGGTTGGCTGACATACACTGTTTCTCGGATTTCACCATGAAGAAATGCACTCTTCACATCTAATTGATAAACTTTAATCTTCATATATGATGCATAGGCAAGGAAGATGCGGATGGCTTCCATCCTTGCCACGGGTGCAAACACGTCATTGTAATCAATGCCCTCGACTTGTCAAAATCCCAGAACTACAAGTCGAGCCTTGTTCCAGATGATGACGCCTTGGTCATCCTTCTTGCATTTCAAGACCCATTTGGTGCCAATGACCTTAGCACTTTTAGGTCTATCTACAAGAGTCCATACACCTAACTTCTTGAACTGAAGAAGTTCTTCTTGCATGGTACTCACCCATGCCTCATCATTCAGTGCTTCACTAACGTATTTTGGCTCAACCTGTGAGACAAAACAACGATAAGCACCGTTGTGAATGTATCCTTTTTCCATTACCGAGGCATGGTCTGCACTCCTGATCTGACATCCCCAATGACATTGTCTAGGGGATGATAGACATTTAGACGTGATCCTGGAGTGGTAGGAACAACTACCTTAGAGTCAAGATTGTGAACATTAGGTTCTGCATCTGAGGTAGTAGGAGTTTGAGGTTTCGAAGTCAAAGAGGCATCACTGTTAGATGCTTGTGGACTTGTAGGAATTGGAACCTGTCCCTCCTGATTGTTCTGGTCATTTTCTTCAGCTTCATCTTCTGAGGAGGAGTCACTTTCTTCGAGTGCTCCCCCTGAGTGATGAGATGATTCTCCCTGTGAACCCGATGATGTTGAATCTAGTGACGGTGAGTGCAAGATATCATACATCATCCTTGTAGCTAACTCTTCGTCAGAAGTGGAGATAGGTATGTTGAAGGACTTGAAGAATCCATCATAGTCGAAAAAGTAAGCGGGTCCTTTTCCAGTAGGTGGTGTGGTGTATCTCTGAACATCAACATTACACCACACTTCTACTAAACCCGTTGAGTTGTTGTAAACTCTCTTGTTCGGTATGTTGTATCCTAGGAAGATACCTTCATCAGCCTTCTTGGTGAATTTTCCTTTTTGAGTCTTCTTCAGAAGTGTGGACGGCGCGCCAAATGGTTCGAGATACTCCAGATTAGGTTTACGTCGTTGTAGTAACTCGTAACATGTCTTGCCATGGCGCTTGACTATCAGAACTCGATTTAATGTGTAACATGCATTTGCCACTGCCTCATTACAGAATTGGATAGGCAGTTTCGAGACTGCTAGCATTGTCCGTGCGGTCTCTATCAAGCTGCGATTCTTTCTCTCAGCAACGCCATTCATTTGAGGCGTGTAGGCAGAAGTGAACTGGTGCACAATTCCCTTTTCCTTGCTGTAAGCCTCCATCCACTGATTCTTGAACTCGGTCCCGTTGTCTGAGCGTACCTGTCTTACCTTCAGCTTGTAAAGAGATTCCGATATGGTTACTAATTCTTTGAAAGACTCAAATGTTTCTGATTTGGACTTCAGAAACATTACCCAAGAGAATCTTGAGTAGTCATCAGTAACCACATAACAGTACCTGCAATGCTTTTTGTACTGACTGGACCAAACAGACAATGTGAAGAAGTTCAAGTGGAAGCTCGATAGAATGAACTTTCTTTTCCTTATGAGACTTCTTCGTCTGTTTGCCTTTCTTGCATGCTACACAGAAATCCGGAAGTTGGAAATTTTTGACGTTAACTCCTCTCACGAGATCCTTCTGGATCAAGTGATTCATCTTCCGTTGATTAATGTGTCCCATTCTCCTATGCCAGGAAATGGAGTCCTTCTCAGTAGCTTTAGATAAGAAGCACTGAACTTCATGATCCGTTGTAGAAGCCGTTGAGAGATCCAAAACATAAAGGTCTTTATATCTTGAAGCTGTCATCAAAACTTGGTCCTCCGGAATCACATAGTCTTTCTTTAGGACATAACACTTCTTGTTGTCAAATATGACCTTAAATCCTTTGTCACATATTTGGGAAACAGAAAGTAAGTTGTTTTGAAGTTGTTGAACGTAGTTCACTTTATCAAACTTAACTTTCTGATTTCCAACCTCTCCCTGAGCTGTGATATAACCTCCTTTGTTACCAGCAAACGAAACATGCCTGCCTTTTATTGGTTTGACGTTTGATAAGAGTGCCATGTTTCCTGTCATGTGCCTGGATGCTCCGCTATCTACAATCCACGTGTTGGTTTTAGCACTGTTGCGAACACCCTGCACATTTAATTTAAAGCATTAGTTTAGGTTAGGAACCCAAGCCTTTACTGGCTTGAGTTTCCCAGAGGCATCACACATCATGAATTCAACCCATTGACCATTCGAAGGTGAGGGTAGCTCAGGTGACTTCTTGTCATCATTATCAGACACAGAGGATGACTTTTCTTTCCATAAGCCAGATTTGTGTAAGGCCTGTTTGTGATAAACAAACGACTGGCTAATGGGTTGAACTTTGGGTTCACTAGTTCTTCTAGGTGGAGTCAATGAACTCCTCTTAGAAGACCTTGGTTTTGAATCATGAAGTTCAATTTTCTTCCTAGGTGTCTGATAGTAAGGACAATAAGACGCAATGTGTCCACACTCTCCACAGTTGTAGCATGACCTTCTATCAACTTTATGATTAAATTGTCTATGTGGAGATGTGTGTGACACCCTAGTGACATCATTATGTTTGGGCTTTGACTCTACTTCTTTTGATGTTTTCTCTTGGATCCTTGCTCTATGAAGTAGGACTGCTAGCTTGCTTGTCTTGACGAGTGAAGGACGAGAATGGATTCCCGTTTCCAGTCTTCTTTGGCTTCACATACTCTCTTTTGAAGTGCCCCTTTTCTCCACAGTTGAAACAGGTCACCTTGCTCTTGTCAAATCCAAAAGTAGTGTCCTTAGTGGCAACCAAGTTTTGTCCAGTCTTCTTCACAAACTTCTTAGCTCTCCGGACAGCACTTGCTAAGGCCCATATGATATCCATCCTCTCCAGTTCTGTCTCATCTACCTGCTCGTAGTCCTCGTCTGCCAGATGGCAGTTTCCAATTTTCCCAGCAACAAGGCCATCATAGGAATGGACCACTGCTGCTAAGAGATCCATGTGCTCTCTTGCTACTTCTACTGTCACGTTTCCGAGATTCTCGGTCTTCAGTCTTGTAGCATTTGCTTCAGATCCAATGTATTGGGTACTAGAAGACCCTAACGTTTCTGATCCTGAAGGAGAGGCTTGTGAAGGACCAGATGAGCTTGACACAAAGGCGGTCTGAAGTGGTGCTCCAGACGTCTTAACTTGTGGATTTGCATTGTACAAAGCTGGATTCTGAGTATACGAAGACTTTTGAGCTCGGTACTTCATCCTTAGAGCTTCTTCTCGCAGCTTTAGAATGAAATCATTGATGTCCAACTTTGCTAGCATTTCATTCTGTCTCAGATTTGATACAAAAGAAGCCCATTTTTCTGGCAACCCGTCTGCAAAATTCGACACTTTGTCTTCCATGGTAGTTGTGACACCATGTGTGTGCAGCTCGCTCATCAAAGGTAGAATCTATCAGTGACATCGTCTAAACTCTCATTTCCCATCGATGAGAAGTTGTCAAATTCTTTCTTTAACTCCTTAGCTTTAATGGCCTTCAATGAAGCATTCCCGTCATATCTTTTCTCTAGCTCATCCCATAACTTCTTGGCTTGCTTATTCTCAGAGAATTGATGAAAAATATCCTTAGGGATAGACGGAGTAAGCAATGCATATACTCTCTTTTCAGCATTTTATTTGACTTTCTGTGGATCAGTCATGCCTCCTAAAGTAAGTTTCACCCCATCAGCTCCTACCGGCATACTGTACCCCGTCTCAATAGCTTCCCACGTATTAGGATCTACTCCATTTAAGTAGATCTCAAAACGTTGTTTCCAGTGGGGAAACTCATCTAATGTTATAAGCTTCGGGGGTTTATTGTGATTCCCCACCTCACTCTCCGGTAGCAGTAAGTTCTGAATACGTGAGTCCTTCCCGGCTGTAAACGCTGAATACTGATCCTTCATCTCAATTAACTTTAAGTCTCTTAAACAACTTGTTTAACTAGTGCGAATGGAGCTGTGCGATTGGGCTATCCGTGCGAATGAACGATGCGACTGGTTCAATCGTGCGGCTGAACTAAGCGATTGGTCCAGTCGTGTGATGAACTGATGCGGATGAACAATGCGAACGGTCTGCTTAGTCGTACGAATGAATATACGACTGAGTCCAATCATACGTCTGAAGTATGCGAATGAAGTCCAGTCGTGCGATTGAGTCAATCGTGCGACTGAAGCTACTGAAATTCGAAAATTTCTAGGTTTAACGTGTTTTGGCCGTAAAAATTCCGAATTTTCACCAACCCTAATCGCCTTATGCCAGAGAAACCAAAACTTTATGAGCAGGGGACGTCCAAGAAACCGTTTGACATAAAAAGATTGCGTTTTTAGTGAGAAACAAAACTTTTGTATCAAAATCGATTGAATCACACATAATCAAGAGCCAAAGCTCTGATACCACTTGTTAGGATCTGGTATTTGAACGAAACACCAACTGATTAACGTGTTAACCAAACCAAATAGTGCGGAATCCTATTTGATTGGCGATCCAATCAGTGAGAATGCACGTAGAAACAATAACGTATTGAATCTAACGTAAAGAATCGATTAGGAATCGATCTACAGCGTTCTATGAACTTGGAGTATGAACTTAGAGGCTTCTGGACGGCTAGGGTACGTCTGGAGTCGAATTGGAATGAATGCTTACGTTTTTCCACGAATTAGGTGGTATTTATAGGCTAGGGTTGCTCATTCGTGCGATTGAACCATCCGCATGGTTCATTCGTGCGATTGAGCCATGCGGTTGATCCATTCGCACGACTGAGTGTTCAGTCGTGCGACTAAGTCAGTCGCATGAAGTTGTTCAGGCGTATGGACTGTTTAGGCACATGGACACTCAGTCGCATGGCCATTCGGACGCATGACCACTGTTGGGGCGCATGGTCCAGTCGGACGCATGTGAACTTCATTTAACCAAGTTTGAATGAATTTATTAATATAACATTATGTGTATCAATTCAAACAATCACAAACCTATATAATCAAGTCAATATCAACTCATTAATGAAATATTAAACATTATAAATCACAACCAAGCATTCTCATTTCATTAATAACCCAACCATTACATAAGTGTAAGACAATCAAGACATATTACATTCATATCAGGATCTAGGTACATATGTATCAACACAAACCAGTGAACCCTACTTGCCCGAATGGTTCACCATAGTTTCTTAACAAAACCTGTCACATGCCACAAACGACCCCTTAGGATCTCAGTGGGGTACCCTTCCTAGAACGGAAGCCACTATGTGTGGGGGATTCCCCAAATAGATCTATCCATATAAAACAAGCGGTTCACGAAAGAATTAATGATCATGATATAAGTATCAGCAGGTAACCATAAATCCCACATACAATCACCAAGTAAAGCACAAATATAGTTCATAAATTACAGAGCATGTTCCACCCTAAAACAGTAGTAAAAAGGGGGATCACTAGAACTCACCTTAGGTGTTAAGCCAAAAATAACTCTTCGTGTGTCGGGGATGTCTCAAGTCTAGCACCCTAATAATGAATATATTAAGTGATAAGCTACTGCTCTAAACTTATTTAAGGTGCAACATGTGTGTCAAAATTTAGTTGTCGGATAAGGCTCTGATTCCGCGAGGGTTTGTATAAAAAGTTTCCTTTTATGGAAAGTCATTGTTTCCCATATAATTTAGGATTTTACATCATTAAGTTAAGGATATAGGGTAAATATGCTGTTCAAGTGATTATTAGTCTCATATGAGTTGGTTATAAAGTTTGGTAACATTTTAGAATTTAGTCCCTCAAGTTTCAAAATTGACAGTTTCCACCCTCAAGTTTGGTTTCTTACACTTTATGACAATTATGACCAACAATCAGGTTCTTAGAGTAAAAGTTGACTTATTATTGAGTAAGTGTTCCAAATTTCTAGGATATGGATCCGGTTTAAAACCTATGTGTTTAACGTTCCCGGTTGCGGTAAAACCGGAGAGTTTTAACGGTTAATTTAGGATTTCCATAAATTTGAGTCTTGGACTAGTAGGTATCATCTTAAGGATATTTTTATAAGTTTTAAGTTCTTTAATTGTGAAATTTTGCCTCTAATAGTTGAAAGCCTCGTTTTTACATTTAACCCGTTAAAACGCGTTTTTAACCGAATTTGACCATTTAAAAGCTTGTTTGACCAATATTTCAAATCCTTTAGGTCTTTTAACACTTAACTTGCTGAAATGACATGGTTTTTATAAATCTTAGCTTTAAACTCCTTTTTCTTGGATTTTTCTCAAAAACGTCACCCGGTTAGTACCCGTTTCTAGTTAAAACGCTATTTAATTTATTCTTTTGATCATTTAAATTACCCATTGACTCCAGAACACTTTATTAACCATTTTTAAGCCTGGAATACTTTTCAAGATGGTTAAATCCATGTTTTACTACTTTTAAGGTTGTTTTACCATGTTTCGGGTCCCGAAAATGACTAAAGTGGGTCTAATCATAACATGTCTTTAATTTCCAGAGATTAACCATTTATCACACACTTAATATTTATCAAAACTTTCTGAAATCATGTCCCAAACTCACGGCTAGGTCACCCAACACAACAATGAACCATCAACTTAGTGATTTAGCCATAACCGACCATAACACATCTTTAAATCCGTACAACTTGCGTTTAAACATTACCAAAACCTTATTTGACTTTAATATCAAATTATTAGGGTGTTCCAAAGTTGTTCATGAGCAGGTTATAAACCTTGGTTGAGAGGGTTTTCAAACAAGTGCTTAAATAGTGTTATTTCATGTAGAAAGAAGGTTTTTAAGATGTAACTCGTGTTATAACCACATGTTCATGGTGTATACACTTTTGTACTTTCAAAACAGGTTATTAGAAGTCTTTTGAACCATTAGTAAGCAGATTACATGTTTTTCTTCAAAGGGTTACAAGATAAACAAGTTAGATGATGCAAAACACCCAAAAAGAGGGTTTTCATGGTAGAAATCGGTTTCCACATCAAGATTGACCAATATAACGTCTGAGATACCTTTTGTGAAGTTTAAAGCTCCTCAAGAAAAAGATAATGGTGTCGGGTTTCTGCTACAACAAAGAGAGGAGGTGTTTTTAAAAGAGAAGTGAAGAAAACACATGAAATGACCATTTCGGGTGACATGAAGCTTACACTTGGTATTGTTCACATTTTGGAGGGTGTAGATGGTCTTGAATGGCTCGAATCTCCTTGGACAAGGCTGGAAAATCTTCGAACAAGGCTGGAAAAGTCGGACAAGATGCAGGTGTGTATCAAAAGCTCACGAGTATGGCCACCTTCTTGCGGTTTTAGGCTGGCCGAGAATGCGTATGCCTTGTTCTTCGATGAACAAGGCTGGAACTCTATAGAGAATAAGCTTTGTGTGTCTTTTTGGAGTGTGTTCAGCTGGTGAGATTTCGAGTGGAAGAGAGAAGAGGTGTAGAGTTTAAAGGGATTTGCATGGAAGGTGTATGGTGAGAGTGTTGGTGGTGTAGAGAGGAGATGAGTGGAGGGAGTGGGGCGGCCGATTTTGGCCTCTTGTGGGGCAAATTTTGATTAAATTTTCATGCTAAATAATATTATGTGTAGTATTAATTTATAGTATTGGGTAGTATTTTAGGTGGTAAGGTTTAGTTAATTGTTAAGTGTTGTGCATGCACATGCATGTCTTTGACCGAATTATGAGTGTGTATGTACACATTTTAATTGTTTCACTTGAGATTTAGCTTTGCAAGGGTGGCTAGTTAACATTCCCGGGACACCATGTTTTTAAAAAGGTCAAACTTAAATTAACTAAAAGTCACTAAAATCACATGAAATCATAAAATTGAACAAATAGCAAAAGATGATTCCAAATTCACTAATAGAGTTAGATTGTTTCTATTATTAGTACTCATAAGACGGGTAATGATGCAAGTAGATTCGGGTTAGAGTAACAACCTGAAGGCCGGCTGTCACATGTGCCAAAGTTGTGACTCATCAAAATATGCTTTTGACAGAAGACATGTTTCTTTTTTTGGTAGAGCAGAATTGAGGTTTAAGACATACGTATTATTCTTCCTCAGGGTCTTCAAGACAACCCATTTTTTCAGAAATTTGAAATCCTGGTTTCAGAATGTAACAATGAGTGTGTGTGAAGTGAGTGGAATATTTCTTGTCACAAATCTGAGACACGTTGAGCAGATTAAAGTTCAATTGTTCAGAATAGTGCACTCTATCAAAGCTTAACAACCCATTTATCATAGATCCTTCACCAGTGATTCTGCCACTTTGTGAATCTCCACCAAATGCCATAGTTGTTCCTTGAATATGCTTGAAATCATGAAGGAGGGAACGATGTCCAGTCATGTGTCGGGAGCACCCACTGTCCACATACCATAGGCTATTGGACCTGTATGGATAACCCTTCAAGCATAAAAGAACTAATTAGAATGTGGAACCCAAGCCATGATGGTCTTGGGTTTCCCGTTACTATCCATGACAGTAACTTCTTGGTATTTTTCTCTAAATTGTGGCTTAGAGGATGAAGCTTTGTTGGTTTTTTATTGATATCTTGCTTATTTCATCTCATCAATTTCAACTGAAGAGTCAGAAGAGTACTCAAAACTTTGGTCCCTGTTTCTTTTCAGAAACTAGACACATTTTTTATTGTTAAACCTTAAGTTTGATTTATGAAATTCATGAGATTGTTTGACGTTGTGATTTATATTTCTTTGAACTTTCTTCAACTCTCTCAGATTACCTAAATCATCATCAGAACTTGAAGTCTTGGATTGTTTATTATAAAATTGACATTTGATTTTGGGTTTCATAGATAAGATTGGTAAGATGGGCTTGTTTTGAGGAATTCTGAAGCCTTTTTGTTTAAACTAAACAATCAGATGTGTTGTGATTATTCATATCATAGACAACAAAATTTGGTGGAATGGATTGTTCATGTCACAGATTGAGAAATATTGATTTAAATAGCAGTCATCTGTTTTGTGATTTGACACTTCACAAAAGTCACAATACATATGTTTGTTTCTTGAAGCTGATTTTGATGTTGATGACTTAGTAGATTTACCAATTCTTAAATGAACCTTAATCTTTGGTTTTGGTGAAGAAGCAACATCAATCTTTTTAGTAGTTTGTTTCACAACACTACTCTTTGTGACTCTTGTAAGATAATTTTGTTTCCTCAGACTCTTCTTGGACTTCCTGTTACAGCTGATTTACATGATCCTTATTGCAAATATCAAAACCAACCCCTTGTTTTGATTTTGATGATTGAAGATCAAATTTGATCTTTGTTTTTGAAATTATAGATCTTTTGCTTTTGCTTTTCTGTGAGATGTTGTTTGATTTGAACAAATTGTTTGGTGATTTCATCTCACAATCTGATCTGCTTTCATCGGATGTTTTCACAGAAGAATTGATTTTATTCTGATAGGATCAAATGTACCAATCTGTGATGATGTATGAACACAACTCAAAGAAATACAAACAAATTAATCAAATCAAGCAAGATATCAAAAAAATTCATAGTTTCATTAAAACCAAGCAAAGACAATTACAAAGTAAGTAAACAATTAAAAATTTGTTGTTTGCCACTCCTTCCTAACTGCTACAAGTCTAAGCTATTTATAATGAAACACAAGGAACTAACAAAATTACAAAACTAGTCCCTATACTATTACAAATAGTAAAAAGACACATAAAGAAAACATGTTAATCTTTCTAGAGAACTAACAATACTCCCCCTAAGATTTACATGGTCTTCGGTCTTCGGAATCCTAAATCTTGTTTTCTTTTTATCTTTTCTTCAGCTTTATCTTTCATCTTCTATTTCATTTTCAGCTTTTAACTTCTATCTTCTATCTCCATCACTCAAAGAAATCTTCAGGTTCTTCCTTGATCTTGAACATTGGCTTCTTTTTATACATCTCCTGTTCTTTCAAAGCATTAGCAATTGCAGACTTAAATTTGCTAGCAAGAATGCCTTGTTCTGGTTTTGCTTCATTCATCTTTATCTCCATTTTGCTCATTCTTTCTAATGTATCTTTTGATAGACATGTGATATCAATATTAGCATATAACTCAATAGGATTTCGATTTTCCTTTGAGTATATTTCTAATACTCCTTTTCTTGAAATTCACATGAACTCAAAGTCTTTGATATCCTTCTTAACAATGTTTGCATATGCAAGAGCTTTCCTTAATGATATTCTTTCCATTGCAGCATTCATCACATTGATGATAGAAAGAACATGCTTCTTATCGTGCTCTGCAATCTCTGGAGATACTTTCTCAAACTTTTGCATAGATAAAAATGATATATAACTTGGATGCAATAGTTTCAGTTCAAAAGCACCAAATAATGTAATCATATCCTCATCCCATTGTTCGAGATTTCGGACCAGTTTAAGCTCAAAAGTCTTAGAGTTATAGAACAATCTGAGAATTGGCTTTGACTTCTGATTACCATCAATCACCTTTAAACCAGGAGTTGTGACTTTTTCAAAATACTTATCATAAAATTCTATCATGAAATGTTCTTCTTCAGATTGTAATCCTTTAAGCTTTTTGTTCTTCTTTAATGTAGCAAAGTACTCCTTGTCTTCTTGATCACATCTTGTTTGAAGAATGTGCGTATGAAACCCTAAAATTCACAAAATAATGAGACGTATGAGCATTGTTTAGTCGTATGGACTCAGACACATGAGATCTGTTCGGTCGCATGAGCACTGTACAGATGCTTAAGCACTATTTAGGCGCTTTTGCACTATTCAGGCGCATTTGCACTGTACAGCCGCATGAAGTTCCTGAAACGTCTAACATTTGTAACTCGAGACATTTCAACAATGTGTAGACGCATGAGACATTTAAAACGTCCAACACTTGGTTAAAATCAGACTTATTATCACTGTTTAGGCGTATGGTTTTGTGTAAAACGCCCAAACACTTGGTTAAACTCATGTACTTATTGCAACTGTTTAGACGCATGGGAATATGAAAAACGCCCAAACACTTGTATCATTTCCTGGAAGTTCACCATGCTCCTATTTAGACGTATGAACACTATTTAGGCGCATGAGTTGACTTTGAGTTGACTTTCATGAATCTTGCACTTTTGGTTTTTAAAATTCTTCACCTGCATACTGTTTAAACATATTAGTAATATTTCATACTAATCTTTAAACACAAACTGCATACATAATGTCTGGTTTAGATGCAGTAAGATACATCCAAGAACCAATCATTGATCTGTATAACGTTTCGTCAATAGGTTTTCCTTTTGGATCAGGTTCAATCTTGGTGTTAACATCTACTGGAGTTCGTATGGACTGATAGCCTTGCAACTTAAATTTCTTCAAGAGCTTGTTAACAAACTTCTCTGGATTGATAAAAATTCCATCATCAGTTTGCTTGACTTGAAGTCCAAGGAAAAAATTAATCTCTCCCATAGAACTCATTTGGAACCAAGATTTCATGATTTCTTTAAATTCATTGAACAATTTTGGACTGGTAGAACCAAATATGATATCATCAAAGTACACTTGTACAACAAAGAGATCATCATTATCCTTCTTAGAATAAAGTTGGTCAATTTTCCCCTTTGTATCCATGTTGGATTAGTGTTGTGATAATGTTCATACCAAATTCTAGGGCTTGATGAAGTCCATATAAGGCTTTACTCAGTTTATATACTCGATTAAGTGTGGAAATTTGCATCATCAAAGCCCGGAGGTTGCTTCACAACACATCATCGAGATAGGACCATATAGAAATGCACCCATTACATCCATTTGATACACCTTAAATTTCATGAATGAAGCATAAGCCAGGAAAACTCGAATGTGTGACAACCGACCTCCAGGTTGTTACCCTAACCCTAGATTACTTGCATCATTATCCATGTTATGAGTGCTAATAATTGAAACTATCCAACCCTACTATGAAATTGGAAACAAATCTTACTACTTGATGTAAATTATGATTTCATGTGATTTTTATTATTGACTTTTAACCAATTTAGGTTTCTACCTTTTTAAAAATTAGTGTTCCGGGAATGTCAACTAGTCACCCTTACAAAATTAAACTCAAGAGAAGGCAATTAAAATGTGAGCATACACACTCACACTTACATAATTTCGGCCATGCATGCATGGGCATGCATTAAATACCTCAATTCACCTTCCACTAAATAATACATAATACCCAATACTACAAAATTACACTACACAATATAAATTACAATTAAAATTAAATGAAAAATCCTCCCACTACCCTCCAAAGTCGGCCGCCCCCTCTCACCACTCCCCTCCTCTTCACCACCACCCCACACAACCACTCACCTTTCATGCATCTCTCTCCCTCTCTCTCCCTCTCTCCCTTTATTCGACTCACCAGCTGAACAAACACACACACACATCTCACAACACTCTCAAACAATTCTCTCTAGTCTTGTGAAGAAAATCCGAAGACCACACCAAGTTCCATTCGGCCAAGAGCAAAACCGCAAAGAAGTGGCCTTGTTTGCGAGATTTGGTCACACAACCGTACTTGTTCCACCTTTCCAGCCTTAGTTCGAGTTTCTCCATTCAAGTCCAAGGAGTTTCAAGCCATTCACGGCCATCAACACCTTCTAAACCGTGAGTTACATCGAGTGTAAGCTCAAGTTGTCGGTTTTTTGACATTTCTCTTGTTTTCTCCATTTATCATCTAAGAACCGTGTTTCCTTGTTGTAGCAGAAACATCTCACCATCATCTCGTTCTTAAGGAGTTCCCAACGTTCTTGAAGGTAAACTTCATGTTATGTTAGTCATTCTTGAGGTGGAAACCGATTTCCACCATGAAAACCCTCATTTTGAGTGTTTTGACATCATCTAACTTGTGAAAGCTTAAACTCTTGTAAACCAAACTTGTGACCTGCATTTTTATGACTTAATGGACTCCCAAGAACCTGTTTTTAAAAGTTCCAAGTGGCTACATACTCAAATCCACGGTTGATACATGGATTTCACCTTGAAACCCTCCTTTCTACATGTAACAACACCCTTTTGAGCATTTGTTTGAAAAATCCTTTTAACCAAGACCCATAACCTACTCATGAACGACTTAATGACACCTTAATAATCTGTTTATGAAGTTAAATGAAGTGTTGGTAACATTTAAACTCAAGTTAAGATGGTTTACACTAGTGTAATTGTCGGTTATGGCATTTTCTACATATTTGAAGCATATGGATGTATAGATCAACTAGGCAACATGTTGGGACTGAAATTACAGTAGGTTTTAGTGAATATTAGAAGTTAGCAATGTTTAATCTCTGGAATAAAGGACATGTTGTGATTTACCCTCTTTTAGTCACTTTCGGGACCCGAAAACATGGTAAAATGACTTAAAAATAGTAAGAATACAAATTTAACATTCTTGAAAAGTATTCCAGGCTCAAAAATGATAAATAAAGTACTCTGGAGTCAATGGATAATTTAAATGGTCAAAGACACAAATAAATGACATTTTAACTAAAAACGGGTACAAACCGAGCATCGTTTTGAGAAAAATCCATAAAAATAGAGTTCAAAACTAAGATTTATAAAAATCATATGATTTCAGTAAGATAAGTAATAAAGGACTTAAAGGATTTAAAAATTCGGTCAAATGAGCTTTAAATGGTCAAACCCGGTCAAAACCGCGTATTAACGGGTCAAACGTAAAAAAAAGATTTTAACTATAAAAGGCCAATTTACACAATTTAAGGACTTAAAAATTTATAAAGAAATCTTTTAGAAAATACCTACTGGTCCAAGATTTAAATATATGAAAACTCCAAATTACTGTTAAAACTATCCGGCTTTTACCGTAACCGGGAGCGTTAAACGCGCAGTTTTTAAAATCGAACCCGTAGACTAAAGTTTTGAAGCACTTACTCCATAATAATCATAATATGACTCTAATAATCTGATTTTGGACTTAAATGACATAAAAGGCAAGAAACTAAACTTAAGGGTAGAAACTGTCAATTTTGAAACTTGAGGGACCAAACACTGTAAAATTTTTCCAAACCTTATAACCGACTTCCAGGAACTAATAAACACTTGAAAAAAAAAATCTCTTAATATACTTAACCTAATGAAGTGAAAATCCCAATTTCATGAAGACGCCTTGACCTGCCATAAAAGGAAACTTTTTATACAAACCTTCACGAAACCAAAGCCTTACTCAATAGCTAAACCCTTGACACCATTGTTGCACTTTGAATGAGTTTAGGGCAGTAGCTTATTGCTTAATATGTACATGTTAGGGTGCTAGACTTGTGACACTTCCCGGCACACCAAGAGACTTTTGATTTGGAAACCTAAGGTGAGTTCTAGTGATCCCCCTTTTACTATTGTTTTGGGATGAAACATGCTTTACTTTTTATGAACTATGATTGTGCTTTATTTGATGATTCTATGTGGGATTTGTGGTTACCTGCTGATTCTTATATCATGATCATTAATTCTTTCGTGAACCGCTTGATTTATATGGATAGATCTATTTGGGGAATCCCCCACACACAGTGGCTTCCGTTCCAGGAAGGTTACCCACTGAGATCCTAAGGATCGTTGTGGCATGTAACAAGTTTTGCTAAGATTCTATGGTGAACCATCCGGGCAGGTAGGGTTCACTGGTTTGGGGCTCAGTTTCTTCCTTCGGGAATATCCGGTAAAACACAACTTTAGAAGAGGCTAACCGGGACTGAGTGCAGGGTTGATTATGATTTTATTTTTCCCACGATGATAAACAATGATTATTTTCTTTTAATCAAAGAAGGATTTATTAAGCCCTTTTGTTTTTAAACTTTAAGCACTTGAATTCACCAACTTTTTAGTTGACACAATTTTCTTTTGAGCATGTTTCAGGTAATATGAAGAGATCCTAGCTGTTGTGAAGACCTAGACTTATCCCCGTGACATGGCATTGGCTTATTTCCTTGATGAAACAATTGAACAATTTATATTTTGTGTTGAACAAGTACAATTTTATTTTTATGGATGATTGTAAAACTCATTTGGGGGCTTGATGTGTCTCTAGCCCTGCTATCTTTTCAAAACTTTAATGCCATGTGATATTCTCTCCTTTGAGCTCTTATAATGGTTTGTTTCCGCTGCCATATGTTGTTGCTAGTCTGTGACGTCCCACCCTACCTGGGCCCGGGGTGTGACAGATTGGTATCAGAGCCAAAGGTTGTAGAGAAGTCGGGAATGCCATAGTAGACCCTAGGCTACAACCCTGATACCCTAGGACTGTCCTTGTGGGAAGTGTTGGGATGATCGGGTTGGGTAAATTGATGATTACACTTGATCAACGTAATCATGAATTTACCGGACGCGTAATTTCCATCACTGATCTTTAGGTTATGGTTGGACTTTTTCTGGTTTATATTGATGATTTGAAACTAATTTTAAAAAGGGGATTTAAATGATTTTTATGATGAACTATGTTATCCGATACTACTTGAAGAAACTATTGATCTGGGCAAAACAGACAGCTATATGTTGAAATAACAGATACTATTGCCATCACTACTATTATTAGTACTATTATGTAAATCATGAGCTATGAGAAACCAAATTACTCATGATGTATTTCTTACAGGACAACGTCAATGGCTGATAAAGGAAAGGCGCCTGCTCACCCCGACACTGAGACCGCTCCTACCGGAAACCTGAGGAGAGAGAAGCCCCAGACGGAGTATGAGGCGTACCTCCGGAGATGCGGACATCCAGGGTGGATATCCGTCACGTCCGAAGACACTGAGGCTTCCGAGGACTCTTCCTCCACATCACCTTCCCGAAGCCGAACGCGATCCCACTCTCCTCAAGTAGCTGCTCCGACCCTCTCACCCACCATCCCACCTATTGGGAATAGGGGTGCGCGTACTGTCACCCGACCTCGCAAAAGCGTTAGGCCAGGATCCTCCGTATCCTTTAGGATGCCTCCTCCTCCTCCCCCGCCTGTTAGGATTCCGACATCGGTACCCCCACTGTTTGACCCTCGTGACGAACGCCTGATGCCGCCGAGACATAGTATGTATGACGGCCCTAGCGTACTGGCTGGTGATAGGTACTCCCAGTCGAGTCGCCGGGCAAGTGATGTAGGACCCTCCGATGCGACATTGGATGAGATTTTGAGGACTGTTCGCCGTCATGAGCTGACTGTTCAGCACGCCACTCGAACTTCTCAGTCGGCTCAGTTCCAGGCGATGATGGCTACACAGGGAGTGAAGCGTTTGGAGCAGGAGCAGAGGAAGAAGGGTACAGGATGGTTTGGATGGCTAAAGAGGAAGTGGATGTGAGAACTGGAGTACTCAGTGGGATTTATCTGTCTGTGGACAGTAGAAGGAAACTATTTGAATTCTTATTCGATACTATTATTTTATTATCATGGGGGTGATGGCACCTTCCAAATTGTAAGAGCATGACTCTGATTCTATTTGTTTGGATGATACTATCGTAAACTGCTATTTGGATGCTAGAATTATTAAACTGTCTGTATTGAATTGCTATATGTTTTGTTGTGCCTTGAATTTTTCTGTGCCTTTTCTAAATGGTTGCCCAACTGTTATGTCATGTTTTGATTGGACTTTTTAAGGTTCTTTAGTGGGTTGTAAATACATATGTGCATGCCATGATCCCTCTTCCGAGGCATGGTGTGATAGGATAATGATGCATAGGCTATCCGAAACAAAATTTATGAGATGCTAAACGAATCTATTTGTGATACTATCAGAATGCCGACTCGCAGAGGAACACGTTTTGGTCGACGTGGAGCCACCAGGGGCCGCCATGAGGAAGCAAGGCCTATTGGAAACCAACCTACTCCACCAGGGACTCCCCACGGGGAGAATACTAATCAAGAGAGTGACGAAAGGATTGCTAACCTCGTAGCTCAGCAACTGGCAACGCCATTCCGACTATTATTGCACAGATAAATGCAGA
This sequence comes from Flaveria ramosissima, assembly GCA_025215565.1. Lineage (NCBI taxonomy): Eukaryota > Viridiplantae > Streptophyta > Magnoliopsida > Asterales > Asteraceae > Flaveria > Flaveria ramosissima. The sequence goes on from CM046035.1 coordinate 31,808,663, forward strand.
CCGGGATAACACTACTGGTAATGACGCCGGCCGGTAAACGATGAGAGCCACGACGAAGAAGCGAGGCGTTAAGGAATGGGTGCTCTTACAAGACCTTCATGGCATGTAAGCCCAAGGACTTCTATGGCACCGAGGGTGCTATAGAGACTTACAGGTGGATCGACGAAATGGAAGCCGTCTTAGACATCAGCGAGTGCAAGATGGAGCATATGGTGAGATTTGCATCACAATCTCTCAAGGGATCAGCTCTTGAATGGTGGAAGTCCATTACTCAGAGCCGTGGAAGAAACGTGGCTAATCGAATGGGTTGGACTGAATTCCGAGAGCTAATGACCAACAAATATTGCCCCATCAATCAACTCGAGAAGCTGGAGACAGAATTTTTAAGCTTGGAGATGAAAGGACCCAACTACACCGAATACATCAATCGTTTCTTAGCCCTGTCCCGACTTGTGCCACATTTGGTGACGCCAGAAGCCAAAGGTGTAGCACGGTTCATCTGGGGACTACACCCAAGAGTTAGGGGTATGGTTCGTTGCCTCTCAGCCTGTAACCCTGCAAGCTGCTGTCGACCTTACCAGCAGTTTGACTGATGATCTAATTAGGGCTGGATGGACCGATCAAGGAAGGGCTGATGAGAAGAAGAAAGTTTGTTGGTGATAAAAGGAAGTGGTTTGAAGCGAAAAGAGCGGTTGGGAGTAGCAGTGGGTCAAGTAGAAGGAGTTCTGAAGGAGTGAGACGTGATGATCAAGGAAGCAAAAACCGGAGATTGTATACGGGGACAAGCCCATTCTGCAGCAAGTGCAAGTTACATCATCAAGGGGAATGTAACCCGATGCCCTGTTTTAGGTGCAAGAGAACAGGCCATTTAATTAAAGACTGTACTTATGCACCGGGGAAACAATGCTATGAGTGTGGAGACCCAGGGCATATGAGGAACAAGTGTCCTAAGCTGGGTAGAGACAAGGATGCCAAGCACAACAAGCCTAAGGGAAGAGCTTTCGTTATGGACCCAGCAGGAGCTCGTAGGGAACCCGACGTGGTCAACGGTACGTTCCTTGTAAACAATCATCCCGCTACTGTACTGTTTGATACTGGAGCGACTGCTAGTTTTATCTCTAGTACTTTTAGGCCATTGATTGACTTAGACGTGTGTACCTTGACTGATACATTTACCGTAGAATTAGCTGACGGTAATATTTTAGAAGCTAACGAAATCATTAGGGATTGCCCCCTGAATCTAAAAGGGAATACGTTTAAGATTGACTTGATGCCCATTAAGTTAGGAGGATTTGATGTGGTCGTGGGTATGGACTGGTTAGCGAAGCATAAAGTCGAAATCGTATGTGATGAGCGACTGCTCAAGATACCGTTGAGCGACGAAGAAGTGTTAGTGGTAGAAGGTGAAAGGAGTAACACTCTATACCCTATGATATCCCACTTAAAAGCTACCAAGAGCTTGAAGAAGGGATGTCCAACTTTATTGTATATGTGATGAAAGCCCAAAAGGAGAAGAAGATCGAAGAGATTCCCGTGGTTTCGGAATACCCAGAGGTGTTTCCGGAAGAACTACCAGGACTTCCCCCGAATCGACAAGTTGAATTCCAGATAGACTTGTTGCCTGGTGCTGCACCAGTAGCCAAGGCACCGTACCGGCTCGCCCCACCTGAGATGAAGGAGCTAATGGTACAAATTCAAGAACTACTGGACAAGGGATTTATACGTCCGAGTGTTTCTCCATGGGGTGCCCCGGTACTATTCGTGAAAAAGAAAGACGGAACCCTGCGAATGTGTATTGATTACAGGGAATTGAATAAGCTGACCATAAAGAACCGTTACCCTCTCCCGAGAATAGATGACCTATTTGATCAACTGCAAGGAGCAAGTTATTTCTCCAAAATAGACTTGAGGTCAGGATACCACCAGCTGAAGATAAGAGAAGAAGATATACCCAAAACCGCCTTCCGAACTAGGTATGGACACTATGAGTATTTGGTCATGCCCTTTGGACTGACTAATGCTCCAGCAGCATTCATGGACCTCATGAATCGCGTTTGCCGCCCTTACCTCGACAAGTTTGTGATCGTGTTTATCGACGACATACTGATCTATTCTCAAAGTAAAGACGAGCACGAGAAGCATCTCAGGCTAATTCTTGAATTGCTCAAGAATGAGCAACTATATGCCAAGTTCTCGAAATGTGAATTCTGGATGCGCCAGATCCAATTCTTAGGTCATGTGGTAAATGAGGATGGGATTCAAGTTGACCCTTCCAAGATTGAGGCCATAAAGAATTGGAAGATTCCTGAAACTCCAACGGAGATAAGGCAATTCTTAGGACTGGCTGGCTATTACCGAAGATTTATAAAGGACTTCTCGCGTATAGTGCAACCTTTGACCGCACTAACCAAGAAAAAACACAACCTTTGTGTGGGAGCGAGAGCAGAACGAGGCGTTTGAAACGCTTAAGGAAAAATTATGCAGTGCACCTATCCTTGCTCTTCCAGAAGGAGTAGAAGACTTCGTGGTCTATTGTGACGCTTCGCGTCAAGGGCTAGGATGTGTATTGATGCAACGCAACAAGGTGATTGCTTACGCATCGAGACTGCTGAATGATCATGAGAAGAACTACACGACGCACGATCTGGAGTTGGGTGCCGTGGTGTTTGCCCTTAAGATGTGGAGGCACTACCTTTATGGCACAAAGTGCATCATCTACACTGACCATAGAAGCTTGCAGCATATCCTTGACCAAAAGATGCTCAACATGCGTCAGAGAAGATGGGTTGAGCTATTGAACGATTACGAGTGCGAGATCCGCTACCATCCTGGTAAGGCCAATGTTGTGGCGGATGCGTTGAGCCGAAAGGAAAGAGAGAAACCTCTTCGAGTACGAGCCTTAAGGATGAGTGTGTATACCAACCTTATAGCAAAACTGAAGGAAGCTCAAGGCGAGGCATTAAAGGAAGAAAAACTAAAGGAAGAAGGATTGACTGGAATGGAAAAGCAATTGGAGATAGGGGACGATGGTACATATAGATATATGGTGGAAGGGCTTGGGTGCCAAAACACGGAGGAATTCGAGAAGTAATCCTCGATGAAGCACACAAGTCTAGGTATTCAATTCACCCTGGAAGTGATAAGATGTACCAGGATTTAAAGACACTTTTCTGGTGGCCGGGAATCAAGAGATCAATCGCCGTTATGTGGGGAAATGTTTAACTTGTGCCATGGTAAAAGCTGAGAACCAAAAACCATCAGGAACGTTGCAGCAACCTGAGATTCCAGAATGGAAATGGGATAATGTTACGATGGATTTTGTTACCAAGTTGCCTAGAACGTTTAAAGGTCACGATGCTATTTGGTAATAGTGGATAGATTAACAAAATCAGCTCACTTCTTGCCAATTAGAGAAGACTACGACATGACGAAACTGGCCCAACTTTATGTCGACGAGATTGTAACAAGGCATGGAGTGCCTCTGTCGATCATCTCAGACCGTGATAGCCGTTTCACCTCTCGTTTCTGGAAATCGTTCCAGCAAGCTTTAGGAACCCGTTTAGATCTTAGCACGGCTTACCACCCTCAGACCGACGGACAGAGCGAAAGAACTATTCAAACGATGGAAGACATGTTGAGAGCTTGCGTGATGGACTTTGGCGGAAACTGGGATAACCATCTTCCTTTGGTGGAATTCGCCTATAACAATAGTTACCACGCGAGTATCAAAGCCGCTCCGTATGAGGCCCTTTATGGCAGGAAATGCCGATCACCCTTGAGTTGGAATGAGATTGGTGACAGCCAAGTGATGGGACCCGACATAGTGTTGGAAACCACCGATAAGATCTATAAGATAAAGGAGCGACTGAGAGCAGCCAGAGATCGACAGAAGAAGTACGCTGACAGGAGGCGGAAACCTCTAGAGTTCCAAGTGGGCGACAGAGTGATGCTAAAAGTAGCACCGTGGAAAGGAACAGTGAGGTTCGGAAAGAGAGGAAAACTAAGCCCAAGATACATTGGACCATTCGAGATAATGGCAAGAATTGGCCCAGTGGCATAAGTTGAAACTACCCCCGGGGTTGAGTCACATACACGACACCTTTCATGTGTCAAACTTGAAGAAGAGCATGGTAGACAAAACCCTGGAACTACCATTAAAAGAAGCAAGGATAAGCGACAAACTGAACTTTGTGGAAGAACCTGTGGAGATCACGGATCGTTTGGTCAAACAACTCCGGCGGAGCCGCATACCCAAGGTTAAGGTTAGATGGAACTCCAAGCGAGGACCTGAATTTACTTGGGAGCGTGAAGATGAAATGAGGAAGAACTATCCACACCTCTTCAAACCCACCCGTTCAGTCTCTAATCAGAGTTAAAATTTCGGGACGAAATTCCTAAACGTGGGAGAATGTGACAACCGACCTCAGGTTGTTACCCTACCCTAGATTACTTGCATCATTATCCATGTTATGAGTGCTAATAATTGAAACTATCAACCCTACTATGAAATTGGAAACAATTCTTACTATTGATGTAAATTATGATTTATGTGATTTTATTATTGACTTTTAACCAATTAGGTTTCTACCTTTTAAAAATTAGTGTTCCGGGAATGTCAACTAGTCACCCTTACAAAATTAAACTCAAGAGAAGGCAATTAAAATGTGAGCATACAACAACACCTTACATAATTTCGGCCATGCATGCATGGGATGCATTAGATACCTCAATTCACCATCCACTAAATAATACATAATACCCAATACTACAAAATTACACTACACAATATAAATTACAATTAAAATTAAATGAAAATCCTTCCCCATACCCTCCAAGATCGGCCGCCCTCTCACCACTCACCTCCTCTCTCTCTCACCACCACCCCACACAACCACTCACACTTCATGCATCTCTCTCCTCTCTCTCCTCTCTCCCTTTATCGACTCACCAGCTGCACAAACACACACACAATCTCACAACACTCTCAAACAATTCTCTAAGTCTTGTGAAGAAAATTCGAAGAAGACCACACCAAGTTCCATTCGCCAAGAGCAAAACCGCAAAGAAGTGGCCTTGTTGCGAGATTTGGTCACACAACCGTACTTGTTCCACCTTTCCAGCCTTGGTTCGAGTTCTCCATTCAAGTCCAAGGAGTTTCAAGCCATTCACGGCCATCAACACCTTCTAAACCGTGAGTTACATCGAGTGTAAGCTCATGTTGTCGGTTTTGTGACATTCTCTTTTTTCTTCATTTATCATCTAAGAACCGTGTATTTCCTTGTTGTAGCAGAAACATCTCACCATCATCTCGTTCTAAGGAGTTCCCAACGTTGAAGGTAACTTCATGTTATGTTAGTCATTCTGAGGTGGAAACCGATTTCACCATGAAAACCCTCATTTTGAGTGTTGTGATATCATCTAACTTGTGAAAGCTTCAAACTCTTGTAAACCAAACTGGGTGGCACCTGCATTTATGAATTAATGGACTCCCTACAGAACCTGTTTTTTAAATCCCAAGTGGGCTACATATCAAATCCAGGTTGATACATGGATGTTTCACTTTGAAAACCTCCTGGCCATTGAACACACACCCTTGAGCATTTGTTTGAAAAATCCTTTTAACCAAGACCCATAACCTACTCATGAACGACTTAATGACACCTTAATAATCTGTTTATGAAGTTAAACGAAGTGTTGGTAACATTTAAACTCAGTTAAGATGGTTTACACTAGTGTAATTGTCGGTTATGGCATTTTCTACATATTTGAAGCATATGGATGTATAGATCAACTAGGCAACATGTTGGGACTGAAATTACAGTAGGTTTTAGTGAATATTAGAAGTGTTAGCAATGTTTAATCTCTGGAATAAAGGACATTTGTGATTTACCCTCTTTTAGTCACTTTCGGGACCCGAAAACATGGTAAAATGACTTAAAAATAGTAAGAATACAAATTTAACATTCTTAAAAGTATTCCAGGCTCAAAAATGATAAATAAAGTACTCTGGAGTCAATGGATAATTTAAATGGTCAAAGACACAAATAAATGACATTTTAACTAAAACTAAAAACGGGTACAAACCGAGCATCGTTTTTGAGAAAAATCCATAAAATAGAGTTCAAAACTAAGATTTATAAAAATCATATGATTTCAGTAAGATAAGTAATAAAGGACTTAAAGGATTTAAAAATTCGGTCAAATGAGCTTTAAATGGTCAAACCCGGTCAAAACCGCGTATTAACGGGTCAAACGTAAAAACAAGATTTTTAACTATAAAAGGCCAATTTACACAATTTAAGGACTTAAAAATTTATAAAGAAATCTTTTAGAAAATACCTACTGGTCCAAGATTTAAATATATGAAAACTCCAAATTACTGTTAAAACTATCCGGCTTTTACCGTAACCGGGAGCGTTAAACGCGCAGTTTTTAAAATCGAACCCGTAGACTAAAGTTTTGAAGCACTTACTCCATAATAATCATAATATGACTCTAATAATCTGATTTTGGACTTAAATGACATAAAAGGCAAGAAACTAAACTTAAGGGTAGAAACTATCAATTTGGAAACTTGAGGGACCAAACTGTAAAATTTTTCCAAACCTTATAACCGACTTCCAGGAAACTAATAAACACTTGAACAACAAAATCTCTTAATATACTTAACCTAATGAAGTGGAAATCCCAATTTTCATGAAGACTCCTTGACCTGCCATAAAAGGAAACTTTTTATACAAACCTTCACGAAACCAAAGCCTTACTCAATAGCTAAACCCTTGACACCATTGTTGCACTTTGAATGAGTTTAGGGCAGTAGCTTATTGCTTAATATGTACATGTTAGGGTGCTAGACTTGTGACACTTCCCGGGCACACCAAGAGACTTTTGATTTGGAAACCTAAGGTGAGTTCTAATGATCCCCCTTTTACTATTGTTTTGGGATGAAACATGCTCTACTTTTTATGAACTATGATTGTGCTTTATTTGATGATTCTATGTGGGATTTGTGGTAACCTGCTGATTCTTATATCATGATCATTAATTCTTTCGTGAACCGCTTGATTTATATGGATAGATCTATTTGGGGAATCCCCCCACACAGTGGCTTCCGTTCCAGGAAGGTTACCCCACTGAGATCCTGAGGGATCGTTGTGGCATGTAACAAGTTTTGCTAAGATTCTATGGTGAACCATCCGGGCAGGTAGGGTTCACTGGTTTGGGGCTCAGTTTCTTCCTTCGGGAATATCCGGTAAAACACAACTTTAGAAGAGGCTAACCGGGACTGAGTGCAGGGTTGATTATGATTTTATTTCCCACGATGATAAACAATGATTATTTTCTTTTAATCAAAGAAGGATTTATTAAGTCCTTTTGTTTTTAAACTTTAAGCACTTGAATTCACCAACTTTTTAGTTGACACAATTTTCTTTTGAGCATGTTTCAGGTAATATATGAAGAGATCCTAGCTGTGTGGAGACCTAGACTTATCCCCGTGACATGGCATTGGCTTATTTCCTTGATGAAACAATTAAACAATTTATATTTTGTGTTGAACAAGTACAATTTTATTTTTATGGATGATTGTAAAACTCATTTGGGGGCTTGATGTGTCTCTAGCCCTGCTATCTTTTCAAAACTTTAATGCCATGTGATATTCTCTCCTTTGAGCTCTTATAATGGTTTGTTTCCGCTGCCATATGTTGTTGCTAGTCTGTGACGTCCCACCCTACCCTACCTGGGCCCGGGGTGTGACAGATGGATTCAAGTCTTGCAACTGGTACAAACACTTGATCATAATCTATCCCTTCTTCCTATGTGACCCTTGTGCAACAAGTCCCGCTTTGTTCCTTATTATTACATCACGATCATCATTTATTTCAAACAACCATTTCGTGCCTATAGCATTTTCTCCTTCAGGAAATCCACTAAATTCCACACTTCTTGTTTGCGAAATTAAGTTTATTCTTGCATGGCTTCTATCCAACCATTGTCCTTTAATGCTTTGGTCATTTTTAGAAACAAATTGAGAAAGAAAACAAGAGTATAAGCACAAGTTTGCTTGTTCTGATTTACTCCTTGTTGTTCTCTCATTCAATGGACCATAATCTGAAAATTGGATGATTCTTGTGAATACGAGATGCTTGAATCTCATCACACATTGAACATTAACATCCAGATTTGTTTGGTTTAAGTTGGAAGCTGATGTAACAATTAGAAGAATGTGGATTGAAGTTTGGAACTTGAGTCGGTGATTTAATGTGGTCGTGGGTATGGACTGGTTAGCGAAGCATAAAGTCAAAATCATATGTGATGAGCGACTGCTCAAGATACCGTTGAGCGACGAAGAAGTGTTAGTGGTAGAAGTTGAAAGGAGTAACACTCTATACCCTATGATATCCCACTTAAAAGCTACCAAGAGCCTGAAGAAGGGATGTCCAGCTTTTATAGTATATGTGATGAAAGCCCAAAGGAGAAGAAGATCGAAGAGATTCCCGTGGTTTCGGAATACCCAGAGGTGTTTCCGGAAGAGCTACAGGACTTCCCCCGAATCGACAAGTTGAATTCCAGATAGACTTGTTGCCTGGTGCTGCACCAGTAGCCAAGGCACCGTACCGGCTCGCCCCACCTGAGATGAAGGAGCTAATGATACAAATTCAAGAACTACTAGACAAGGGATTTATACGTCCGAGTGTTTCTCCATGGGGTGCCCCGATACTATTCGTGAAAAAGAAAGACGGAACCCTGCGAATGTGTATTGATTACAGGGAATTGAATAAGCTGACCATAAAGAACCGTTACCCTCTCCCCGAGAATAGATGACCTATTCATCAACTGCAAGGAGCAAGTTATTTCCCAAAATAGACTTGAGATCAGGATACCACCAGCTGAAGATAAGAGAAGAAGATATACCCAAAACCGCCTTCCGAACTAAGTATGGACACTATGAGTATTGGTCATGCCCTTTGGACTGACTAATGCTCCAGCAGCATTCATGACCTCATGAATCGCGTTTGCCGCCCTTACCACCTCGCAAGTTTTTGTGATTGTGTTTATCGACGACATACTGATCTATTCCAAAGTAAAGACGAGCACGAGAAGCATCTCAGGCTAATTCTTGAACTGCTCAAGAATGAGCAACTATATGCCAAGTTCTTGAAATATGAATTCTGGATGCGCCAGATCCAATTCTTAGGTCATGTGGTAAATGAGGATGGGATTCAAGTTGACCCTTTCCAAGATTAGGCCATAAATAATTGGAAGATTCCTGAAACTCCTACGGAGATAAGGCAATTTTAGGACTGGCTGGCTATTACCGAAGATTTATAAAGGACTTCTCGCGTATAGTGCAACCTTTGACCGCACTAACCAAGAAAAACACAACCTTGTGTGGGAGCGAGAGCAGAACGAGGCGTTTGAAACGCTTAAGGAAAAATTATGCAGTGCACCCCTTGCTCTTCCTGAAGGAGTAAAAGACTTCGTGATCTATTGTGACGCTTCGCGTCAAGGGCTAGGATGTGTCTTGATGCAACGCAACAAGGTGATTGCTTACGCATCGAGACTGCTGAATGATCATGAGAAGAACTACACGACGCACGATCTGGAGTTGGGTGCTGTGGTGTTTGCCCTTAAGATGTGGAGGCGCTACCTTTATGGCACAAAGTGCATCATCTACACTGACCATAGAAGCTTGGAGCATATCCTTGACCAAAAGATGCTCAACATGCGTCAGAGAAGATGGGTTTGAGTTTATTGAACGATTACGAGTGTGAGATCCGCTACCATCCAGGTAAGGCCAATGTTGTTAGCGGATGCGTTGAGCCGAAAGGAAAGAGAGAAACCTCTTCGAGTACGAGCATTAAGGATGAGTGTGTATACCAACCTTATAGCAAAACTGAAGGAAGCTCAAGGCGAGGCATTAGAGGAAGAAAAACTAAAGGAAGAAGGATTGACTGGAATGGAAAAGCAATTGGAGATAGGGGACGATGGTACTTATAGATATGGGGGAAGGGCTTGGGTGCCAAAACACGGAGGAATTCGAGAAGTAATCCTCGATGAAGCACACAAGTCTAGGTATTCAATTCACCCTGGAAGTGATAAGATGTACCAGGATTTAAAGACACTTTTCTGGTGGCCGGGAATCAAGAGATCAATCGCCGTTTGTGGGGAAATGTTTAACTTGTGCCATGGTAAAAGCTGAGAACCAAAAACCACCAGGAATGTTGCAGCAACCGGAGATTCTAGAATGGAAATGGGATAATGTTACGATGGATTTTGTTACCAAGTTTCCTAGAACGTTTAAAGGTCACGATGCTATCTGGGTAATAGTGGATAGATTAACAAAATCAGCTCCTTCTTGCCAATTAGAGAAGACTACTACATGACGAAACTGGCCCAACTTTATGTCGACGAGATTGTAACAAGCATGGAGTGCCTCTGTCGATCATCTAAGACCGTGATAGCCATTTCACCTCTCGTTTCTAGAAATCATTCCAGCAAGCTTTAGGAACCCGTTTAGATCTTCACGGCTTACCACCCTCAGACCGAACGACAGAGCGAAAGAACTATTCAAACGATGGAAGACATGTTGAGAGCTTGCGTGATGGACTTTGGCGGAAACTGGATAACACCATCTTCCTTTGGTGGAATTTGCCTATAACAATAGTTAACCACGCTAGTATCAAAGCCGCTCCGTATGAGGCCCTTTATGGCAGGAAATGCCGATCACCCTTGAGTTGAATGAGATTGGTGACAGCCAAGTGATGGGACCCGACATAGTGTTGGATACCACCGATAAGATCTATAAGATAAAGAGCGACTGAGAGCAGCCAGAGATCGACAGAAGAAGTACGCTGATAGGAGACGGAAACCTCTAGAGTTCCAAGTAGGCGACAGAGTGATGCTAAAAGTAGCACTGTAGAAGGGAACAGTGAGGTTCGGAAAGAGAGGAAAACTAAGCCCAAGATACATTGGACACATTTCGAGATAATGGCAAGAATTGGCCCAGTGGCATATAAGTTGAAACTACCCCCCCGGGTTGAGTCACATACACGACACCTTTCATGTGTCAAACTTGAAGAAGAGCATGGTAGACAAAACCTGGAACTACCATTAAAAGAAGCAAGATAAGCGACAAACTGAACTTTGTGGAAGAACCTGTGGAGATCACACGGATCGTTTGGTCAAACACTCCGGCGGAGCCGCATACCCAAGGTAAGGTTAGATGGAACTCCAAGCGAGGACCTGAATTTACTTGGGAGCGTGAAGATGAATGAGGAAGAACTATCCACACCTCTTCAAACCCACCCGTTCATTCTCTAATAAGAGTTAAAATTTCGGGACGAAATTTCCTAAACGGTGGGAGAATGTGACACCGACCTCCAGGTTGTTACCCTAACCCTAGATTACTTGCATCATTATCCATGTTATGAGTGCAAATAATTGAAACTATCCAACCCTACTATGAAATTGAAACAAATCTTACTACTTGATGTAAATTATTATTTGATGTGATTTTATTATTATTGACTTTTAACCAATTTAGGTTTCTACCTTTAAAAATTAGTGTTCCGGGATGTCAACTAGTCACCCTTATAAAATTAAACTCAAGAGAAGGCAATTAAATGTGAGCATACACACTCACACTTACATAATTTCGGCCATGCATGCATGGGCATGCATTAAATACCTCAATTCACCTTCCACTAAATAATACATAATACCCAATACTACAAAATTACACTACACACATATAAATTACAATTAAAATTAAATGAAAAATCCTTCCCCACTACCCTCCAAGATCGGCCGCCCCTCTCACCACTCCCCTCCTCTCTTCACCACCACCCCACCCCAACCACTCAACTTTCATTTCATGCATCTCTCCCCCTCTCTCCCTCTCTCCCTTATTCGACTCACCAGCTGAACAAACACCCACACACACACTCTCACAACTCTCAAACAATTCTCTCTAGTCTTTTGAAGAAAATCCGAAGACCACACCAAGTTCCATTCGACCAAGAGCAAAACCGCAAAGAAGTGGCCTTGTTTGCGAGATTTGGTCACACAACCGTACTTGTTCCACCTTTCCAGCCTTAGTTCGAGTTTCTCCATTCAAGTCCAAGGAGTTTCAAGCCATTCACGGCCATCAACACCTTCTAAACCGTGAGTTACATCGAGTGTCAGCTCAAGTTGTCGGTTTTGTGACATTTCTCTTATTTTTCTCCTCTCCATTTATCATCTAAGAACTGTGTATTTCCTTGTTGTAGCAGAAACATCTCACATCATCTCGTTCTTAAGGAGTTCCCACGTTCTTGAAGGTAAACTTCATGTTATTTTAGTCATTCTTGAGCTGGAAAACGATTTCCACCATGAAAACCTCATTTTGAGTGTTTTGACATCATCTAACTTGTGAAAGCTTAAACTCTTGTAAACCAAACTTGTGACCTGCATTTTTTATGACTTAAATGGACTCCCAAGAACCTGTTTTTAAAAATCCCAAGTGGCTACATACTCAAATCCAAGGTTGATACATGGATTTCAACCTTTCACCTTGAAACCCTCCTTTCTACATGTAACAACACCCTTTTGAGCATTTGTTGAAAAATCCTTTTGAACAAAGACCATAACCTACTCATGAACGACTTAATGACACCTTATATCTGTTTATATGAGTTAAACGAAGTGTTTATAACATTTAAACTCAACTTAAAGATGGTTTACACTAGTGTAATTGTCGGTTATGGCATTTTCTACTACATATTTGAAGCATATGGATGTAGAGATCAACTAGGCAACATGTTGGGACTGAAATTACAGTAGGTTTTAGTGAATATTAGAAGTGTTAGCAATGTTTAATCTCTGGAATAAAGGACATTTTGTGATTCACCCTCTTTTAGTCACTTTCGGGACCCGAAAACATGGTAAAATGACTTAAAAATAGTAAGAAATACAAATTTAACATTCTTGAAAAGTATTCCAGGCTCAAAAATGATAAAAAAGTACTTCTGGAGTCAATGGATAATTTAAAGGGTCAAGACACAAGTAAATGACATTTTAACTAAAACGGGTACAAACCGAGCATCGTTTTTGAGAAAAATCCATAAAATAGAGTTCAAAACTAAGATTTATAAAAATCATATGATTTTCAGTAAGATAAGTAATAAGTATAAAAATAGAGTTCAAAACTAAGATTTATAAAAATCATATGATTTCAGTAAGATAAGTAATAAAGTACTTAAAGGATTTAAAAATTCGGTCAAATGAGCTTTAAATGGTCAAACCCGGTCAAAACCGCGTATTAACGGGTCAAACGCAAAAACAAGATTTTTATCTGTAAAAGGCCAATTTACACAATTTAAGGACTTAAAAATTTATAAAGAAATCTTTTAGAAAATACCTACTGGTCCAAGATTTAAATATATGAAAACTCCAAATTACTGTTAAAACTATCCGGCTTTTACCGTAACCGGGAGCGTTAAACGCGCAGTTTTAAAATCGAACCCGTAGACTAAGTTTTGAAGCACTTACTCCATAATAATCATAATATGACTCTAATAATCTGATTTTGGACTTAAATGACATAAAAGGCAAGAAACTAAACTTAAGGGTAGAAACTATCAATTGGAAACTTGGAGGACCAAACTGTAAAATTTTTCCAAACCTTATAACCGACTTCCAGGAAACTAATAAACACTTGAACAACAAAATCTCTAATATACTTAACCTAAGGAAGTGGAAAATCCAATTTTCATGAAGACTCCTTGACCTTCCATAAAGGAAATTTTTATACAAACCTTCACGAAACCAAAGCCTTACTCAATAGCTAACCCTTGACACCATTGTTGCACTTTGAATGAGTTTAGGGCAGTAGCTTATTGCTTAATATGTACATGTTAGGATGCTAGACTTGGGACACTTCCCGGCACACCAAGAGACTTTTGATTTGGAAACCTAAGGTGAGTTCTAATGATCCCCCTTTTACTATTGTTTTGGGATGAAACATGCTCTACTTTTTATGAACTATGATTGTGCTTTATTTGATGATTCTATGTGGGATTTGTGGTAACCTGCTGATTCTTATATCATGATCATAATTCTTCGTGAACCGCTTGATTTATATGGATAGATCTATTTGGGGAATCCCCCACACAGTGGCTTCCGTTCCAGGAAGGTTACCACACTGAGATCCTGAGGGATCGTTGTGGCATGTAACAAGTTTTGCTAAGATTCTATGGTGAACCATCCGGGCAGGTAGGGTTCACTGGTTTGGGGCTCAGTTTCTTCCTTCGGGAATATCCGGTAAAACACAACTTTAGAAGAGGCTAACCGGGACAGAGTGCAAGGTTGATTATGATTTTATTTTTCCCACGATGATAAACAATGATTATTTTCTTTTAATCAAAGAAGGATTTATTAAGCCCTTTTGTTTTTAAACTTTAAGCACTTGAATTCACCAACTTTTTAGTTGACACAATTTTCTTTTGAGCATGTTTCAGGTAATATATGAAGAGATCCTAGCTGTTGTGGAGACCTAGACTTATCCCCGTGACATGGCATTGGCTTATTTCCTTGATGAAACAATTAAACAATTATATTTTGTGTTGAACAAGTACAAATTTTATTTTTATGGATGATTGTAAAAACTCATTTGGGGGCTTGATGTGTCTCTAGCCCTGCTATCTTTTCAAAACTTTAATGCCATGTGATATTCTCTCCTTTGAGCTCTTATAATGGTTTGTTTCCGCTGCCATATGTTGTTGCTAGTCTGTGACGTCCCACCCTACCTGGGCCCGGGGTGTGACAGAATGGATTCAAGTCTTGCAACTGGTACAAACACTTGATCATAATCTATCCCTTCTTCCTATGTGTACCCTTGTGCAACAAGTCCCGCTTTGTTCCTTATTATTACATCACGATCATCAGTCTTATTTCTAAACAACCATTTCGTGCCTATAGCATTTTCTCCTTCAGGTAAATCCACTAAATTCCACACTTCTTGT
The DNA here is from genome assembly GCA_025215565.1 of Flaveria ramosissima. Taxonomy (NCBI): domain Eukaryota; kingdom Viridiplantae; phylum Streptophyta; class Magnoliopsida; order Asterales; family Asteraceae; genus Flaveria; species Flaveria ramosissima. The sequence goes on from CM046035.1 coordinate 31,823,665, forward strand.
TTGCGAAATTAAAGTAATTATTCTTGCATGGCTTCTATCCAACCATTGTCCTTTAATGCTTTGGTAACATTTTTAGAAACAAATTGAGAAAGAAAACAAGAGTATAAGCACAAGTTTGCTTGTTCTGATTTACTCCTTGTTGTTCTCTCATTCAATGGACCAATAATCTGAGAAATTGGATGATTCTTGTGAATACGAGATGTTTGAATCTCATCACATTGAACATTAACATCCAGATTTGTTTGGTTTAAGTTGGAAGCTGATGTAACAAATTAGAAGAATGTGGATTGAAGTTTGGAACTTGAGTCGGTGAGTTAATAAAGTAATCAAAGTTACCAGTATCAACTGCATCACCAGAGATGGATGATGTTCCAGACTCAGGTTGCACAAACTCATTACCATCATTAGGAATTGGTTGTGAATCTTCCTGATCAAATAAAACTGAATGGTCTGAAGCTGTATTAGCATGATTATTGTCATTGAATCGTATTGTTGAGTCCTTGACAAATGATAAAAATGGGTAGTCTGAGTTAGAATCATCTGGGTTGTCAGAATCTGATCCTCACTGAAAGATCCAAGATCTCCTCTAGAGTTCTTCTTACCTAAAGAATCAAGACAATTTGATTGATTAAATAGGTTAGATTGAATAGAGTTTGATAATGAATCTAAATCCAATAACCAGGCAGGACCATTTGAAACTGATGGAAAAAAAAATTCCAGAAATAATGAGTTGTGATTGAATTAATTGGGTTTATGATATGTTTGAATGAGTGCACATTAAGTTATATTGATTAGAACATTCAAACTTAACTTAATGAAGTTCTCATGCGAATGGCCCATGCGAATGGACCACACGCATGAATTAACATATACGATTGACTCTCAATCGCACGACTGAACCAGGAGACTGGATCAGTCGTATGATTGACCTATAAGATTGACTCAATCGCACGACTGAACACTCAGTCGTGCGAATGGATCAACCGCATGGTTCAATCGCACGACTGAACCATACTTATGGCCCAGTCGCACGATTGACCTATACTAACCTATAAATGACCAAATTCGTGGGAAAACGCAAGAATTCATCCATTACGACTCCAGACGTACCCTAGCCGTCCAGAAGCCTCCCAAATCGTTCTCCAAAGTTCATAGAACACATCAGATCGGTTCTTGATCGATTTCTGACGTTGAAATCAATTCTGATTGATTCATCGTGTGTTCTCACTGATTGGATCGCCAAATCAAATAGGATTCCGCACTATTTGAGTTGGTTTAACACGCAATCACTCGGTATTTCGTTCAAATACCAGGTCTCTAACAATGATTTCGACCAATACTCTGACATTTGTTGGTCCAAAAAAGTCCATATGTAACATTTGAAGAGGTTTGGAAGTTGAGTTTATGAGCTTGGTCTTATAGACGCTCTGTGTTGCTTTCCCTTCAAACATGTTGAGCAGTAATCAGTCGTTGCAAACTTCTTAGATGGAAGTCCAATGACATGTTTTCCCGATACAAGCTTGTTCATATTCTTGAAATTTTAATGTCCGAGACGTCTATGCCAAAGTTGGGTTTCATCATTTGATGCTTTAGCAATTAGGCATGTTGTTTCAGTCGAAGGATCAACTTGAGACATATCCAGCTTGTAACATCTCTATCCCTTTCAGCTGTAAACAATTACCCAATCTTGCTTATCTTAAAACCTGGCTTCAAAACATAACAAAATGAATCATCAAATAGAACAGAGTATGATTTATCACATATTTGGGATACACTTAAAAGATTAAAGTTCAACTGTGAACAAAAGTTGACTCTGTCAAAGCTTATTATCCCATTTGATACTGTTCCTTCTCCTGTTATTTTTCCTCCTGCATAACCACCAAAGGCGACGTGTGTTCCATCCTTTAACTTAAAATCTTGTAACAAGGCAGGATTGCCTGTCATATGCCGGCTACACCCACTATCCACATACCATGTATTAAGTGGTCTTCTTGGGCGTACCTGCACAACAAGAAAATTAAGTTGAGATATCCACCCAAGCCTAGATGGTCTTGGGTTTTCCAAATTTATCAACAAAGGTAAATTTTTTGTAATGAAGATTATTCAAATCAGGTTTATTCTTAATGAATTTACTAATCTTGTTTTGAAAATTGTTTTGAAAATTGTTTGAGTTATTTTTTAGAACATTCATACCATTTGATTGATCAATTTTTGACATGTATTGATGACTAAATTTTTTATTAGTCATTCTTACAGATCTTGGTTGTTTTGAAAAGATCTCAAACCTAAAGAAGGTTGATTAGTTAATTTTTTAAATCCATCAGTTTGATTTCTCATATATTGAGGATTAACATAACCATTGCTCATGTTTGAATTTGCGAATCCTCTAGTATGTGATCTCTTTCTAAAATAACAATTTGCAGTATTATGAGTCTTCTCATCACAATAAGTACAGTATTTGTTAAAATAAAAATCTGCTGTGGAATGATTTCTCATGTCACATATGTGACAGTACTTGTTGACATAGCACTCAGCAGTATTGTGATGTTTCAAATCACATATTTCACAGTACTTTTGTGGAGTTAAAAACAACTGTTTGTTAACTTTTGACATTGACACTTTATTTGATTTTGGTGTCAAATAGTTAAACTGTTGTTTTTTATTTTTCACATTTTGATTTTGTGCCAAATTATTTTGCATCTGTTTAACATGAACTTCCTTCTTGAATTCATTAGAAACAAATCTTTTTGCTACAGCGGAAGTCTTAGAATCTGAACATGATTTCAGATCAGAGTGAGATTTGTTCATAGTATTTACCTTGTTGTTTTGAAGAGAATTCATATTTAACAAACCGGCTGACACAAATTTTATCGGTTTAAGTTTTGTTGCCTAATTTGTTGCTTTGATCAACTTTTTGGAACTTTTGTTTTGCTCAGATTTTGTTTTCGATGATTTCTTTCTTCTTCTTTGATTCTTTGACTTGGAAGAACTTGGTTTACTTCCAGATTGAACATCGTCAGAAAAAGATTCCTTTTCAGATTGAACTTGTTTTAGATTAATAGTGTTTGAATCTTTTGATGTTCCTACCTGTTGTTTATCTTTATCTTTGGTTTGAACTTTCACTTCTTCTAATACAAAATGAATTTGATCAGAAGTGTTTGTTTTGTTTTTTTTTGTTCATAAGATTTTATCTTGATTGGATGACCATTTTTAATCTTTTCTTGATCATTTTCAACAAAAACTTGTACATTTTCCTTTTCTTCTTCTGAATTCTTGTTTTTGACCTAAAAAGCTTTAAGTTTAGCTTTATTCTCAGGAGAATGATCATGTCTATTAAAGTTCTCTGGTAAAGTGTTTGTAATAGATTCAGGCATAGGTTCATTAGTGAAACCTAACTTTGCTTTCTGTTTATCTTTTCTCTCACTTACCAGTTTTTCTACAATCATTTTTGAACTTTTACTTTAGCAAGATCCATTTGAGTAGCAGCATGTGCTATCTTCTCCTGTTCAAGATTTGTGGTCATCTCTTCCAATTGTTTAGAAACAATTTCTAATTCTTTTAGTGTTTTCTTCCATGTAGTTTGAAGAGAAATAATCTTTTGATCTGTTGTTTTATGATCAGATTTTAGTTTGTTATGCATTGACTCTTCTTGTTTTAGTTTCTCACAGATTTTATGTGCGTAGTTTCTCTAGTATTCAACATGTTCATAGCATGATTTTGTGCAGAGTTTTTCTCTCACTTCAGATGGGATTTCAGGGAATTTTGAAGATAAGGTTTCAGATTTTGAAGATGAAGTGTCAACCTTAGGTTGATCAGACTGTGCCATTAGAGCTACTTCATCTGTATCCTCCTTAGGATCAGATTTGTCACTCCAATCATAGTCATCTTCTTCATTCTCACCTTCCACCTTTGGATCAATATTTTCTGACCAATCTTCTCCCTGGATTTCTGCAACAAGAGATAAACTTGATGTTAAATCATTCGTAAACTGTTCAATATATGCACTCCAATCATAACCATCTTTAATGCTGACTACTAAAGCTTTCTTGGTTTCATCAGATGATTTTGTTTCATCTTTAAGCTCAGGCATAGGAAGACTTTGATAAGGCTTTTGAAAAGTCTTCTGAGCTGGTTGAAACCTTTGATTTCTAGAACTTGATTGAGCATTTCCTCCATTATTCCTTGAAGCTTTGCATTCTCTGGAGAAATGTTCATAACTGTTACAGTTAAAACACCTTGATTTTGACTTATCAAACCCAACAGTCTTGTTAGCACTTGGCTTGTACTTCCTGTTGACATATGAGTGTTTTTGTGTCCTGTAAGCAATCATCACCATCTGCCAGTTTAAGTCCATCTCTTTAACATCTTCAGGATCCATTTCAAACATATCCTGCAAAACAAGGTCTAATTGAGTTAAATGGCTACCTTGATATGCTTGAAAACTAGCCATAAATACAGTGAATGCAGTTTTAGACTCTTCATTCTCTAATAGGATGTTTATCACATCTTTAACTGTAAGGATTCCTGAAGTCTGATGCAACCCAAAACAGCCTAAGTGTCTCAGCAACATGCACTAAGTACTGAAGTGAAGAATGCTTCGGAAGTTTTACACAAAGCATTAGAAAATACTCTAAGTGTAAAATCTTCCGAAGCCAAGACCAATATCTTCCGAAGCCAAACATGAAGTCTTCCGAAGCTTCAGAGACAAAGTCTTCCGAAGCTTCAACCTATGAAGACAGATTTCTTCCGAAGACTTTTAGTACACATGCTTTATCTGATGTACTGTTCCATAAAGCACCTTTTCCGCTGCATCTCTGTAAAGTCACCAACTTACATGAGTTGGTGAAAAGGGCCTTGCTTTTGGTAACTGTACATTAAGGTCTTGAGTCTTCAACTTTCCACTTTATGTACTTTATCCTTTTTGTATTGTATAAGGATGTGAGCTATGGCATGTCATAGTCACAAGGTCAAAAGGCAGATATGCCTTTTGATCCTACAATTGATTTTGTTAGTGTCTAGTCAATTGTATCCAGCTGGCTTTCAAAGTATAGCCGGCTGTAGGTTGTAGTATAAGTATTTCAAGTTCTTGTATCTTTTCTTTATGCTTTGTAACACTTGTAAAAGAACTTGAGAAAGCAATATACTGCCTCCTTGAAACCCATACTCTCTTGTTCTGTCTCTTGCTTTACTTGTGTTCTTTGTATCACTTTGGTTACCCAGTTCACTGTTTGATTAGAGTTTAGTTAATCTCCTCATTGTGTTGTTGTGTTGTAATTGTGTTAAAGCCCTTAAACGGTCCTGCAATTGGTATCAGAGCTTTCCAGGCTCTTGATATAAGATCTAACCATCTTAAGATCCCTCACACACAAAAGCTAAACTCTTCAAATGGCTTCCATCTCAAAGACTGATATGGAGACTGGAACCATGAACAAATCCCCACTGATCACTCTTGATGATTTTGACACCTGGTGCATGAGGATGGAAGGCTTCATCAGGTCTCTTGATTCAAGAATGTGGGAATCTGTTGAGAATGGACCTTTCATACCCAGCACCCCCTCTGCTACTGGTGCTGGTATGATTCCTAAAGATGTGGCCAACTACTCAGATGAAGATAGAAAAAGAGTAGAGATTGACAGGAAGGCCATGACTGCTCTTCAGACTGCTCTCCCAAACTCTGTATACAGAGGTTTTAAGAAGTGCAAGACAGCCAAACAGCTGTGGGATGCACTGAAGCTGATGTATGAAGGCTCCTCTGAAGCCAAGGAGAACAAGAAAGATCTTCTGAAGCAGCAGTTTGAGAATTTCACCTTCAAAGCAGGTGAAACCATGACTCAACAATACTTCAGGTATGTTGAGATTGTGGATACCCTAGTGGATGGAGGAGTTCCTCTTGAGAACAGGGACATTGTAAGGAAGTTCATGTCCTCACTTCCTAGGCAATGGACACACTATTGTGTGGTGATCAAGAGGACTGAGAACCTTAAGACTCTTACTCTTACAGAGTTGTATGGGATTCTCAGTGGATACCAGATGGAGATGAACATGCAAGGTTCATCTGGCAACTCCAACAATCAAATGGGTTCAGCCCTTCATGTGGTTGAAAGGGACAGCATAGAACCCCAGCATCATCTCATATGCTACCCTGACAACTCACAAAAGGGTCCTTTCATCACCTTCCCGGAGACACCAAGGGAGAACTTTACTCAAGGAAGCCCATTCCAAGAGACAAGTTCTTCTCAAGCCTTTGTGTCTGCAGATGAAAGCTGTGGGAATTATCTTTTCACTCTTGAAGACCTGGACTGTATCCATCCAGATGACCTGGAATACATGGAGATAGTTCAGCAGATGGCTCTCCTCACTCACAGAGCCAAGAAGTTCTACAAGAGGACAGGAAGAAGATTTCCAAGCAATGCTACCAGTAGTAAGTTTGGGCTGGATAAAAGCAAAGTTAAGTGTTACAACTGTAACCTTATGGGTCACTTTGCTAGGGAGTGTAAGGCACCTAAAGCAAATGGGGGCCAAACACAACCCAGACCAAACTTTACTGACAAAGCTCCTCAGGCTGAGAAGACAAAGCAACATGCTGCTGTTGCTGTTGAAGAGGGAGGCTTTGACTGGAGTTTTCAGGTGGAGGATGCTTCTCCAAACCAAGCACTGATGGCTGACCATGATGAAGCCAAGGTATTGGAACATCTTTGCTCCCCTGAATGCATTGCTAAAGTAAATAGATACAGGTCCTACAACCTAGAGATGAGATCTGATCTTGAGTCATTAAACATATTAAAATCTGATTTTAGAAAGTCTGAAAATGATTACAAGTTAAAGATAGAGGACTTGGAGAAAACCATTTCAGTACTAAAACATGAACATACAGATTTTAGAACTCAGATCCAAGATCTCATCACTAAGTTAACTGAGTGCCAGGCTGAGCTTGTGATCAGCAAAGCCAAGGCAGAGAAGAGTGTTCTTGAAGAAGAGACCTTCAAGAACATGATATCCTCATCCCTGCACAACAAGGTTTGTTATCAAAATAGACAGGGACTGGGATCAAATGAGATAGCTCCTCCACACACAATCTTGTCTGTAAGATCTCCTAGGTGTGGAACTTGTGAAGATGAGCTTCCTCTCATAGATCCTGTAAGTGAGGATGATGAAGAAGTGATAGTGAAGAATTCCTCTGAGAAGAGTGAAGAAGAGGATTCTTCCAAGGGCCACTATCCTTCTGAGGAGAAGAAATCAACTGTGATGACCAAGTCCAAAAGAAAGAACTTGATCAGGAAGAGCAAAAGGAAAGCAAAGAAGGCTCAAGAAATCAAGGCTACTTTTGATGCTAAGCAGAAACAAGTTTTTATCTCTGCAGGTTTCAAAGTAGTAAGGACTGAAGACATCAACCAAGACTCCTCAGCTAAGAGTCATGGTTCTTGTTCAAATCATCTCAGTGCCAAGAAGAAGACTGAGCTGCTGTGTACCACTGCTGCACAGCCTGGACCATCAAACTCCAAGAACAGTTCACAGCCCAAAGGAACTGTCTCAGCATCTACCAAGATGAAGGTGGAGAAGGGATGTGACCAAAGCCAGTCTTGCTCTCAAAGGGAGACTTCTTTGAAGAAGAAAATGTTGTGTGTTATGTGTGAAAGTACTTCTCACATTGCTAAGGATTGCCCATACAATCCTAAAAGTACTGTCCACATGACTAAAACAAAGACTTCAAAGAGTCTCAAGAAGTCTCAAGCTTCGGAAGGAAAGTCTGTTTCCTTCGGAAGCTCCAAATCAAAGAAGAAGGTAAATGGAAAATTACCTTCGGAAGCAAAGTTGGTCTCGGAAGAAAGGAGTTCTTCCGAAGCACTGAAGTCTGCTGCAGTGACTGTAGATTCTTCCGAAGGATCAGTCATCAAAACTTGTGAAGTTCCAAAAGCTTCTAAGGTTTTGAAGGTCAAGTCCAAGACTCCAAAGGTGGTGTGGAAGTCTAAGAAAGACCAAATGACTGAGGTTTCTCCATCAACAACAGCTGAAGATCCCCATAGTACAACCATAGGATCTATTACTGTTGCATTACCTTCTATTACTATTAATGAGCCCAAGACAAGTAAGGCTTGGGTTTCCAAATGTAACTAATCATTTTCTTTGTGCAGGAACAGCTCAAGACAAACAGGAATGTCTGGATAATTGACAGTGGCTGTTCCAGGCACATGACAGGCAATAGGTCTCTACTCCATAATTTTGAGAGAATTGATGGAGGACCAGTTGCTTTTGGAGGAGATGAAGGTGGTTACATTTCTGGAAGGGGCAAGGTCACAAATGGTAAGCTCAGCATTGAGAAGGTAAACTTTGTTAAGGAGCTTGGGTACAATCTTCTGAGTGTATCCCAATTTTGTGATCAGAGTCATAACATGCTCTTTACTGAGCATGAGTGCATTGTTCTCAAGCCTGGTGTGGTCATTCCTCATGAGCATATCCTGCTCAGAGCCCCCAGGAAAGGGAACATGTACAAGATGGATTTGCAAGAAACATCTCCCTCTGGAGAAGTTTCATGCTTTCTATCTAAAGCAAATAGTGATGAGTCTTTCCTATGGCATAAAAGAATGTGCCATGTAAACTTTAAGAACATGAATAAATTAATTAAACATGATCTGGTAACTGGAATGCCAAAGAAAGAGTTTACTAGTGATGATCATTGTGTTGCATGCCTGAAAGGGAAGCAACACAAGGTATCTCACAAGCCTAAGGAAAAGAACTCCATCACTACTCCCCTACACTTGTTACATATGGATCTCTTTGGCCCCACCAGTGTAATGAGTTTAGGAAGGACCTCTTACTGTCTGGTGATCACAGATGATTTTACAAGATTCACTTGGGTCTTCTTCCTTAGAACTAAGGATGAAACCCCTGAGATTCTGAAGAATTTCATCTTAAAAGTTGAGAATCAATGTGATCACAAGGTCAAAACCATAAGATGTGATCAAGGAACTGAATTCAAGAACCAAATCCTTGATACATTTTGTGATGAAAAAGGTATTACAAGACTCCCAGGACTCCTCAGCAAAACGGAGTTGCTGAGAGGAGAAACAGGACACTTATTGAAGCTGCAAGAACTATGTTGTCTGACTCTAAACTGCCTATCACCTTCTGGGCAGAGGCAGTTAATACTGCTTGCTATGTGCAAAACAGAGTTTTAGTAGTTAAGACACATGGTAAGACTCCTTATGAACTTTGGCACAAGAGGAAACCTTTCATTGGTTTTCTCAGGTCATTTGGATGTCCCTGCACCATCTTGAATACCAAAGATCAAATTGCCAAGTTTGCTGAGAAATCAGATGATGGACATTTCATTGGATACTCTTCTCAAGCTAAAGCTTATAGAGTATACAATCTCAGAACTAGAATTGTTGAGGAGTCAGCCAATGTGACTTTCAATGAGCACACTCCTTGTGTGGCTGGTTCTGGTCCGGATTGGCTGTTTGATCTTGATTTAGTTACCAACTGTTTTAACAAATCTTGTGAGCATGTTTCAGGATCTGCAGAAAATCTAAATACAGGTGATCCTGATCCAAGATTTGAGCTAGGAAGACCTTCAACTCATACATCTTCAGCTCCAGTTGGAACTACTTCAGCAAATGAGGTTTCTATCAGCACAACAATGACAAATTCAGCTGATACATCTGGCATGCCTTCAAATTCCAGCTCAGAGGCCTCTCAACCAGATAAAGACACCTCACTTGTAGAAGACAACAATGGTGATGGTGATAGTGATCAGGAATTTCTTGATGCTAATAACCATACCATAGATGACAACATCAATGATGTCTCACACTCATTGGATCAAGTTAATCTTGATAAGTGTGATAATGTGGAGGGTGAATCTTCCAGACCAGATTTAAATTTCTCAAATTTAGATCTTTCTCAACAACTTGCTGTGATCCCTCAGCTAAGGATCCACAAGTCTCACCCCACCACAAACATCATTGGAGATGTTGTCACAGGGGTAAGAACAAGAGGACAAACCCATGAAGCAAATGTTTGTCTTCACTCTTGTTTCTTATCTCAGATAGAGCCCAAGAAAGTTGATGAAGCTCTAAAGGATGGAAGTTGGGTTGAAGCTATGCAACAAGAGCTGCTTCAATTCAAAAGGCAGAAAGTTTGGAACCTTTGTCCTCTTCCTCATGGGAAGACTACCATTGGAACCAAATGGGTTTTTAGAAACAAGAAGGATGATAGAGGAATCATCATCAAGAACAAGGCAAGACTAGTTGTTCAAGGATACACACAAGAAGAAGGGATTGACTACACTGATGTCTTTGCTCCTGTAGCAAGACTAGAAGCTGTTAGGATATTCCTGGCATTTGCTGCATCCAAGAACTTCAAGGTCTACCAACTTGATGTAAAGTGTGCTTTCTTATATGGAGTGATTGATGAGGAGGTTTATGTCAAACAGCCACCTGGTTTTGTAGACCCTGATCATCCTGATTATGTCTGCAAGCTTGACAAAGCTCTTTATGGGCTGCATCAGGCACCCAGGAAGTGGTATGAGACACTATCTGAGTATCTTTGTAAGCATGGATACAGGAGAGGTACTATAGATGGAACTCTCTTCATCAAAGGACAGGGAAATGACTTATTGCTGGTTCAAGTATATGTGATGACATCATCTTTGGTTCAACTAATCCAAAGCTCTGCAAAGACTTTGAGAAGCTGATGAAAGACAGATTTGAGATGAGTTCAATGGGAGAACTCAACTTCTTTCTGGGAATTCAAGTGAAGCAGGTTGAAGATGGCATCTTCATAAGTCAGTCAAAGTATGTTCAAGACATACTCAAGAGGTTCAACATGACTGATTGTAAGATTGCTAAGACACCCATAGCCAGAAACCACTCCCTTGGTCCAGATCTTGAGGGGGAGTGTGTAGATGAACACTTATACAGGGCTATGATTGGGTCTCTTATGTATCTTACAGCTAGCAGGCCTGATATCATGTTTGCTACATGTATTTGTGCAAGATATCAAGCCAACCCTAAGATGTCTCACTTAATCACTGTGAAAAGGATTTTAAGATACCTCAAAGGTGCTTCAACACTTGGTCTATGGTATCCAAAGAATCCAAATTTCAATCTGTATGCCTATACAGATAGTGATTATGGTGGTTGCAATATGACTGCAAAGTCTACATCTGGGGGATGTCAATTCCTTGGTGGAAGGGTGGTCTCATGGCAATGCAAGAAACAATCCTGTGTGTCTGCATCAACTGCTGAGGCTGAATACATTGCTGCTGCAAGCTGCTGTGCTCAAGTGCTTTGGATTCAAAATCAGATGCTGGACTATGGATTTAACTTCAAAGAGACTCCTATCCACATAGACAACAATAGTGCTATCTCTATCACTGAGAACCCTGTGCAGCACTCAAGGACCAAACACATCAACATCAGGTATCATTTAATAAGAGATAACTATGAAAAAGGATTAATTAAACTAGTCAAAGTTCATACAGATGAACAATATGCTGATCTGTTCACAAAAGCTTTTGATGAACAGAGATTTAAGTATCTGATATCAGCTATTGGGATGATTAACTTTGAGTAGACTTTTTATTAAAACTAATTCTAATTATTTCTTCTTAAAATATGTGTGTCCTAAGTTGTCTAGTTCATCACTTTCATAAGCTCATGTTTTCTTTGGATGTAAAATTCTTTTTGAAGACTTTCCTTAGATTCTTGAAAATTTTTGATACTTCGGAAGATAAAATTTTATCTTCGGAAGAAAAACATGTCTTCAAAATAAATAACTGTCTAAGAGATTTTACCTTCGGAAGAAGTCAAATTCATCTTCCGAAGCTTAAAATTCTTATCTCAGACACTTATTTATTTTTAAGGACCTTTTCCTTCCGAAGCAAAATTAACCTTCGGAAGCTTTGTTTATTTCTATACAAAGCATTCAAGGGTTTATTTCTCTTCCGAAGCATAAATCTTCAAGACTCTCAGGAAAATCTTCCGAAGCCATTTTAGCTTCGGAAGCTTTTTCAATCAAAACTTCCGAAGACAAATAAACTTCGGAAGCTTTTCGAATTCCAAGAAAACTACTTTTTGAGCAAAAGTAAACTACCTTTTCAGAGGTGGGACCGACTTTCGGATTTCAAAGTTTATCCTCTTTCATTAACTTTGGTTCAAATCCCTTTTCATATAAATACCCAACGGTTCCCCCTCTTTCCCACTATCTTCCTCAATTCTACTGTTTCTCTAACCTAATTCTCTAAACCGCCTTTGCTTTCTACCTTTCTTCACCCTTAAGCTTCTGAAATGGCCAACCTTAACCGCAGAAACAACCCTGATTTCTCCATGCAACTCACAGGCAACATAATCAAGTTGCTCTGTTAAGCTCTGAGAAAGATGCAAGTTTCTCAGAGATTTGCCAATTCTTGACTCTGTCAAACTACTTCACCTCCCTGACCATTGATCCTACTCTATATGAGGATCACTTGCTTGAATTCTGGAAGACCTGCCAAGAGGTCATTATGGATGGGGAGAAGGCACTGTCTGCCACAGTGCAAGGGAGGACAATCTTCATCACTCCGGCCATCATTAATCAACATCTGCAGCTGGATGATGAAGAAGGTGAGGTGTCCTTCCCAAAAGAAGCTGTTAATCATTCTTTTGAGCAGATGGGCTATGAGGGAGATTTCTCTGTAAAGACCTTTAGGAAAGGGAAGGTCTCATCCCAATGGAAATTCCTGCTCCATGTGGTTATCCACAGCTTGTCAAACAAGCATGGTGGATGGGACCAGATTCCTGAGGATCTCTCCTTTATAGTTCATGGAATGGTTCAGGGGGTCAAGTTCAGGTATTCACAATTTGTTATACTAATTTACTTGCAAACTTAGACTCCTTAGAGTATTACATGTTTCCTAGATATGTTCAACACATTCTCAACTGTGAACTGGGCTCACAGTTGAGGGAAACAGGTAATATTCTTAAATTGGGACAGATGAAGCCCGGCATCTTTAAAATAATGAAGAAGCCAACTGTAGGCTTCTCTGGGGTAGAAACAGCCCTAGTCCCAAAAATGTTAGAGCTCATTGCTCAAGGTGACAACCTAGCAACACAAGCTAGTGTTGAACCCACACCTCTTTTGTCCTTACCATTAAAAAGACCAGAAATCACCCTCACCTACCAAAGAAAATCCAAACGAACCCCTGCTCAGGCTATTGAGTCTGTGCAGGCCCCCAAATACTCAACCTTACAGGAAGAAGTGGACACTAGAGCTCCCACTTCTCCTGAGGAGCAAACCACTCCCATTACTTCACCTATCAGGGCTGAGGTTCCTCAAGCTCACCCTGATGAGCTCAATAGCCCAACAACCTTAAGCCTTCACTCTGAGTCTCAACACTCAAGTGGACAACCTTCAGGGGACAGCTACCATCCCCAGCCTTTGGATCTCAACCAACCAATTCCCAACCTATCCTTTTACACTGATGAAGACTTAGGATTCAGTGAGTACCATGAGTCTCTCTTCTCCTCCCCTACTCAAAGAGAGATGAGTACCTCTGACTCTCCTCAGTCTATCCCCCATCAGTCACCTATTACTGAGGTGGACACTTCTGAACCTGTTCAGGATGTCCATATGGAAGAGGCTCTCACTTTTGAAAGTGATTACATCATTAAGACCTCAACCATGGCAACTCAGCCCATTGGCATCTCAACTGAGGCTGCCAGTGAGCAGAGGAAAACCAGCAGCCAAGAAACTCAAGCTGGTGGTGAGAGAGAGGACTTTGGTCCAATCATCTCATCCCCCAATGAATCTTCTGATGAAGATGAGGGGAATTTGAGACTAAAGGTGCAAAAACTGTCAAAAACATGCACCTATTTAGTCTCTAAGGTTAGTCACTTGGAATCTCAGGTGACTACCCTGCAAAACAGGGTCAATGATCAGCAACTCCAGATTTCATATCTGCAGGAAAAACTAGCTGGGAGACCTTTAAGGAGAGCTCAACCAGGAACACAAGAACCTGTGGAAGTGATTGACTTATCCTCCAGCTCACCTATGCAAGTGGGTGATGCTACCAAAAAGGGGGAGAAAGTTGTTACAACCACAGAACCTGGGAGTTCTTCAGAGAGAATGGACATAGAGGACTCACCATCCTCACTTGCTGTTGTGCATTCTCAGCAACTTCCTCAAGTTCACATTAATGTGGACTCTATAGACTCTCTCATCAGGAGTCTCTTTGAGGAAGGCATACCAAGGGCTGTCTCATCTCCACCACTAGGAACTGGCAATCACATCATAAGGTGGAGGTATGATGATGACAGGAGAGCCCTTATACTTCAAAGAGTTCAAGGCCAACAAGAAGTTTTTCAATTCCAAAGCCTGAGCTTTTATGAAAGACTGGATTTAGTCAACTTGCCACTTGTCAATCCAAGCAATTCAAGACAAGCTGACAGGCTGGCTCAAAGAATCCAAGACAGGATCCTTGCAGAGTTTACTCTAAGAAGGAGACTTAGGGAATCAGGCAATGTCATCGGTCAACTGGATGTTGAGGTGGACCCTAAGATTAGTTTCATAGGGGAAACCTTGACTGAAGGCCCAGTGACAGAACCTGAGACCCCTGTCTCATCATCAACAACTGCTGCTGAGGTCCAAACTCCATCTGAGACACCTGCTGGTGAAGGTGTTTCTCAGCCTCTCTCTGGCCAGAGCATGGAAGCTACTCCAAGCAATGAAGGCCAAGCCTCAATCCACCCTGAGTCACAAAGGTCTGTTGGTGACAAAGGGAAAAGGATAATGACTCCTGAGGAAATTGAGGAGGAAGAGAGAGAGAGGAAAAGGAGACTAAGGGGAGAAAGTTCTACTGGGTCATCTAGCTTCATGCAAGCTGCAATCAGGGCTGCTCCCAGACCAAATACTCAAGATGATGAGTTAAGGGCAGTCAGGATTACCTACTTACAGACCAGGAACTATGACATTGATGAAATCATCTCCCTCCCCTTAGAAGAGTTAAATGAACTGGCTGACAGGGAAGTGTCAAGAGAGTTGAAGGAGAAAGAGGATGCAATGATACTTCTCCAACTCAAAGAGGAGAAGAGACAGAAAAGACTTTACAAGCATGCTCCCACTCTCTCACCAGTTCAAGAAAGTCCTGCACAGGAAGATGTGGCTCCACAAGAACCTCAGGTAGATAAAGAAGAAGATAGGATCAAGATGATCAACTACCTGAGTGCCACAGGCTTCTATCAGGCAGATGCACTTCTTCCCTTGTCCTATGACTTCATTGAGTTCGAGTATCTAAAGCAACTTGAGCTTGAGTTAGTCAAGGAAAGAAAGACAACTAAAAGGAAGCTAAGGGAAGAAGCTGCAAAGTCAAGAGCCATCATTCAAAAGAATGCAAAGAAGTCTGCTGACAGACAAAGAATGGTGAGCTTCTTGAAGCTGTATGGATTCTCCGGAAGGAGACTTGGCCCCATGTCTTTATCCACTATGGATGAGCATATTAGGGTGATCAAGCAGAAGATTAAAAGTGGAGAACTCATTGACTTGCACTCTCTTCCAAGTCAAGTCCCACCTGAAGTGGAGGTCAAGTTTGAACAACCAGAGACACCTCAACCAGCACCTCCAGCTGAGCCTCAGCAAGCTTCATCTTCTGATCCTAGGCAAGGTCAAACTCCCTCTCCTTCTGAACCTGTGAGGGAGGAACACCCAACTGAGAAAGACACTGATGATCAACATGGTGCTGCAGACCAGTCTTCTCAGTTAAAGACATCCAAGAGGAAGAAGAGGATGGCTTCTAAACCAAAGACTAAGAAGAAGAAGCCAAAGTCATCTACCTCTGCACCTCAGGCTGAATCAGATCAACCTGAGGAAGTGCATGATGAGGCAGCCCAATCAATTCCTATTCAAGTGGCTCCTCTAACTAGTGAGACACCCATCTTGTCCTGGACTTACTCTACTAATCCAGAAAGATGGACTGTTATCAGAGATCAAGGTGTTGAGAATGTCTACTCATGGCAAGACATAATCAACTTACCTCTGCATGATCTCTTTGAGATGAGAAGATACTATGAAAGTCTTGATGATCCTGACCATCTCATGAAGAAAGGAATGGTCCTGATTGTCTGAAGACTACCAACATTTGAAGATCTTCCAAGTGTTTTGGTAGCATCAGCCTAGGGGGAGTTTGTAAGGATTCCTGAAGTCTGATGCAACCCAAAACAGCCTAAGTGTCTCAGCAACATGCACTAAGTACTGAAGTGAAGAATGCTTCGGAAGTTTTACACAAAGCATTAGAAAATACTCTAAGTGTAAAATCTTCCGAAGCCAAGACCAATATCTTCCGAAGCCAAACATGAAGTCTTCCGAAGCTTCAGAGACAAAGTCTTCCGAAGCTTCAACCTATGAAGACAGATTTCTTCCGAAGACTTTTAGTACACATGCTTTATCTGATGTACTGTTCCATAAAGCACCTTTTCCGCTGCATCTCTGTAAAGTCACCAACTTACATGAGTTGGTGAAAAGGGCCTTGCTTTTGGTAACTGTACATTGAGGTCTTGAGTCTTCAACTTTCCACTTTATGTACTTTATCCTTTTTGTATTGTATAAGGATGTGAGCTATGGCATGTCATAGTCACAAGGTCAAAAGGCAGATATGCCTTTTGATCCTACAATTGATTTTGTTAGTGTCTAGTCAATTGTATCCAGCTTGCTTTCAAAGTATAGCCGGCTGTAGGTTGTAGTATAAGTATTTCAAGTTCTTGTATCTTTTCTTTATGCTTTGTAACACTTGTAAAAGAACTTGAGAAAGCAATATACTGCCTCCTTGAAACTCATACTCTCTTGTTCTGTCTCTTGCTTTACTTGTGTTCTTTGTATCACTCTTGGTTACCCAGTTCACTGTTTGATTAGAGTTTAGTTAATCTCCTCATTGTGTTGTTGTGTTGTAATTGTGTTAAAGCCCTTAAACGGTCCTGCATTAACTTTGCTAGATTTAGCAGAGTTAGATGAAGAAGTCTCTGTTTGAACATTAGATGTTTGAGACTGAGAATTAGGAGGAGATTGAGTATGAGACTGTGTTGTATAAGCAGGAGCACTACTAAATGATGAATTAGTGAAAAATCCTGCTCCAACAAATAAATCTCCCTCTTCTTCTGTAATGTTCTCACTTTTTGCCATGAATGCAATTTCAATAGTGTTTGCAGGAAAAGTAACAAACTGATACTGAGACATTGATGCTGCTCTATCATTATTCCTTGAGCTTTCATCAATCTCTACTGACTCTATCTTGGCAATGAGTATATCTAGATCCATAGGGAACTTCTCAGTATGCTTTAGTAAGGGTACTGTTTGTTTCCATGATGAGGGTAAAGCATTGAGTAGTCTAAGATTTAGATCTTCAAGATCAGGCTTAATACCAGCTATTGACATCTCAGTTGTAAGTTGAACAAATCTGTTCATCATCTGATTTATGGTTTCTCCAGACACATGTTGAAACAATTCTAATTGCCTTTTCAACTTTTGTTTCTTGAGATTTTGAATCTCCTTGCCTCCTTCACAAATGGTCTTTAAGCATGGTGTATCCAGTTTGATATCCATCAAGCCTAGCAAGAACTTCTAGAGGTAGTCCTTTACACATCAAGGAATATGCTTTGATATCATTCTTTACTCTTCTCAAATCATCTCCTTGAAGACCATCTTTAGGATAGGGTTCTTGAGAATCTTTAGTATAAACAAACCCTTTGTCAGGCCCATCAGTGATTATAGGAATGTATGGTCCTTTCTCTATAGATTTCCAAAGATCAGTGTCAATGGAATTTAAATGATGTTTTAACCTAAGAGACCAATTTTTGAAATCAGCTCTATTTTTAAGTTTTGGAACTCTATTTTCTGAATCTTTTGATTTCACCATTCGTATATTTTTGTTGTTTTTCTTAGATTTTGAATTAAGAAAAGAAATGAAAAAGTTTTTGAAAAATTTTCTTAAAAACAATTCTAAGTATCAAGGGTGATATGCCTGAACAGTAATCAAACTCCCAAAAAGTTAATGCGCCTAAGTTGAGAGACGTCTAAGGGAATGCCTTAGAAAAATTTTCCAAAACGCCCAAGTTGATTCGTCTGAACAGTAGTAAAATGCCTGAACAGTTGTAATGCGCCTACACAGTTGTAATGCGCCTCAACAGTTATCAACCGTCTAAACAGTTCTAATACGCCTCAACAGAGATGATATGTCTGGACTTTTACTCTTCAACAGTAGTCAAAGGTCTGAACTGAAAACGTCTAAACAACGTTAATGCGACTAAACAGTAGTCAAACGCCTAACACTTAGACAATTTTTCAGCAAACCTCAACTCTAGTGCGCCACATTCATCATGTTCATATGAATGTAAGTGACTCAATCTTCTGAAATTCTTCAAAAGTTGATGAATTGGAATGAAAATTTCCAATTAGACATGTTTTATACCGATAATCATTCTTCTAACATCAATTTATTTCAACATCAACAACAAATCAATCAATTTTGTGAATTTCAGTTCGAAAAATAGTGAACTTTTCGAACACAAATTCAACAAATTATCTCGAATTTGATGAATTTAACTGCTTATTGTGGTTCAAAACATGTTTCTGATGATGAAACACATCTGAAATCCACAAATTTTCAATTGAATTGTCTATCAATCACAGATTCAGTGAATTTTTTAGAGTTTGAAAGTTCGACAAACCTCAAAAATCACTCAACGGACAGCTCTGATACCATTTGATAGGATCAAATGTACCAATCTGTGATGATGTATGAACACAATTCAAAGAAATACAAACAAATTAATAAAATCAAACAAGATATCAACAAAATTCATAGTTTCATTAAAATCAAGCAAAGACAATTACAAAGTAAGTAAGCAGTTAAAGATCTGTTTTTCATTACTCCTTCCTAACTGCTACAAGTCTAAGCTATTTATAATGAAACACAAGGAACTAACAAATTTACAAAACTAGTCCCTATACTATTACAAATAGTAAAAAGACACATAAAGACAACATGTTAATCTTTCTAGAGAACTAACATATTCTTTCTTTGAAAATTGCAAGAATGAATTTAACAAATGGCACTATGGCTTACACTGGGCTTTTTGGTTTAATGGCATTCACTGTCTTATCTGAGCACTCCTTGATTTTAATTAGATGATCTATTTTAATTTTCTCCTCATTGGTTTCAATATAAACACCTGGTTTATTTTGAGGATTAGTGACTTGTTTTACTACTGATTTACGTTCAATAGTTTTAGGTTCATATTACTCAGTGAGTGAGACAGACTCAGGCATGACAGTGTAATTGTCATTGTATGGTGGGGGACATGAATTATATCCAATCTAAGTCATATCCTTGGGATCCTATTGTGAATCTAGCATCTCTTGCAGTTTGACTAAAGACATTTGAAACTTTTCAAGTTTCACTTCAATCACTGATTGCTCAGCTTTGGATTGAGCTAACTTTTCCATTAGCTGTTCATTTTCAGCTGCAAGAGTATACTTTTCTCCATGCAGTTTTTCAATGTTAGAGTTGAGTGATTTAATTTTAATTTCAAAAAATTTTAGTTCTCTTTTAAGCATCTCTGACTTTGCCTTTTCTTCTTTAATCTTAGCAGCCAATTTATGATTGTGCTCACGATAACATTACAGTTCAGCAATGCATTTATCACTGTAAAGATTAGATTTTACCTTAGATAGCATAGGTGTTAGGCCATCATTGATGTGAGTGCATGATTTTGTAATCAAAGCTTGTTAGCCCAGGTTAATGACACTTGAGTCAAATATCTTGAAGATTAAAGATCAAACTAAGATGAACACAATAAAATCCCCTTTGATCTTCAAATTGATTACAAAATATACTTACAAGTAATCCCCAATCAATTGGTCATTAGCCTAATCCTAACTACAATTAGGCTATTTATAGTGAATATAATATTCACTAATTGCACTTAACCCCCTAGACTTAGGCTAATTAATGGAAATTACATATAAATGATAAAAATGACTAGAACATATTTAAATATATATTGTTGACAGAAAATATATTTATTACAATAAACCTCCTAGTCATCTAAATCTTCAACGTCTCGTCTCGATTCTTCATCTCGAACGTGTCGGGTTTGACTTTTTTTGGCTTTGGCCGTGACATTGACTTTTGTTAACTTTGATTGGGTTAATAATATAGACTATCTTGTACTACTCCAACAATACTCCCCCTTAGTCTATCATTATCGACGTCTTCAAACGAAATCGGCACCGAGAAGTCAACAGTAGAAAGATCTTGAAATTGAAGCTTTCTGAATCTGATGAGAAAAATTATTTATCTCATAAGCTCCCCCTATTTATATCCTTCCCTTTTTCTAGTGCATCCTTTGAGAAGATATTGGAACAGCTTTCCTAAATATCTAATCTCGAGCGCTTCAGAAGATGTAGGAGGAGGATTAATAGCTTGGTATCTTTTGCAAACTTGAGGAACAGGTTCTCTGATCAGGTATACTGCTTGACTGATGATCGGCCATTATTTACAGTAAAAATCTGAAACACATTCACAAACACAATCTCAACATTTATAATAAGATCATTTCATTTTAACAAAATAAACCCATGTTTATCTGTTTGTGATAAAAAGCGAACCCATGTTCGTTTGTGCGCAATTTCCGTGAAATGCATGAAAAATGATAAAATTATAACAATATAATACGGAAGACCTGAAAGAATTTTGAAATGAAAATTTATTAATTCTTTTTTTAAATTTATGTATATTTTTTATTTATATATATATATTTTCGGATTACCGAGAACTGAATCGATCATGAGATCACATCCTCAAGATATACTTTAGCACAAAGATGAATTTAAACATCGACAAACAATGAGATCACACTGATAGCTGAATCTAAGCACAGTCTTTGAATGATTTTGAAATTCTCAAACAGATCAATAACGATTGCTGATATGTTTGTCCATTTAAACCTATGCCCTATCGTTTTCAATAATCAGCATATGATTGATTAAGGTTCGCTTAAATACTTTAGAATGCTAGGAACCCACAATCATTTGGCAAAAACCATCACCCAACCTCCGGATTTCTTGAACTTTGTTACGATCTTTATGGAACAAGGCTTGTGCATTAATGTGCAAGTGATTATTAACAAAATATTGCATTTTGTGATGAATTCATCGTTAGATGATTTGACACAACTTAGACCAAAATGGTGAGAGCTCCAGGTCTATACTCACGTATAACAAAGGAGATGACCATTTAAACGTATGCCGATGAGAGCTCCTGGTAAGTACTATCGTACAGCAAAGGAGATCATCACTCCAGATTAGTACTTTCGTACAGTAGAGGAGATTAGCACAAACACAAGACACATAAATACACCAAACATGGCTCAAAGATATGGTTTATATGAATTATATCATGATGGGTGAAACATCAATTCTCAATCCAATTTTTGTCAGAACTCAGTTTTCGTGCAGGCCAAAATGATTGTGTAAATCCACACGTCCTTAAGCATAAATTTTAATTTAAATCATTATGTTGTTGTCTACATTATTCTTCAGGCTGACTCTACCAAGCATGTCATTTAAAAAACCGTTTGTTTTTTTAATTTATTTACAATTAAAAAATAAGATGTAAATCAGATAACAACATCAGTTATTATCATTTCTCATTTTAAAACGCAAGTCATGCAAAAAACAAGCATTTCAAGAAGATATACAATCATTTCCTAGTCATCTCGAATCAAGTTTCAAGTTCTCTTTTCATATTTTTTTTATTTACTATACTCTCCCCTAAATTTTTATTTTCGCAAACTTATTTTTATTTTTTTTTGTTTTTTTCTATTATTTTTATATTTGTTTTTTTATAAAACTGTACAAAACTAGAAATTTATCAAAGAAGGTCTTCCAAACTACACTGATATGAAGATAAGAAATGAATTATCATGAAATATGCAGTGATTGTGAAGTGAGATTTGTGATTGTGCAGATAAAAAAATCCAAATCGTGGATAAAAGACCATGACCTTAACCTGTTTGTTTAGCCTCAAATTTGAATCAGGAACAATCTCTGTCAGTAAACCGGATTACTAACAGTCATCCTGAATTGTTTCTGCACTCATTAACAAATTAGATAGAGAGGGAAACCCAGGCCATCGAAGTCCTCCAAGTTCCTTTTTCATTAATATAAGTAACCTGCTTCTGCACACAACCATTTAAACAATTAGGGATTGTTGTATCCTTCTTTTTAATTTGTCAAATTTGTTTTGTTAGGTCTAGAATCAGTAGATCTAGTCATTATGTATAGGCTTAGTACTTAAATTAATATCTGTAATGAACGTTTGTATTCATTATTGTGTATGCATTAAATATATAGGTTAACCATTTATATATGTGTTGGTTTATGTATGGTTGCAGGAACAAAAATTATAATTGGTCAATTTCACAAATTGACCAAGTGTAAGAAACATCTACGGATGAACATTTTGTTCTTCCGTAGATATATTTCTTACAAGTAATTATGCATCCAAAGATCTTCTGCGGATGAACAACAAGATACCTTCGGAAGAACAATACCTTCGGAAGAACAATACCTTCGGAAGAACAATACCTTCGGAAGAACAAGATACCTTCGGAAGATCATTACCTTCGGAAGAACATTATCTACGGAAGAACAAAATTACTACTGAAGACTATATTCCTGCGGAGTCCAAACACTTGTATTATACAAGTGGTACAAGTCAACAAGTCAACAAGTCAACTAGGCGGTTATGCGAATCCCGAGAAATCCGATGATTCCTTAACAGAAACAAATCAAATCCCAAGAGATCCGGTGTTTCCTATAACTGAAACACCTTTGTCTATAAATACGGATCCTAGGTTTCGATTCAAGTACGATTGAGTTAGACGATTGATTGATTGAGAACAGCAATAGCAATACAACAATCATCAAACGTCTTTCGATCAACTTAAACATACACAACATCATAGCATTCTTTGATATCGTACATTCAATTCTTTTGTAATCATCAACACATTATAATAAAATACTGATTAATCATTAATTGTGTTTTGTTTCGTGTGTTCTTGATATTTCATTGATATTTAAAGTTGCTTAAACACAATTAAACCAAATCAACGTTAATTCCGCTAACGTTGACTTGACATCGATTCACACTGATAATTCCTGTTGACGATCCATGGATTCACAGGTGGTATCAGAGCCAAGTGCTCATTGATTTAGATCAATTGATCTATCAGTGTTAGTTGTGTTTTAATTGTGTTTGATTTCGTTTAACAGCAATCGTTTTTAATTAACTTGTTTCTATATTCAAATCAATTGAATAGCAGATCTTGTTAACATCATGAGCAACTTCAGTGGTTCATCTTACCAACCTCCGAAGTTGGAAACAAAAGCAGATTTCAAGTCTTGGAAAATCAAGTTCAGGAATCATGTAAACTATACTGATTCTGACTTGTGGATTTCCATCACTGAAGGTCCTTATATTCCACCCACTCTTGGGCCGGATTATAATGACAAAAATCAACCAATCAGTACGAAAGATCTATCACCTGATGATGTCAAAAAGGTTAAAGTCGATATAAAAGCATACAGTTTGCTTAGTATGGCTTTACCTGAAGAGATATTAATCAGGTGTGAGAACTATAAAACAGCACACTCCTTATGGAAGATACTTCACACTCTCTGCGAAGGGAGTGATGAGATAAGAAGTATAAGGAAAGACACCCTCAGATCACAATATGAAACTTTTCATCATATTGAGGGTGAATCAATTCCTCAGCAACTTCATAGATTCATGCAGTTAGTCACTGAGATGAATATTCTAGAGTTGAAGTATACTAGTGAGGAATTAAACAAGAAAATGCTCCACACTTTGCCAGAAAGTTGGAAGCATACTGTGTCCATGTTCAAGAACACTATAGATCTGAAAGCAACTGGCTTAGATACTCTGGTTGCAAAAGTGGAAGCTCTTGAAATGGACGAAAAATCAAGAAACAAGAGTGTGAGAACTCATGTCTCACCCTATCACTTCAAAGAAACAAATGATGTACGAAGTGCATTTATTTCAAAAAATGAAAGTGATAACTCTTGTGCTAGGAGTGATGATGAGGAGGAAGTTAGCTTCTATGCTTCAAAACCCTCAAAGAAATCATCTCAAGACAAGCAGCAAAAGAATAAAGGAAGAACTACTGATAGACAAGATACAACTGCAGCAACAGCTAAGTCTTCCTTTTCAGCAAATCAGTCAGAACCAATAACTGTGATATTGGACTCTGAAGAACAAAGAGCAGCCTTTGCAGCTTTTAGCTCAAGTTTTCAAGCATATCTGGGAAGCTCTCTAACATCAGCCAATATCTGCCAACAAGACTTAGAAGAACTACCTCCAGATGTAGTGGAAGAGATGGATCTACAATGGCAGATGGCCATGATTGCTTATAGAGCTAAGCAATATCTCAGGAGAAATAAGAACTTGGCTTCAGCAAGCAAAACATCAAAGATTGGTGTTGACAAATCAAAAGTGAGATGCTACAAATGCAATCTCTATGGACATTTCTCAAGAGAATGCAATCAACAGTCTTATCCAGAGATGAGACAACATCAGCAGCATTAACAACATCAGATTCAAGCAAATCAACAATCTTCTCAAAGACCTCTGCACAAGCAATCTCAACTGATCAATGCTTCCCCACCAGCCACCAAAGAATCAGCAGGACCTAGTAACTCAAAGGAGTCAGGGCTGATCATACTTCAAGATGGAACGTGTGACTGGAGTTTGTATGAGAAGGAAGTTTTGGAAGAGAATCAAGCTTTGATGGTCCATATGGATCAAACAGTTCCCCCAATGGCAAAAGAGGTAAAAGAAAGATTGTGTTCATCAACTTGTGTTGAGGAAGTTGAACGATATAGAGTCCATGCTCAACAGTTGGCTGATAAAGTAAAAGAAACAATGATTTTGAATGAATCCCATGTTAGAGAACATAAATTATATCAAATAAAAATTAATTCCTTGAAAAAGGATTTAGAAAAATTTGTTTCTGAAAATTATAGCCTAAAAGCCCAAGTTGAGCATTTGACCACTTCCTTAACAAAATCCATGGCTGATCATGCATCAACTGAAGTGAAACTTCAGAAGTTTCAATTATCATCTCAGCAATATGAGAAATTACTAAATTCTCATATTGAATCAAAGAAAAGGTCTGGGTTGGGTTATAATGCGGTTGCACCACCTATAAATGATAATTACACATCCTTACCTACAACAATGACAAACACTCTGTCAAATCATTTTGTGCCTGGCACTAAGTTTGAAAAAGATTCAACTAAAACTAAAGTTAATGATAAAGCTGAGGTGAGTGAAACTGAATCATCTGAATCAGAATCATTAGATCAAAATGATTCAGAATTTGATTATGATAAGTGTGATGACTTGGATGATTCTGATGAACATGATGTTGATCAAACAAGCACTGGTAAAAATTTTCAACTGAAAGCCCTTATCCCAAAAGTGCTTGAAGAAACAAAGTTGCCATACCCTCCTAAACAAAGAAACATGCTGAAGACCATCTGCAAGAGGATAGCTCAATTGAATGAAGGTCTTCAAGAACTAAGTATGCAAGACTCATCCAAGAAATTGACTGATGAATCTGTCATCACTGAGGAAAGAGGAAAATTCAAAGGAAAGAAGAAAGAGCTACAAAGAAGAAAGAAGAAAGGCTTCAGTAGATCATCAACTGAACAAGAAAACTTCAGCTGCTGATCTACGGAAGAGAAATTCAACCCCAAACAATCAAAATGTGCACAAAGTTGAAAAAGGTGAAGCACATTCAAAGCTAAAGAAGAAAGAGCTACAACAAAGATCAGCAAACAAAAGGAATGATTCTGAGAAAGAATCAGAAGAAAAGTATTGCAAATGGTGTGACATGAAAAATCACAACACTGAAGACTGTTACTTCAGCAGCTACTGTTCTATTTGCAATATGAACAATCATATGACTACTGATTGTTACTTCAACAAACATTGTTCTATCTGCAACAAAAATAATCATTCCACACAGGAATGTTATTTCAACAAAAAGAACAAGACAAAAAGCTCAAAGAAGAAAGAATCAGACAAATCTGAATCAGATTCTCAATCCACGGATTCTGCAAAGAGCTCAAAACTGAAGAAGTTTGAACAAAAATCAAAAGCAAAACCAAAGGACAAATCAGCATCAAGTGTTCAAATACTGCGGAAAAGACCATCTTTTCAGCAGTCAAAAACACCACACAAAAGAGTAGATTTGTCAGACAAAGAATCAAAGGATGATGATTCATTCTTTGATAAATTTGACAAAGGCATTCATATACCTCTTTCAAAAACAAAAGATAGTGAAACATTTAAAGGTTCAGTGTCAAAACAAAAGACTCAAACAAATGAAGTTACTCTGAGTAAAGCAGACAATGTGAATCATGAATCTACTTCATCAACATCAAATTCAGCAGAATCATCCTCATCTAAATCAAATCAGAATGAATCAATTAAATCTGAAACTGAAACTTCAAAAATTGTTCATGAAAGAATAACTGTTTTAGATCCTGTTGATAAACCCAAGATCACTAAGACTTGTGTTGTCACTTCTAACTGATTTTCATTTCTGATTGCAGGAACAATATTGGAGAGCTGACAACATGTGGTATGTTGACAGTGGTTGTTCCAGGCATATGACAGGAAACTGTTCTCTTCTCCATGATTTTAAACATAAAAATGCTTCTTATGTGGCATTTGGTGGGGATAAAAAGGGAGGTAAAATTGTTGGTGAAGGAATGATAACTAATGGTGTACTTAAATTTGATAAAGTAAATTACCGTAAAAACTTACAGTATAATTTACTTAGTGTATCTCAAATCTGTGATCAAAACTACACTACATTGTTTGATGACACTAACTGTTACATTCTTAAGCCAGGATTTAGTGTCCCTGAAGATTGGATTCTCCTCAAAGCAGCAAGAAAAGGAAACACTTATGTTTTGGATATGAACAACACTTCACTCACAAAACATGAAACTTGCCTTATATCTAAACTTTCAGAAGATTTGTCAAATTATGGCATAGAAGGCTTGTTCATTCTAACATGAAGAACATGAATAAATTGGTGTAACATGACCTGGTCATTGGATTACCAAATAAAGAGTTCCATTGCTCAACTCATTGTTCTTCTTGTTACAAAGGAAAACAACACAGAGTGTCACATAAACCAAAAACAATCAATACTAATACTACACCACTCAAATTGCTTCACATGGATCTTTTTGGCCCAACCAATGTAATGAGCATTGGAAAAAGGCAATATTGTTTGGTGATAGTTGATGATTTCACTAGATTTACATGGGTCTTTTTCTTAAAACAAAAGAGTGAAACATCAGAAACATTAATGGACTTTGTCATCAAGATTGAGAATCAACTTGATACAAAAGTCAAAATTTTCAGGAGTGATAATGGTACTGAATTTGTCAACTTTGAACTAGATTCTTTTTGCAGGAGCAAAGGTATTGCAAGACAATTCAGTGCACCAAGGACTCCACAACAAAATGGAGTTGCTGAAAGAAGAAACAGAACTCTCATTGAAGCAGCAAGAACGATGCTAGCTGATTCACAACTACCTATTACCTTTTGGGCTGAGGCTGTGAATACTGCATGCAATGTTCAAAACAAAACATTAATTGTCAAAGAACATAACAAAACTCCTTATGAGCTCCAATTTAAAAGAAAACCTTACATAGGATATCTAAGAGTATTTGGATGTCAAGTAACTGTTTTGAACATAAAAGAGTCATTAGGAAAATTTTCAGAAAAAGCATATGATGGTTTCTTTGTTGGATACTCTTCAACGTCAAAATCATATAGAGTGTATATTCCACAACATAACATTGTGGAAGAGACCCCTAATGTATCTTTTGATGAAAATGTGTTTACTAAGTCAGTTAAAGGTTCATCATGGTTATTTGACATAGATGCTTTGTCTAAATCTTTTAACTATGATCATTTGACAAATGCAGGATCTGATGAAGTATGCTATCCATTTGTTCCACCTATTATGACTGAAGTAACTTTATCTGCTGATCCCCCAAGGATACATCCATCTTCAGGTGAAAATACTTCAGCAGAAGCAGATATTACATGTGGAACTGACATGCATCCGGACATCAGCATTCCTTCGGAAGTGCATCCTTTCGGAAGATCAGCATATATCCGGAGAAATTCCTTCGGAAGACCAAAATGCATCCGGAGTTCCTTCGGAAGATCAGCATGTATCCGGAGAAATTCATTCGGAAGACCAAAATGTATCCGGAGCAGCTCCTACGGAAGAACAAAATACTTCCGCAGAAGTTCCTGCGGAAGAGCAAAATCCAACTGCAGATACTTCTGTAGCTCAATCAACAGAGACTCAATTTGATTATTTCTTGAATTCTCAAATTGAGATGAATCAGTCAGAGGCAATGGAAATGACTAATCTGGAATCATCCATTCCAGTTGAGTCAACTCCCTCAATGAGAATTCATAAGTCTCATCCACTTAACAATATCATTGGAAATCCTGAAAAGAGAACTACAAGGAGCCAAAGTGGTACAGCCAACCTTTGTCTCTTCAACTGTTTTCTTTCTCAAGTGGTGCCTCCAAACATTACAGCTGCTTTAAAAGACAATAGCTGGATTGAAGCTATGCAAGAAGAGCTTCAACAGTTCAGAAAGCAAAAAGTATGGTCTCTTGTTGATTTACCTGAAGGTCAACATCCTATTGGAACTAGATGGCTATACAAAAATAAACTGGATGATAGAGGGATTATTGTCCGAAACAAAGCAAGGTTGATAGCACAAGGATACACTCAAGAAAAGGCATAGATTGATGAAGTTTTTGCACCAGTTGCAAGAATTGAGGCAATAAGTGTTCTTGGCATATGCATCATACAAGAAATTTACTGTGTATCAAATGGATGTCAAGTGTGCATTCTTATATGGGAAAATTGATGAGGAAGTTTATGTGTCTCAACCCCCGGATTTGAAGATCCTCATTATCCTCACAGGGTATACAAACTAGATAAAGCCTTATATGGTCTTCATCAAGCACAAGAAAATGGTATGAAACACTATCATCTTTCTTACTCAAGCATGGCTACAAAAGAGGAACTATTGATCAGACACTCTTTCTCAAACAAGAACATCAAGATCTCTTAGTAGTTCAAGTATATGTTGATGACATTATATTTGGATCAACTAATAAGAGATTGTGTGTGAATTTTGAAGAACTGATGAAATCTGAATTTCAGATGAGCTCAATGGGTGAATTAACATTCTTCCTTGGCCTTCAAGTTCATCAAAAAGCAGATGGAAATTCATCAATCAAGAAAAATACATACATCAAATACTGAAGAAATACAATCTTGCTGAAGTATCCTCATGCAAAACACCAGCATCAACAATTGATAAGATTGCTCCTGATCCCACTGGAAAATCTATTGATCAAAAATTATTTAGATCTATGATAGGTTCACTTATGTACTTAACTGCCAGTAGACCTGATATTATGTTTGCTGTGTGTGTATGTGCTAGGTACCAATCTGATCCAAAGGAGTCACATCTCAATGCTGTCAAAAGAATTTTCAGATACCTCAAGGGAAAACCAGGACTTGGTCTATGGTATCCCAAGGATGGAGACTTTACACTCTACTCATACTCAGACAGTGACTATGGTGGATGTAACACAATAGAAAATCAACAACCGGTGGATGTCAATTCATTGGACCCAGGCTAGTGTCATGGCAGTGCAAGAACAAACAAATGTTTCTGTATCCACAGCTGAGGCTGAGTAACATTGCTGCTTCAGCTGGGTGTTCTCAAGTAACTTTGGTTACAAAACCAATTGCCTTTTCTATGGTTATAACTTTCTTCAAACTTCAATCTATATAGACAATTCTGCTGCTATGTTTATCACTGCTAATCCTGTGCAACATAGTAAAAAAAACATATAGAGATTAGGTATCATTTTCTGAGAGATTGCTCAGAAAAGGGATTGATTAAGTTAGTCAAAGTGGATACACCAAATCAGCTTGCTGATTTATTCACTAAAGCCTTTGATTCAGTCAGATTTAATTTTCTGATTGAGTCTCTAGGTATGATTAACTTAGATTAAATCAAGTCTAAACAAACAACATGCTGTGTGCAATAATGCATCAGTATGACTTATGCATGGGAAATGATAGTACACTATAGCTTTGCCTATTTCTGCATAAACAAATAACAATATATCTCAACAAGTTTCTTGATATGTGAGTAGGTTCATCTTGAGTGGAAACAAACTTAGTGCATGCAAAACATAATACTGTAATTGTCTGTGGGAAACTTCATTTTGAGAAAACAAAGTGAGTCTTATCCTAATGTGATCAAATCATTCATCTAAACACACTATGTAAAACACTTTATACTATCTATCTTTGCAAATCATACTCCCTCAGTTTTGTGTGAACAAAGACCTGGGTGTATGATCACCATACTGAATATCAGTATCAAAGGTGAAAAGATCATGCTCATCATCATCCCTCTGTTTTGTGTGAACAAAGACCTGGGTTAAAGGCACCTCTGTTTTACGTGAGTAAAGACCTGGTGACCTGATGATGATCATATCTAAAGCTCTCAAAAGAATCCAAAGTGATCAACTGTATATTATCTTGAGCTTTATCAACATTGCATCAATGAGATGCCAAATACATCTCAAGATAGCTATTATAATTTAAAGTACATAGTTTTAAGTGTGAAAAAATGATGATTTGACTTGCAAAGGGAGGACAACACCTTTGTGAATCAAATGTGAAGCCCGTGACAGTTATTTCTAAAACAATAAAACATGATAAACAGCATGCCTAGTTGATACATGAGCTCTTGTATGGATTTATATGGACAATATACTTGCAATCAGAACTTGTTCTAGTATCAACTATACAACATAACTAATCAGGAAGAGGCTTAGCATTATAGTATGATCCCATCTTATGTGTATCTGATCATTATCATATATTTAAAATTCATGTTATTCCTCTTAAAGAAATTTATGATAAATGCTTATGTTCATCATTAATCACAAATTTAGTGGGAGTAGAATTCATGAAAAAGCATCTAAATCAGCAGCAGCAATGTCTATATCATTATCAATTTGAAGAAATTGAAATCTGAGCATCATATTAGCTGTTGGTTACATGAAATTTTTTTGTAAAAATCTCTATTTTAAATTTTCTTGTACTAAATTGTCATGTATACAAAGCCAACGAGGTCCTATAGCAATAATTGGTTCAACCAATGGAGTTGGGCCATACATACAACTGTGTGTAAATCAATATTAGTATATTAATGTTTATTCGTAGATTGGTAAACTACGGATGAATAAAAATCAATAAATAAATGATTACAATTTCACATCAGTAGAAGTTGTTGATCCGTAGATGTACTACGGAAGAGTAAATTGTGGATCCCACTTAATTAATGAGAAATTACTTCTATGGAAGAATACAATGTGGGACCCACTGAATAAATCAGAGAAAACTAATATGTCTGAGGGTATAAATAATGAGGTTTGACTTGTCAAATTCATTATTCACTTTTTCCGTTCACTTTTTTAGATCTAAAAAAATCTCACTCAACAAAACTTTTCCCACTTTCTCAACATTCAAAATTTACCAAATCAAAACCTTAAGCAAACATATAGTTGTGTTCTTAATCAGCGTTTATTAAGGTAAAACATGTCTGTCAGGATCAGCGATCTCAAGTTTGATGTATTAGGGAGTAATGCAGCGGAATGAGATCAAGAATTAGACAAATTATAGCAAGAGTTTGATATTTGTAAACAAATACGAGAGAATATTTTTCTGTTTCAATAATGCCCAATATTATTGCTCAAATCATTCACAGTTACAATAAGGTTGACACTCCTTATATAGAGTGCAATCACTGCTGTAATCACGGGATGGTGATAACTAGCAGATCTAGTACAAAAATAACTAACACTTAACAAACTACTGAAATGTTCACAACTACTGAGAACATGTCAGAGTGCTAAGTATAAAACATGAAACTACGGAAACGAAAACTACTGAAACTACAACGACTGAAGAACAAACTCTTCAGTCGTTTTACAAAACTACTGAAAAGATAAAACATAAAACTACTGAAAAGTAAACCGTCACAACTACTGAAGAAGTCCTCTTCAGCTGTTATGACATCTGATATTTGGTCTTCAGCACTTGTGTCTTCAGACTTTGTCTTCAGCACTTGTCTTCAGACTTTGTCTTCAGTACTTGTCTTCAGACTTTGTCTTCAGCACTTGTGTCTTCAGACTTTGTCTTCAGGTGTTATCTTCAGCTGTTGTGGACTTCAGTAGTTGTTGTGACGTCTGTGGGACTTAAAGGTTTTTCTGATCCGGCTCATTGGTTCTTTTGGTCCAACAAACTCCCCCTGAACCAATGCAGCCAAAACCTTTAACTTTATTGAGGTCCCACTTATTGTTGGCAAAATGGTTGGTCTTTTTCCTTCTTGATCAGTTGAGAAGATGACCCATATAAGCACCGGCCTGGAAATAAGTCTCTGATGATTTGGTTGGCAAAGTATGGATGGGAGCTCTGTATTAGGGAATTGGACACTGAGCTGTTCCCCCATCCATGAGACTTACTTCCCATGTATAAGCCTGTAGGATTCTCTGGTGTATGCTCTGAGAAACATGATTTGTTCTTCCATGGTAAGATTCTCTGGTTCACCATCAAACAATCCTTCACGCCCATACAGCTCTGAGATGTACTTGGCCTGTTTGCCATTTTTGAGCTCAACTGTTGTGATCTGTCTGTATGCAAACTCATCTGGTGATTACCTCAAGTAACAGACTGAGCTCATTTTGTTTGAAGTTTTCAAGCTTCTTGTAGACCAACCCCTTTTTAATAACTCTGTTCTCTAACATCTTTTGGGGTGGCTGTTTAGTCTCATAAGCCTTCTTGAAGTCTTCTACAATTTCCCAGGGTGATACTACAAGAACCACAGTGATCTCTTCATCTACGATCCTTTTTACCTGGCCCTTGTATCTCGCAGGAATGTCTTTCTTTACAATTCTGTGAGCCACCCTAGGATCAGGCCATATCCTCACCTTTTCCTTTTGATATTGAAATGTGTTGGCAAGGGTGTACAATCTCAGAGCCTCTTTCTTCATACTTATTATTGATGAAGAAGCAGCATAAGTTTTGTCTATGCTTTTCAGCATTTCCTCATCATGAAGCCTTTGCTGCTGTTCTTCTTCAATCTTTACTCTCACTGTTTCCATCTGTGAGGTGGGAGTGATGGGCATAGATTTGGCTTTAGGCAAAGTTAGGACTGCGGAAAGAGGCAGCCTATCTTCTTCTCTCATCATCCTCTTCTTCTTCTTCTAGCCTCAACATCCTTCTCTTCTTCTTCTTGGATGCATGCATCATCGGCTTTGGTTTTGGGTAAAGGAGTTGGTTTAATGGGTTGTGGTAGTGGTGATTTTGAAGTGGTAGGTTTTGCAGGTTGTTCTAGCATTCTTGTAGTGAGTGAGGCTTTGGAGTGTTTTGCTAGTTCATTTCTGTTCCCAGCACCTGCTTCATTTAGTGCTTCAATCACTAATCCCTTAGTGTATGCTTCAGACGTACAGATCTTGGTGGTTATTGCCAAGATACTGTCCCTGGTCCATGACTTAATCTCTATCAATGATCTCCAAGATACTTTGCAATGAATCTGATCATGATCTCCAGTCTTTCTCTTTCTAACACATCATAACTTGCCCATCTTGAGTTAATTTCTTCAACTTCAAGTCTTCTAATCTCTGAGTCAAGCTGTGCAGTATCGAACCCTTGTCTATATAGTTGATCAATAATGGAGTCCATAGATTTACTATGTGTAGCATCCGCCATTTTGATCATCTCATCAAGTTTGAGTTCTTTTGGGGTTCTTTTTCTTTTCTTTCAATCTTCCTCTTCTTATATGTGATATGAAAGTCTTTGTGACTTTCACTCACTTGATCAGTGTCAGCTCCCTTCACATACTCTTCTTCCTTCTCAGTCTCTTTCACAACCTCCTCTTCCTTCTCAATCTCCTGTTCTTTCAATATGCTCTTCCCTTTTGCTTTCACTAACTGACTCTCCCCCTTTTTGGTTGCATTGGTTGCAAGGGTTTGAGTAGTAGAAAGCCTTGTGCTCACAATCTCCTCCACCAGGGGCTGTATGATTGAGGGAAGCCTCTCATCCAAGGTTTTAATCACAATGCCTCTCATCCAAGGTTTTAATCACAATTCGTGATCACAAGCTAGTAGCAGGATGTACATGCCCTGGGTGTAGACCAGTTGTAGCATGTGCCCCTTTTTCTTGGAACTGGGGACTTCCAGCCTCAGGACGATGTCCTTCATCAGCTGTTGCCTCTGATGAGGTCTTAGCAATGTTACCAGCCTCAGTCTGATCATGTGCTGATGCAGAAGAGGTGGCAGCCTCACCAGATATTCTGATCTCCTTATCTACACTAGGAGACAGAACATTTAAACCCCTGTGCTGTGGGTTGTCAGAAGCATGTTGATCCTCTTCCCTATATCTGTGGTTTTCCCCTTTGGTGGTTGTTGGGGAGGAGGAGAGGCATGCAGCTGAGTCAGCACGTTTGCAATTATAAGTGTTGGACTTTGGGGGGCATTTTCATGGGGAGATAGGGTAAAATCAGTATGCACCTGGGAGAATGGTGCGTTTCAATGGCAATCTCCTCAAATGAGGAAGATTCCAGATTTGGTGGGTACCCCTTCTTGTGGTTGCTTCAGGCTCCTTTTGAGAGGAATCCTGAGCGGCTGTGGCTGGGTGAGTCTCTGATACTACTGGGGGGTTTACACCAGCAAGTATATCCTGTCTTGGTGGTACAGGAGCATCTTCAGGGGACTCATCTCCCTGAATAGCTGTTTTGGTTCGTTTTGTTTTGGTTTGGTGGGGACTTTGGATTTTGTGGTGGTGGCTGTGGGTTCCAGCTGCGTGGGTTTG
This sequence comes from Flaveria ramosissima, assembly GCA_025215565.1. Lineage (NCBI taxonomy): Eukaryota > Viridiplantae > Streptophyta > Magnoliopsida > Asterales > Asteraceae > Flaveria > Flaveria ramosissima. The sequence goes on from CM046035.1 coordinate 31,858,731, forward strand.
CGCAGCTTGGCAGCCATTTTGAGTGATTGGTCAGAGTTGTGCCGGGAGTATACTTCAGGCAATACAGCCATAGCAGGGACTCCCAGGCCAACAAGTCCCTCAGCTTGAAGCTGGTTTTCAATTATGGCCATTATGAACCGAGGATATAATATCCAACGGTTAGAAAGTTTTTTTGGGCCATATCCTTGAGCTCTAAGAATAGTATTTCAGAAAAATTTAAAGGTTGTTGCTCAAGGATGGAGTACAATACCTGTTGCCACCTTGTGGACATTTGATCCCATGATGAAGTCTTGGGGGCCAGGCAGACATTGACCATATGAAAGATGAGCCGTTCAGCATCCTGGAAATGTTTCTTCAATATGGTAGAGGCACTCAGTTACCTTCGTATCCATGGTGGGCAAATGATAGATCTGTTGTGCCCTTTGGATAACTAGTCGGGAAAGTGGCATCATCCAGATTGAGGGTTTGGCGAAGAATGTCTGGAGTGATGACCACCTTTTGACTATTGACAAACGCTTGAAGAGACTCTGTGTCATTCTCCTCAGAGACAAGAGTGACGTTTGTCCAGAATTGGCAAGAGATTCGGCATATATGGTGGGGTTTAACAGAAAAGCTGTTTGGTAAGGTGACTGGACCATTAAATCAATGGCGTTGTGAAACTTGGTCCAGTATGGCGATTTGGTAAGGTGAGCGACACAGTTGTGTCGTGGTTTTAGTTGCATGGTCGCCATGGATGAAGAGAGGTTACAGAGTTTTTGAACGTTAGGTTTGAGAGGAGAGGTGAGAAAAACTCTGAAGGTAGGATAAGGTATTTATAGGGTAGGGTTATGAAACGACTGAAGGTTTTGGTGTTAGTCATCATTCGTTGAAACTACTGATGACGTGGCATTAACTTTCAGAGGTTTGAAATGACTGACCGTATTGGTGTGATCATCAGTTATTATAAAACAACTGAAGACTTGGTTTTAACCGTCAGACGTTGAAACAACTGAAGTCTTGAGTTAGTCTTCAGTAGTTATAAAACTACTGAAGACAACTTTGACTTCAAGTGGTGAAACAACTGAGGACATGGTGTTTGTCATCAGTTGTTGTAAACAGCTGAAGACTTGGTGTTAGTCTTCAGTAGTTGTTAACTACTGAAGACATAGGTTTGGCTTCAGTTGTTTAGAAACAGCAGTTGTAGAAACAACTGAAGAGAAATTACTCATCAGCTGTTTTCGTCAATTCATAGCTTTTCAGCTGTTTCAGTCTGACCTCCACACTTGCTCATCAGACTTACATCTGAGTTTCAGAGGTTTCATTGGTCATCAGTACTTATCTGCATTTCTGACATCAGTAGTTGTAGCTACATCAGCTGTTGTGATTTCATCAGCTGTTGTAACTACATCAGCTGTTTTAACAAATAAAGTACTTCAGTACTTGTGAGAATGTAGCCTTCAGTAGTTATAAAAACTACTGAGGGGAAAGGAACTCATCAGTACTTATATATGACATGGTTACCAATGATCATCAGTATTTATTACTGAGATCATCAGTAGTTGTCACTTATTCTAGCTGCAGCATACCAAGCCTTAACACCAGGTTGTGGAAAGTTGAACTATCCAAAGGCTTAGTAAAAATGTCTGCAAGCTCATCAGCACTAGGAACAAACTTTGGATCAATCAGACCTTTTTCAAAACAATCTCTAATAAAATGGTGTCTAATTTCAATATGTTTAGTCCTAGAGTGCTGGACAGGATTCTTGACAATACAAAGAGCTGAAGAGCTGTCCATTAACAATGGAGTCTTAGTCTCAGTTATGCCATAATCCAATAATTGGTTTTGAAGCCATAATACCTGAGATGTACAACTTGCAGCAGCAATGTACTCGGCTTCAGCAGTTGATGTAGCAACTGAGGTTTGTTTCTTACTCTGCCAAGAAATCAAACAGTTGCCTAGGAATTGACATCCACCAGAAGTTGATTTCCTGGTCAACTTACACCCTGCATAGTCACTGTCAGAGAAAAGGCAACTAATTTACCAGAATGTCTAGTAGAATACCATAAACCTAGAGATGGAGTGCCTTGCAGATATCTAAAGATCCTCTTGACTGCAATCAAATGAGACTCCTTAGGTGCAGCCTGAAATCTAGCACAAACACATGTAGCAAACATAATATCTGGTCTAGAAGCTGTTAAGTACATCAAGGACCCAATCATACATCTGTAAAGTGTTTCATCAACCACTTTACCTTTCTGATCTGTATCCAGTTGTGTGGTGTTGCACATGGGAGTAGAACATGGTTTACAATTTTGTAAATCAAATTTTTCAAAAGATTTTTTGTGTATTTGGACTGATGAATGAAAATTCCATCAGCCTTTTGTTTGATTTGCAAACCCAGAAAGAATTGTAATTCCCCCATGGCACTCATTTCAAACTTTTGTTGCATCAACTTTGTAAAGGCATCACACAACTGTGGATCAGAAGATGCAAAAATAATATCATCTACATAAATTTGAACAAGTAGATTATGCTGCCCAGCTTTCTTAATGAATAAAGTTTTATCTATGGAACCTCTAGTAAAATTATTTTCAAGAAGAAAGTTTGATAATGTCTCATACCAGGCTCTAGGAGCTTGTTTCAACCCATAAAGAGCCTTATCAAGCTTATACACCCAATTAGGATGCTTATTGTCCTCAAAACCCGGTGGTTGACATACATAAACCTCTTCTTTAATTTTCCCATACAAAAATGCACTTTTACATCCATTTGAAAAACTTTAAGATTTTGATAAGCAGCATAAGCTAAAAACAATCTAATTGCTTCCAGTCTGGCTACAGGGGCAAAGGTTTCATCATAATCAATACCTTCTTCTTGTGCAAACCCCTGAACAACCAGTCTGGCCTTGTTCTTAACAATAAGCCCATTTTCATCAGTTTTGTTCCTAAACACCCATTTAGTGCCTATTGCACACTTACCTGGAGGTAGAGGAACCAGTTCCCACACTTGCTGTTTCTTGAACTGAAGAAGCTCAAGCTGCATGGCATCAACCCATCCATTGTCCTTTAAAGCAATGTGATAATTCTTTGGCTCTTGCTGACTAATGAAGAGGGCATAGAAGCAGAAATTTGACAATTGACTTTTTGTTGATACTCCAGTAGTGATATCACCAATGATTTGAGACATAGGGTGATTCTTCAGATCTTGGTACACAATGACATCAGTGCAAGTGTTTGTAGCAGGCTCAGCAGCAACAGATGGTGATGGTGAAGTATTTCCTTGAAACCAATCAGTAGATGGTAATTCAAAGGAAGTTGAAGTTGTAGAAATCTCATCAGCATTTGTTGTGGATTGTGCTGCTGGAGCTACAGGAACATCAGGTCTAGCTGAATCAGGCAGTTGATCACTAAACTTGAAGAGGTGAGTACTACTATCATCATCATCAGCACCAGCAGTACCACCAGGTGGTGAACTGTTGACAGGAGCAACAGCAGGAGTTTGATGAGGAACATATTGCAGTATGTCCAAATCAATATCTCCACAGGGTTTTGTGGAATCTTGTCCTTTGGAGATTCATTAAACTTAACATGTAGAGTCTCTTCAACCATCTTTGTTCTACAGTTGAAGACTCTGTATGCTTTGCAAGTTGATGAATAACCAACAAAATACCCTGCATCCACCTTAGAATCAAATTTTTGGAGTTGATCCCGTGTGTTGAGAATGAAACAAGGACATCCAAAAGCTCTGAAGAATGAAATTAGAGGGGCCAAATGATGAAGAACTTCATATGGAGTTTTCATCAACCTCTTATTTACTAGAGCTCTATTTTGTACATAGCAAGCTGTATTGATAGCTTCAGCCCAAAAAGTCATTGGCAGTCCAGAGTCAGCCAACATGGACCTTGCAGCTTCAATAAGGGTCCTGTTCTTTCTCTCCACTACTCCATTTTGTTCAGGAGTTCTTGGAATGCTAAAATGCCTCTTGATTCCCTTTGAGAGGTAGAACTCATCAAGTGTATTGTTTCTAAATTCTGTTCCATTATCACTTCTAATACACTTGACTGAGAGGGAATACTGCTTCTCAACATACAACACAAAGTTGATAATCTTCTGAGCTGCTTCATCCTTTGAATGCAAGAAGAAAGTCCATACAAATCTGGAGTAATCATCCACAATTACCAGACAGTATTTCTTCTTAGCCATACTCATCACTCTCACAGGACCAAAGAGATCCATGTGAAGAAGCTGTAAGCAGGCTGTGGACTTAGGTTCTTCTATGGAGGGAAATGAAGCTTTGTGCTGTTTTCCTTTTAAACAAGCAGTGCAGTCATCTTCACATTTGAACTCCTTCATAGGCAATCCCCTTACTAAACCATGGTTTATCAGCTGATTTATGTTTTTGAGATTAACATGACCCAGCCTTCTATGCCATAGTGTAGATTCTTGAGGGGAAGCCTTGGAAAATAGGCAAGGATGGCCTTTGAGATCTATTTTCTTAGAAAGATCTAAGGCATACACTCTTCCTGTCCTGTTGGCCTTAAGGAGAGTGTATTTATCCAACACCTTATCAATCAAACTTAGAACTTTGGATGACAGAATCCGGCAGTTCTGACTTGTGAAAAGAGCAACATGGCCTTTGTCACACATTTGACTGACACTCAAGAGGTTGTACTTGAGATTTTCCACATGGTTAACATCATCAAACTTTATTTCCCCATTGGAAACAAAGCCTTTGCCGATGATGTAACCCTTTGCATCATTGCCAAAAGATACAAATCCCTTCCTTCCTTGAGAGTAGTCATTAAGAAGTGATCTGTTTCCTGTCATATGCATGGATCCTCCACTGTCTACATACCAGATGCCTCTGTGGCATGTTGAAGAACCCTGCAGAACAAAGCAAATTAGTTAGATTTTGAGACCCAAACCTTTTTGGTTTTGGGCCTATTCACATCAACAGATGGTAGACTAACAGGTTTGTTGGAAATAACAGCCTGAGAGGAAGAAGATGGTGAAGAAGAGGAATCCTTTGGCTTGGACCTCCTTTTCTGTGGATTCAACATAGGAACATCTAATTGGTTGACTCTTCCCAATAGATGTTGAACCATCATAACCAGCTGTGTCTGATTTTGTGATAAAGCTTTCAGCTCTTCAGACACATTAGCACTGGAGTTTGATAAGTTCTTATGTTGCACCTTCTTCTTTTGAGCAATCTCAGCTGTTACCTGTTTAACCCCTTCCTTTTTGGATTTCTTTTTGGACTTAAGGGTTACAGGATTTGATGTTGCTGGTACAAATGTGGCTTCAAACTCATTTTTCATTTTAACCATTTTCTCTTTAATTTCCTCTTTATGTTTGAGTTTGGATCCTCTTTTGTACCAACAATCATCTGTAAGATGATTAAACAAACCACATACTTCACATGGTTTCTTTTTCATCTTATGTTGATCATCAACTAAAGAGGATGAAACTACTGAAGACTTGCTCTTCAGTACTTTGGAAGCATTATTTGCTTTCTTGACTTCCTCTTTAGTAGTCTTCAAACTCTTTCTACTGACAGTTTTCTTCTTTTCAGTGCTGCCAGTAGTTGGAGTTTGAACTTCAGGTGTTAAATCTTGCTCTCCAGTCCTTTCAGGACTTTCAGAAATAACTCCTGAGTTGATCAACTCTTTGATCATGTGAGTGTCAGCAATTGAACCATCAACATCAGCTGATAGGTTCTGAGAGGGCTTAGTGCTGACTTCTACTTTTGATGATGCTCTATCAAAAAGTGAATCACATGATGAGGTGGATTGGTTATGCTTTCTCCATCAGATTTCACTTCTACCTTTGGAGCAAAATCTGTAGGAGGAGCTGTGTGATTATAACCAATGCCAAACTTCACATTGGAAGCTGATTGCTTACTAAGAAGCATTTCAAAACCTTTGCATGATTGTACCCATCGATCACACTCTACTTGGGTGACTGCAAGGGTTTCTTTGAGACTTCTCTGGTCTTCCAGAATAACCTCTAGCTTAGCCTTTTCATCATTTAATTGGCATTTAAGCTTATAAATCTCATCATTTTTACTATTAAGAGCAGACTCATACTCAGCTTGTCTTTTGGAAATGGTTTTCTCAAACTCAAGTTTTTGATTTATTAATGCTACATTTGCCTCTCTAATAGAGACAAAGGCAGCTATGCATGATTCAGAACATAACTTGGCTTTAGCCTCTGAAGATACCTGAGTTACCTGTGAAGATGATGCAGTTGAGCAGGAACCCTCAGTTGACTCCAGAGCCATAAGTGCCAGATTCCCAAAAGGACTATCACCACCATGTTGATCAGCACTTGTGAACAGTTGTTCATGACCAGACATGTCATCTGGCAAGCTGCTCCAGTCAACAACTTCAGGGGTGAAGAAGCTATGTTGTTGAGGTTGAGGGGGTTGATGAGATGGTTGAGGTTCTGGAAGTGCATGAGGTTGTGGTACCATAGGAGCTTGAACTTGACTGGTTTGTGGCATGTAATAACAAGGGTAAGGGTATGGCATTTGACCCTGAGGAACAAAATATGCAGGAGATTGTAGTTGAGAATGATGACTAGAATTGACAGGATGTTGCCCTTTGTTTTGTTGACTATTGCTAGGGAAAGTCACAAAAGGTGCAGAGGAATTAGATCCAGATGATCTACATTCTCTAGCAAAGTGTCCAAGCCTTTGGCATTTGTGACACCTCAACTTACTCTTGTCAAAACCAACTTTGGTTTTGCCAGAGAGTCCTGGGAACTTTCTTCCAGTTCTTTTGTAGAACTTCTGAGATCTGATATTTATCAAGGCCATTTGGCTCAAAATATCCATCTCTTCTAAGTCATCATCAGCAATCCCCTTGAGATCATCCATGATGAAGCATAGATTGTCATTATTACACCCAGTAAATTGACTATCAACACTCACAAATGCTGAATCAGAAATGTTTGAAGAGAAATCAATATGCTCATCATACTGGCATTCAGATGAAGCATATTCTGACTCATGACTAACCAGAGCAGTGTTGCCTGGTACAAAGTCTTCAGTGAGCTTACCAGATGAAGACAGTTTTCTTTTTTGTTCTATCTCTCTCTCAAATGTGAGCAATTTCCCATGAAGTTGGGTGAGAGATAGTTTGTCCAAATTTGCACTGGAGCGTAGGACAATAGTATATGTGTCCCATCTCTCAGGCAGTGATCTGAGAAATCTGTTATTCATCTGGATATTAGTATACTCATGTTTGACCATTTTTAATTCAGAGATCAAACAAGAGAACCGCTCAAACTGTTGAGTCAGTGTCTCACCCTTCCTATGAGAGAATGTCTCATATTGTTGGGCAAGGATCTCTCTATTATTTGCCAAGACCTCATCTGTTCCTCCAAATTGTTCTTTCAAGGCATTCCAGAGGTCATGAGCAGATTCATAATGCATTAGCCCAGAATAGATTTCATTGGGTAGTGCCATGGCCAAATTCCATGGGCTTTTGCATCAATCTCAAACAATTTCTTATCCTCATCTGAGTATTGATCCTTCCTCTTCGGAACCATTTGATTGGTTTCCGGGTTATTCACCATAGGCTTGTGTGGACCATGTACCACTGATGTCAAACAACCTGAGCTGTTAACAGACAGGTGATGGAGCATACGTCGTTGCCATATGTTATACTCATTCCTAACCAGCATTGGAGGCTTGGTTGAGGAACCAGTATTGTGAGGATCATTGGAAGGAGTAGTCATTTTGGGTCCAAAAACAATTTTATTCAAGCTTTTAAAAGATTTTAGACAGACCACAACAAAAACCAAGAATAAGTCTCAGGATGAATGATTAAAAACACAGAAAAATCAAGCTCTATAACCGTTTCTTGCAAAAATGCTAATTCAATCAAACATGGATCTTGAAGAGCAGTTTCAATGATCAATTATTAGATCGATCAATGATTAACCAGCTCTGATACCATTTGTCAGGATCAGCGATCTCAAGATTGATGTATTAGGGAGTAATGCAGCGGAATGAGATCAAGAATTAGACAAATTATAGCAAGAGTTTGATATTTGTAAACAAATACGAGAGAATATTTTTCTGTTTCAATAATGCCCAATATTATTGCTCAAATCATTCCCAGTTACAATAAGGTTGACACTCCTTATATAGAGTGCAATCACTGCTGTAATCACGGGATGGTGATAACTAGCAGATCTAGTACAAAAATAACTAACACTTAACAAACTACTGAAATGTTCACAACTACTGAGAACATGTCAGAGTGCTAAGTATAAAACATGAAATTACTGAAACGAAAACTACTGAAACTACAACGACTGAAGAACAAACTCTTCAGTCGTTTTACAAAACTACTGAAAAGATAAAACATAAAACTACTGAAAAGTAAACCGTCACAACTACTGAAGAAGTCCTCTTCAGCTGTTATGACATCTGATATTTGGTCTTCAGCACTTGTGTCTTCAGACTTTGTCTTCAGCACTTGTCTTCAGACTTTGTCTTCAGTACTTGTCTTCAGACTTTGTCTTCAGCACTTGTGTCTTCAGACTTTGTCTTCAGGTGTTATCTTCAGCTGTTGTGGACTTCAGTAGTTGTTGTGACGTCTGTGGGACTTAAAGGTTTTTCTGATCCGGCTCATTGGTTCTTTTGGTCCAACAATGTCGTAATCATCAAGAATGAACCAGTTGATTCTTGTTTTATCTCACAACTGTTCGTATTCTCATATCAATAATGTGATTCTAACGAAGTCTTTTCTTATGAACAGATGGATCAACGATTTGCAAAAGAACATAATGTGTGTGCTTTCTTGAACCCTGACGATCCTGTGTCAGAAGGATGTCAAGAAATTATGAGATATTTGAGAAGATCAAGGATATTCTATGCCCTATCTGCGGAGCCGACGATTTATCGCTCGCATATCAGTGATTTCTGGAATTCTGCACATATAGAAGAAGATGATGAAGGCATTATTGCAGAAGTAAAGAACCGAAGGCTGAGAATAGACGAACAAACAATAAGAAGGGTTCTAGATTTGGGAGATGTTGAAGTTGGACACCCTGATGTATTTGATAATGAATACATAGAAAAGGTTTTTCTCCTAATGGGGTATGATGGAGACTTTGAAAAGGGAGAAATTAAGAAGGGAAGACTCTGTAAGCCATACAGATTTTTGTGTCACACTTATCTGAAGTGTATGTCAAACAGAAAATCTAGGCTTGACAAATTTTCAGGACATATATCATCTGGTATCATTGGCCTCTTTGAGGGAAGGACTTACAACTATTCAAAGTACATCTTCAATTGTTTGTGTGATCACATTCGAGTACAGAAGGCTGATAAGATGTATATGTTTCCAAGATTCATTCAGCTTATCATTAATGCAGACCTGCCTGGAACATCTGTGGAGGGTGGTGTGTTTATCCAAGCACACCTTGGCAGATCTGTGCTAAACAAAATCTCAGGGAAATATGAAGGAGGTGACATAGACATGTTTGCTCATGTGATTGATGCTAATGCAGACATACCTCAAGATCTTGTTTGGGAAATTGTTGAAGAGAGATCTGCTACCAGCTCTGCTCAAGACACTCCATCACCAGAAACATCACCTCAACAACAACAACCACATCAACCACCATCTCCTCACAAGCCAAAATACAGAACCTATCTCTCCAATCCTCCACCTATCACCACAACAACAACAACACCCCAAACAAAATCACCAGCCAGTCAAAACACTGAACCAATATCTCCCATTCAACCCCAATCACCAAATCAGCTTCAGATGCAACTTTACCAACAACCTACAAATTCAGATACTGAGAGCATCTACACTGGAGAGACAGAATTAGTCTTAGAAGCAAGTACAGTTAAACTGTCATTATCCAAGACTGAATCCCCTGTGCATTCAAATGAAACTGAACAAGTTTCTCCAGTGACTGATCAACAACAACAACAAACTCTTCAAGAGCATGAAGATCAAGCCACTAAACCAAAGTCAAGCTCAGCAAGTGTTGATCATGAGGAAGTGAAAGAAGATGAGATTGAGTCTCAGCATCAGGAAGTAGATACAGAAGCAGATCATGTTGATGTGATTGCTTATAATGAAGATGATCTAAGTGAAGATGACATTCCTGTGAGCAAAAGTTATCTGGTGGCTGAGTACAACAAGCTGGTGCTCAAATCAAATAAAAGAAAGGAAAGAATACAAGAGCTGAAGGGGATGATAAAAGAAAAGGATGAAGAATTGATAAGACAGCAAGCAAGAATAAAAAGACTGAGAGAAGATGCTCAAAGTGATAAAGAAGTCATTGATGCTCTGCTAGACAAGGAAGCTGAGCTTAAAGAGTCAGCAGAGTCTGAGAAGAAAGAAAAAGAAAAGATCATGAAGAGACTTGAACAAGCATCTGGCACTATGACTGCTCAGTCAAACATTATAAAGAGAAAAGAAGAAGAAATTGAGCAACTTAAATTGAAGATCTGTTCATTGGAATCTCATGCTAAGGCTTCAACTGCTCAAACAAAACAAGGTCCTGAGGCATCAAAAGAAATGATCTTGTACTCAAGGAAAAGAAAGTACCTTGGTACTGCTGAGAAGAAGCCAACTACTTTTGAAAGTGTTTCAAAGAAACAAAAGCTGACTTCTCCTGAACACACCCCCTCAATAGATTTATCTACTGAGAAGCCCATCTCTCAAAAGGAAGATGAAAGTGATAAACAGTGGGAAGAATTAATCAAAGAAGACTCTCCACCAAAACAAGAAGTCTCAAAGGCTGATGATCTTCTGACTACAAGTGACATATTTGAAGAGAGGCCTGAATCAACCATGTTTATGACACTTATAAACCATGGTTTCCCTTATGACATGGTTGAAAACTAAACATGACAGAGATGAAGAACCTGTTAAAAGAATTTGAGCTTGCATGCTTTATGATTCCAAATTGTGATTATGAAGCCTTCAGCACCTTTCAATCAATTCAGAAAACAAAGAAGGAGTTGGGACATTGTGACACAGCCAAGCTAAGCAAATACAACATGACTTGCTGGTTAAAAGGACATAATTACAAACCTCATGAGCTTAAAGGAAGATCAGTAGGGGAACTCAGAAGGATGATGGAGCATGTGATGAAAGTTGAGCTAGATACTGGAGTAAAATTCAGAACTGAAGCTTCACATCCATCTTATGAACAACAAAGCAAACTTCCTGCTGAACCTATAACAGTTGAACCTAAAGATCAGCACAAAGGAAAGGAGAAATGATTAGAGAGCCAAGAGAAGTTATATCCGGAAAAGTATGGCCACTTGGGACTACAGTTAGAGAGATAACTGAGCAAAAGTCCACTCTAATTCAACTGATAGATCACCTCACAACTCCCAGCTCTGTGGAAGAAAACAAGATCATGGCATGGAAATATGATCCAGACTGGGATTGTGCTATTATTAAAAGAACATCTGGAAGAGTTGAATACTTCCATGATGTACTCTCAGTGGTGAGTCTGCCAGAGAATGACATCAAAGATCTTCAAAGTTTAATCATCAGCAATTATCCAATTCACCCTAGAGGAAGAGATTTCTCAACCCTAGTGGGGAGGTTGAAAACAAAGTTTAAAGATAGAAGCCAAAAGAAAAGATGTAGAACATCAAAAGAGAATCAAAGGGCTCAAAAGATTCAAGACCAATGCCTCAGAACATGTAGATGATGAATTCTTGAAGAGGATTGGCTACAACAACAGAAACAAAGCAGCACTTAAATGCATTGAAGGGACTCAATTCACATACCCAATCACTGAATGGGGATATTTGAGAAGACAAAAGAGTTGGTCCTGCTGAGAAATGCTGAGAACAAGAAAGCTGAAAAGATCAGGATCTTTGATCCTGTGGAAATCAAACTGCTCCATCCCAGCTACACCTCATACCTTAATGACAAATTCTTTCCCAAGCTGACTGATGAAAAAGCACAAAATGATCTGTTCCTACATGTCCATGTGATTCAAGTAATAGACAAACTACATGCCAAGCATATAAAAGAAGAAGATTTAATGCTGGACTGCTGAAGGGAACAACCTTTGATGAAGTAACAGAACTCAGAATCACAGAACAAGATGAGCTAGAAGTGGTGAATAACAACAAGGTGTTAGACACACTCACTACAGAGGAAGATGTTCTGGGAATCAGTTATGAGACTCTGAAGAAGATCAGCAAGATGAAGATCAACTATAAGTATGATGATCAGAAGACTGCTGTTTCCTACTTCTACAACAAGATGATTGCCAGAATCAAGGATCTTGCAGTTTTGAAGAACTGATTGCAAGTAGCTAAGCCTAAGGGGGAGTATTGTTAGGTCTAGAATCAGTAGATCTAGTCATTATGTATAGGCTTAGTACTTGAATTAATATCTGTAATGAACGTTTGTATTTCATTATTGTGTATGCATTAAATATGTAGGTTAACCCATTTATATATGTGTTGGTTTATGTATGGTTGCAGGAACAAAAATTATAATTGGTCAATTTCACAATTGACCAAGTGTAAGAAACATCTACGGATGAACATTTTGTTCTTTCGTAGATATATTTCTTACAAGTAATTATACATCCAAAGATCTTCTGCGGGAACAACAAGATACCTTCGGAAGAACAATACCTTCGGAAGAACAATACCTTCGGAGAACAATACCTTCGGAAGAACAAGATACCTTCGGAAGATCATTACTTCGGAAGAACATTATCTACGGAAGAACAAAATTACTACTGAAGACTATATTCCTGCGGAGTCCAAACACTTGTATTATACAAGTGTACAAGTCAACAAGTCAACAAGTCAACTAGGCGGTTATGCGAATCCCGAGAAATCCGATGATTCCTTAACAGAAACAAATCAAATCCCAAGAGATCCAGTGTTTCCTATAACTGAAACACCTTTGTCTATAAATACGGATCCTAGGTTTCGATTCAAGTACGATTGAGTTAGACGATTGATTGATTGAGAACACAATAGCAATACAACAATCATCAAACGTCTTTCGATCAACTTAAACATACACAACATCATAGCATTCTTTGATATCGTACATTCAATTCTTTTGTAATCATCAACACATTATAATAAAATACTGATTAATCATTAATTGTGTTTTGTTTCGTGTGTTCTTGATATTTCATTGATATTTAAAGTTGCTTAAACACAATTAAACCAAATCAACGTTAATTCCGCTAACGTTGACTTGACATCGATTCACACTGATAATTCCTGTTGACGATCCATGGATTCACAGGTTTCGATTCAAGTAATTTGGATTTGAATGAATTAAATTTGGAAATCATTTTCTGTTTAAGACCAGAAAGAAAAGAATTTGGTTTTGAACCTTTGGTCATTTTCATCTTTGAATCATGTGAACTGGCTTCACATGAAAAGGTTTGGATGGAGGGTTTTAAATCCAACCATTCAAAGATGTGTGATTTTTACCTCTTAATCTAGAGAAGCAACCCGTGTTGCCTTTATCGACTGGAACATTTTTTGTAGACTGTGATCTGGAGAAGTAATTCGTTTTGCCTTTACCATCCGTAGCAAGTCTTTGAGGACACTTCTTTACAACATGAACTTCTTTTCCACGCTTAAAACAAGCCTTGAAAGGCTTTTGATTCTTTGTAGTCCGCGTTGTGCAGGTGGGGATGAGGATTGCTTTGAGCTTGTAGTAGTTTCTTGCTTCTTTTGAAGTGTCCTGTGCTGAACAGGGAATGAGATCTCCACTGATTGACAGGGTTGTTTTGCAGGTGGAGAGGAGATCCGTATTGGTCATGATTCAGCTTTTGGAAGCTTTTGAGACTTGACAATGTCAGGAGATATCTTGATTTGTGAGGAACCAACACGCTCCTCTATGATTGATTCATCATCTGAGCTTACCCAGTCTTGTATACACATATCTTTCTCCAACGGATCTTGATTGACACCTCCTATTGCGTCTGCTTCGGTTATAGGATTTTGATTGCCTAACGATTCGACAACTGCTCCTTCTTTAACAAACCTGACAAGAACAAACGAAGGAATGTTACTTGTTTTGAATTTGTTGAAGAAGATTGGAGAAGCAACTGATATTGGTTTTGGAACACCAGAGGTGGAATTTTCATTAATCTTCTTATCAGATCCCTGCCTGAGAAATCCCAAACCTACAGGAGAATCCTACACATCTCTAACCTTTTAAGATTAACACTACTTAAACCTGCATTTAAACTATTAGTTTCTGCAGCTTCAATCAAATCATTAGATGGATGAGGTTGAGGCATACGATAGTAACAATAGGTGCTAGGAGGAGGATAGACGTATAGATTTTCATCACAACCCACTCCCGTTTTAATCCTAGCTCCCCTTTGTTTAGACAATAGCTCTTCTTGTTTCATTCTGAATATGGTCCATCTATCAAGCTTTGTTTTAAGCTTGCTTGTTTCAAATTCAGCCAAGGTGACTCTTTCGTTTAAAAGATTAATTTCAACATATTTCAAGAAGAGTTCGTTTTAAATGATTATTTTCTTTTAAAGCTTCATTAAATTTTATGAAATACTTGGCTTCATTCTTTTTAAGTTCCGCGTTTATGGTGGTTAATTCCTTTTGGTTATCTAAAAGTAACCTATTAGCTTTATACACACTAAATAAACGAATTAGCAAGCAGAAGAACACATATCCTGAACTGTCTTATATGGAAGATCCAAGATGACTCTTTCAGCAGTAAGAGCCTTCTCGCAGTTGCAAACTCTGGTATTTCGCTTCCATTCCTCTACCTTCTTAGCATCACAAACTTCTTCATGCAACTCAGCTCCACCTTTACCCATTGATATCTGCTTAAGCTCCCCTTGTACCTTTTCAATTCCAGGTTTCGGTAAACCTTCGGAATTAGTGCCAGAATCTGATCTCTCTTCTGGTTTCTCTTTGGAGTTTGAAGTAATCTTTGGAGTTAGATATGTCGCTTCATAGTACTCACGACGTTTGATATCCAACTCAATTTCTTTCAGTTTGTTGATTACCTCCATAAGTTTGTAATCCCGAAAGCCTCTATCTCGTTTAATCGACTTGCCGTGTGAACATTCTGGTGGGAGGGAATCAAGCAATCTTAGAACTTGTTCATGATTTCCCAATTAGGCATCAAACTTCTTAAGATTACTTGCCACCAACAGAAAACGATCAACAAAATCAGACATCCTTTCATTCTTTAAAGCTACAAAATTATCAAACCGACATTGTGCAATTATGAGATTATCAGATTCGAAGGATTTAAACGGTTCTGCAAAAGGCATTTTTATTTTTATTTTTATTTATTTCAATTAACTCCCCCAAAAGTATTTTTTCATAAAAAAGTAAAATAATTCTCCCCCGTGAAAAATATTTTTTTTAAATGTCACTCTATGCAATCTTAGCCCATGCATCATTTTTCTGAAGAAAATACAACCTAATTTTTAATCATTAACTAGCCCACATTAAGCCTAATTATTTAAGAAAGCCCAACCCAATGAGAAAAACCAATCTTACACAACCCAGCCCATTAAACAATTTCAAACCCTAACACATAAATAACACACACCAAAACTTCTAGTTCAATCTCACCAATAAACCCTAACCCTAACAACAATAATCTCAATTCCTGTCACTTCTCCCTATCACCTCCATCTTCACAACTGATTCTCTCCATCTAATTTGGTTCCTTTGTTGTTGAAGGATAGCCTTGAATATCCAATCGTCTGGGTTCCTCGTGGCTACACTAAATCAAACGCGGACATGGATAAGTATCATGATCCTGTTTCAGTACAACATCCTTAATTTTTATGATGAGGTGGAGATGGTGAAAAGGGTCCAAGATGAACAGGGTAGGGATGTAATCGGTTCCCGTTCAGATATTCTGGTTGCCTTCTAAGGATAAGAATGATGAAGTGGGAAAGGACACCAAGGGGAACAATCTTGATCTAGTACATAACAAGGGATTATCAGATGCCAAGACAGCGAAAAATGATGAGGGTCCAGGTGAATGCGCGACTAGAAGTAATCATGCTGCCCAAAAGGTGGTTCCAAGGGGTACAAATGAGGAGATTAGGTCATCCTGTCCAAAAGGTGATTCCTCTGAAACAAGTGAGTACACAGGAGGAAAAGAAGAACTTGTCTGAATATGAAGCAGCCTTGATCATACAGTCTGTTTATCGTGGTTTTGAAGTGAGGAAATCACAACCGCTGAAGAAATCGAGCGTATGGTTAGGGAAGCAGAAGAATTTGGGTTGTAGTGGGTGTATTCCGGCGGCTAGGGTTAGGTAGTTTTTTTAGTTTCGCTGAACTTTTGTTAAATTCACAATTTGATTTTTATAAATTCGCAGTTTGAAGACAGATTCGCAGAAAAAAATTTTAGTTTCGCAGAATTCTTTTTTTATTTTTTTATTTTTTATTATTTTCGCTGATTAATATATATAAATTTCGCATGTCCTTCTTGGATCGTTGATGATTTTGGCAGCATTTTCGCTAGGATTTTCGCTCGAAAATATGAACGTTCGTTCAGTTGGGTGTTAATTTCGCAGCTTGATGATTTGAAGATTTGAAGATCCTCAAGAACAACATGAACACACACTAGTGTATGTGAGAGAAACTTCTTCAGATCTAAATTTTTCTTTCAATTTCTTGTATAAAATATGTTGTAGCTGAGAAATATATGTTGTATATCTTCAAATTTGTAGTAATTTGTTGCAGATCTGATGAATTGATTGTGTTTGAGATGAAATTTGAATTTCAGATCTACTTTCTCTCTCTAAACCCCCACTTTCTCTCTCTAAAAATTTGATGAACACCTTCAAAAATCTTTAAAACTTTAATGTATTTGATCCAAATGGCTCTGATACCAAATTGTTAGCCCAGGTTAATCACACTTGAATCAAAAAACATAAAGATTATAGATCAAACTAAGACGAACACAATAAAATCCCCTTTGATCTTCAAATTGATTGCAAAATATATTTACAAGTAATCCCCAATCAATTGGTCATTCAACCATCAGCCTAATCCTAATTACAATTAGGCTATTTATAGTGAATATAATATTCACTAATTGCACTTAACCCCCTGGACTTAGGTTAATTAATGAAAATTACATATAAAGCATAAAAATGACTAAAACATATTTAAATCTATTTTGTTGACACAAAATACATTTATTACAACAAAACTCCTAGTCATCTAAATCTTCAACGTCTCGTCTCGATTCTTCATCTCGAACGTGTCGGGTCTGACTTTTGTTGACTTTGACCGTGAGGTTGACTTTTCTTGACTTTGACTGTGTTGATAATATAGACTATCTTGTACAGCTCCAACAAGGCTTCACTTCTTCTGCATACAGGCTCCAATCACAAACTCCGTTTTGTCTGATGACAAGAGCATTAGAGGTAGGTTGGTTGTTTCCATGAGCTTGATTAGTTAACTGAGGTTGACTTTGGTATGTTTGTGATGTTGGTTTTGATGATGATACTGATGTTTGGAGGACCGGTGAAGGGTGGTCACTTACAACACAACAACACAAAGAGGAGATTAACAAAACTTAATCAAACAGTAAACTGGATTAACCACAATAATGATACTAAGAACACAAGTAACAAGTAAGAGACAGAACAAGAGATTGGGTTTCAAGGAAGCAGTATATTGCTTTCTCAAGTTCTATTACAAGTGTTACAACAGCATAAAGAAAGATACTAGAACATGGAATACTTATACTACAACTTACAGCCGGCTATACTTTGAAAGCCAGCCGGATACAATTGACTAGACACAAACAAAATCAATTGTAGAATCAAAAGGCATATCTGCCTTTTGACCTTGTGACTATGACATGCCATAGCTCACATCCTTATCTATTACAAAAAGGATAGAGTACATAAAGTAGAAAGTTACAGACTCAAGACCTCAATGTACAGTTACCAAAAGCATGGACATTTTCACAAACTCATGTAAGTTGGTGACTTTACAGAGATGCAGCGGAAAGGTGTCCAGCTTTATGGAACAATACATCAGATAAAGCATGGTACTAAAAGTCTTCGAAAGAAATCTGTCTTCATAAGATGAAGCTTCGGAAGACTTTGTCTCTGAGGCTTCGGAAGACTTCATATTTGGCTTCGGAAGATATTGGTCTTGGCTTCGGAAGATTTTACACTTAGAATATTTCTAGCGCATGGTGTAAAACTTCCGAAGCAATTCTACTTCAGTTCTTTAGTGCATTGCTTGCAGAGAGACTTTGGATGTTTTGGTTTGCATCAGACTTAAAGGAATCCTTACAAACTCCCCCTAGGCTGATGCTACCAAAACATTTAGAAGATCTTCAGATGTTAGTTGTCTTCAGCACAATCATGACCATACCCTTCTTCATAAGATGGTCAGAATCATTCAGACTTTCATAGTATCTTCTCATCTCAAAAAGATCATGCAGAGGTAAGTTGATTATGTCTTGCCATGTATAGACATTCTCAACACCTTGATCTCTGATTACATGCCATCTTTCTGTATTAGTAGAGAAGGTCCAGGATAAGATGGGTGTCTCAGCTGCAAGAGGAGCCACTTGAATTGGAGTTGATTGGGCTGCCTCTTCATGCACTTCCTCAGGTTGATCTGACTCAGCCTGAGGTGTAGAGGTAGATGATTCAGGCTTCTACTTCTTAGACATTGGTTTAGAAGCCATCCTCTTCTTCCTCTTAGATAACTTTAACTGAGAAGACTGGTCTGCAGCACCTTGTTGATCATCTTTGTCTTTCTCAGTTGGGTGTTCCTCCCTCACAGGTTCAGAAGGAGAGGAGTTTGACCCTGCTGTGGATCAGAAGATGAAGCTTGCTGAGGCTCAGTAGGATGTCCGGGTTGTGTTGTCTCAGGTTGTTCAACCTTAACCTCCACTTCAGGTGGGACTTGACTTGGAAGAGAGTGTAAGTCAATCAGTTCTCCACTCTTGATCTTCTGCTTGATTACCCTTATATGCTTATCCATTGTGGATAGAGACATAGGGCCAAGTCTCCTTCTGGAGAATCTATACAGCTTCATAAAGCTCATCATCCTTTGTCTGTCAGCAGACTTCTTCATACTCTTTAGAATGATGGCTCTTGACTTTGCAGCTTCTTCCTCTAGCTTCTTCTTAGTTGTCTTTCTGTCTTTGACTAACTTAAGCTCAAGTTGTTTTAAGTACTCAAACTCAACATAGTCATAGGACAAGTGAAGAAGTGCATCTGCCTGATAGAAGCCTGTGGCACTCAGGTAGGTGATCATTTTGATCCTATCTTCTTCTTTGTCTACCTGAGGTTCTTGTTGAACCACATCGTCTTGTACAGGGCTTTCTTGAACTGGGGAGAGAGTAGGAGCATGCTTGTAGAGTCTTTTCTGTCTCTTCTCCTCTTTGAATTGGAGAAGTAACATTGCATTTCTTTTTCTTTCATCTCTCTTGACACTTCCATGTCAGCCAGTTCATTTAGCTCATCTAAGGGGAGAGAAATGATATTGTCTATATCATAGTTCCTTGACTACAGATAATTTATCCTGACTGCCCTTAACTCATCATTCTGAGTATCTGGTCTGGGGGCAGCCTTGATAGCAGACTCCATGAGTCTTGAAGACTCAGAAGAGGAACTTTCTCCCCTCAGCCTCCTTTTCCTCTCTCTCTCCTCTTCCTCAATCTCCTCAGGAGTCAAAATCCTTTTCCCTTTATCACCAACAGACCTTTGTGACTCAGGGTGGATAGTGGTTTGGCCTTCATTGCTTGGTGTAGCATCCATGCTCTAGCCAGAGAGAGGTTGAGAAGCACCTTCACCAGCAGGTGTCTCAGAAGGAATGTGGATCTTTGCAGAAGTTGATGATGATGAGACAGGGGTCTCAGGTTCTGCCACTAGGCCTTCAGTCAAGGTTTCTTCTATGAAACTAATCTTAGGGTCTGCCTGGCATTACTTGATTGCCTAAGTCTCCTTCTTAAGCTAAACTCTGCAATCCTGTCTTGGATTGTTTGAGCCAATCTGCTAGCTTGTCTTAATTTGCTTGGGTTGACAAGTGGCATGTTGACTAGATCCAAACCTTCATAGAAGTTCAAGGTTTGAAAATCAAATACTTCTTGTTTCACTTGAACTCTGTGAAGAATAAGGGCTCTTTTATCAGCATCATACCTCCACCCAATTATGTAGTTTGAAGTTCCTTGAGGTGAGGATGCCATAGCCCTTGGTATACCTTCCTCAAAGAGACTCCTGATGATAGAGTCTATAGAGTCAACATTAATGTGAACTTGAGAAAGTTGCTGAGAATGCACAAGTGCAAGTGACGATGGTGAGTCCTCAATGTCCATTCTCTGTGAAGAACTCCCAGGTTCTGTGGCTGCAATGACTTTCTCTCCCTTTTTGGTAGCATCACCTACTTGCATAGGTGAACTGGAGGATAGATCAATCACATCCACAGGTTCTTGTGTTCCTGGTTGAGCTCTTCTTAAAGGTCTCCCAGCTAGTTTTTCCTTAAGATATGAAATCTCAAGTTGCTGATCATTGACCCTGTTATGTAAGGTACTCACCAAAGATTCAAGATGACTAACCTTAGAGACTAAATAGGAGCATGTTTTTGACAGTTTTTTCACCTTTAGTCTCAGATTCCCCTCTTCTTCATCAAAAGAATCATTAGGGGATGAGATGATTGGACCAAAGTCCTCTCTCTCACCACCAGCTTGAGGTTCTTGGCTGCTGGTTTTCCTCTGCTCACTGGCAATCTCAGTTGAGATGTCAGTGGGCTGAGTTGCCATGGTTGAGGTCTTAATGATGTAATCACTTGCGGAAGTGAGAGCCTCTTCCATATGGACACCCTGAACAGGTTCAGAAGTGTCCACCTCAGTTATAGGTGACTGATGTGGGCTAGACTGAGGAGACTCAGGAGTACTCATCTCACTTTGAGTAGGGGAAGAGAAGAGAGACTCATGGTACTCACTGAAACCTAAGTCTTCATCAGTATAGAAGGAAAGGTTGGGAATGGGTTGATTTAGATCTAAAGGCTGGGGATGGTAACTTTCCCCTGAAGGTTGTTCACTTGAGTCTTGAGACTCAGAGTGAAGGCTTAAGGCAGTTGGGCTTGTGAGCTCATCAGGGTGAGCATGAGGAACCTCATCCCTAATAGTTGAAGTGATGGGTGTGGTTTGCCCCTCAGGGGAAGTGGGAGCTCTAGTGTCCACTTCCTCCTGTATAGTTAAGTATATGGGGACCTGCACAGACTTAATAGCTTGAGAAGGGGTTTGTTTGGATTTTCTTTGGTAGGTGAGGGTTACTTGAGGCCTTTTTAGTGGTAGAGAGGTAGAAGGTGTGGGTTCAACACTAGCTTGTGTTGCTAGGTTGTCACCTTGAGCAATGAGCTCTAACATTTTGGGGACAAGGGCTGTTTCTACCCCTGAGAAGCCTACAATTGGCTTCTTCATGATTTTAAAGATGCCGAGCTTCATCTATCCCAGTTAAGAATATTATTTGTTTCCCTCAACTGTGAGCCCAGTTCACGGTTAAGAATGTGTTGAACATATCTAGGAAACATATAATACTCTAAGGAGTCCAAGTTAGCAAGCAAGTTTGTATAAACAAATTGAGAGTACATGAACTTGACCCCTTGAACCATTCCATGCACTATGAAGGAGAGATCCTCAGGAATCTGGTCCTACCCTCCATGCTTGTTTGACAAGTTCTGGATAACCACATGGAGTAGGTATTTCCACTAGGATGAGACCTTTCCTTTCCTGAAGGTCTTTACAGAGAAATCCCCCTCATAGCCCATCTGCTCAAAGGAATGATTGACAGCTTCCTTTGGAAAGGACAACTCACCTTCTTCATCATCCAGCCGCAAATGAGTGTTGATGATGGGCGGAGTGATGAAGATTGTCCTCCCTTGCACTGTGGCAGACAGTGCCTTCTCCCCATCCATGAAGACCTCTTGGCAGGTCTTCCTGAATTCAAGCAAATGATCCTCATAGAGAGTAGGATCAATGGTTAGAGAGGTGAAGTAGTTTGATAGAGTTAAGAATTGACAAATCTCTGAGAAACTTTCATCTTTCTCAGAGCTTAACAGAGCAACCTGGTTGTGTTGCCTGTGAAGTTGCATGGAGAAATCTGGGTTGTTTCTGCGGTTAAGGTTGGCCATTTGAGAAGCTTAAGGATGAAGAAAGGTGAAAAGCAAAGGCGGTTTGGGAATTAGGTTTGAGGAATAGTAGAATTTAAGAAGATAGTGAGGGAGAGGGGGAACCGTTGGGTATTTATGTGAAAAGGATTTGAACCAAAGTTAATGAAAGAGGATAAACTTTGAAATCCGAATGTCGGTCCCACCTCTCAAAAAGTAGTTTACTTTTGCTCAAAAAGTAGTTTTCTTTGAATTCGAAAAGCTTCTAAAGGTAAATTATCTTCGGAAGTTTTAATGAGAAAGCTTCCGAAGCTAAAATGACTTCGGATGATTTTTCCTGAGAATCTTGAAAATTTTGCTTCGGAAGAGAAATAAACACTTGAATGCTTTGTATATAAAACATCAAAGCTTTCGAGAGTTAATTTTGCTTCGGAAGGAAAAAGTCCTTAAAAACAAATAAGTGTATGAGACAAGTATTTAAGCTTCGGAAGATAGATTGAGACTTCTTCCGAAGGTAAAATTTCTTAGACAGTTATTTATTTTGAAGACATGATTTTCTTCTGAAGGTAAAAATATATCTTCCGAAGGATCACAAAATTTTCAAGAGTCTAAGGAAAGTCTTCAAAAAGGATTTTATATCCAAAGAAAACATGAGCTTATGAAAGTGATGAACTAGACAACTTAGACCACACATATTTTAAGAAATAATTAGAATAGTTTTAAGAAAAGATCTACTCAAAGTTGATCATCCCAATAGCTGATATTAGATATTTAAATCTCTGTTCATCAAAAGCTTTTGTAAACAGATCAGCATATTGTTCATGTGTATGAACTTTAACTAGTTTAATTAATCCCTTTTCATAGTTATCTCTTATTAAATGATACATGATATTGATGTGTTTGATCCTTGAGTGCTGCACAGAATTCTCAGTGATAGAGATAGCACTATTGTTGGCTATGTGGATAGGAGTCTCCTTGAAGTTTAATCCATAGTCCAGCATCTGATTTTGAATTCAAAGCACTTGAGCACAACAACTTGCAGCAGCAATGTATTCAGCCTCAGCAGTTGATGCAGACACACAGGATTGTTTCTTGCATTGCCATGAGAAAACCCTTCCACCATGGAATTGACATCCCCCAGATGTAGATTTTGCATTCATGTTGCAACCACCATAATCACTATCTGTATAAGCATACAAATAGAAGTCAGAATTCTTTGGATACCATAAACCAAGTGTTGAAGCACCTTTGAGATATCTTAAAATCCTTTTGACAGTGATGAGGTGAGACATCTTAGGGTTGGCTTGATATCTTGCACAAATACATGTAACAAACATGATATCAGGCCTGCTAGCTGTAAGATAAATAAGAGACCCAATCATAGCCCTGTATAAGTGTTCATCTACACACTCCCCCTCAAGATCAGGTCCAAGGGAATGGTTTCTGGCTATGGGTGTCTTAGCAATCTTACAATCAGTCATGTTGAACCTCTTGAGTATGTCCTGAACATACTTTGACTGACTTGGCCATCTTCAACTTGCTTCACTTGAATTCCCAGAAATAAATTTAGTTCTCCCATTGCACTCATTTCAAATCTGTCTTTCATCAGTTTCTCAAAGTCTTTGCGGAGCTTTGGATTAGTTGAACCAAAGATGATGTCATCTACATACACTTGAACTAGCAATAAGTCATTCCCCTGTCCTTTGATGAAGAGAGTTTCATCTATAGTACCTCTCCTGTATCCATGTTTACAAAGATACTCAGACAATGTCTCATACCACTTCCTAGGTGCCTGATGCAGCCCATAAAGAGCTTTGTCAAGCTTGCAGACATAATCAGGATGATCAGGGTCTACAAAACTAGGTGGCTGTTTGACATACACTCTTCATCAATCACTCCATACAGAAAAGCACACTATACATCAAGTTGAAAGACCTTGAAGTTCTTGGATGTAGCAAATGCCAAGAATATCCTAACAGCTTCTAATCTTGCTACAGGAGCAAAGACATCAGTGTAATCAATCCCTTCTTCTTGTGTGTATCCTTGAACAACTAGTCTTGCCTTATTCTTGATGATAATGCCTCTATCATCCTTCTTATTCCTAAACACCCATTTGGTTCCAATGGTAGTCTTTCCATGAGGAAGAGGACAAAGGTTCCAAACTTTTTGCCTTTTGAATTGAAGCAACTCTTGTTGCATAGCTTCAACCCAACTTCCATCCTTTAGAGCCTCATCAACTTTCTTTGGCTCTATCTGGGATAAGAAACAAGAGTGAAGACAAACATTTGCTTCATGGGTTTGTTCTCTTGTTCTTACCCCTGTGACAACATCTCCAATGATGTTTGTGGTGGGGTGAGACTTGTGGATCCTAAGCTGAGGGATCACAACAAGTTGCTGAGAAAGTTCCAAATTAGAGAAATTAAGATCTGGCATAGATGATTCACCCTCCACAGCACCACACTTATCAAGATAAACTTGATCCAATGAGTGTGTGACATCATTGATGTTGTCATCTATGATGTGGTTATTAGCATCAAGGAATTCCTGATCACTTTCACTATCACCATTGTTGTCTTCCACAATTGAGGTATCTTTATCTGGTTGTGGAATTTGAAGGCACCCCATATGTATCAGCTGAATTTGTCATTATAGTGCTGATAGAAACCTCATTTGCTGAAGTAGTTCCTACTAGAGCTGAAGATGTATGAGTTGAAGATCTTCCTAGCTCAAATCTTGGATCAGGATCACCTGTATTTAAATTTTCTGCAAATCCTGATACATTCTCACAAGATTTGTTAAAACAGTTGGTAACTAAATCAAGATCAAATAGCCAATCAGGACCAGAACCAGCCGCACAGGGAGTGTGTTCATTGAAAGTCACATTGGCTGACTCCTCAACAATTCTAGTTCTGAGATTGTATACTCTATAAGCCTTAGCTTGGGAAGAGTATCCAATGAAGTGTCCATCATCTGATTTCTCGGCAAATTTGGC
The DNA here is from genome assembly GCA_025215565.1 of Flaveria ramosissima. Lineage (NCBI taxonomy): Eukaryota > Viridiplantae > Streptophyta > Magnoliopsida > Asterales > Asteraceae > Flaveria > Flaveria ramosissima. The sequence goes on from CM046035.1 coordinate 31,883,821, forward strand.
AATTTGATCTTTGGTATTCAAGATGGTGCAAGGACATCCAAATGACCAGAGAAAACCAATGAAAGGTTTTCTCTTGTGCCAAAGTTCATAAGGAGTCTTACCATGCGTCTTAACTACTAAAACTATGTTTTGCACATAGCAAGCAGTATTTACTACCTCTGCCTAGAAGGTGATGGGCAGTTTAGAGTCAGACAACATAGTTCTTGCAGCTTCAATTAGTGTCCTGTTTCTCCTCTCAGCAACACCATTTTGTTGAGGAGTCCTGGGAGCACTATATGTCTTGTAATACCTTTTTCATCACAAAATGTATCAAGGATTTGATTCTTGAATTCAGTCCCTTGATCACATCTTTTGATTTTGACCTTGTGATCAATTTGATTTTCAATTTTTAAGATGACATTCTTCAGAATCTCAGGGGTCTCATCCTTAGTTCTAAGAAAGAAAACCCAAGTGAATCTTTTAAAATCATCTGTGATCACCAAACAATGGACCTTCTTAGACTCATTACACTGGTAGGGCCAAAGAGATCCATATGTAATAAGTGTAGGGGAGTAGTGATGGAGTTCTTTTCCTTAGGCTTGTGAGATACCTTATGTTGCTTCCCTTTCAGGCATGCAACACAATGATCATCACTTGTAAACTCTTTCTTTGGCATTCTAGTTACCAAATCATGTTTAATTAGTTTATTCATGTTCTTAAAGTTTACATGTCACATTCTTTTATGCCATAGGAAAGACTCATCACTATTTGCTCTAGAAAGAAAGCATGAAACTTCTCCGGAGGGAGATGTTTCTTGCAAGTCCATCTTGTACATGTTCCCTTTCCTGGGGGCTCTAAGCAGGATGTGCCCATAAGGAATGACCACTTCGGGCTTGAGAACAATGCACTCATGCTCAGTAAAGAGCATGTTATGACTCTGATCACAAAATTTGGATACACTCAGAAGATTGTACCTGAGCTCCTTGACAAAGTTTACCTTTTCAATGCTGAGCTTACCGTTTGTGACCTTGCCCCTTCCAGAAATGTAACCACCTTCATCTCCTCCAAACCAACTGGTCCTCCATCAATCCTTTCAAAGTTATGGAGTGGTGACCTATTGCCTATCATGTGCCTGGAACAGCCACTATCAATGATCCAGACATTCTTGTTTGTCTTGAGCTGTTCCTACACAAAGAAAATGATTAGTTACATTTGGAAACCCAAGCCTTATTTGTCTTGGGCTCACTAAGTACAATAGAAGGTAATGCAACAGTAATAGATCCTATGGTTGTGCTAGAAGGATCTTGAGCTGTTGTTGATAGAGAAACTTCAGTCACTTGGTCTTTCTTAGACTTCCACACCACCTTTGGAGTCTTGAACATGACCTTCAAAACTTTGGAAGCTTTTGGGACTTCGGAAGTTTTGATGAGTGAACCTTCGGAAGATTCTGCAGTCACTTCAGCAGACTTCAGTGCTTCGGAAGAATTCCTTTCTTTCGAGACCAACTTCTCTCCGAAGGTAATTTTCCATTTACCTTCTTCTTTGATTTGGAGCTTCCGAAGGAAATAGACTTTCCTTCCGAAGCTTGAATCTTCTTGAAACTCCTAGAAGTCTTTGTCTTGGTCATATTGACAGTACTTTTAGGATTGTATGGACAATCCTTAGCAATGTGAGAGGTACTTTCACGCTTGAATCTTCACTTATAGGATCTATGAGAGGAAGCTCATCTTCACAAGTTCCACACCTAGGAGATCTTACAGACAAGATTGTGTGTGGAGGAGCTATCTCATTGGATCCCATTCCCTGTCTATTTTGATAACACACCTTGTTGTGCAGGGATGAGGATATCATGTTCTTGAAGGTCTCTTCTTCAAGAACACTCTTTTCTGCCCTGGCATTGCTGATCACAAGCTCAGCCTGGCACTCAGTCAGCTTGGTTATGAGATCTTGGATTTGAGTCCTAAAATCTGTATGTTCATGTTTTAGAACTGAAATGGTTTTCTCTAAGTCCTCTATCTTTAGTTTATAATCATTTTCAGACTTTCTAAAATCTGATTTTAAAATGTTTAAGGACTCAAGATCAGATCTCATTTCCAAGTTATATGACTTGTATCTGTAACTTTAGCATGCATTCAGGAGTACAGAGATGTTCCAATACCTTGGCTTCATCATGATCTGCCATTAGTGTGTTTGGGGAGAGAGCATCTTCCACCTGAAAGCTCCAGTCAAAGCCTCCTTCTTCAACGCAACAACAGCTTGTTGCTTTGGCTTTTCATTCTGAGGGGCTTTCTCAGTGTAGTTTGGTTCTGGTGGGTTAGTGCTGGCCACCATTTGTTTAGGTGCCTTACACTCTCTAGCAAAGTGGCCCATCAAGTTATAGTTGTAACACTTGACTTTGCTTTATCCAAGCCAAATTTTTCACTGGTTGCATTGCTTGAAAACCTCCTTCTAATTCTCTTTGAAAAACTTCTGGCTCTAAGAGTGAGAAGAGCCATCTGGGTACTATTTCCATATATTCCAGATCGTCCGGATGGATACAATCCAGGTCTTCAAGAGTGAAAAGAGAGTTGCCACTACTTTCATCAAAGACAAAAAGGCTTGAGAAGAGCTTGTCTCTGGAAATGGGCTTCCTTGAGTGTAGTTCCCTGGGTGTCTCTGGGAAGGTGATGAATGAAAGGACCTTTGGTGAGTTTTCAGGGTAACATATGAGATGATGTTGGGGTTCTATGCTATCCGTATCAACCACATGCAGGGCTGAACCCAATTGATTGTTGGAGTTGCCAGATGAACCTTGCATGCTTATCTCCATCTGGTAGCCACGGAGAGTAACCAGATACTCTATCAGCAGTAAGAGTTTTGAGGATTTCAGTCCTCTTGATTCACACACAATCGTCTGTCCCAGTGCCTAGGAAGTGAGGACATGAAATTCCTTTACAATGTCTCTATTTTCAAGAGGAACTCATCAATAACCAGGTATCCACTATCTCAAAATACCTGAAGTATTGCTGAGTCATGGTTTCACCTATTTTGAAGGTGAAGTTTTCAAACTGCTGCTTCAGGAGATCCTTCAGAGGAGCCTTCATACATCAGTTTTAGTGCATCCCACAGCTGTTTAGCTGTTTTGCACTTCTTGAAACCTCTGTACATAGAGTTTGGAACGGCAGTTTGAAGAGCAGACATGGCTTTTCTATCAATCTCTACACTCTTCCTATCTTCATCAGAGTAGTTAGCCACATCTTTGGGGATCATACGAGCACCATTAGCAGAAGGAGTGCTGGGTATGAAAGGTTCGATTTCAACAGACTCCCACATTCTTGAGTCTAGAGACCTGATGAAACCTTCCATTCTCATACACCAGGTATCAAAGTCATCAAGAGTGATCAGTGGGGACTTGTTCATGGTTCCAGTTTCCATATCAGTCTTTGAAATGGATGCCATTTGAAAGTTTAGTATTTGTGTGTGTGAGAGATCTTAAGATGGTGAGATCTTATATCAAGAGCCTGAAAAGCTCTGATACCAATTGCAGGACCGGTGAAGGGTGGTCACTTACAACTGTTAGGACCTGGTATTTGAACGAAATACCTAGTGATTAGCGTGTAAACCATATCAAATAGTGCGGAATCCTATTTGATTGGCGATCCAATCAGTGAGAACACACGAAGAATCAATCAAGAATTGAATCTAACGTTAGAAGTCGATTAGGAATCGATCTAATGTGTTCTGTGAACTTGGAGAACGATTTGGGAGGCTTCTGGACGGCTAGGGTACGTCTGGAGTCGTAATGGTATGAATCCTTACGTTTTTCCACGAATTGGGTCTATTTATAGGTTAGTGTTGTTTATTCGTGCGACTGGACCATAAGTATGGTTCAGTCATGCGGTTGATCCATCCGCACGACTGAGTGTTCAGTCGTGCGACTGAGCCAATCTTATGTGTCAATCATACGACTGATCCAGTCTCCTGGTTCAGTCGTGCGACTGAGTCAATCGTATGAAGTTATTCATGCGTGTGGTCCATTCGCATGGGCCATTCACACGAGTACTTCATTAAGTTAAGTTGTAATGTATTAATTAATATAACATTATGTGTAACCATTCAAACACTCACAACCTAATTAACCAATTCAATATAGACTCATTAATGAAATATTAGACATTACAAATCACAAACAATCCATATCATTTCATTAATCATTACACCTTACATCATAATCAGACAAACAAGATCTATTACATTACATATCATGATCTAGGGACATACATGCATCAACAAACTCCCCCTTGGACCTAGATCTCTTTAATCTCTTGTTTTCTGCATAACCTCCTTGTATTTCTTGTACTTCTCCTCTTTTGTGACTCCCGCGTGAATTTCAAACGCGAAGCAGAGTCGTATAACGTCCTGGAACTGGAGGGCTTGTACAATATCTTGCGTGTCATAGAACAGTGGCCACTTGTATAGCGTATAGACATCATTAGCCGACAAGTTAGTAAGCCACATCGGGTCAAATACCCTGATCGTATCCATTTGTCCCTCTTTGCTTAGGACTATGACCGCTTCAGCTGTTCTCCAATCATAGTACCACCACTTAAAGTGTGGAGTGAAGTCCTGTGGCATTTCCCTGAGTGGGATTCTCGACATTGCGCGCGGAGGACTCCACTTCAACACTATCTTGGGCTTGCCAGTAATGGCATCAACCTCAGACCTTCTGATATACCTAGTAGGCTGTTGTGGTCTGAAGTTAACCCATCTGGTGTGGTACTCCTTCTTTAGGGCAGCCTCAAACCAGCCTGACATCTTCCTCGGGTCAGCATACAAAAGCTTTAGCTTAGCCAGCTGGTTGAGCTCAAAACCATGTAGAGTCTTCAGATCATGTGGGAATCTGAAGTACTCTATGCCCTGTTCTCTCTTAACTGCATAAACATTAAGATCATCAAAATACGCCCATGCTATAATCCTGCCTGACACCTTGTGATGTTTCTTGACTTTAGAGAGTTTGGTGTAGGCATCTTTCTTTGGTGCAGCATGTTGGGCTCTAACTTCTTCAAAACATGCAGCCCACTCAGCCTTTCGAATGTCGACATCATCATTTGAGGCTTGGGCTGTTCCTTCTGCTTTCTCTGTTTCTTGCTCCATCTTGTTCAACACCTCAAAGGTATCACTGACGAGGGATTCACCCAGATTGGGGACCACATTTCCCTCATTGTCAGCGTACTGAGGGTAATCCTAGGCGGTGACATCTTCGATCTCGACTTCATCAACATCGTTGAGCTCTTCATCACTAGTCGAATCGCATGTCGGAGCATCTTTAACTATTTCATCCGGATTGAGCTTGAAAATCTCTGCGAGTTGCTCGTTTGATAGGTCATGAATTATTTTCCCTTCTTCAGGGGTATAACTCACAGACCTCCTAACGATCCCTTGCAGATCAAGAATCATTGTTAGTTGAGTCTTGACCTGTTGAAAGGGAGCAACATCAAACTCATCTCTTTGATAATTTGGATCTGTTTGATTTAAACATTCAACACATAAATCATTAGTAATTAATCAAACAGAAATGCATTAACTTAATATAAACATTCAATACATTGTTTTCAATACAGGATTCAAATACAAATGTAAATAAATACATAAACATCTAGTCTTTACTTTTATCCTGTATCATGGTCTCGTCACTTGGAGGAGCAGAGGTGGAGGTTGATTGGTCATGTCTGTTCTTTGACCTCCTCTCTTGACCTGAAGCAGAGGCCGATGCAGCCGCATCCCCTCCTTCTACATCATCATCCTCCTTCTCCTCTGTCTTTTCACCTTCAGTTTCCTCATCCTCCTCTGTATCATCCTCCTCATCCTCATCATCATCTTCATCATCATCATCACCATCATCTCCATCATCTCCATCCCCCTCTTTGATCTTGAGGGGCTCCTCCTTAGATCCTTTCAGCTTCAACAGGATAGTCTTCTTTGCCTCCTCCAACTCCTTTATCTTTTTGCTTGATGTGACACTCTGTGCTTGGAGTTGGGCCATCTCAGTGCTCTGAGCAGCCATCTGTTGGGCCTGCTCCTCTATAACTCGAGCCTGCTCTGCAATCTGGTGAGATTGTGCAGCAGTCAGGTCGGCAAGCTGGCAGATCTGGGCAGCCTTCTCTTCATCTGCAGCTAGTAAGCGCATCACCATCCTGTTGAGCGCAGACAGCTGTTCCTCTACCCCGATTGGAGGTAGAGGTGATCCATAAGTGTGTGAGGGATGGGCTGAAGGTCCTGCCTGGTGTGAGGTGGTGGTAGTAGTGGCTGTAGTGAAGATAGGTCGGTGAAATGGTGGGGGTGATGTGGGAGTAAAGGATATGGTGGTGGATGGAATCTGTACTGTGGTGGGAGGTATGGTGGTGGCTGTGGTAGCTGTGGTGGATGTGGTGGCTGTAGTGGTGGATGGTATAGCTGTGGAAGTGGTAGTGGTGGTGGTAGAAGTAGAGGCTATGGTGGTAACGAAAGTCAACCGACGCTTCTTCTTCTTCTGACCATGGGGCTGAACCATCCTCTTCCTCCTCGTCCCCGTTGAGGTGGATGCTCCCCTTACAACCCTGCCTGCTGACCCCGGTGCATAACTCGGGTCAGTATCAGTCTCTCCGGAGTCTCTCGGGTGTTCACCAACCACCCTTAGCCCATGTTCTGTGGGAACCACTTTGCTTCCCACAGTTCGCGTTAGGGCTCCTCGTCAGACTCCTCCTCTTCCTCAGCACCATGAACAAACTCCTGATGAAATTCAGCTGACTCGGCAACATCTCCAGCTGGGGCAGACAGCGGGGGTATAGCATCAGACACAGTGCCTCTCGGTGGAGCAGGCATATCGTCCCTAGCATCCCCACTATCATCATCGTCCGAGTCATGAGTGGGTAGAGCAATCTGCTCCATATCAGAAACACCATCATCGTGGCGCCACTTTCTCTTGGCTGGCACCACGTAGTCTTCCCGGGCCAGATGCCCAAACAACCTCCTAACAGGGGGTTTCACTTGCTTCCCCCTGTACACCTTCATCCTCCCCAAGGTAGTGTCATCCATCACCTCGAGGACTACCGCATCCTCCTTCTCCTTCGGCAGGGAGGGAAGCTTCTGATCTATGATCATCTGCATAAACCTCGGATACATGCAGAAGCCCTCCTTCCCTTTCCCCTCAATGTTCTCCACCAGGTAGGTGAAGATCATCTTGGAGAAGCTGAACGGGTGGTTCAGCACCAACGCAGCATACGCGTTATGTATTTGATCAGATAGCTCATCAAAACCTCCCTTCCTGGAAGCTATGCACTTAAGCAGCACGTGCGCAAGATACTTAAACTGGGGACAGAGGTTACTCTTGTTGAGTACCCCCGCATTGATGTCCCCAGAGTACTTGGCTCTAAGAAAGCATCCTCTGACTGTGAGGGGGTGTAATCGAGTCGGACATTCCGCGTCATCCCCCAACTGTAATACGATCCTTAGATCCTCCTCTGAGATAGCAATAGCCTCTCCAAAGATGGTACTTCTGATGCAGTGAGGCTCAGAGGATCTATCAACTGTAGCGCCTTCCCAGAAGGCCTGCTGAACGGACCTATAAGGAGTGCAAGGAGTAGCTATGGCATGTGCAATCCTCGATCTCAGTAGAAATGTGATGATGCCCGAGAAATCAGCAGCGTTTCTGGATGTCAGATCCAGATGAGCACATATATTGTGCTTCGTGCTCATATTCCATCGACTTGCCATCTGTTACACAAAGATAGTAAACGTTAGTACCATTGACTAAGAAAGTCATGTAACACTTAAACTTGAAAAACTCTTTCTGTCATGCGATTGAGGTTGTGCGACTGAGATCAGTCGTGCGACTGAACAGTGCGACTAGGATTCAGTCGTGCGAATGATCCCATGCGTACGACTGAGTGTGCGACTGGACTCATGCGTATGTAACCTCATGCGGTTACACTAGTCATGCGACTGAACTTCATACGCATGGTTCAGTCGTGCGGTTAAGCAGTTCGCACCCTTCAGTCGTGCGACTGAAGTTCATCAACCTGTCCATTCGCATGATGTACTGACTGTTCAATTCAAATTCACTTTTTCACCACTTTTGAGTTTTAGACATCGTTATCTGGTTCATTTGACTCGCAATACATTCTTATAACACCTAACGTCTTTAATTTTATCTGTTTGAGTCGTTTAGTTAGGTTATTAAGTCACTAATGTCTCGGTTCTTTTGCGAGTCCGACTGTACTGATTTTGCATCAAATTGAACGTTATGGGGGTGCTTCTTCACCGCAAATTACCTGAAGAGTCGATGTATAGGGTCAGTAATCAAGAAATGGGGGGTTTTAGAGATCAAACGAAATTTGGGCAGTGTGGCGTTAAGTCGTGCGATTTAGGGTTAATTTGAGGGAGGTGAGTCTCTGCGACCGACTCCCCCTCTATTTATACTAACCCTAGATTCAATCGTGCGACTGAGCTCATACGCACCTTTCAGTCGTGCGAGTGGGACTCAGTCGTGCGATTGGGTCAGTTTCCATTCTTCAGTCGTCCGACTAGATCTCAGTCGTGCGACTGACTCACTCGTTCGCCCTTAAGCATCCGACTGGGCCAATCGTATGGGCCATTCGGTTGGATGGTCCATACTCATGGTCCATTCGTACGAATGGCTTTCATTTGTATGATTAGTCCATACGTATGGTCCATTCGTGCGAATAGGTCATACTTATTAAATTTTCTGCCAATTTGAATATTAACATTTAAACCCCTTTTTAACTTTTGAAATTTACGTTATGAGCTTTTGATCATCTCAGACATGATCATTTTAACTTGAAAACTTTTTGATCACCTCAGACGTGATCCTTTTAAACAATTTAGTCACCTCAGACGTGACCCTTTTAAACACATTGTCACCTCAGACGTGACTGTTTTAAACTTTTAAAGCACATGCGGTCATCTCAGACATGACCCATTTAGTGAGTTGATTCCTTCCTGATTTTCCTGATGTAGTCCGACAAACAAACAAACTAAAACGACTAACTAAATTAGAAAATTAAACTAAAGAATAAAAATAGGAATTGTTTTTTTTTGGCTTTTTGTGAGAGATAAATCCTAAGATGGAAATCTACTTGATTTGGTTCCGGAATAGATAGCTTCAACTTAGATTGATCACACCTGGACCAATTCAATTTTGGAATCATACAGGCAAGTCAAATCATTTGGGACTGTTATCAAAATCTTTTGATGCTCAATTCTTGGTTTTCATCCAGAGTCGTTAGCAACTTTAGGAAATCATACTGGAACTCTTAGATTACCACATTGATTTGAACTTTCAAGCATTGCTGCCACAATGATTGTCAATATATTTGTCCACTTAAATCCATACACAGACTTTTGACACAAACTGGTGAATGTTTTAGGTTTAATTATTTCAACTAACCTTTGTGGATCCCACACTTATACGGTAATCAATATTCCTCAGGAGCTTTTGAGCGGTCTACGGGTATTATTACAAGAAGAGACTATTCTTAGAGCTTTCAAAGAGAAGCCAGTCCTCAGGTCAGTGCCATCGCACAGCAGAGAGGCGGCAAACAACAATGAATTCTAGAATATCTAGATTATGCTTATCCTCAGGTCAGTGCCATCGCACAGCAGAGAGGCACACAACCTATCTCCTTGTTAGAGCAGCTTAATTTTCTTTTGCACAAAATGCACCAACAACATAAGTCATTAGCTTTATAGCATTTGTCTTTCATTTTTTTTTGCTGTGCTCTATTTATGGTCATCCGCACACATTTGTGGCGTTTACATGCTCATTACTCCTTATTGAAATATTGTTGATTGTGTTAACCAGTGATAAGATGGAAGCCCACAGTCAGTTGAACAACTTAGTTTGATCTTGAGATCACCAGTTAGGTCTAATCATCTATTGTGATGAATCTACCGACATATCATTTGTGGTAGGTCTACTTTCTTTGTGTGACCTTTGGAGTTACCAGTTTTTCTATCATCTTTCCTTTTATATTGCTTAGACTACACAAACTTATACTTTGAATTTTTGCATCTTTTCTAAAATTAAATTTTAAAGTCCCTCTTGATTTGTTCCTGTGTACTATCATTTTCCAAAGGGTTTGAATCGGTATCACAGATACGATCTACCTTATATCAGCTATCCACTCCTTCTCCCTCGTTTTTTTTTAATGTTACTTGCTGACATATTCTCCCCCTAAAATACTAAAATCATTACTGGTTTAATTATTTTAGGATTTTAATAAACAGCAAAATAACATGAGTTTAATTTAAACAGACTAAAATAAACAGATAAAATAAAATAAAAAAGAAAAACTTTAACTAAAACTACATCGGACTACACATTATCATCATCAGGAATAACCTCACTTTTCTTTTTAACGCCGTTGACCTCTAGCAAATATTGAAAACGTGGTTTATCAAAGGCTTTAGTATAGAGGTCAGCGTGTTGAAAATCAGTATTAATTTTCACCACATCAATTAAGTTCTTTTCAAAGCAGTCTCTTATGAAATGGTATTTAATACCGATATGTTTGGTCTTAGGATGTTGGACCGGATTTTTAGTTACTGCAATTGCAGCAGAGTTATCAACAAAAATAGGAGTAGAAGAGAACTTTAAACCGTAATCCCGCATTTGCTGTTGAATCCAGATGATTTGTGAACAGCAACTTGCAACAGCAACATATTCAGCTTCACAGGTTGACAATGCAACCGATGTCTGCTTCTTACACTGCCAGGTAACTAGTCTTCTCCCAAAGAATTGACACCCTGCTGATGTAGACTTGTAGTTCATCTTGCAGCCCCCGTAATCCGAGTCACTATACGCGGTAAGCTCAAAGTCATCATCATGAGGATACCACAACCCAAGTGTGGGTGTACCCTTCAGATAAAAAAAAATCCTCTTGACCCCAATCAGATGGTTGACCTTAGGTTTAGCCTGATATCTAGAACATAGACATGTAGCATACATGATATCAGGTCTTGAGGCAGTGAGATACATGAGGGATCCAATCATTCCTCGGTACATCGTGGCATCTACAAGATCTCCATTTTCATCAGGTGCTATGTCGTGATTTGTAGCAAGTGGAGTCCCAGCAGCAGAAGCATTCTCCATGTCAAAGCGACTGAGAATGTCTCCTACATACTTGGTCTGATGTAGAAAGATCCCATTTGGTGTCTGATCCACCTGTAACCCGAGAAAGAACTTCATCTCCCCCATTGCACTCATCTCAAACTCTTTCTTCATAACTGCTTCGAATTCTTTGCATAACTCTTCGTTCTTTGAACCGAAGATTATGTCATCAACATAGATCTGTACGAGCAGTAGGTCGCCATCCTTTTCTTTAATAAACAGCGTGCAGTCAATGACTCCCCTGCGAAAGCCGTGTTTCACAAGATGAGTCGAGAGTTTCTCATACTAGGCTCTTGGAGCTTGATGAAGCCCGTATAAAGCCTTGTCGAGCTTGTAAACTCTATCCCGATGATAAGGATCTTCAAATCCCTCGGGTTGACTTACATAGACTGTTTCTCTGATTTCCCCATGAAGGAATGCACTCTTCACATCTAATTGGTAGACTTTAATCTTCATGTACGATGCATAGGCAAGGAAGATACGAATGGCTTCCATCCTTGCCATGGGTGCAAACACCTCATTGTAGTCTATTCCCTCGACTTGGCGAAAACCCTGAACCACCAATCGAGCTTTGTTCCTGATAATGACCCCTTGGTCATCCTTCTTGCATTTCAGGACCCATTTGGTGCCAATAACTTTAGCACCTTTAGGTCTATCAACCAGAGTCCATACACCTAACTTCTTAAACTGAAGAAGTTCTTCTTGCATGGCACTCACCCACGCCTCATCATTTAGTGCATCACTGACATATTTTGGCTCAAACTGCGAGACAAAACACCGATAAGCACCGTCATGAATATAACCCTTCTCCATAACCGAGGCGTAATCAGCTGAATATAGCCGATTTCGGGTTTGTACTCCTGATCTGACATCCCCAATAACATTGTCAAGGGGATGATAGACGTTTAGTCGTGATCCTGGAGTAGTAGGAACAGCTACCTCAGAGCCAAGATTATGAACTTTTGGTTCTGCATCTGAGGTAGTTGGAGTTTGAGGTTCCGAAGTCAAAGGTGCATCACTGGTAGATGCTTGTGGACTTTCAGGAACTGGAACCTGTTCCTCCTGACTGTTCTGGTCATCTTCTTCAGCTTCATCTTCAGAGGAGGAGTCACTGTCATCGACTACTCCCCCTTACTGAGTAGATGATTCTCCCTGTGAGCTAGATGGTGTATTCAAAATATCATACATCATCCTAGTAGCTAACTCATCATCCGAGGGAGAGAGAGGGATGTTGAAGGACTTGAAGAATCCATCATAGTTGAAGAAGTAGGCGGGTCCTTTGCCAGTAGGTGGTGTGGTATATCTCTGAACGTCAACATTACACAACACTTCTACAAGACCCGTTGAGTTGTTGTAAACTCGCTTGTTCGGTATGTTGTATCCTAGAAAGATTCCTTCATCCGCCTTCTCGCTGAATTTGCCTTCTTGTGTCTTCTTCAGAAGTGTGCACGGCGCGCCAAAAGGTTCAAGATACTCCAAATTCGGTTTGCGTCTTTGTAGTAGCTCGTAACATGTCTTTCCGTGGCGCTTGACTATCAGGATTCGATTCAGTGTATAACATGCATTCGCCACTGCCTCATTCCAGAATTGGATAGGCAGTTTCGAGTCTGCCAGCATAGTCCGTGCTGTCTCTATCAAGCTTCTGTTCTTTCTCTCAGCAACGCCGTTCATCTGAGGCGTGTAGGCAGAAGTGAATTGATGCACAATTCCCTTTTCCTTGCAGTATGCCTCCATCCACTGGTTCTTGAATTCCGTCCCGTTGTCTGAGCGTACTTGTCTAACCTTCAGCTTGTAGAGAGATTCCAGTGTGGTTACTAACTCCTTTAATGACTCAAATGTTTCTGATTTGGATTTTAGAAACATTACCCAAGTAAACCTTGAGTAGTCATCAGTGACCACAAAACAGTACAAGTCGCCTGCAATGCTCTTTGTACTGACTGGACCAATTAGATCCATGTGAAGAAGTTCAAGAGGAAGTTCTATTGAATGAACTTTCTTTTCTTTATGAGACTTCTTCGTTTGTTTGCCTTTCTTGCAAGCTACAAAAAAGTCAGGAAGCTGGAAGTTCTTGACATTAACTCCTCTCACCAGATCCTTCTGAATCAAGTGATTCATCTTCCTTTGACTAATGTGTCCCATTCTCCTATGCCAGGAGATGGAATCCTTCTCAGTAGCTTTAGATAGAAAGCACTGAACCTCATGATCCGTTGTAGCAGCTGTTGACAGATCCAAGACATAAAGGTCTTTATATCTTGAAGCAGTCATCAGAACTTGGTCCTCTGGGATCACGTAGTCTTTCTTCAGCACGTAACACTTCTTGTTGTCGAAGATGACCTTAAATCCTTTATCACAGATTTGGGAAACCGAAAGTAAGTTATTTTGAAGTTGTTGAACGTAGTTCACCTTATCAAATTTAACTTTCTGATTCCCCACTTCTCCCCGAGCTGTGATATAGCCTCCCTTGTTTCCAGCAAATGAAACATGCCCTCCTTTTATTTGCTTGACGTTTGATAAAAGGGCCCTATTTCCTGTCATGTGCCTGGATGCTCCGCTGTCTACAATCCACGTGTTAGTTTCAGTAGTGTATCGAACACCCTGCACATACAAAGTAAAGGATTAGTTTAGGTTAGGAACCCAAGCCTTTACTGGCTTGGGTTTCCCAGAGGCATCACACATCATAAATTCCACCCATTGACCCTTAGAGGGTGAGGGTAGCTCAGGTTCCTTCTTGTCATTAGTTTCAGACACGCAGGACGACTTCTCTTTCCATAAGCCAGATTTGTGCAAGGCCTGTTTGTGATAAACAGTCGACTAGCTTACAGGTTGAACTTTAGGTTCACTAGTTCTTCTAGGTGGAGTTAGAGAACTCCTCTTAGAAGACCTAGGCTTTGAATCCTGAAGTTCAATCTTCTTCCTAGGTGTCTGATAGAAAGGACAATAGGAAGCAATGTGTCCACATTCTCCACAGTTGTAGCACGACCTGCTATCAACTTTATGATTAAACTTTCTTTGTGGAGAAGTGTGTGACACTCTAGTAACATCACTCACTTTAGGTTTTGACTCTGGTTCTTTTGATGTTTTCTCTGGTTTAACAAAGTTAACTGTTTTAACCTGTTTAACATCTTTTTCTTTTTGGTTAACTGGTTTTTGACTTGAAGCATGTGAAAAATTAACATTAGAAGTCTTTTTAGGTGCTGATTTGACTCTGTTTGACCCTGACTTTAAGTTAATTTTTTCAAATTCCTTTTCCAGATTAACACAAGGCAATTTACCCTTTGCCTTTGAAGTGGCCTCCTTTTGCTTGTTTCCAGATCCAATAGATGAACATAAGGAATCTGGATCACTAACAAGAGGAGTAGACACCATATGATCCTTGATGGGGTTATTATTAACTGGTCTAGTCTTAGTGTTCATCAAGGTCTCAGGTGGTGGTGGAACCACTTTGTAACCTAATCCCTCCCCGTTATTCCTTTCTCTCACTAAGTGTTGAACTATGTGTGAAGAACTAGTCCAACTATGCAGTTTCCGTTTTAATGAGTTTAGTTCTACTTCTAGAACTGCCTTTTGCTTCTTAGTGTCTTCTAGGGAGTTTAGATAGTACCTAATGTCATTAGCTTGGTTAAAGGCAACTACTTCGGTTTCCCTAAGCTGTTTAGTCAAAAGGTCTATCTTTTCTTTATAACTATGCTCATTTTGTTTTAATACTCTATTAGCCTCAGTGCACAGTTGCAAATCTTTTACTAAGTTATCATTATGATCTAATAACCTAGCAAATTTTTCATCTATGCTATTCCTAAAAGTATCACAATCAGAACAAGCATGATTATCAAACATTTGGTCAGTATTACTTACCTGAGTTGGTTCAGAAGAGTTAGCCATCAACGCAGCATCAGATGTCTCTGGTTCTTGTGATTTTGTCTTTTCTGTCTCAGACGTGAAAGTCTCCTCTTTAGGCTTGTAACTGACCTCGGCTGCAGTTGGTTCTTCACTATGCGACATCGCTATCTCAACTGCTAGATCTCCTTCACTCGCGGAATCATCGTCAATATCTTCTACACTTGCTATGTTTGATTCCCCTGGTGAGACAAATCTAAAGCTCCAATCCTGTCCTTCATCATCATGAGCAGTCAAGGCTTTTGGATCCTTGCTTGATGAAGTAGAACTAGAAGCTTGCTTGTCTTGGCTAGTGAAGGACGAGAATGGGTTCCCATTACCCGTCTTCTTTGGCTTGACACATTCTCTCTTGAAGTGCCCTTTCTCTCCACAGTTGAAGCAGGTCACTTTGGTCTTGTCAAAGCCAAATGTGGTATCCTTAGTAGCTACCAAGTTCTGTCCGGTCTTTAACAAACTTCTTCGCCCTCCGGACAGCACTAGCTAAGGCCCACATTATGTCCATCCTCTCAAGCTCCATTTCGTCCACCTGCTCGTAGTCCTCGTCTGCCAGATGGCAGTTTCCAATCTTCCCGGCAACAAGTCCATCATATGAATGGACCACTGCAGCCAAAAGATCCATATGCTCTTGAGCTACTTCCACAGTCACATTACCGAGGTTCTCGGTCTTCAGTTTGGTAGCACTTGCTTCGGATCCAATATAGTGGGTACACGAAGATCCCGACGTGTCTGATCCTGAAGGAGACGCATGTGAAGGACTCGATGAGCTAGACACAAATGTTGTCTAGAGAGGTGCTCCAGATGTCTTAGCTTGAGGCGTGGCGTTGTACAAAGCTGGATTTTGAGTGTACGAAGACTTCTGAGCTCTGTACTTCATCCTAAGTGCTTCTTCTCGCAACTTAAGAATGAAGTCATTAATATCCAGCTTTGCCAGCATTCCATTGTGTCTCAAGTTAGACACGAATGAAGCCTACTTTTCAAGCAATCCGTCTGCAAAGTTACTAACTTTCTCTTCCATGGTAGTATCCACTCCATGTGTATGTAGTTCGCTCATCAAATGGTAGAATCTATCTATGACGTCGTCTAAACTCTCGTTACCCATCGATGAGAAGTTATCGAATTCCTTCTTTAACTCCTTAGCCTTGATTGCCTTCAACGAAGCATTCCCGTCGTACCTCTTTTCTAGCTCATCCCACAGTTTCTTGGACTGCTTATTCTCTGAGTACTGGTGGAATATGTCTTTTGGGATAGACTGTGTAATCAATGCATAAACTCTTTTCTCTGCATTGTATTTAACTTTCTGCGCGTCCGTCATCCCTCCTAACGTTAGCTTAACTCCATCAGCTCCCACCGGTGTACTGTATCCAATCTCGATGGCTTCCCACAGATTCGGATCCACTCCATTGAGGTAGATCTCAAAACGTTGTTTCCAGTGGGGAAACTCATCTAACGTCAAGAGCTTTGGTGGTTTATTGTGATTACCCACCGCACTCTCAAGCAGCAGCAGATTCTGTATCCTAGAGTCCTTTCCAGCAGTAAAGGTTGACATTTGATCTTCCACGGCGAATAACTTTGAGTCTAATAACACAAACTGTCACTGGTGCGACTGAAGGATGCGAATGGTCTAGTCGTGCGTATGAACTCTGCGACTGGTTCAATCGTGCGGCTGAACTAAGCGATTGGTTCAGTCGTGCGAATGAATCTGATGCGTATGAGCTATGCGAACGAACGGTTCAATCGTACGAATGAAGGTGCGACTAGGTCCAATCGTGCGAATGGGCAATGCGAATGGAGTCCAGTCGTGCGAATGGGTCACTCGTGCGACTGAAGCTGCTGTTTTGCGAAATTTTCTAGGTTAGACGTGGTTTAGCCGTAAAAATTCGAAATTTCGCAATGTCTAATCGCCTAAGTCCGTAGAAACCAAACTTTGATGAGCAGGGAACGTCCAAGATCACTTTTGACACCAAAGATTGCGTTTTTAGTGCAAAAACACAAAATTTTTATGCAATCTTGATTAAATCACACGTAATCAAGAGCCAAAGCTCTGATACCACTTGTTAGGACCTGGTATTTGAACGAAATACCTAGTGATTAGCGTGTAAACCAGATCAAATAGTGCGGAATCCTATTTGATTGGCGATCCAATCAGTGAGAACACACGAAGAGTCAATCAAGAATTGAATCTAACATTAGAAGTCGATTAGGAATCGATCTAATGTGTTCTGTGAACTTGGAGAACGATTTGGGAGGCTTCTGGACGGCTAGGGTACGTCTGGAGTTGTAATGGTATGAATCCTTACGTTTTTCCACGAATTGGGTCTATTTATAGGTTAGTGTTGTTCATTCGTGCGACTGGACCATAAGTATGGTTCAGTCGTGCGATTGAACCATGCGGTTGATCCATCCGCACGACTGAGTGTTCAGTCGTGCACTGAGCCAATCTTATGTGTCAATCATACGACTGATCCAGTCTCCTGGTTCAGTCATGCGACTGAGTCAATCGTATGAAGTTTTCATGCGTGTGGTCCATTCGCATGGGCCATTCACACGAGTACTTCATTAAGTTAAGTTGTAATGTATTAATTAATATAACATTATGTGTAACCATTCAAACACTCACAACCTAATTAACCAATTCAATATAGACTCATTAATGAAATATTAGACATTACAAATCACAAACAATCCATATCTTTTCATTAATCATTACACATTACATCATAATCAGACAAACAAGATCTATTACATTACATATCATGATCTAGGGACATACATGCATCAACAACAACCTAACAACACAAAGAGGAGATTAACCAAACTTAATCAAACAGTAAACTGGATTAACCACAATAATGATACTAAGAACACAAGTAACAAGTAAAGGACAGAACAAGAGATTGGGTTTCAAGGATGCAGAGTATTGCTTTCTCAAGTTCTATTACAAGTGTTACAACAGCATAAAGAAAGATACTAGAACATGGAATACATATACTACAGCTTACAGCCGGCTATACATTGAAAGCCAGCTGGATACAATTGACTAGACACAAACAAAATCAATTGTAGAATTAAAAGGCATATCTGCCTTTTGACCTTGTGAATATGACATGCCATAGCTCACATCCTTATCTATTACAAAAAGGATAAAGTTCATAAAGCGTTACAGACTCAAGACCTCAATGTATAGTTACCAAAAGCATGGACCTTTTCACCAACTCATGTAAGTTGGTGACTTTACAGAGATGCAGCGGAAAGGTGTCCAGCTTTATGGAACAGTACATCAGATAAAGCATGTTACTAAAAGTCTTCGGAAGAAATCTGTCTTCATAAGATGAAGCTTCGGAAGACTTTGTCTCTAAGGCTTCGGAAGACTTCATATTTGGCTTCGGAAGATATTGATCTTGCCTTCAGAAGATTTTACACTTAGAATATTTCTAGTGCATGGTGTAAAACTTACGAAGCAATTCTACTTCAGTTCTTTAGTGCATTGCTTGCAGAGAGAGTTTGGATGTTTTGGTTTACATTAGACTTAAAGGAATCCTTACAATGTTGATTGTTGGATTGGAAGCTTGAGCTTGGTTGTGATGATGATTGGCCCTGGGAGTTCCTTTGAAAGCTATTGTTGTTTCTTCTTGGAGCATTGTATTCTCTTGAGATGTGGCCACTCATACCATAGTTGAAGCATTTGACCTTGGATTTGTCATATCCATATTTGTTATTCTCATTGAGACTCAGCTTCCTTCCTTTCCTGAAAAACGTTTGGGCTCTCATTGCTATCTTAGCCATCTGCCACTGTAAATGCATTTCTTTTACATCATCAGGATCCATTTCTTCTAGATCTTCTTGGATTAGATGAGCTGAAGTGAGTCTTCCTCCTAAGTAAGCTTCAAAACTAGGAACAAAGGCATTGTAAATAGCCTTTTGCTCTTCTAATCACTGGCCTTCAGGCATACTTGAAGTAGTGGCAATAGATCCAGTTGGTTGTGATGAGGCTGATGGTTTTTTGGTTGGTGGAGCAGCAGTGAATCCAGTTGATTTCACTTGATCTCTGGGTTAGAGGAAATTATCCTCTTCTGTAATGAATGCATTTTCCACAGAATGAGTCTCTGATGGAAATTTGTATGCTTCAATGACTTGGGGTTCACCAAGGTTTCTGCTCTTTTCATCTAGTTCAAGAGCTTCAATCTTTGCAATCATTATATCCATAGTGGTACTTTCCAGATCATGTGTGTTTTTCAGCATGGTCACATTTTGCTTCCACCTTTCAGGGAGACTATGCAACATCTTCTTGTTCAGCTCCTTCACTACGTATGTAACCCCATAATCTCAAGATCATTGACCAACTGCACAAACCTATGCAGTTGTATTGAGATTGACTCCCCCTTGGAGTGATGGAAGGTTTCATATTGATTGACCAATTTGTCTTTGTTGATTTCAGCTACTTCACTACTACCTTCACACATGATGAGCAGTGCATCCCATAGAGCCTTAGCTGTTCCATATTTCTCCAGCCTCTTGAGTACATCCATTTTCAAGGCTTGTGTGAGAATGGAGTATGCTTTAACGTCAATCTTTTTCTTCTTGTAATCATCATCATCAAGAGTTAGATCTTCAGTAGGTATTCTTGATGTTTTTTACAAAGCAGCTTGGTCAGCCGAGAGTGTCACAGGGATGTGAGGTCCTTTGCATATGAAAATCCATAACCCGGATCTACACCTGTATTATAATTCATAAACCTGATTTACCATTGCTTAAACTCAGATTTGGGTTTTAGCATAGAGGTTTAGGAGTATGACCAAGTTCAGAAAAGTTATGAGAATCCATTATAATAAACTTATTTTAGATTATTGGAATAATAATTAGATTAATTTTTAAGTCCAATAGGTCCATACAGTCTATATATGAATATTTTAGCAGTTCTGGTGAACAGCAATAGTTATTTAGGTTTAGATGACCGTCTGTAACTATCCTGTTAGCTTTAATATTTTGAATATTATTGTGTTGTTCTTCTGTTTTTCAAGTAGAATATGTTGTTCACAGATATATTCTTTTGTTTGGTATGGATGAACGGTAAGTAGATCGATGTTTTAGAAGGATTTCAGCAAGAATACTGTTTAGAGGTAGACGAACACTCTAATAGCAATTCAATCACTAGATCAATTGAGTTTCAGTTCAGATCTGAGCAGATCTGAAGATGAACCATGATCCAAAGCTCTGATACCAATTGACTAGGTGTGAGAATGATATTCTCAATTGATGTGAATCAACTAGGATCGAATATGATGATTGAGTCAGTGAATATGTGGTGGAATCATATAAACGCAGATCATAAAATGGTTGAAATACTCATAAATGCTTTTGTATTAATGGTGGTGAAAGGTTACAATGAATGCTAGGGTTTAGCAATAAACAGTAACAAGACACCTCTGAAACATAAGACTATCAAAAATATTCTAATTGTCAAAATTCTAGTCACCCACAAAAGTAGGGTTTTCTATTCTATTTATAGGCTGACAAGATGCCTTTACTAAATGACGAAACTACCCCTGTACTATACATAGGGAAACTAGTCTAAGTCTTCATCAGCATTTTCTTCTGTTCATCCGTATTAACTAATGCGGATGTGTTGATCTTCATAAGAATTTCTTGTTCTTCTTCAACATTAGTGTTTGGTCATTAGCATTGACAAATGCGGATGAGCAAACACTTGACGCATTTGTTGTTGAGCATCGTACTAGTTAATGCGGATGTACAAAAGCTTGTCAGCATTTGTTCAGCTGTCCTCATTTGTTAATGCGGAAGAACATACATTTGTCAGGATTTGTTCTATGGTTATCCGCATATATAAATGCGGATAGCCGACACATGTCTTCTTTTGTTGATGTAGATTCTTCATCCGCATTTATTCTTGGACTTTTGGGATTTCCAGCTGAACAACCATCAACCACCACTTCAATTGGTATGTATGATCCTTTTAGGGTCCAACACAAAGTATATTGATATCAGGTATCATTTTATTAAAGATATTAATGAGAAAAACCTGATTAAACTAATCAAAGTTGATTCACATGAACAATATGCTGATTTGTTCACCAAAGCATTTGATGAACAAAGATTCAAGTATCTTATTACCGCTATTAGGATGATAAACATTGATCAGTCCATCTCATTTGAAAACCTTTTCAAAATGTGTCTTGTCTTTGTCAAAAACAATCTGCTTCCGAAGCTTATAAACTTCTCCACTCGGAAAGCCCTTTTTACTCTCGTAAGTAAAACACTTATCTTCGAAAGCAAGATTGGCTTCGTAAGAAGATTACTTTCGGAAATGTTTTATACTCGAAAGAAATCTTTTACTGTGTAACGTAAATCTTGTGGGCCCCACTCTTTAAAAAGCAAAGATTTTATTAATGATGTCAGAATATTTAAATGGATTTAACCTTACTGTTTGTGTCACATCTTACTCCAAACCATCTTTTCACCTTATCCAACCAACAAAACCGCCTTTTCACCCATTTAAATAACCCTGACTCACTTCATTAATCTTTTTACCAAATTTACTGCCCAAAGCTTCCTTCGTCTCAAATTTACCCAAATTCAAACTCATTTCTCTGTAGCTTCTCCCTAAAAATGGCACGAAACCCTCAGCACAACCAACTCACACTCCTTGACTCTTCCAAGGATGCAGACTTCTCCGAAACCATCTCCTTCCTAACCCAATCTACCTACTTCACAGCCCTAACTGTCAACTCCATCGTCTATTCGAACCACATGGCCGAATTCTGGGGAAATGCTCAGATTGAAACCCTGAACGGAGTTAGGGTTCTTAGGTTGAGCTTCTGTGGTCAGGAATTGATCATATCTGAACAGATCATCAGGGAGCATCTAGAGCTCCACGGTGAAGGCTCTCCTACACAGTTCCCCAAAGCAGACCTGGATGACACATATACCCAAATGGGATATGGTGATGATTTGAGCAGGTCAACAGTGTACAAGTTTAACTTCTCTTTCCACTAGAAGTTCCTGATGCACATAGTCCTTCACTGCTTGTCAAACAAGTCTGGGGGATGGGATCAAATCCAATATATAAACTAGGATGCCTAGTTCATGGGTTGGTAAAAGGCCTCCATTTTAACTAGTCAAGATTTGTGCTAACCAACTTGATGGGGAAACTTCAAAGGGAGACATTTTACATGTATCCCTGGCTCATTCAGCATATCATTAACTGTAAGTTAGACTAGAGCAAGCTTGTCTGTGCACCTGCTCTGCCTGTCCTTACATTAGGCCGACCATCTTCAAAGTGCTAAAGGGGATGTCCACCAACTTCACCGGAAGACACACTGCATTGCTTCCAGGTATGATTGAGCACATAGCTCCTGGTGACATCCTTGTTAACCCCACAGGTGACGAACCCACACCAGCAATAACCCTTATAATGCCAAATCTACCCTCCCACCCTATCAAAATCACATATCAGAGAATTCCCAAACGAACCCTTATTCAATCTACTCTGATTGAACAAGTCCCCCTTGTTCAATCCAAAAAGACTAGAGTGGAAACATGGGCTCCTACTCAGTCTGAGGTCACACCTTCCTTCACATTTGACCTCAAAATGGGTATTGAGTCTCCTCAGTCTCAATCCTATGAGCCTAAGACACAAACTGAAACCCTTCAGGATGAGTCACTATACTTTCCTGAGTAGCCAAAAAGGGAACCCTCTCAAAGGAACAATTCCATTAGACATTGATCAAAATCCCAGGTCATTAGGCTTAACCTCTATATCCTTTACTGACCTACTTAATGGAAGCAATGAGGAGATTATGTCTCTTCATGGCAATGAAGTTTATCGACAACACCCTCTCAAGGATCAACTTTAAACTAAGCCTAGAGAGACCTCTTATCTCTAGCTCCCATTAGTAAGCTTAAACTAAGGTGAGCCCCACTGGTGTAGAGGGGACTCATGTAGATCCAGCTGCCACTACTGTAGGAGCCTTATTGGACCTTCAGGGTAGTGGTAACGTGTCACACCCCCGCTAAAAGCAGAAACACGGGGATGTAACGAGATCGGGATCGTCATAACACATGGTAAGCGATAGAGATGCAATATAATAAATGATGACAATCGTGTCATGACGACATCCGACAAAAAGGGGACTTGTGTCGTGTTTAGTCAATATTCACGACAACATAGCCATAAGCATAAACATGATAAATGATTCACGTAACCAAATAAAGATGAAATTGTAATGTAAATTCCCACCCGGGAACAAGTATCAAAAGATTGTAATTGTTTAATCAGACTACAACATTGTATCAAAATAATTGTTTGTCAAATACGTTTAGTCTCAAAAATGCATCCTAGGGTCTCCACTAAGGCAGCACACCTAGATTCCTCAATTTGCATGATCACCTGAAAAGAGATGCTCAAAATGGTCAACAAAATTGTTGGTGAGCTCGCAGGTTTAAGTAATAAATACGTAAGTGATGCTGTATATAGTAAATGACGTGGAATATCGTGAATACAGTTATATAAACAAGTAAAATCACATTACAATGAGCTTTGTAACCAAACCTAGCGACGTACACAAAGATATTGTAGGAATATATTCACCCAAGGGCCCGTTCCTGGCCATTGATGGTACCAACTAGTATACCAACGAACAAGGGTGGGGGTGTCAACCTAGTAGTACTACCAATACCTATCCGTCGGTTCCCACACTGGAATTAAATAGTTGCAAAGATAGAACCACACAACAGACCCAAGCATGTATCTGATAAGTACTTGTAAAACAGTATCACGTTGATTCCTTGTATGTAAAATGTAAGTAAGTTGTACAACATAGAAGATGGGTGAGCATACTTTTCCCCAAGTTGTAAATGATTGAAATATTGTATAAGCATAAAAAGGGGCCACGAAACTCACTTGTTAAGTAGTAAGTATGTAAGATCAAGGTATCCAAATGTTGTATGCAAATGAACGGTCAAACATCTATTGACAGTTATTGTTAAGCATTAATGATATGAATGAAGCATATAATATTGTTCGGTCGGTTCGGGTTGTATCGGTTGGGTCGCGTGTAACACACACATACAGACACAGGTACTAGATCTTATGTAGATCCAATTACTAGACATTGTCCCCATTGCTGATGATATTTGAGTAAAAGTTCATTGTTATTGAAGAAGTATTAGATAAATATCAGTAGTTACAAATCGGTTGATAATTGTAAAACGTTATATTGATTTGATTTTTGAATAGTATTTGTGGCCTTTATAGCGTTGACTTTAATCTTTGTGGCCAAACAATGGCAACTGTGTTAATGTTACCTCGACATCACACAATATACACACACCATGCATACGAAGGAAATCACACACAACAACTTCAGTCGCACGACAGGACCAGACGCACGACTCAACACTCCATTCGCACGAATCAACCCTCAATCGTGCGAATTAGCTTCATTCGTACGATTGAGCCTTCATTCGTAAGACTACCATTCAGTCGTACCACACAACACTCAATCGCACGACTCAACCTCCATACGCACGAATCAACCTTCAATCGTACGAATCAGCTACATTCGTACGATTGAACCTTCATTCGTGCGATTGGACTCCAGTCGTGCGATACACGCATAATCACATACATTCATTCGGTCACCTGACTCAATCGCACAACACATTCATTCGCATAGACTCAATCGCACACATTCGTTCGCACGCATGACTCATTCGCACACATACACACAGTCACACAACTCAGTCGCACGACACACCCAGTCGCACAACTCAGTCGCACAATTGACTGAGACGCATGGCTCAGTCGCACGACTCATCCAGTCTCATGACTCAATCGGATGACAGACCCAGTCGCCTGGACAGCAGAATCGCGACTGTTGACGGGGCTGAGCAGCCTTCAGCTGCTTTGAACACGAGTTTTACACAACAAGGACTTCCAGAAACACTCTACACACATACACAAACATGAAGCACACGCAAAAAGACCTCACACGCACCCACACGACCTCATGTGTTCAGGTTGAACCCGAACACCCGAAACCCTAGAATGGACAGCCGTGAATAAGCAAGAAAAGGGACAACCAAGGTCGTCTACCTGCTAGAATGGAGTATACTAGGCTGTAGATGAAGTCTAGACGACGAAAACGAGACCAGGATCGTCATAACACATGGTAAGCGATAGAGATGCAATATAATAAATGATGACAAGCGTGTCATGACGACATCCGACAAAAAGGGGACTTGTGTCGTGTTTAGTCAATATTCACGACAATATAGCCATAAGCATAAACATGATAAATGATTCACGTAACCAAATAAAGATGATATTGTAATGTAAATTCCCACAACCCGGGAACAAGTATCAAAAGATTGTAATTGTTTAATCAGACTACAACATTGTATCAAAATAATTGTTTGTCAAATACGTTTAGTCTCAAAAATGCATCCTAGGGTCTCCACTAAGGCAGCACACCTAGATTCCTCAATTTGCATGATCACCTGAAAAGATATGCTCGAAATGGTCAACAAAATTGTTGGTGAGCTCGCATGTTTAAGTAATAAATAAGTAAGTGATGTTGTATATAGTAAATGACGTGGAATACCGTGAATACAGTTATATAAACAAGTAAAATCACATGACAATGAGCTTTGCAACCAAACCTAGCGACGTACACAAAGATATTGTCGGAATATATTCACCCAAGGGCCCGTTCCTGGCCATTGATGGTACCAACTAGTATACCAACGAACAAGGGTGGGGGTGTCAACCCAGTAGTACTACCAATACCTATCCGTCGGTTCCCACACTGGAATTAAATAGTTGCAAAGATAGAACCACACAGCAGACCCAAGCATGTATCAGGTAAGTACTTGTAAAACAGTATCACGTTGATTCCATGTATGTAAATTGTACGTAAATTGTACAGCATTGAAAATGCGTAAGCATACTTTTCCCCCATGTTGTAAATGATTGAAATATTGTATAAGCGTAAAAAGGGGCCACGAAACTCACTTGTTAAGTGGGTACTAACACTTGTACTTAAATGGATACAAGTAATTCAAGTCAACAAGTCAATCACGAATTCCAAGAGATTCGCTGTTTCCTTAACACAAACACGCGTGTCTATAAATATGAGTCCTAGGTTTCACATCAAGGAACGAGCAATACATGGCAACATACCAACCATCACATCAATTCACACAATTACTCAAAAAATAAACCCTAGCAGCCGTCATATCAATACATAACAAACATCAACACGTTTGAAGCATTCTTTGTTATAGCTTTCATTATTTGTTCATTTGTAATCATTAATAAGTTTTAATGAAATACTTTTGAATCAAATATTGTCATTGATTAATATTCATATTCATTGTCATTGATTTTATCAATTATTAAGCAATTAAGCAACGATTAATGATCATTGTCATTGATTTTATCAATTATTAAGCCATTAAGCAACGATTAATGATCATTCTGTAATCCTTAACTCGATTCCAATCTAACACTGATAATTCCTGATTGCAATCCTTGGATTCACAGGTGGTATCATAGCCAAGTGATCATTTATTTAGATTGATTGATCTATCGGTGTTAGAATTGTTTAATTGTTTGCTTATTTCATTAGATCTATCAGTTCTTCAGATTAGATCTATTGTTTTTGAGAAAAAATATTTTGGTGTGAATAAATTTAAAAACAATAAAACGGTGATCTATCTTTCAATGAGTACTGTTTCATTGCTCGGTTAACATAGATCTATTTTCACATTAGTTGAATCATAGATCTGTGTTATTGATTGATATTCATCAATTGTTCAAATTAATTGAACAAATACATTAACAAAAAACCTTGATTTCATACTTAATTTTCATTCAAAGGATTGACTGATTTGTGACTTCAATCACTTAATTACTCATTAATTAAGTTTTGTCATTAATTAGTTCATTACTCAAAATAAACTGTGTTTTAGTTAAATTCTAATATTTTAACTAAAAATGAGTAATTTTGTCGGTGGATCATTGTACCAACCACCAAAGTTGGAAACAAAAGCGGATTTTAAATCCTGGAAAATCAAGTTCAGGAATCATGTGAATTGCACTGATTCAGACTTATGGGTATCAATACTTGAAGGTCCTTACATCCCACCCACTCTTGGGCCCGATTACAATGACAACAATCAACCGATAAGTACTAAAGATTTGTCACCTGATGATGTTAAAAAGGTTAAAGTTGATATTAGAGCATACAGTCTGCTTAGTATGGCTTTACCTGAAGAAATATTAATCAGGTTTGAGAATTATAAAACAGCAAATTTCTTGTGGACGATACTTCATACAGTCTGTGAAGGCAGTGATGAAATCAGAAGCATTAGGAAGGACACACTTTGATCACAATATGAAACATTTCATCATATTGAGGGTGAATCAATTCCTCAACAACTCCATCAGTTTATGCAATTGGTAACCGAGATGAACATCATGGAGTTGAAGTATACAAATGAGGAATTAAACAAAAAGATGCTCCATACTTTTCCTGAAAGTTGGAAGCAAACTGTGTCCATGTTCAAGAACCCCATCGATCTCAAAGCAACTGGTTTAGATACAATGGTAGCTAAAGTTGAAGCTCTTGCAATGGATGAAAAGTCAAGAAACAAGAGTTTGAGAACACAAGTCATACCTTATCATTTTAAAGAAACTAAAAGTGCTGGAAGTGCTTTTATTTCTAACAATGATAGTGACAACTCTTGTACTTTGAGTGAAGATGAAGAAAAAGTGAGTTTTTATGCTTCAAAGCCTTCAAATAAATCTTCTCAAAGTAAATCAGGAAAAGAAAAGATAAGACCTGATGAGAGAAAAGATGCATCTACATCATCAACAAAGCCTTCATCTAACAACAATCAAGTAGAGCCCATCACTGTGATTCTGGACTCTGAAGAACAAAAAGCAGCCTTTGCAACTTTCAAATCAAGCTTTCAAGCTTACCAGGGAAGCACTTTTAACACCTGCCAACATCTGTCAACAAGATTTGGAAGAACTACATCCAGATGTGGTAGAAGAGATGGATCTTTAATGGCAAATGGCAATGATTGCTTATAGAGCCAAGCAGTACCTGAGAAGAAACAAAAATTTGGCTGCAGCAAGTAAAACATCAAAGATTGGTGTTGATAAGTCAAAAGTAAGATGTTTCAAATGCAATCTCTATGGACACTTCTCAAGAGAATGTAATAAACAATCAACTCCTGACATGAGAGAACATCAGCAACATCAGTCTCATCAGCATCAATCTCATCAACCATTAACATCTCAAAAGATCTTTCAAACAACCATAGCTAACCAACTCATCCCCACCAGCCAAAAATGCATCAGAAGGACCAAGTAACTCTAATAAAACTAGGCTGATCATTCTTCAAGATGGAACCTGTGACTGGAGCATGTATGAGAAGGAAGTTTTGGAAGAGAATCAAGCTTTAATGGCCCACATGGAGAACAAAGTTCCACCAATGGCTAGAAAGGTAAGAGATAGATTGTGTTCACATGCAGAACAAACATCCCTCTATGGAGAGCAAAGCTGTTGGGATGACCAAGTCAAGAAGAAAGAACTTGATCAGGAAAGCCAAAAGAAAGTCCAAAAAGGCTCAAGAGATCAAGGCCACCTTCAATTCTGCACAGAAACAAGTCTTCATCTCTGTAGGATTTGAAGTGGTAAAGGCTGAAGACACAAACTTGAACTCCATCAACAAGAGTTCTAGTTCATGTCCAAATCATCCCATCATAAAGAAGAAGGCTGATCAGTTGTGCATTGCTGCTGTACAACCTGTACCATCCAGCTCCAAAGGTAGTTCTAACCCCACAAGAATTGCCACAGCATCTACAAAGATGAAGATGGAGAAGGAAAGTGATCAAGTTCAGCCTTGTTCACAAAGAAGAACTCTCAGAAGGAAGAAAATGGACTGTGTTATGTGTGGGAGTACTTCTCATCTTGCTAAAGATTGTGTCTACAATCCAAGGAGTACTCTCCACATGACCAAGAAAGAAACTTCTAAGAGTTTGGAGAAAAAGAAGCAAGCTTCGGAAGGAAAATTATTTTCCTTCGGAAGCTCCAAAATGAAGAAGAAGACAAGTGGAAACTTGCCTTCGGAAGAAAATTTTGTCTCGGAAGAAAGGAATATTTCCGAAACACTAAAGCCTGCTGCAGTGAAAGCAAGATCTTCCGAAGGTCCAGTCATCAAAACTTTCGAAGTCATCAAAATTCCGAAGAATTGAAGGTCAAGTCTAAGCTTCAAAAGGTGTTTTGGAAGTCAAAGAAAGACCAAATGGCTGAAAGTTCTTCATCAACATCAGGAAATGATCCTTCTAGCATGACTATAGGATCAATTACTGTTGCATTGTCTTCAACTTCTTTTAATGAGCCCAAGACAAATAAGGCTTGGGTTTCCAAATGTAACTAATCATCTCTTTTGTGCAGGGACAACTCAAGACAAATAGAAATGTATGGATCATTGATAGTGGCTGTTCCAGACACATGACAGGCAATAGGTCAGTACTCGAAAAGTTTGAAAGAATCGATGGAGGACCAGTTGCTTTTGGAGGAGATGCAAGAGGTTACGTTACTGGAAGGGGCAAGGTCACAAATGGTAAGCTTAGCATTGAGATGTTAAACTTTGTCAAGGAGCTTGGGTACAATCTTCAGAGTGTATCCCAATTTTGTGATCAAAGTCATAACATGATCTTTACTGAGCATGAGTGCATTGTTCTCAGGCCCAGGGTGGTCATTCCTCATGAGCACATCTTGCTCATAGCCCTCAGAAAAGGGAACATGTACAAGATGGACTTGCAAGAAACATCTCCCTCAGGAGAAGTTTCATGCTTTCTATCTAAAGCAAATAATGATGAATCTTTCCTTTGGCATAAAAGAATGTGCCATGTAAACTTTAAAAACATGAATAAATTAATTAAGAATGATTTGGTAACTGGAATACCAAAGAAAGAGTTTACAAGTGCTGACCACTGTGTTGCATGCCTAAAAGGGAAGTAACACAAGGTATCTCACAAGCCAAAGGAAAGAAACTCCATCATTAATCCCCTACACGTATTACATATGGATCTCTTTGGCCCCACCAGTGTAATGAGTCTAGCAAGGACCTCTTATTGTTTGGTGATCACAGATGATTTTACAAGATTCACTTGGGTATTCTTTCTTAGAACTAAGGATGAGACTCCTGAGATTCTAAAGAATTTCATCTTAAAGATTGAGAATCAATATGATCACAAGGTGAAAACCATAAGATGTGATCAAGGAACTGAATTCAAGAATCAACTCCTTGATACATTTTGTGATGAAAAAGGTATTACAAGACAATATAGTTCTCCCAGGACTCCTCAACAAAATGATGTTGCTGAGAGGAGAAACAGGATACTAATTGAAGCTGCAAGAACTATGTTGTCTGACTCTAAACTGCCCATCAACTTCTGGGTAGAGGCAGTGAAAACTGCTTGCTATGTGCAAAACATAGTTTTAGTGGTTAAGACACATGGTAAGACTCCTTATGAACTTTGGCACAAGAGAAAACCTTTCATTGGTTTTCTTAGGTCATTTGGATGTCCTTGCACCATCTTGAATACCAAGGATCAAATTGCCAAGTTTGCTAAGAAATTAGATGATGGACACATTATTGGATACTTTTCTCATGCTAAAGCTTATAGAGTATGCAATCTCAAAACTAGAGTAGTTGAGGAGTCAGCCAATGTGACTTTCAATAAGCACACTCCCAGTGTGAAAGGTTCTGGTCCGGATTGAGTATTTGTTCTTGATTTAGTTACCAACTGTTTTAACAAATCTTTTGAGAATGTTTCAGGATCTACAGATATATTACCAACAGGTGATCCTGACCCAAGATTTGAGGTCAAAAGACCTTCAAGTTACACATCTTCAGCTCCAATGGTAACTATTCCTGCAAATGAAGCTTCTAGCAGCACATCAATGACAAATCCTGCTGATGCTTCTGGGGTGCTTTCAAATTCCAGCTTAGAGGCACAAAACTTAGAAGAAGGAGCTTCAAATGTTGGAGAAAATGGTGGTGGTGAAAGTGATCAAGAATTTCTTTATGCTGATAACCACTGCATTGAAGACAACATCAATGATGTCACCTAATCATTGGATCAAGTCAATCTT
This sequence comes from Flaveria ramosissima, assembly GCA_025215565.1. Taxonomy (NCBI): domain Eukaryota; kingdom Viridiplantae; phylum Streptophyta; class Magnoliopsida; order Asterales; family Asteraceae; genus Flaveria; species Flaveria ramosissima. The sequence continues at coordinate 31,915,030 of CM046035.1, forward strand.
GATAAGTGTGGTGATGTGGAGGGTGAATATTCTTTGCCAGATCAAAATATTTCAAATCTAGATCTGTCTAAGCAACTTGATGTGATCCCTCAGCTAAGGATCCACAAGTCTCAACCTACCATAAACATCATTGGAGAGGTTGATTCAGGGGTGAGAACAAGTGGACAAACCCATGAAGCAAATATTTGTCTTCACTCTTGTTTCTTGTCCCAGATAGAGCCAAAGAAAATTAATGATGCTCTAAAGGATGGAAGTTGGGTAGAAGCTATGCAAGAGGAGCTGCTTCAATTCAGAAGGCAAAAGGTTTGGAACCTATGTCCTCTTCCTTAAGGGAAGACTACCATAGGAACCAAATCGGTTTTTAGGAACAAGAAGGATGATAGAGGACTTGTCATCAAAAACAAGGCAAGACTAGTTGTTCAAGGATATACTCAAGAAGAAGGAATTGACTACACAGATGTTTTTGCTCCTGTGGAAAGACTTGAAGTTGTTAGAATATTCCTAGCTTTTGCTGCATCCAAGAATTTCAAGGTCTACCAACTTGATGTCAAGTGTGCTTTTCTTTATGGGGTGATTGATGAAGAGGTGTATGTCAGACAACCACCTGGGTTTGAAGATCCTAATCATCCTGATTATGTCTGCAGGCTTGATAAAACTCTTTATGGGCTGCACCAAGCACAAAGAAAGTGGTATGAGACTCTATCTCAGTATCTCTGTCAACATGGCTACAAAAGAGGTACTATAGATGGAACTCTCTTCATCAAAGGAACAGGAAATGACATAATGCTAGTTCAAGTATATGTAGATGGAATTATCTTTGGGTCAACTAATCCAAAGCTCTGCAAAGACTTTGAGAAGCTGATAAAGGACAGGTTTGAAATGAGTGCCATGGGGGAACTCAATTTCTTTCTAGGAATTCAAGTGAAGCAAGTTGACAATGACATCTTCATAAGTCAGTCAAAGTATGTACAATGCATACTTAAAAGGTTTAACATAACTGATTGTAAGGTTGGTAAGACACCCATAGCCAGAAATCACTCCCTTGGACCTGACTTGAGGGGGAGTGTGTTGATGAACATCTCTATAGGGCAATGATTGGGTCTCTTATGTACCTCACAGCCAGCACGCCAGATATCATGTTTGCTACATGCATTTATGCAAGATATCAAGCCAACCCCAAGATGTCACACCTGCTCAGTGTCAAAAGAATTTTAAGATATCTCAAAGGTGCTCCATCACTTTGCCTTTGGTATCCAAAGAATTCTGACTATAATATGTATGCTTATACATATAGTGACTATGGTGGTTGCAACATGACTGCAAAGTCTACATCAAGGGGATGTCAATTTCTTGGTGGAAGAGTAGTCTCCTGGCAATGCAAGAAACAATCCTGTGTGTGTGCATCAACTGCTGAGGTTGAATACATTGCTGCTGCAAGTTGATGTGCTCAAGTGCTTTGGATTCAAAATCAGATGCTGGACTATGGATTTAACTTTAAAGAGACTCCCATCCATATAGACAACAATAGTGCTATCTCCATCATAGAGAATCCTATGCAGCACTCAAGGACAAAGCATATTAATATCAGGTATCATTTGATTAGAGATAACATTGAAAAGGTATTAATCAAACTAGTCAAAGTTAACACAAATGAACAATATGTTGATCTGTTCACCAAAGCTTTTGATGAGCAGAGATTTAAATATCTTGTATCAGCTATTGGGATGATTAACTTTGAATAGCTTTTCTTAAAACTTAATCATACTTATTTCTAAAACCTGTGTGTCCTAAGTTGTCTATTATATCACCTTCATAAGCCTTTGTTTTCTTTGGAAGAAAATCTTTTCAAAAGACTTCTCTTAGATTTTTGAAAATCTTGATCTCTTCGGAAGATTAAAAATTTACCTTCGGAAGAAGTTTATGTCTTAGTAAACAAATAATTGATTCAGTGATTTTACATTCTGAAGAAATTTCTTAAATATGTTCCGAAGCTTAAAATTAACATAAGTACTTTGTATGTTTTCAAAGAACAAGTTTCTTCCGAAAGCAACTTACCTTCGGAAGTATTTATTCTTCTTAGAATAAAAATCTCTGAGTGTAAAATTCTCTTCCGAAGCAAAATTCTCAAAAAAACATTTGAAATCTCTTCCAAAGCCAAATTGCCTTCAGAAGCTTTTTCTTCAGAACTTCCGAAGCAAATAACCTTCAGAAGATGTCTCGACTTCCAAGAAAACTACTTTTTGGGCAAAAGTAAACTACTTTTCAGAGGTGGGACCGACATCCGGATTTCAAAGTTTATCCTCTTTCATCAACTTTTTCTCAAATCCTTTTCACATAAATGCCCAACGGTTCCCCCCTCTTTCACTATCTTCATCAATTACACTATTTCTTAAACCTAAATTCTCCCAAACCGCCTTTTTTGTTCATCTTTCTTCATCCTTAAGCTTCTAAAATGGCCAACCTAAACCTCAAAAACAACCCAAATTTCTCCATGCAACTTCATAGGCAACATAACCAAGTTGCTCTGTTAAGCTTTGAGAAAGATGAAAGTTTCTCAGAGATTTGTTTTTACTACTACTCCACCTCCCTAACCATTGATCCTACTCTCTATGAGGATCATCTGCTTGAATTTTGGAAGACCTGCCAAGAGGTCATTATGGATGGGGAAAAGGCACTGTCTGCCACAGTGCAAGGGAGGACAATCTTCATCACTCCGGCCATCATAAACACTCATTTGCAGCTGGATGATGAAGAAGGTGAGTTGTCTTTCTCAAAGGAAGCTGTAAATCATTCCTTTGAGCAGATGGGCTATGAGGGAGATTTCGCTATAAAGACCTTCAGGAAAGGGAAGGTCTCATCCCAGTGGAAATACCTGCTTCATGTGGTTATCCACAGCTTGTCAAACAAGCATGGAGGGTGGGACCAGATTCCTGAGGATCTCTCCTTCATAGTACATGGAATGGTTCAAGGGGTCAAGTTCAGGTACTCTCAACTTGTTTATACAAATTTGCTTGCTAAATTGGACTCCTTAGAGTATTATATGTCTCCTAGATATGTTCAACACATTCTCAACTGTGAGCTGGGCTCACAGTTGAGGGAAACAAATAATATTCTTAAATTGGGACAGATGAAGCCTGGCATCTTTAAAATTATGAAGAAGCCAACTGTAGGCTTCTTAGGGATAGAAACAGCCCTTGTCCCAAAAATTTTAGAGCTCATTGCTCATGGTGACAACCTAGCAACACAAGCTAGTGTTGAACCCACACCTTCTACCTCTCAACCACCAAAAAGGCCCCAAATCACCCTCACTTACCAAAGAAAATCCAAACGAACCCCTGCTCAAGCTATTGAGTCTGTGCAGGCCCCCATATACTCACCCATACAAGAGAAAGTGGACACTACAGCTCCCACTTCCCCTGAGGAGCAAACCACTCCCATCTCTTCAACAATCAGGGCTGAGGTTCCTCTTGCTCACCCTGATGAGCTCACAAGCCCAACTACCTTAAGCCTTCATTCTGAGTCTCAACACTCAAGTGAACAAGCTTCAGGGGACAGTTACCATCCCCAGCCATTAGACTTAAATCAACCCATTCCCAACCTCTCATTCTATACTGATGAAGACTTAGGTTTCAGTGGGTACCATGAGTCTCTCTACTCTTCCCCTACTCAAAGAGAGATGAGTACTCCTGAGTCTCCTTTGTCTAGCCCACATTAGTCACCCATAACTGAGGTGGATACTTCTGAACCTGTTCAGGATATCCATGTGGAAGAGGCTCTCACTTCTGCAAGTGATTACATCATTAAGACCTCAACCATGGCAACTCAGCCCATTGACACCTCAACTGAAGATGTCAATGTGCAGAGGAAATCCAGCAGCCAAGAACCTGAGGCTGGTGGTGAGAGAGAGGACTTTGGTCCAAATCTCATCCCCCAATGAGTCTTCTAATGAAGAAGAGGGGAATCTGAGACTAAAGGTGCAAAAATTGTCAAAAACATGCTTCTATTTAGTCTCTAAGGTTAGTCACCTTGAATCTCAGGTGACTACCCTGCATAATAGGGTCAATGATAAGTAACTTGATATATCTTATCTCAGGGAAGAACTAGCTGGGAGACCTTTAAAAAGAGTTCAACCAGGAACACAAGAACCTGTGAATGTGATTGACCTAATCTCTAGCTCACCTATGCAAGAAGGTGATGCTACCAAAAATGGGGAGAAAGTCATTACAGTCACAGAACCTAGGAGTTCTTCAGGGAGTATGGACATTGAGGATTCACCATCCTCACTTGCAACTGTGCATACTCAGCAACTTCCTCAAGTTCACATTAATGTGGACATTATAGACTCTGTCATTAGGAGTCTCTTTGAGGATGCATTCCAAGGGCTGTGTCATCTCCACCTCAAGGAACTTCAAACTACATTATTGGGTGGAGGTATGATGCTGATAGAAGAGCCCTCATTCTTCACAGAGTTCAAGGGCAGCAAGAAGTGATCAATATTCAGACCTTGGACTACTATGAAGGTCTTGACCTGATCAGCATGCCACTTGTCAACCCAAGCAAATCAAGACAAGCTGGCAGGTTAGCACTCATGATTCAAGACAGAATTACTGAAGAGTTCAGCAATAGAAGGAGACAAAGGCAATCAGGTAATATCATTGGTGAACTGGATGCTGAGGCAGACTCTGAGATTAGCTTCAAAGGGAAAACCTTGGCTGAAGGCCCAGTGATAGAGCCTGAGAGCCCTGTCACACCAACAATTGCTTTTGAAATTCATTCCCTCAGTGAAACACCTGCTGGTGAAGGTGTCTCACAACCTCTCTCTGGCCAGAGCTTGGATGCTACACCAAGCAATGAAGGCCAAACCTCTCTCCACCCTGAGTCACAAAGGTCTGTGGGTGACAAAGGGAAAAGGATTTTGACTCCTGAGGAGATTGAGGAGGAGGAGAGAGAGAGGAAGAGAAAGCTAAGGGGAGAAAGTTCCTCTGGGTCTTCAGGCTTTATGCAAGCTGCAACCTGGGCTACCCCCAGACCAAACACTCAAGAAGATGAGTTGAGGGTAGTCAGGATTACTTACCTGAAGATTAGGAACTATGACATAGATGAGATTATATCTCTCCCCTTAGAGCAATTAAACAAACTGGCTGACATGGAAGTGTCAAGAGAGATGAAGGAAGCAGAGGATGCAAGATTACTTCTCCAATTCAAAGAGGAGAAGAGACAGAAAAGATTTATACAAGCATGCTCCAACTCTCTCCCTAGTTCAAGAAAGTTCTGTGCAAGAGGATGTGGCTGCTACACAAGAACCTCAGGTAGACAAGGACACAAATAGGCAAAACATGTTCAACTACCTGAGTGCCACAGGTCTCTACTAGGCATCTGCACTTCTTCCCTTGTTCTTTTAGTACATTGAGTTTGAGTATCTCAAACAGCTTGAACTTCAAGTGCTCAAAGAACAAAAAGCAACAAAAAGTAAGATAAGAAGATGCTGCAAAGTCAAGAGCTATCATCCAAAAGAGTATGAAGAAGTCTACTGACAGACAAAGGATGATGAGCTTCTTGAAGCTGTATGGATTCTCCGAAAGGAGACTTGGCCCTATGTCTCTATCCACAATGGATGAGCATATCAGGGTAATCAAGCAGAAGATCAAAAGTGGATAGCTGATTGACTTATACTCTCCTCCAAGTCAAATCCCACCTGAAGTGGAGGTTAAGGTTGAACAACATGAGACAACACAAACATGACCTCATGCTGAGCCTCAGCAAGCTTCATCTTCTGATCCATAGCAGGGTCATACTCCTTCTCCTTCTGAACCTGTAAGGGAGGAACACCCAACTGAGAAAGACAAGGATAATCAACAAGGTGCTGCAAACCAGTTCTCTTAGTTAAATTCTTCTAAGAGGATGAAGAGGATGGCTTCCAAACCAAAGTCTAAGAAGAAGAAGCCTGAATCATCTACCTGTACACCTCAAGCTGAGTCAGATCAATCTGAGGAAGTGCATGAAGAGGCAGTCCAATCAACTTCAATTCAAGTGGCTCCTCTTGTAGCTGAGACACCCATCTTATCCTGGACCTTCATTACTAATCAAGAGAGATGGCATGTGATCAGAGATCAAGGTGTTGAGAATGTCTATACATGGCAAGACATAATCAACTTACCTCTGCATGATCTCTTTGAGATGAGAAGATATTATGAGAGTCTGAATGATCTTGACCATCTGATGAAGAACGGTATGGTCATCATTGTGCTGAAGACTACAAACATCTGAAGATCTTCTAAGTGTTTTGGTAGCATCAGCCTAGGGGGAGTTTGTAAAGATTCCTATAAGTCTGATGCAGCCAAAACATCCAGAGTCTCTTTGCAAGCATGCATTAAAGAATAGAAGTAGAAATGCTTCGGAAGTTTTACACCATGCACTAGAAATATTCTAAGTGTAAAATCTTCCGAAGCCAAGACCAACATCTTCCGAAGCTTAAAGTTAAGTCTTCCGAAGCTTCAAAGACAAAGTCTTCCGAAGCCAAAGAAGTGAAGACAGATTTCTTCCAAAGACTTTTGGAGGTATGCCTTTATCTTATGTACTTTACCATAAAGCTGGACCACCTTTCCGCTGCTACTCTGTAAAGTCACCAACTTACATGAGTTGGTGAAAGGTTCATGCTTTTGGTAACTGTACATTGAGGTCTTGAGTCCATGCTTTCTACTTTATGTACTTTTATCCATTTTGTAATATATTAGGATGTGAGCTATGGCATGTCATAGTCACAAGTCAAAAGGCAGATATGCCTTTTGACTCTACATTTGATTTTGTAGTTGTCTAGTCAATTGTATCCAGCTGGCCTTCAAAGTATGACTGGCTGTAGAATGTAGTATGAAGTATCTCAAGTGCTTGTAGCTTTCCATCGATGCTTTGTAACCTGTAATAGAACTTGAGAAACAATATACATCATTCTTGAAAACCAAATACTTGTGTTGTTTTGCAATCATGTTCTGTCTCACTTTTACTTGTGTTCTTAGCATCTTTCATTAACAAGTTAACCAGTTCCCTATTTGATCTGTTAAGTTTTCTCAGCAACTCTCCTCATGGTGTTGTTGTGTTATAAGTGCATACCCTTCACCGGTCCTGCACCCGACATCTTTAAAATTATGAAGAAGCCAACTGAAGGCTTCTCAAGGGTAGAAACAGCCCTTGTCCCAAAAATGTTAGAGCTCATTGCTCAAGGTGACAACCTAGCAACCCAAGCTAGTGTTGAACCCACACCTTCTACCTCCAAACCACCAAAAAGACCACAAATCACCCTCACCTACCAAAGAAAATCCAAACGAACCCTTGCTCAAGCTATTGAGCTTGTGCAAGCCCCCATACACTCACCCATACAGGAGGAAGTGGATACTAGAGCTCCCACTTCCCCAGAGGAGCAAACCACTCCCATCTCTTCAAGAATCAGTGCTGAGGTTCCTCATGCTCAGTATGATGAGCTCACAAGCCCAACTGCCGTAAGCCTTCACTTTGAGTCTCAACACTCAAGTGAACAACCTTCAGGGGACAGTTACCATCTCCAGCCCTTAGACTTAAACCAACCCATTCCCAAGCTTGAATTCTATACTGATAAAGACTTAGGTTTCAGTGAGTACCATGAGTCTCTCTACTCTTTCCCTACTCAAAGAAAGATGAGTACTCCTTTTTCTAGCCCATATCAGTCACCTATCACTGTGGTGGATCTCTCTGAACCTGTTCAGGAGGTTCATATGGAAGAGGCTCTCACTTCTACAAGTGATTACATCATTAAGACCTCAACCATGGTAACTCAGCTTATTGACACTTCAACTTAGGTTGTCAATGTGCAGAGGAAATTAGCAGCCAAGAACCTGAAGCTGGTGGTAAGAGAGAGGACTTTGGTCCAATTATCTCATCAACATGCCACTTGTCAACACAAGTCAATCTAGACAAGATGATAGGCTGGCACAAAGGATTCAAAACAGAATTACTGAAGAATTTAGTCTAAGAAGGAGACAAAGGCAATCAGGTAATGTCATTGGTCAACTGGATGTTGAGGCAGATCCTAAGATTAGCTTCAAAGGGAAAACCTTGGCTGAAGGCCCAGTGATAGAGCCTGAGAGCCCTGTTACACCAACAACTACTTTAGAAATTCATCCCCTCACTGAAACACCTGCTGGTGAAGGTGTCTCACCTTGTGTCACATAGGTATGTGGATGACAAAGTGAAAAGGATTCTAACTCCTGAGGAGATTGAGGAGGAGGAGAGAGTGGAAGAGGAAGCTAAGGGGAGAAAGTACCTCTAGGTCTTCGGGCTTCATGGAAGTTGCAATCAGGGCTGCCCCCAGACCAAACACTCAAGATGATGAGTTGAGGGCTGTCAGGATTACTTACCTTCAGACTAGGAACTATGATATAGATGAGATTATATATGTCCCCTTAGAGGAACTTAATGAACTGGCTGACATGGATGTGTCAAGAGAGATGAAGGAAGCAGAGGATGCAAGGCTACTTCTCCAAATCAAAGAAGAGAAGAGATAGAAAAGATTATACAAGCATGTTCCTACTCTCTCCCCAGTTCAAGAAAATCCTGTGCAAGAGACTGTGGCAGCTACACAAGAACCTCAGGTAGACAAGGAAACAGATAGGCAAAACATGATCAACTATGTGAGTGGCATAGGTCTCTACCAGGCATCTGCACTTCTTCCCTTGTCCTTTGAGTACATTGAGTTTGAGTATCTCAAACAGCTTGAACTTCAAATACTCAAAGAACTAAAGGCAACAAAGAGAAAGACGAGGGAAGAGGCTGCAAAGTCAAGAGCCATCATCTAAAAGAGTATGAAGAAGTCTGCTGACAGACAAAGGATGATGAGCTTCTTGAAGCTGTATGGATTCTCCGGAAGGAGACTTGGCCCTATGTCTCTATATATAAAGGATGAGCACATCTGGGTAATCAAGCAGAAGATCAAAAGTGGAGAGCTAATTGACTTACACTCCCCTCCAAGTTAAGCTCCTCCTGAAGTTGAGGTGAAGGTTGAACAACCTGAGACACTACCTGGACATCCTGCTGAGCCTTAGCAAGCTTCATCATCTGATCCACAGCAGGGTCAAACTCCCTCTTCTTCTGAACCTGTGAGGGAGGAACACCCAACTGAGCAAGACAAGACTGATAAACAAGGTGTTGCAGACCAGTCTTCTCAGTTGAAGTACATAAAGAAGAGGAAGAGGATGGCTTCTAAACCAAAGTCAAAGAAGAATAAGAAGCTTGAATCATCCACCTCTATACCTCAGGCTGAGTCGGGTCAACCTTAGGAAGTGCATGAGAGGCAGCCTAATCAACTCCAATCCAAGTGGCTCCTCTTACAGCTGAGAGACCCATCTTATCCTGACCTTCATAACTAATCCAGAGAGATGGCATGTGATTAGAGATCAAGGTGGTGAAGATGTTAGGACCTGGTATTTGAACGAAATACCTAGTGATTAGCGTGTTAAACCAACTCAAATAGTGCGGAATCCTATTTGATTGGCGATCCAATCAGTGAGAACACACGAAGAATCAATCAAGAATTGAATCCAACGTCAGAAATCGATTAGGAATCGATCTGATGTGTTCTGTGAACTTGGAGAACGATTTGGGAGGCTTCTGGACGGCTAGGGTACGTCTGGAACCGTAATGGGATGAATGCTTACGTTTTTCCTCGAATTGGGTCTATTTATAGGTTAGTATTGTTTAATCGTGCGACTGGGCCATAAGTATGGTTCAGTCGTGCGATTGAACCATGCGTTTGATTCATCCGCACGACTGAGTGTTCAGTCGTGCGATTGATTCAATCTTATGTGTCAATCATACGACTGATCCAGTCTCCTGGTTCAGTCGTGCGATTGAGTCAATCGTATGAAGTTATTCATGCGTGTGGTCCATTCGCATGGGCCATTCGCATGAGAACTTCATTAAGTTAAGTTTGAATGTTTTAATTAATGTAACATAATGTGCCACCATTCAAACAATCATAAACCCAATCAATTCAATCACGACTCATTTATGAAATATTAAACATTACAAGTAACAACCAATTCATGTCATTTCATTAGTCAATACAAATTACATAATCATCAGACAGATAAGTTCATTACATTACAAATCATGATCTAGGGACATACATGCATCAACAAACTCCCCCTTGGACCTAGATCTATCTAATCTCTTGTCTTCTGCATTACCTCCTTATACTTCTTGTACTTCTCCTCTTTCGTGACTCCTGCGTGAATCTCAAACGCAAAGCAAAGTCGTATAACGTTTTGGAACTGGAGGGCTTGTACAATGTCTTGTGTGTCATAGAACAGTGGCCACTTGTATAATGTATAGACATCATTAGCAGACAAGTTGGTTAGCCACATCGGGTCGAATACCCTGATAGTATCCATTTGGCCCTCTTTATTAAGAACTATGACAGCTTCAGCGGTTCTCCAATCATAGTACCACCATTTGAAGTGTGGAGTGAAGTCCTGTGGCATTTCCCTGAGAGGGATTCTCGACATAGTGCGCGGAGGACTCCACTTCAACACAATCTTGGGCTTGCCAGTAATGGCATAAACCTCAGACCTTCTTATGTACCTCGTAGGCTGTTGTGGTCTGAAGTTAACCCATCTGGTGTGGTACTCCTTCTTCAGGGCAGCCTTGAACCAGCCTGACATCTTTCTTGGGTCAGCATACAGCAGCTTTAGTTTAGCCAGCTGGTTGAGCTCAAAACCAGGTAGAGTCTTCAGATCATGTGGGAACCTGAAGTACTCTATGCCTTGTTCCCTCTTAACTGCATACGCGTTAAGGTCATCAAAATAAGCCCATGCAATAATCCTGCCTGACACCTTATGGTGTTTCTTGACTCTGTAGAGCTTGGTGTAGGCATCTTTCTTTGGTGCAGCACGCTGGGCTCTCACTTCTTCAAAACAGGCAGCCCACTCAGCCTTGCGAATGTCTACGTCATCATTGGAGGCTTGGGCTGTTCCTTCAGTCTTTTCGGTTTCTTGCTCCATCTTGTCTAGTACCTCAAACGTATCACTGACTAGGGACTCACCCAGATTGGGTACCACATTACCCTCGGTGTCAGCATACTGAGGGTACTCTTCTGCAGTAATATCTTCAACCTCAACTTCATCAACGTCATTTAGTTCTTCATCACTGGTTGAATCAACTGTTGGAGCATCCTTGACAATTTCATCAGGATTGAGTCTGAACATCTCTGCCAGTTGCTCATCAGATAGGTCATGAATTATTTCCCCTTCTTCAGGGGTATAACTCACAGACCTTCTTACAATCCCTTGCAGATCAAGAATCATGGTTAATTGAGTCTTGACCTGTTGAAGGGGAGCAATGTCAAACTCATCCCTTTGAAAGTTTGGATCTGTTTGATTTAAACATTCAACACAGAAACCATTAGTAAGTAATCAAACAGAATTATATCAACTTAATATATAAACATTCAACACACTTGTTTTCATTACATGATTCAAATACAAAATAAATAAATACATAAGACATCTAATCTGTACTTTTGTCTTGAATCATGGGCGTGTCGCTCGGAGGAGCAGAAGTGGTAGATGACTGGTCCTGTCGATGCTTCGATCTTCGCTCTTGACCAGAAGCAGAGGCCGATGTAGCCGCATCCCCTCCTTCTGCTTCGTCATCATCATCTCTACCTTCTGTCCTTTCTTCCTCAGTCTCTTCCTCATCCTCATCATCTTCCTCATCATCATCATCATCTTCATCATCACCATCTCCATCATCCCTATCACCCTCTTTTATCTTCAAAGGCTCATCCTTCGAACCCTTTAACCTCAGCATAATCGTCTTGTTGGTCGTCTCCAACTCCTCTATACGTTTGACTGACTGGGCCTGCTGGTCCTGGAGTTGGGACACCTCGACTCTCTGAGCATCGATTAGCTGGTTCTGCTGGTCTATCACCCGAGCCTGCTCTGCCATCTGCTGAGACTGGGCAGCAGTCAGGTCGGTCAGCTGGCGGATTTGAGCCGCCTTCTCCTCATCTGCAGCGAGCAGGCGCATCACCATACAGTTAAGCGCCGACAGCTGCTCCTCTACCCCGATGTGAGGTAGAGTAGATCCATAAGCATGTGATGGCTGGGCTGAAGGTCCAGCATGATGTGAGGTGGTGGTGGTAGTGGCAGTGGTGAATATGGGTCGGTAGGCTGGTGCTGGTGATGTAGGTGTGAATGGTATGGTGGTGGATGGGAAGGATACAGTGGTGGTAGGTAAGGTGGTGGCTGTGGTAGTGGAAGTAGTGGATGTGGTGGCTGTGGTGATGGGTGGTATGTCAGTGGAGGTGGTAGTGGTGGCTGTGGTGGTGGAAGTAGTGGCAGCAGTGGTAACGAAGGTCAGGCGACGCTTCTTCTTCTTCAATCCGTGGGGTTGAGCCATCCTCTTCCTCCTAGTCCCGGTGGAAGTGGATGCTCCCCCTGCAGCTCTGCCCACTGAACCCGGAACATAGCTCGGGTCAGTCTCTCTCTCTGAGGAGTCCCGAGGGTGTTCACCAACCACCCTAAGCCCGTGGCCTGTGGGAACAACTTTGCTTCCCACAGTCCTAGTGAGGGGCTCCTCATCCGACTCCTCTTCCTCCTGATCACCAACAGTGAACTCCTGATGGAAACCGGCCATCTCAGCAACCTCTCCGGCAGTGGCAGACCCCGGGGGAATAACATCAGAATCAGTGCCTCTAGATGGAACAGGCATATCATCCCCGGCGTCGCCGCTATCATCATCATCAGAATCCATATCTGGTAGAAGCAATCTCTCATCATCGGAGTCGCTGTCATCATGACGCCATTTGCGTCTGCCAGGCGCCACATACTGCTCGTTGGCCAGGTGACCAATCAGTCTCTTCACTTGGGGCTTTACCTGCTTCCCCCTGTAAACTCTCATCCTGCCCAGAGTAGTATCGTCCATAATCTCCAAGGCCACTGCGTCATGACTCTCTTTGGGCAACTGTGGCAGCTTCTCGTTGAAGATGAGCTGTAAGAATCTGGGGTACATACTAAACCCCTCTTTACCCTTGGCCTCCAAGTTCTCCACTAAGTAGGAGAATATCATGCTGGAAAAACTGAAGGGGTGGTTCAGAACCAGTGCCACGTAGGCATTTTGAATCTGGTCTGAGAGGTCGTCAAACCCACCCCTCCTCGATGCCACACACTTGAGGATCACGTGTGCTAAGTACTTGTACTGGGGGCTCAGGTTGCTCTTGTTGAGCACACCTGAGTTGATATCCCCAGCGTACTTTATCCTCAGGAAACATCCTCTCACAGTCAACGGATGTAGTCTAGTAGGATGATCAGTGTCGTCCCCAAACTCTAGGACTCTCTGAATGTCGGCAGCAGAGACCTCAATATCATGACCCAAGATGGAGCTCCTAATGCAGTACGGCTCACGGGAGCGGTCCACCGAGGCATTCTCCCAGAAAGCCTGATGGAGTGATCTATATGGCGTGCAAGGCGTGGAGATAGCCTTATGAATCCGAGACCGTCTTAGAAAGGCTATAATGTCAGTAAACTCGGCCCCGTTCCTGGTGGTGTGATCCAAATGAGCACAGATGTTGTGCTTTGGATTTATGGACCACCTTTCTGCCATTTTCCTGAAACACACAAGACATAGAACGATTAGCACATAAGACATGAAAAATTCTGTTCTAAGTGTAAAGTTGAAAATCATTCTGATTCATTCGTGCGAATGAATCATGCGACTGAAGTCAGTCGTCTGTTCTTCCATACGACTGGACTCATTCTGGTCACTGTGACATGCGATTGGGTTCAGTCTGCTGACTGAGTCTACGAATGGTTCAGTCGGCCGACTGAGCTCAATCGTATGGTTCATTCGGCCGAATGACCCAATCGCAAGATTCAATCGTGCGATTGAAGTTCATCCGGACGACCAGTCGCCTGTCTCAGTTGTTCAGTCGCCAATCGTTCGAAACTTCAACAACTAAGTCTTTTAACCCAATTAACCGGTTCAGTAGACTCGCATTCTCGTTACTAATAACCTATTTGACTTAATGTTAACGTTTTGCTTAGTTTTAATAGGTTATTAGGGCTTTCTTGTCTCGGTTCAAGTTTCACAGTCGAATAATCCAAATTAGGGTTCCAATCCTTCTGATTTTGGTGAAATAAGACTTCAAACTACCTGTATGATGAATGGCGAACGTCAGTGAATCACAATCAACGGTAAAACTAGGGCAACTAAAATTTTGGCCGCGTAACGGTAGGGAGTGCGATTTAGGGGCGATTTGGGAGTGATGAATGAAATGCGACCGACAGAGCCCTTTAAATACTGAAGCTGGGCTCAGTCGGCCGACTGGCCTCAGTCGCCCCGTTCATTCGGGCGACTCAAGCTCAATCGTACGATTGGCCCAACCAGTCGCATGCAACTGACCGACTGAGATTCAGTCTGTCGACTGGCTCAGTCGTGCCTTTCATTCGCATGTTCAGTTGACCGAATGAGTTTCAATCGGTCGACTGACTCATTCGCCCTCTTCCAATCGGTCGAATGGGCTATTCTGGTGAGCCATTCGTGCGAGTGGAAGCCATTCGCATGGTTGGTCCATTCTCATGGTCCAATCATGCGAATGGGTCACACTTAGTTAATTTTCTGCCATTTTTACCAATTTACTTTTAAACTCTATTAAATTGATTTAAATTAACGTTATGAGCCTTTGATCATCTCAGACATGATCCTTTTATCTTGAAAACATTTTGATCACCTCAGACGTGATCCTTTTAAACACTTTAGTCACTTCAGACGTGACCCTTTTAAAAACACTTTGTCACTTCAGACGTAACTATTTTAAACTTTCAAAGCACATATGGTCATCTCAGACATGACCCTTTTAGTGAGTTGATTCCCTTCTGATTTTCCTGATGTAGCCCGACACACGACTAAAATTAAAGTTTAAAACGACTAACTAATTTAGAAATCTTTAACTAATTACATAAACAAACTTATTTTTGGCTTTTTGTGAGAGATAAATCCAGAGATTGATATCTACGGGATTTGGTTCGGGAGTAGATAGCTTCAACTTAGATTGATCATATCTGGACCAATTCAATTTTGGAATCATACAGGTAAGTCAAATCATTTGGGACTAGTTATTAAACCTTTTGATGCTCTAATTCTTGGTGTTCATCCAGAGTCGTTAGCAACTTAAGGAAATCATACTGAAACTCTTAGATTTTCACATTGATTTGAACCTTTGAGCATGTAGCCACAATGATTGTCAGTATGTTTGTCCACCTAAATCCATACACAGACTTTTGACACAGACTGGTGACTTATTTAGGTTTAATTATTTCAACTAACATTTGTGGATCCCACACTTATATGGTAATCAACATTCCTCAGGATCTTTTGAGCGGTCTACGGGTATTTTTACAAGAAGAGACTATTCTTAGAGCTTTCAAAGAGAAGCCTGTCCTCAGGTCAGTGCCATCGCACAGCAGAGAGGCGGCAAACAACAATGAATTCTAGAATATCTAGGTTATGCTTATCCTCAGGTCAGTGCCATCGCACAGCAGAGAGGCACATAACCTATCTCCTTGTTAGAGCAGCTTATTTTATTTTACACAAAATGCACCAACAACATAAGTCATTTTTTCTTGCTTTGCTCTAATTATGGTCATCCGCACATATTTGTGGCGTTTAATTGCTCATTACACCTTATTGGAATATATTTGATTGTGTTAACCAGTGATAAGATGGAAGCCCACAGTCAGTTGAACAACTTAGTTTGATCTTGAGATCACCAATCAGGTCTAATTGTCTATTGTGTTGAATCTACCAACATATCATTTGTGGTCTAGCAGCCTCTAAGTCTACTTTCTTTGTGTCACCTTAGGAGTTGCCAGTTTTCTATCATCTTCCCTTTTTATATTGCTTAGACTACACAGACTTATACTTTGAACTTTTGCATCTTTCCAAAACTTAAATTTTAAAGTCCCTCTTGATTTGTTCCTGTGTACTATCATTTTCCAAAGTAATTGAATCGGTATTACAGACACAATCTACCTTATTTCAGCTAGTTACTCCTTCTCCCTCAAATTTATTATTATTATTATTTTTTTTAATAATGTTAACTTGCTGACATATTCTCCCCCTAAAATACTAAAATCATTTCTGGTTTAATTATTTTAGGATTTTAATACACAGCAAAATAACATGAGTTTAAATAAAACAGACGAGAATAAAACAAATAAAATAAAATAAAATAAACTTTAACTAAACTACATCGGACTACACATTATCATCATCAGGAATTACCTCACTTTTCTTTTTAACGCCGTTGACCTCTAGCAAATATTGAAAACGTGGTTTATCAAAGGCTTTAGTATAGAGGTCAGCGCGTTGAAAATCAGTATTAATTTTAACCACATCAATTAAGTTCTTTTCAAAGCAATCTCTTATGAAATGGTATTTAATACCGATGTGTTTGGTCTTAGGATGTTGAACCGGATTTTTAGTTACTGCAATTGCAGCAGAGTTATCAACAAAAATAGGAGTAGATGAGAATTTTAAACCGTAATCCCGCATTTGCTGTTGAATCCAGATGATTTGTGAACAGCAACTTGCAGCAGCAACATATTCGGCTTCACAGGTTGACAATGCAACCGATGTCTGCTTCTTACACTGCCAGGTAACTAATCTTCTCCCAAAGAATTGACACCCCGCTGATGTAGACTTGTAGTTCATCTTGCAGCCCCCGTAATCCGAGTCACTATAAGCGGTAAGCTCAAAGTCATCATCATGAGGATACCACAATCCAAGTGTGGGTGTACCCTTCAGATAACGAAAAATCCTCTTGACCCCGATCAGATGGTTGACCTTTGGTTTAGCCTGATATCTAGAACATAGACATGTAGCATACATAATATCAGGTCTTGAGGCAGTGAGATACATGAGGGATCCAATCATTCCTCGATACATAGTGGCATCTACTAGATCTCC
Source organism: Flaveria ramosissima (assembly GCA_025215565.1). Taxonomy (NCBI): domain Eukaryota; kingdom Viridiplantae; phylum Streptophyta; class Magnoliopsida; order Asterales; family Asteraceae; genus Flaveria; species Flaveria ramosissima. The sequence continues at coordinate 31,932,022 of CM046035.1, forward strand.
ATTCTCATCAGGTGCTATATCATGATTCGTAGCAAGTGGAGTCCCAGCAGCAGAAGCATTCTCCATGTCAAAGCGACTGAGAATGTCTCCTACATACTTGGTCTGATGTAGAAAGATTCCATTAGGTGTTTGATCCACCTGTAACCCGAGAAAGAACTTCATCTCCCCCATAGCACTCATCTCAAACTCTTTTTTCATCACTGCTTCAAACTCTTTGCATAACTCTTCGTTCTTTGACCCGAAGATTATGTCATCAACATATATCTGTACAAGCAGTAGGTCGCCATCCTTTTCTTTAATAAACAGTGTACAGTCAATGACTCCCCTACGAAAGCCGTGTTTCACAAGATGAGTCGAGAGTTTCTCATACCAAGCTCGAGGAGCTTGATGAAGCCCATATAAAGCTTTGTCGAGCTTGTAAACTCTATCCCGATGATAAGGATCTTCAAATCCCTCGGGTTGACTTACATAGACTGTTTCCCTGATTTCCCCATGAAGGAATGCACTCTTCACATCTAATTGGTAGACTTTAATCTTCATGTACGATGCATAGGCAAGGAAGATACGAATAGCTTCCATACTTGCCACGGGTGCAAATACCTCATTATAGTCAATCCCCTCGACTTGGCGAAAACCTTGAACCACCAGTCGAGCTTTGTTCCTGATAATGACTCCTTGGTCATCCTTCTTGCATTTTAGTACCCTGAAGATCATGTTAGGTTGGACTCACTTTAGTATAGATGTTTACTTTACATTGTAATAGGACTTGTGTTAGTTTCATTTTGTATTTTGATAGTTATTAGCAGTTTTGGCAGTCCAGCGAAACTGTGAGCGAATCTATAGTTTCGCTCATAGTTTGCTGTTTTGGTTCACCCGGCCAACTTGTGTTCTGCCGGGCGAAACTATAGTTTCGGCATGACAGTTTCGCTTGTAGCGAAACTGTCAGCGAAACTATGACTGCTATATATACTATTGTCATTTCATTTTGCATGATAAGTTTTGCAAAACCCTAAACGTGGAATTCTGTGGCAAACTATCATTCTCAAGCAGTTACTTCATTGAAATACAATTGTGCTTATTGTTATTGAGTGAGTTTGTTCATTTGAATATCAATTATGTCTTGATTCATCATATTCATCTCTCAATTGTTTGTTATTTGGTTTATGTATGTGATATTGATCAAACTATTCTATCAATTGTACTGTTCATCGATCACATGGACCAACAATATGGTATCAGAGCCTTAGTGCTCTTGATTTGTTGAGTTTTGGTGGTTTTGGTCAATATCTAGTTTCAATCAATTCTCATTGGATTATCAGCTGTTTTTGGGATGGAAATTGATTGAATTATGCTTGTTCTTCATTGAGGAAGATTCTACAATCATCAGATCTCAAATTCATTGAGTTTTGGATGATTTCGGATTGATTTTAAGGTGAAAAAGGGTTTTCAGATCGACGAGCGAAACTACAGTTCTTACAGCGAAACTGTGATCTTCATTCAGCGAAATTATGAGTTATTTTGGATCTGAAGTTGTTTTCTAGAGTTTCAGCGAAAGTATTTCTTTGAACGAAAGTTCAGCAGTGTTTTTTGATCAATTATCAAGCGAAAGTGCTGCCGAATCTATTTCTGAACGAAAGTTCAAGCTTGTTTCCTGCGAAATTAGCAGCGAAACTAAGCAATTGTTGTCACTGATTCAAGCGAAAGTGCTGC